>JAEQBH010000417.1:0-647330 GCA_016808115.1 Tetrastigma voinierianum | reverse complement strand
GGCTGACAAGTATCATGAATGGGAGCAGCCTCTTGTTTCTCCTAAGCAAGGGGCAAAGGAAAGTAGAGTTTGATTATAGAGAGAAGGCCCAAGTTTGCCGCGTTGTAGGAATGAAGAAATTTAAACCTCACAGCCTCGAGTATCTTAAAAACATGATTCCTGGTCTTTGTTTCAACAAACTGCATTTATGGAAGGTAGTTGTCCGCCTGAACTAGAAGATTTTGGCAGAAAAATTGTGCGCAAGTGCCAAGGTTTGCCTTTGGCAATTAAGTCGATGGGAGGTCTTTTGCGTGGAAACACAGATGAAAAGGAATGGAGAAAGATCTCCATGACTGACATATCTGCAGCAGAGAAGCAGCCTTCCAAATCTCTCAATCCTAACATTCTACCTGTTCTCAAATTGAGTTTTAATCATCTCCCTGTGTATCTAAAGCCATGTTTTGCATACTGTTCCATATTTCCAAAAGGGCATTTATTTGATAAGAGAGTAATGGTCCAACTATGGATGGCAGAAGGTCTGATTCAATCCCAAGGAAAAGAAAGGATGGAGGAGATTGGAAATGGACTGTTTGATAAGTTGGTACTAAGGTCCTTCTTTCAAAGATTTAATGTGGACAGCAAGGTGAAATATTACAGGAAGCATAATCTTTTTCATGACTTGGCAGATCCATTTCTGGTGCCTACTGCTGCCAAGTGATTCACGACTACATGCAATCAAATCTCACTCGAAAATTCGTCATGTGTCGATGATCTTGAGTGAAAATGTGGAGCAACCTGTCCTGAAGATCATTAATGAAACAAAGAAGCTGCGGACGCTGCTGTTTCCAAGTGGACATTTGAAAGATTTTGGCAGTACCCTACATAAGATGTTTATGGCTTTGAGGTACATCCGTGTTTTGGATCTGAGCTCAAGCACAATCTCACTACTGCCAAAATCAATTGGAAAGTTGAAGCTATTGCGATATCTTGACCTCTCCAAGACGGAAATCATAATGCTCCCTGACACCATATGCAACCTCTGCAATTTGCAAAACCTTAAGACTCTTAGGGTGTCTATCGCTCCAAGAATTGCCCCATGACTTGGGGAAACTGGTTAGCCTGAGACACCTTGAGCTAGACAAAAGGTTCTGGCACAAGCCCGCCACTATGCTGCCACCCGGAATTGGGAGGTTAACCAGTCTCCACAACTTGCATACTTTTCAAATCCAGCTCAAAAATGGATATGGGATTGAAGAACTGAGAGACATGGTCTACCTCACCGGAACTTTGCACAATTCGAAGCTTGAAAACACAGGAAATGCACGAGAGGCAAATTTGATAAGTAAAGAGAGTCTTCACAAGTTCGAATGGAGCGTCGAGGAGGACGGAGATGCAGCTACACGAGATGAAGCAGAAGAAGAGAGGATCCTTGCAGACCTGCAGCCTCACTCAAACCTCAAGGAGATTCAAATTTGTCGCTACCGGGGCTCTATATTTCCAGTTTGGATGAAGGAAGGGCAACTCCGAAATCTGGTAACTCTTTCCTTGCATCATTGCATCAAATGCAAAACCCTCTCAATCAGTGGGCTCCCCCACCTTGAAGAGCTCTACATTAAAGAGATGCGAGAGTTGGAGGAATGGCTGGAGCTAGAGAATCAATTCCGATCACTGCTTGTACTAAAGATTGGTGACTGCCCCAAGCTCCGCAAGCTGCCACACCGATTTCCTTGTCTAAAAAGTCTGAAGATTGAAAGCTGTTACTCCCTGAAGGGTCTTTCAGAAACCCCATGTCTGGAAGTTCTAACACTTGTTGACAATCTAGCTCTGGAAGATTGGAACGAAGTGAAGTATTCCTATCTGAATCTCTTAGAGTTGAAAATCGACTGTTGTCCAAAGCTCAAGGTTTTGCCTCTGCGCTTCTCCCCACAGAAGCTGGAGATTACTGGATGTGAGTCGCTGACTTCGCTCTTGGCTTCAGAGTATTCAAAACATCTTCGCCATTTAGCATTGGATGGATGCCAGAATGGAATACTAGTGGCGGCGATACCAGAGACCAGTTCCCTGTTATCCCTAGTCATTTCCAACATCTCAAACGTAGTCTCTTTCCCAAAATGGCCCCATCTTCCTCGGCTCAAGGCTTTGCACATCCATCTCTGTAGAGATCTCGTGTACTTGTCAGAAGAACAAGGAGCATTTCAGATAGGCTTAGCCCATCTGAAACTTTTGTCTATTCAAGGGTGCCCACAGCTTGTGATGTTGCCTGTTGAAGGGCTTCCTAAGACACTCGAATGCTTGATTCTGGATTCATGCCCGAATCTTGAATCTCTAGGTCCCAAGGACGTGTTAAGGAGTCTAACCTGCCTCAAGGATCTCTACATCATGGATTGTCCCTCTCTCAAATCCTTACCTGAGGAGGGTGTTTCCAATTCCCTTCAACATTTGGTGATTCAAGGATGCCCCGTACTGATGGAGCGATGCAGAAAGGATGATGATGATGGAGGAGGCCGAGGCCGAGATTGGCGAATGATCATGAACATCCCTGACCTAGAGATTGGTTGCTCCATCTCCATGGTGTTGTCCTCTTCAGATTTGCTGAAGCACATGCAAGAGCCCACAGCCAGCCCCAAGCCTGAGAGGCATGTAACAGCTTGGTGTCATCATTTTGTGTGCTGTAAATGTAAGTATATAATAAGTAAACATTTTTTTTTTTCCTTTTTGGGTGTCAGCGTTATAATTCTGTTTTTTAAAGGGCCAAAAAAATCACTTTTAAAGGTTTTTGTTTGGTTTATTTGGGTGTCCATTACAACACGTAGATCCCCTCTGATACCATAGAGCACCACTCCCATGTGTGTTCAATAAGGCAAGCCTAGTGAATTTTAAATGGTTTTCATTTATCTTAAATTTAATTTATGGTGTCATTTTACTCAAAGTGATTTTAATGGAAGAGTTTCTTGAGGAAATTTTTTAATTTTTCTCTGAAAAACACTATAACTGATATTCTTTTTAGGTTTTTACTGGCGTTTCTTAAATTTACCAATTTTTTTTTTTTCAAAAACAGTCTCATACTAAAATTATTTTCCAAAATCACTTCTAAACAAACTCTCATATCATGTGATCCTAGTCTCAAAAATCCCTGCTGTAGGAAAAACTATGGCTATATTACTTAATTATCATTGTACTCAATACTTTCCTAATATCCAGAAAGCCAAACCAAGCCAATTTGAACCCATTTCTTCCAGAGGGAGTCCCCTATTCTTTTAGATGGCTATTTAGATAGAAAGTAAAATTTCATTACATCTGCAGGGGGAGAATCAAAAGGGAAGGAGCAAGGAGGACCATCGATTTTGACCAAACACAGTAAGTACTCAAACATTAATTTGATTATGTTGTGCAAGCGAAAGCTTTAACGTAGATAATATGAATATAAAAACAAAAAGATAAAAATAACTCATACAAAAATACACGAGATTTTAACATGGTTCGGTAATGTGCCGACATCTACGGATGAGAGAGAATATTTCCACTATACGATAAAAAATATTATAGAGGTAGGACAACTTACAATTGAGTTCCCGAAACATCCCATATTTTCCCATTCTTTGTATCCATACCCTGAACCGTGAAATCTCATCGCTCTCCATTGGGTATCCGTTCTTATCACGTTTCTCTGTATGCATATAGCGTTCTGAGCGTCTCTCTCTCTCTCTTATGACTTTTTATATTGTGACTAGAATATTTATAGTGATGTCGCTTCTGACTTTTCTTTTTATTTTATAAAAAAACCTCGTATTACAATAATATAATAACCTAAAAATATTTTTTACAAATAGGAATTAATACTAATTAAGAATTTGAGACATATTCCAACAGATTAAAAATAATTCATAGATTTTATTTTTTTTATTTTGGCATTTGCATTGAAGGTAAAAATTCATTATGTCTGCAGGATCAAATTTTAAGGAGCCACCACAAATACAAGGCTCAGCAGACAAAAGTGAGTGCTCAATAATAGCATTCCTATCGTATTATGTGTCATAATTGATTGTTTTCTTGTTTTAATATGCATTGTAAAGTGAAGATTCATAATATTTGTAGGAACACATTCTGAAGGCAGAGAACAAGTAGACATATCAAGTTTAGCAGTAGGCCGTGAGTGTTTATCAGTACCATAGATAACAGTCATCTATAATAATTATTGATGTTTTTAATTCAGATATTCATTAGCTTAGAAAGTGAACATTCATATTGTAGGACAAAAATCTGAATGTGAGGAGCTAGCAGATGTATCATGTTTAGCAGAATCTGGTAAGTAGTTCTCATGGCCATACAATAATTCATATATATGGTATAATTGACATTTTCTGCTCTAGAAAATCATTTTTATACAAAATGATGACTCATAGGCTATCCTAGTTTCCTAGAAAATTTGAGGGAAAAAAAAGGGGAAGGGAAAGTAGAAGAAAAGAAAAAAATGAAAAAATAAAAAAAATATAGTTAAATTCCATATATTATTTTGATATGTTACTTAGAAACCCATTTTATTTATTTTTAACTTTTCAATATAAGATTAAATAATTTAAGAATATGTAAGTTTCTAAGTAAGTTTATTTATGCTTAATTTTTTTTTGTTGATATTTTCATTAGACAACTAAACATAAGGAAATCGTTTTCTTTAGTATTTTTTTTCTTTCCTTAATAGTTTATAGAAACCAAACACATTAACCATAATATTTACAGGAATAAATTCTGAAAGTAAGGTACAAATAGAGCTATCAAGTGTACAAAAAGGTAATGAATGCTCAAGCTTTCAATAACTACCATTAATCTTTTTATATTCTGATAAGCATTTCTACAGAAAGAGAAGATTCTTGTATCCATCAAGTTCAGCAGAGTGCGACGAGTGCTGGGCCATACGGTAACAGTTGTTCATATATCATGGTTGATTTATTGCAGTTCAGACACACATTTGCATAGTATGTGGCAATTTCATGTTTGTAGGACCAAATTTTGAATGCAAAGAACAAGTTGAGATATCAAGTTCTGTAGAAGACAGTGAACGCATTCCGTGCTGCTTTTCTTTTTATCAGCAGATTGCATGTTGGAATAGTTGCCTCAATCATATTTAACATATGAATTAATAGAATTTCTTTTAGATTGGCAACTGCACTGAAAGTTAAAAATTCATAATGTCTACAGGAGCAAATTTTAAGGAGCCACCACTAGTAGAAGGCTTAGCAGACCAAAGTGAGTGCTCAATAATAATATATGTTATGATCAATGACACAATAATGAAATACGAAAAAAAAAAAAACACCTGATTTACATGGAAGCCCTTGCGGGAAAAAACCACGGATAGAGGTAAAAACTTCACTATAAATATAAGAAAAATTATAAAGTACATTGGAATAAAAAAGAAACCCTAATATGTTGATATGATGAAAATACCCGAGCGAAAAGGTTAAATGCGAGAATAAACCCCTAACGGTTCATTTTCTATTTTTCTCAAAATTTATTTTCACAAAAGTTATCAAGGGCACTTGGTCGGATATAAACCTGAAAACCAAATTCGATCCCTTGGAAATCAGCAGTATAACATTTATCATGTGTATGCGTGATTGATTATTTACCAAAAATTTAAATATGCACTGTACAGTGAAGGTTCATATATAATGTTTGTAGGACCACATCCAGAATGCAAAGAACAAGTAGAGATATCAAGTTTAGCAGAAGAGAGTGAATGTTCATATATAATGATTGATCTTTTCAATTTAGATGTGCATTAGCATAGAAAGTAGAAATACATATTATAGGAACCGCCAGTTGAATGCGAGGGCCGCCAGATCTATCAAGTTCTGAATAATGTGGTGTGAATTCTCAGCCACACAATAATTCATATGATATAATTGATCTTTTCTGCTTTAGATATTCATTTTTTGTAGAGGGGAAAGAACAAATATAATAGTGCTAGCAAGTTTAGCAGAAGGTAGTGCATGCTCAAACATTCAATGGCTACCATTCATGTTTGGTAATTAGTTTTTTTTTATTTTTTATTATTCTTACAAAGCGAAGAATCATATATACCTATCAAGTTTAGTAGATTTTGGTGAGTGCTGCTCAGCTCATTCAGTAACTATAGTTCATATTATCATGATTGATTTCTTCTAGCTAGTTTAATACACATTTTGTATGGATACTGATGATTCAATGTTCATAGGAATAAATTGTGAGTGCGAAGACCAAGTTGAGCGATCAAACTTTGTAGAAGATGGTAAGTGCTCAATCCTACCATGCGTAAGTATCAGTCATGTATATCATAAATCTGAAATTTGCATACATAGAAAGTGAAGATTAATCACGATATTTGTAGGAAAAAGTTGTGAAGGGGAAGGGCCCATAGGTCTATCAAGTTTAGCAGAAGATGGTGAGTGCTCATCTAACAATAACTATTTTTCATGCATTGTAATTATCACTTTTTAATTTAGATATGCTCGTGTAGAAAGTGAAGATTCACGATGTTGTTTGTTGTTTGTAGGAAAAACTTCTGAAGGGAATCAACCAGCTGAACTATCAAGTTTAGAAGAAATTGGTGAGTGCTCAACCAAGCACACAATGTTTGTTATGGTTAATACCTTTCGTAATTTAAGTCACATTGCTAATTGTTGATGTCATAACTTTGTTGATTTCATAGATTATTTGATGTTTCTATGAAGCTAGGTTTACGGTATTTTATTCACTGAATATTCATTCGATCGTCACTTTGGACAGAATCATTGCTTTCATCTATCGTAAGTGGCAATATGCTTATACAATTTCACAACCGTAATTGTGGATGTGGACAAGTAGCCACCATCAAGATTCATGGTCAGCAACTATTTTACTGCTGCTCAACTGATTCCTGTGGCTACTTTGAGTCGTGGTGTCCAAGTCCTGAAGATCACGGAAGGAGTAATGTTGATGAAAAGGACATTCATGAGGTGATAGCAGAGTTAAGAGAAGTGCAGAGTAGTTACAACTTCATCAAGATTATTATTGTTATTGTTGCGGGGGCAAATGTTTTTCTCTTGTTTCTTGTGTTGATGATCTTGAAAAAGTGATTTGTTGTAAGTTGGAGATGTTTATGGTTGCATGTGATCTACTCATCTTGAGTTGATGAATGGATGCATTAAGTAAAATTTCAAAACACTCAATTTATTTTGGTTAACTAATTGGTATGCAAAATTGGATTAGCATAAATAGCTGAAAATGCTATGAGGTTTAATTGATCACAGTTTCTCCTTCTTTGTGAATATATGTGCTACTAAAATTGTATAAGATAACTGTTGGCATCATTATTGGCAGAAGGCTTTACAAAAATAAAATTCTAGAGTGACTCACTTGTTGACGCAGTGGACGCCACATTGAATCATTTATGTCTAGAGTCATGTATGTCTTCTACTGATAGAACAAGGAAAGATGGATCTTATCTTAGCTAGACATCATTTGCGTTGGAAAGACTCTCCGTCGAATTAGGCAAGAGATTTGGAAGATCTGGTATTATTTTATACGTATTGAGGAAGGAAGTATAAAAAGAAACATTGTGATCATTCCGGATTATGAAATTATCAATTGAAGGAAATCTTACCTATAGGAGCCCAGTTGGAAAGGAAAAATATTATGTCCCATGTATAAGGAAGGAAATCAATCAGTAAAGGCAAACATACAATATGGCTTTGGAAGTTTGAGGATTTGGCCAATGTGAAAAGATCCCATCTTCGTGTTTAAATAGGAGAAGAAGAAGCCTTTGCAAATGATCAATTAATCACACAAAAGGAGGTCTTTTGGAGGAGTTGTAATTCGGAGAAAGAACAACTGCAAGTATTGCTCGAAACCTCGATGTGAGTAGTATGCTCACTCCACTTGGGATGGGGTGATTGGGCATCAATGAACCCAAATGAATATGGGAAATAAGAGAAGCTTATTTCAATGTTTCTCTAGGATGTTGGGAGAAGGCATTTGTGAGAAAGAGGGGCACTTATGCGGCAAGTCGACTGTAACACTTATTTATAAATAGTGAAACACCTTACATCTAGGCTCAGCCCCGCGGACGTAGGTAATTGCCGAACCGTGTAACCAATCCCCGTCTTCCTCCGTGTGTGTGTGCGTGGATAATCTTTCATCTATCCTTCTATCTTACTACTTAGTACACTACTCAAATCATCACATTGCACATCATAAAAGGGTTAGCTTAGTGGGTTGTGACAGTGCCTTACCGGTTGATGTAGCATTTCGTGGAGCATTGTCATAACACATAGAGACACTAATTTATTTCAATAACATAATTAAAGGCCAACCGATGGGATATGTCTTCCCTTGATTGAAGCACAATGACTTCAGTTCAAGTGTATCTTATTAAACAGCGTGCATGCATGCATGATATTCATATTGAACCAAAATCTTACATGCTTGATTTTTTTAGGAAAAATGATAGATAAATATGGTATCAAATCTTGGTTAATTTGAAACCACCTCTCTAAAATTCAGTGTTTGTTCTCCATTTACGTAAATTCCCAAAAGAATTATTTGTATTTGTTGTTTGTCTCTCCATATGAGAAAGAGTGTTAGAAGCATAATATTCATTTTAGGAAGTGTTGTGATGGATTTAGTGAACCATAAAGCAAATCATTATTGAAATTCATGTCATATTTTCTGGGACAAGGGGCTATCTTGTCTCTTTGGATAATACGTACACTTTTTTTTTTTTCTTTCATAGTTGGCACTCCTGTGCATTATCAGAATATCAGTCACATATATGCATGCCATAACGATCTTTAATTTGCAGTGTTTCTAGGAGGGAAATGTTCTAATAAATAACATTCCTATTAAACAACTAATAGCTATAATTTGCAGTGCATTATCAATTTGAACATAAAGTTCACACTAATAGCTAACATGGGATAATAAAACAACTATAATTTCACAGAAAATTTTAGTAAAAATCCCAACAGTTTTGCACCAAAATTAATTAAGAACAGCAACTAAGATCACAACTGCAGTCCCTAGCTATGGCAAGATGGAAACAGCGACAAATGAAAGGCCGAGCATGGTTAGTGGGAGTAAATGGAGCCATTGTTACTTACTATTCATCATACTTACTCAAAAATGATGATGAGGAAAGATACGCTAGCAACTATTAGTTTGCAGTACTGGTCATATCTGTTTTGGCCTGAGAATGGCCCTTTAATTACCAGTCCCTTTAGGTGTTCTCCCACGCTGAAAGGTGGAAGTTTACTTGTCCGGTTTCTCCATGCCTTGTTCGGAAATGCCCAACATTAAGCTCTATCCACTCTTCTCTGATCTTACCTAAAAGTACTTGGCGATCTTTGACTGTTTCACCAGGTACTGATATGCTCAGTTTAACAGGGAGGATTCCCACCCAGATCCCCTTTTTTTCAACTTAACCACATACAAAACCTCATATTCAATTCCAGGAGACAGCTCTGACATACTAATATTTCCTCTGATGTTCAGATTTTGCGTACCCTTCAGTTTTGCCACCTCAATGTTTTCACTGAAACAAGTTCAAGATCCATAAATTAACCTTACAGTATATATTTATATATATATGGTCATATATAATCGGCAAGAGAGAGAAGAGGTAAACTAATAAGATGGTCACTTCAATCAATATTGAATCACCTGGTTTCGTTGAAACAATCCCAATCCCAGCATTGTTCTGGGACCTGAAATTTGAACCAGCAGTTTTTATATAACATGTAGCAGTAATACCCAATCCCCTATCCATCCATTTCTTCTGCAGCCATCATGATGATTAGAACTGGCTTGTAGAAAGTCAATAATTTCTTTCAATGTCTTTCATTCCATAGTTCAAAACCTAATTGCCTATCGATTTTTGGTTCAGAATTGAGCTTTGCTTCAATCCAGGAAAGGAAAATCAATTATTTGAAAGAAGATCTATCCAGAAAACTGAGCTGATGAGGATTGAATTTCTGCCCAGAAATGTTTAACGAAACAGTAAGACTGGTATATAAATTCCCACCAGTTGATTGCAACGAGAATCAAGCATCGAAAAATAATACTATTACTGCTGCTCCTTTTTGATAGATATGGACAAATTTAAAGAGAGAGTAGGGGGCTTTAACTTACCTTTGTGTTGTGGCCAGGAAAGATTGCAAACACAGATTGATGGTCTTCTTCAGTATTCATGCCTCCATGATCGCAGATGTTATTGTTACATGTACAGATATACTCTTCATTAAATTTTCCTTAAAAAAATGAATAAAATAAAAAGGTCAACCACCCCATCTTCCTCTTCTCCTTTTATCTGATGAATAAAAAAACAGCATGTTTAGCATTTCGCTAGTAAGGACGTCTGATCCTTCTAATGTGCTTTGGTAATAAAAATACAAAAAACAAGAATTCATCTTCAGTTGTATTCCTGTAAAATAAATAAGATTTACCTTTGATTTGGTACTCGTCCTGGAGCTGCTTTGTATTGGAGCAATATACTGGTTTATTGGCAGGGCGCAAAGGCATGTATCAAGTCCTACTGTAAATCTGACGGTATCATATATCCAGTCCTTTGTTACAACCAGTAATTTTACCTTTTTTTTCTCCAAAAATTCCATGCATGTAAATACAATTCAAAACATATTTGAAATGTCAGCCGGCTTTCAATGGGATATGTCAAAGTTTACTTATTGTAAAATAGGAATTAATGGTAATATAATCTACAACAGTTCTCAATTCAATGAATTATTGTAGTAGTAATAGGGGAAAAAAAATTAGTCACCACTAAATATTCTCAATATGACACTTCTAATTTTGGCCAAGGGAAATAAGCAAACTATACGAACCATGTAGCTGTCTAAAGAAGAGAAGTGCTAACATATACAACTTTCAGTAGAACATGCACAACCACAGCTATATATGAAAGTTATTTCTCCATAATTCATGTCACAGACTGATGTTATGGCTACAGTGGAAGAGCTTTAATTATGAAAATAAATATGTTGACTGGTTCGAGTTAAATGTGGTGAAGCGATCCAAATTATGTGCGGTAGCTGGCTCATCAGTGAAGCTTCTAGGAATTTCAACATGATAGACAAACAGTCCCCAATATTAATAGCTCAACTAATCCCAAAAACCCAAAGCTGGATCTCATAACTACAAACCCTACTGTTACAACAACTTAACCATCTTTATGGAAACCTTCTACGCCTTCCTTCTTTTTAAATGCTCTTCTTGTATTCAGTTCTGGGCATGGAATGAGATTTGTTTTATGTTGTTTCTCTTTAGTTCTTTAACTTTGCTTTCATGGTATCAGAACTGCGGCTTTGATTTCTTCTTTCTCCCTCCCTAACAAAGCCTTCATCCATTGGAAAACTCTTCAACAGAGTCTTAAACCTATCATCATAATCCGTCCTCCACAACTCCACTGCAATTCATCAACCATGCCTTACCTATCAAGTTCGATCGCAGCAACTACATCCTGTGGAAGACTCAAATGGAGAATGTAGTCTACGCGAATGGTTTGAGGACTACATTGATGGCACTAAAAAGTCATCAAAGAAATTCGGCTAGGAGAATCAACCCAGATTTCATCCAATGGAAGTTTTGATCGCATGATACTTAGCTGGATTTACTCCACTCTTACCCCAGACATCATGATTCAGATTGTTGGTTATCATACATCTCATGAAGCATGGTCAGCACCGTGCCAATTTGAGTGCTGCACATCTTGCCTACAACTTTGTGTTTCATTCCAGATCTAAACACATTGAACTTGACCTTTCTTATGTCAGAGAGAGAAAGAGAGAGAGTCCTTCATCAGGGCTGGAATCCTACATTCCTTCTTCTGAGCAGCTTGCAGACATTCTTATTAAACATCTATCATTTTGGGCTATGCGTACCAAGCTCTCAGTCCTTCCCTCTATTGTGAGCTTGCTGGAGATTATAGACAAACAGTCCCCAATGGCTCAACTTGTAAGTACCATGATCGTCTGAACCTTTGGGCATCAACAACACAGTATGAACCTGGAAAAAGGCGATCTGGCGGCGGTATGCCGGCCGCCTCTTTGATGATTAAGTCAATAAAAGATGGAGAAGAAGAAATAGAGAGTTTTAGCATAGTCTGAATGCCCTTCTTATCGTGGGAGGTCTTACTGCGATTTATAGGGCGTGGTGCTTTAATCTTACTTAATTTAGGAATAAATTTTTTTAATTTTAGGGATAAAACCTCTTCCTTCCTATTAAGGATTAACCTTCCGAGAAATAAGGGATTTGAAAACTGGGAAATCCGTTGATAAATATCTCTTTTGCGTATTTTCATTTTCGTGTACTTATCCATAACAGACATCCCATATGTGGTAGGACGGCCGGCTGGGGGATCTAAAACTCTAGACGGGCCGCCTTGAAGCTAGTATATGGGAAGACTGATAGGCCGAAAAAGTGATGTGTAAGATGTAAACGCTTATGTGCGCAAGTGCGCGCGCCTCAAATGTCTGATGTACCTAAGTGCGGATATCGATCCACGGGAAAAGTGCGTTGATTACGAGTTTAGCCATGAATATTATCTAGGCGTAAACTTTGAGTGAAAAAATTAACTAAAGTATGAGATTAGCCCAAGCTAATTTATCTTAGTACTTTACTGTGTTATGGAGACTAGGGCTATGTCTCCCCCTGCCACTTTTGATGGATTACTACCTATAAAAATTACTATTCAGTCTATTCATGACTCATTGATGACGGGGTGATAGTGCCTACGAGATACCCTCTCTCGGAGTGTATCCGCCTATCTTGGGGACAAGCAAGAAGCTAAGTTTGGGGTGTGATGAGTGCCTAAAACACTTTAAATGCCGATTCGTAAATACGTCTTATGGTTTAAGCTTAATTTCTGATTAAATCTTGCATTTCTATGGCCCGATGTACGATTCTTGCATTTTTGTGTGAGCAATGGGTGGAGCAGGCGATTTTTGAGATCATTTACAGGCGAAGCGGAAGTCGCGAAAGTTGGCGACGCGTGGCGGCGTCTTAGCGTCGCGGCGTCCCAACCTCGTGGCGTTCCAATGTGCGACGTGCGGGTCAGCGGTACAACGTCATGCGATCGCGCTATTTCTCCATCCACACCGATCATTAAAAGCAAAGGACCGGTGGAGGGCGTGAAGTATGTGCGGATGAGGGCGCGAGGAAGAGGCGACAGCGAACCGGATCAATGGAGAAGGCGGTTGCTTTGTAGTTTCTTCTTTTCGAAGGCTGCTGATGTTTATATATTGATTTTGTGTATAGCAGGAGTCCGGTATGTTCTAGATTCATATCTGGGGTTTTGTTGAACCATCCGCGATTGCATGGATTAAAGATTTGGATTTTATATTATTCGGTTATTTATGACTTGTTAGTATACGCTCTATATCATGATTTATATACATGTGATGTCTGGCCAACGTTGGCATGATTTTGCTGGGTATTCGAGATCGAGAGATGAGGACGCCCAGGGATCCGAATAGAGCAACCCTTGGTCAATTCGGTACATAGAGATATCCCGATTCCGAGGGTGGCGATTAAGGTTAGAACATTTAAGCGTTTCGGAGCATTGGGTTGGGGTAGAGATACACTCCCAGCCACGCTGGCAGATAGACGGATACACACCTCGAGAGAGGGTATCGTAAACGCGATCACCCGTCATCAATGAATTAGTGAATAGGCGAGATGGCCATTTTTATGGGGTAGTAATCCATCAAAAGTGGCGGGGGAGACATAGCCTGGTCTCCTGACGATGAAATTACTAAGATAAGTGGTTCGGTCGTCTCGTATATGGATTATTCGTCCTCAAGTTAAGATCAGAAAATCATCAGTAAATGCAGTCAATCAAGCCTTTGTGGATGATAATAGGTGTTAGTTGCTGTGATACTGAGTAACTAATAAATCACTATATATGCGATCACCTCTTACCTCCATTTAAACTGTCGAGTTAGTGATTGTGGAAGGTTGATGTTGATTAATGGTGCGATATTAAATGTACTGTTTGACGATTGCAAATCTTGTGGTGGTCTTTACATTTACGTGTGTGATTGCGGTCAAGGATTCTGGTAAGTGCATGCGAACACGGGGTCAGGCTGACCTACATCCGTTTGATCACGGCGGAAGAACCTTACAGATTCGCGAGAGCCCAGGAGCAACGAGCGAAATCTAGCGATCATGCGAGCTTGATGAAATGATCTGGCCGCCAGGCAAAGCAGGCCACAAGGGCCGTAATGGGAATGCTGGTGGAATCATGCACCCGGGCCGTTTATCTGACGGATGATCAGTATGTTGCTGAAGAGAGTTTGCCTACCACTTTCTGAGTTGTTTCTCGCGGCTGTCAAGAAGACCACCTGTTTAGACAAACAACCGAGTTGAAGTCATTAAGCATACGGATGCTTCAAGGCATCACGTTTGCAGTTGCCCAATGAGAATCCAAATGTGCATTTGACCAACTTCCTCGAAGTCTGCGACATGATCAAGTACAATGGATTCACTGAAGAGGCACTAAGGTTGAGATTGTTCCCACTCTCACTAGGTGATAGAGCCAAGCATTGGTTGAAGCAAATCCCGACCACGGGTGTGCTTCATGGAGCGATTTAGTGCAGAAGTTCCTGACCAAGTTCTTCCCACTTGCAAAAATTACACGAATTGGTGCAAGGATAAATATTTTAGATGACTAGAGGAGTAATATGGCGAGCGTGGGATAGATTTCACGGCTTTGTTGAGGAAGTGCCCACATCCGCAGGCGATCGAGATGGATCACGAGTCCATACTTTCTATAATGAATTACGAGGAATGCGACTGAAACGATGATTGATGCCTCGCGGGAAGGCGCTAATGAAGAAGACCACGGACCAAAGCATGTAAATCTTGGAAGATCTTCTTTACTAATAGTAATCATTGGCTAGAAGACTACACCGGTGAAGGCCATAGCGGCCTGGATGCACGGGTTCTGGCCAATCTAGTTACTCATATTTGCACGACACTCGCAGTGACTAGGCAGCGGGGATCAGCGAATGCCATACGAGACCCCGGCCATGGGAGTTGTGTAGATTGTGAAGGGCAGCCTGGCGGCCGCAGAATGCGGTCGGGAAACCAAGCGGTAGAGCGAGGCCCGGTATGTGTCGGGGTTTAATCGAGTCGACCAGCAATAGGACCCGATATGAGGGCAACAACTATGTCGAGAACCAAAATCAAGGCGAGGTGGCGTAATGCGTAGAATAGTCAAAGCGATCGAGTTATGGATAGAGGAACAATCGAGCAACAACGCGAAAAACTTGATAGGCGAAAGCGTGATGTGTAAGATATAACGCCTATGTGCTGGGTGCGCGTGGCCTCAAGTAATCTGGAGTGTACCTAAGATCACGGATATCGATCCGCAGGGGAAAGTCGTTCTGAGTTTAGCCCTTGAATATTTTATGCGGATGTAAACTTTTAGTGGCAAATTAACTAAGGTATGAGATTAACTAAACTAATTTATCTTAGTAATTTACTGTGTTGTGGAGACTAGGGCTATGTCTCCCCCTGCCACTTTTGATGGATTACTACCTATAAAAATTACTATTTAGTTTATTCACGACTCATTGATGACGGGGTGATCGTGCCTACGAGATGCCCTCTCTCGAGGTGTATCACTTTATCTCATTGCTTGAGGAGTTGAGTGTATCTACTGCTGACCCAGTATAAAGCGGCTTAAATGTTCTAACCTTAATCGCCACCCTCGGAATCGGGATATCTCTATGTACCGAATTGAC
The DNA here is from genome assembly GCA_016808115.1 of Tetrastigma voinierianum. Lineage (NCBI taxonomy): Eukaryota > Viridiplantae > Streptophyta > Magnoliopsida > Vitales > Vitaceae > Tetrastigma > Tetrastigma voinierianum. Next base: position 631,578 of record JAEQBH010000417.1, on the reverse strand, counting down.
CAAGGGTTGCTCTATTCAGATCCCTGGGCGTCCTCATCTCTCGATCTCGGATACGTAAAAAATCATACGATATTGGCGGACATCACATGTATATAAATCACGGATATAGAGCAGATACTAACAAGTCATAAATAACTGAATAATATAAAATCCAAATCTTTAATCCATGCAATCGTGACAGGGTTCAACAAAACCCTAGATATGAATCTAGAACATACTGGACTCGGTTATACACAAAATCAATATATAAAACATCAGCAGTCTTTCAGGAAAGAACTACAAGCCTTGGCTATCTCCTCACATTGACGTCACGGTTCGCGAGTCGCACTCTCTTTTTCGTGCCCTTGTCGGTACGTATCTTGATGCCCTCTAATTATGGTCCCTTTTGCTTTTAATGATTGTGATGGAGAAATCGCGACATCGTAGCGTTGAGGCGATCAGCGGCGTTTCCCGGCTTGTTGACTTCGTTCGTTGACGACGTCGCGGCGTTGGGGCGTCGCCCGAATGTTAGGTTTATCGCGGCGTTGGAACGTCAGCGACATTAGGGCGTATGACGTTCTTGCCTTTCTTCACTTCTTCTCTACGCTCAAATGATCTGAACGCGCGTTCCTGCTTGTTCACCTGAAATTCGAAATCAGTCTGGGGCTATAAATGCGTATTTGCTTGTAAATTAAGCTAAAACCGCTAAAGCGGTCTCGGGTATGGCATGAGTGTTTTAGGCAATCATCAAAGACACCCCAGCTTTCTCAGACGTGCTTCAAGACTTTCCCGTTTGGATAGTCCCGCTTGGTCTTAATATGAAAAGTGGGCTTGGGCCATTTCACAATGCGGGCCAAGTGGGCCTTGGGCCCATCGAGTACCGGGTCTAAAGATTATGGTACCTGTGCCCCCTCTCCCATGACTGAAGGTTTGTGCTTTTTCAGTTGGGGAAAATACGGTGTTTCTAAACCTTGAGTGTGGAAAGTTGAAAGGACTGGGAGAATTAATGTGTACATTGAACGCGTCGTAAGGTGAAGTGCGTGTGGATATAAAGTGCGTGGGCAGCGCACGTTTCCCAACATGTTTGTGGCGCATGATGTCCTGACGACACATTTAATGGGTCGTTGATGTTTTGCCCCTATATATGGGGTTGGGCTCCGAGACTTTCCCTTTTTACGATTTCGTAAAGCTCTTTACCTCACTATAAAATTCTTCTCCCCTGTATTTCTCTGACGTTCTTTGAGAGGAATTGTCGGAGATCCCTTCACAACTTTCAACTTTCCTGTGAGTTTTTTTTTTTTGTAAACTAGTTTGTATCTCCTTCTTTGTGTTTTTTGTTACTCTATTTGTTGAGTATTTTTGGGTCAGAGAGTTCTCGTTTCTTCCAGAGGGTGCGAACATCATTCGCTAGTGGGGTTATTAGGTTTTGTCGCTAGCGGGTTGTTAGAACTCTAGGAGGGGATTTCTTTTTTCTTTTGGCTGATCCCCTTTTATCTGTTTGTTTGCCTATAGAATGGCGAGAGCAAAGAGGCTTACACCGGTTAAATTTGGCGTAAGAAGGGACCTAGGAGGCAGTGCGATGCGACTTTAGTTGTTCTTTATGTCACGTAGAGGACTTGAGGTCCTTCCGACAAGTTCCTGTCGCTATCAGATTGGAGGAGTTAGACGGCACAGCCAGCTCGACGATGAGAGCGGCAGATAATGTCGTTTATTTCACCCGAGAGCAGTTTGCTGTTGGACTTTGCCTCCCCCTCCCTGCTTTGGTGAAACAATTCCTACGCTTTACTAGGGCACCACCTGCACTAGTACATCCGAATGTTTTTTGGATTCTGATGGGTTGCAGTGTGCTAAAATTTCTATACCAGTTGGATATTTCTCTAGTAGAGATTTGTTTTATTTACACTTTGAAGCTTGGGATTGGGGGCCCCTCCTATCTGTAATCGGCCCATAGGCCACGGCGCAATTTATGTAGGGCTCCTAAACTCCTAGACTAATGCGAAAGGGTTGTTTGGTTGGGTCCATGGTATGAGGCGTCGGGCTCTCGGGAAACTACTTTGACTGAACTGGTCTCCTCACGGTTCCCAGGTTGTTTCGACAGGGACTTAGTATGCCTAGGCGGAGTCTGTGTTTTTTATATGCCCCTATTTTTTGAAATTTTTGCGTGTTTTGACATGCCCTTCTTTTCTGAAATTTCTGTAGGTAGGCGCAAGCGAGGCTGGTTGGTTAGCTGGATCTAGAAGGCTAGTTTGGAGCGCATCAGACGGCTTCTAGAGATCACTGAGGGGGAGCACAACCACAAGCTTCTCTTATGCAGGAATTGGGAGCCAATTCCTTTCCTACGTGTCTCTTATCATCCCTCGATGCATTTGCCGGAGGGCTTGTCAGGAGTGAACACTTTACTCTTCTTTGACCTCTTAAAGTCAATCCGGGTAGCTCTTGCCTGGCGAGGTCCTCTTAAGAGCCCTAATGAGATCGTGAAGAGCCTTAGTTAGCTAAAATTCGGCCCGATCAATCACCCTTGGCCGAACAAGATTCACAGCCTGCCCTTTAAGCGGCGAAGAAGAAGAAAAAGAAGGCAAAAAAGGTTGGACGAGATCAAAGCGCTATGTATTTGGCTAGAAGGCTTGTGGATTGGAGTGGATCCAATCACCAGTAAGTCGGTTGAGGAGGCGGGGAAGATGATATATAGCCTCGTTGCTGGATTCGTTTACTTGCGGATGTGCAAGCGAAGCTACGAGTGTAAGAGGAGTACCTCGCTCTGAAGGGCCAGGGCGACAAAGCGCCAAAAGCGGTCTGTCCGGATGAAGGCTCAGAAGAGTCCGACAGTAATTACTATGGACTTTACAGAACAAGCCCTTAATGCCCTATCGACTTTAGAGGAGGCCGCCCAGGATGCTTCTAGGGAGAATTGTGCATCACTGGAGGATGGGGCTCTAGTCGGAGGACCTCCCAACGGCCCGATCAAGGCTGTAAGTGAATTTTGTTGTAGAGACAACCATTGGTCCACCGCTGCAGGCTAGATGGTCCAACCTCACAATTCTTGGCGCTCGCAAAGCAAGGCTACCTGATAGGCTGATGTTGGGCTCGTATGTTAACCGATGGAGTGGGGCCATCCTTTGGTGGACACGCCAGCTCCTGGTCCAGATGAAGCCCGATCAATTATTGACCGCTAGAACCCCTTTGATAAGAGGGCTCTTCTTCCACACATATGCGTGAACTCTACCCTAATCTCCTCCGAATATCGGTGGCGGCTCGTGCTGAGGAGTATTCCATTCCCTTCCCCAGTTACATAGATAAGAAATCCTACATGTGTGTGGCTGAGGACGGGATGTTTATTCACAACCACGACTTTGACAAGACGATAGAGCTGGTATGACTAGACTTCTAACGTTTGAGTTTGGGTTTTATGTTGTGATTCCCTACAAACACCTCTATTTTTGTAGGTCGTCACCGCCATTCGGAACATGTTGCGCTAGCATAGGGAGCTTCACCATAGGTTGGGGGGTGTCGAGAAGCTATGTCTATATGCTCAGTCGGCCGTTTCCAAGCACCGGGCCTTAGACGACGCCTTAGTTAAGGCCAAAGCTAGGTCTAAGCACTAGAGCGGGAGGCTAAGGCTGGTGTGGGGAAGAATTCAAGTGTGGAGAGGGAGAGGGATGAAGCCAAAGAAGAGGAGTAGCTCGCTCGGTTAGCTGCGGTGTGCGGAGTGTGTGAGAGAAAATAACGGAGGACAAACTAGCTAGGGTTCAAGATGCCTTAGAGGCTGCGGAGGAGGCTAGGCGGAAGGCCAAGGCTGAAGCTGCCTGCTTGGAGGTTGAACGAACTTCACTCCTGCTAAAGATTAGAATGGCTAAGGATGAAGTGTCTTCTCTCCACTCTTAGGCGGGCAAGGGCAAAGATGCCATGGAGGAGGACTATCGTAAGGCCTTAGAGTTGATCTTCGCCTATGATTATGGGTGTTGTGCATTCAAACATAACATTTGTGGAGATCAGCCAGAGGTTCCAGATGGCATGCCCAACTCCTCCGACCCGCTCCCTCTAAGTGCCGTGAACCTAGGTGCCTTGACCACCCAACATCCGTTGAGACGCAACTGACCCGCTACGGAGGCGGAACAAGAAAGCGTCGAGAGAAGGCAAAGGATCGGAGAGGAGCGCTCTGGCGAGGACTTTTACGGAGCATCTTAAGTTCTCCTCCCTTATTCGTCGTGTCGGCCACAGTTTAGTCGCAGACCATATGTATTTTTTAATGCTATTGGCGTATTTATGAAATACAATTTTCGGTTTACTTATACTATTGATTCCTTGTATCTAACAACTCCCTCCCACAAATCTTGACTAGATGGATTTAGCCGGGAATATCAATGTTAAATTTTTAGAATTTAGAAGCTAGTAGGGTTACTTTTTATAGATCAGCAGGAAAGGCACCATTTTTGAGCCTTGCCTATAGCTAACATGATAAGAGTCACTGCTGCGCTTAGGCATGTGCCAGCAGGCTAGGAGCCATGTATGGCCTTTTGAAAGTGCTAGTAGGTTATGAGCCACATCTGGTTTTTTGAAAGTGTCAGTAAGCTATGAGCCACATCCAGTCTTTTGAAAGTGGCAAAAGGCTATGAGCCACATCTGGTATTTTGAAAGTGCCAGCAGACAATGAGCCACATATGGTCTTTTGAAAGTGCCAGCAGGCTATGAGCCACATCTGGTGTTTGATATGGGGACTATTCCAGGAATTAAAAGAAAACACTTTAAAGGAAATTTAATTGATAATACCTTTAAAAGAAATTTTATTGATAATATTCCTAGAATTGGAAGAAAATGCTTTAAAGGAAACTTTATTGATAGTACCTTTAAAGAAAGTTTTCATTGATAATACCTCTTAAGATGCATAACATTCCATCATCCTGGGCATTGGAGTCCCGTCCAGTTTATCTAATGCGTACAATCTGGCTGCCCTGACTTTAACTATCATGTATGGACCTTCCCAATTTGGTTGGAACTTATTAAATTTGTGGAGTGGTAGTGTTCTCAGACCCTTCTCAAGACAGTCTCACACTCTAAATGCCTTGTGACTTTACATGCATGTTATATAGGTTTGTCATTCTTTGCCGGTATGATGCCATAAGTACACCCGCAGCTTCACGAAGTTCGTCTACCATATCTAAATCTATGGCAATGGCTTGAGTATTAACCTTCTCACGGATTTCTGTTCGAAGCATAGGCACCCTAATTTCTATAGGAATTATGGCTTCCATCCCATAGGTGAGGGCGAATGTGGACACTCCAGTCGGCTTCCGGCTGGTTGTTCTTTAGGCTGAAGAGCTCTGACAGCTCGTCGCCCGATTTTCCTTTAATGAGATGTTGTCATTTCAAAGCGTTAAGAGAGAGTTTTGTTGGATGCTTCCGCCTGACCATTGCTCTGTGGGTACCGTGGGGTTGAATACAAGTTTTTGATTTTCAACTCATGGAAAAAACTTTTGAACACTCTATTTGTCTTGTGGCCCATTATCGATTCTGACTAAGCGAGGTACCTGAATCGACATACTATATTCTTCTAAACAAATTGAACGACTTCTTGATCTTTGATGGAGGTGAAGGCTTTAGATTTTATCCATTTGCTGAAATAGTCAGTGAGAACCAATAACTTTTTAAGGCATTTGGAGCGATAGAGCGGCGGATCGACTATATCAATCCCCCATTGAGTGAAAGGCCAGGGACATGTGATGGTTGTTAGATCTTGAGCCGGCACCCTTGAGACAAGGGCTTGTCGTTGGAGCGGTCACACTTCCTGACGTAGGCGACTGAATCTACTCTCATGGTTGGCTAATAATATTGCATATGGGCCCTATGAGCCAAAGTTCTGCTGCCTGGATGGTTTCCGCATATTCCTTCTTAGATTACGCTTATTTATACTACCTAGCGTGGTGAACACTTGAGGTCGGCCCATCTAGAGACCGTTTATATAATTGTCCATTCATAAGGGAAAATCTATTGCCGGACCTTAATCTTGTAGGCTTGATCCTATTATCTGTGGCTCTCACGAGCTCAAATAGCACACTATTGGAGTCATCTAAGAAGAATAGCTTTATCTATTTCATTTACCTTGTTGGCAGTAATTGATGATGTCGGGCTAGAGATAGACTGGGAGGAATATCATTTCTTGTATTGGGAGGGATGTAGCTACTACTACTAGCACATCTGCCTTTTCATTCGAATCCCTTAGGATATGCTCAAGCTTCCAAGCTGCAAAACTCTTCAGTCGTTGCTTGACCAGAATTGCATATCTAACCATGCGTTGGTCTCGTGTTTCGTATTCTCCGTTTACATGTCCCACTACCAGTTGAAAGTCACTACGTATGGTGAGTTTTTTCTGAGGACACAGACTTTGCAAGGTCAATTCCTGCTAGGATTGCTTCATATTCAATCTCGTTATTAGAAACGGGGAAGTCTAGCCATATGGCATGTTCTATCCTTTCCCCAATTGGGGCTTTAAGCTGCAAGCCGACTCTAGCTCCCATTTGGCGAGAAGCGCCATCACCACTAGTCCACATGCGGTTTAGATTAGTTCGCAACAAAAAAATCTGCTTAATGTTGTCCTTTCAATGCTAAGTGAGGGTTTATCTTGAATCTTGAATTCACTTAGTTTAATGTCGCCAGCGGCCATCCTTCTGATAGTTAGGCTTGTGTATAGTGCTTCACAAGGGAGATTAGTCGGCCTGCTTGATAAAGATTATTTTGAGGCTCAGGGAGCAAAGCTTCTTAGTTTCCATATAGAGGGCTAGTATTGCCCCCGAGGCAGGTATCTTAGGGTTTGCTTTAGATAAAGATTTGTTTACGAAGAAGAATATTGGTCTACACTTTGGTTTTTCGTCTTCTTTGGGTCAGAAATTTGCACTTCTTGAGGCTCCGACACGCGAGGTAAAGATGCGTCTTATCCTTTTGCTTATGGGCTAGTTAGAATTAGCGGTTTAGTAAGATATTGTTTGATCGCCACGAAAGCTTAGTCGCATTCATCATTCCAGCCAACCCTTTTGGCTCATCTTAAAGTGATAAAAAATGGTTTTAATATGTCTGTGAAACGGGATATGAACCGCTCGAGAGCTGCCAGTCGGCCAGTCAGTTGTTGTACTCCTTTGCTTTGAGTCTGAGCTTTGAAAGAGTCCGCATTGCTTTGAGTTGAATAGGATTGGCCTCTATCACTCCTTGGGTCACCATAAAGCCTAAAAACTTGCCGGAACTGACCTTGAACACACATTTCAAAGGATTGAGTTTCATGTCGTACCTTCGCAATAGCTCAAAGGCTACTTATAGATGCTTGGTTTAGTCGAAGTGTTCTTTGGATTTCACAAGAATATCATCAATATAGACCTCCATGGTTTCGCTTAATAGTGGTCGGAAAATCTTTGTCACGATCTACATTAAAGTTGCCCGGTATTTTCAAGCCAAAAGGCATCACCTTGTAACAATATAACCTGTGAGGTGTAATGAAGGTCGTTTTCTCTACATCAAGCGGGTGCATGGGAATCTAATGATACCCAAAGAAAGCGTCTAGAAACGACAATATTCTGTGCCTAGCTGCGGCATCAACAATCTGGTCTATATGTGGCAAGGGGAAGCTATCTTTTGGGCATGCTTCGTTGATGTCAATGTAATCTACACATACTCGCCACTTTCCTCCTTCTTTGGAACCACCACCATGTTCGCTAGCCATTCGGGGTACTTCACTTCTCTGATGAAATCTGCTCTCAATAAGTTGTCTACTTCCATCTGAATGATCTAATGGCAATTCGGGTGGAAACGCCTCACTTTCTGTCTTACCAGTCTAGCCGTGGGGATAGTATTTTGTTCATGAGAGGCCATTGTCGAGTTAATCCCAACCATATCTTAGTGGCTACGGGTGAATATATCTATGTTATTAAGCAGCACAAGTCATAGCGCTCGTTTCTTTGTGGACATGGGAGGCGACGTAAGTGAACCTTTTCAGGCTTGTCACAATGTTTTCTTTTACGGGATCCTCGGCCGGCGGATCCTTCATACTATTACACGATTTGGGCGCGGGTATGAGTGCCTTCTAGATCTTTCTCCCATTTGTTCCCTTGCGGATAGTTGATGCTCTGGTCGTGCGACTAGTGGCCTTAAAGGTCTGACACATGGCGTTAGTCGAATAGGCGACTTTACGGTGGTAGGTTGAAGGGATAGCTTTCATCGAGTGCAGCCAGGCCCACCCCATTATGGCGTTGTAAGGCCCCAAGTCTTTAACAATTGAGAACAAAACTTGCTGAGTGACCGGCCCGACTTTTATAGGGAGCACGACATCTCCTTTAGTTACGGTAGTTGCACCATTAAAACCAGAGAGGATTCGCCCGGTTGAGTTCACCACACCTAAGGAAAACCTCATATGCTTGAAGGCTGGTAGTTGCAACAGGTCTGTCGCACTACTAGGATCTACCAGTACCCTATGCACATTAAAACCGTTAAAACAGAGGGTGAGTACAAGTGCATCATAGTGGCGCATAATAATCTTGTTCGGGTTGATATGAGGAAAGGATATGAGGCCATCTATTGGCTTGGTTTCTTCATGTCTGCCTTCCGCATGGATAACATTTATATTGGCCTTAACTATGGTGGCTCTTAGGCTTCCTCGATTGGGCGCTCCGTCACGGGTCATCGGATAGGTCGCCCAATATATAGTTTATAGCGGAATTTGGATTAAATCGCGGCACTTACTGATTCCACCATGTGGTCGAGGTTCTCACGATCGACCTCTACGAGGTGTCCAGCTTTGATAAGCTTTTTCCACCAAGAACTTTGGAAGCCGGCGCGCCAGTCTCATGCCCATGATCTTTGTGATATTTGAACCACAAGGATTTGTTTCTTTGGGAGGGATCCGTCTAGATCGGTGTAGGCCATTTAAACTCTGGCAAGTTGCGAATGATGGGCAATAACCTCTCTTTGTGAGCTCTTTTTTTTTTTTTTTTTTTTTGTGATGACTGATCATGGGATCGCTTTCGGTCTCTACTCTAACCTTCCTTAAATTCAAACGGCTTCTTCCCAGGCAGCTTATTTCCCTCTGTCGGCTAGCTTGTAATCATGACCAGTGCGAGATTCTTTGCGGATGTTGTCTCCGGCATTAGTACTATCGGCCACTTTATATAATTCTTCCATTATGGATGGCGGGTCTAAAGATAGTGACTTGAAGAAAGGAGTAGATGGCCCAATGCTTCTCTTAAAGTTTTGGAGGACTGCATCCATGCTATACGACTCTATCTACTAGACGGCTTGCCCGAACCTCCTTGTGAAGTCTCAAATAAACTCTTCTTCCTGCTTGAGAATAGTCTATAAGGAGTTGAAGTTCCTCTTTTGTCGCACCGAACAAAGATACAGTGATACAAACACCGCCCATAATTCATTGAACAAGTTTATTGAGTTGCGTGGGAGCATGTGAGTGGGCTAACCCCGGGCCCAGCTAATAGGGAACATTGGCTTGCCCAGGCGAAGAGAGCATGTTATCGGGTCTGCAGATGTTTGTGGCGAGCATATAGAACGTTGGCCCTATAAAGGCAAGATATACAAGCGGCATTGGTGGCATTATGCCAGTGGGCAATACTGGTGGCATCGTACCTTTAGATATCTTGATGTATGTTCCCGGGGCCTTTAAACTTGTGGAGTTCGCATCACGCACCTCTTTTCGCATCTGTGGGATGCTACTAATGCATTCCCGCGAAGGCGGGTGATGTGAAGGCTCTTGCGCGATTTAGTTTTGTGCTACCTCAAGCATCCTTTTTCCGCGAAAGACTCAAAGATGTGGAACTGCCTGAGGACAACTCATCATCTGTTGGGATTGCTCGACATCGTCGAGGAGCAGTGAGGCTCCTTCCGCTTTGTATAGACGGTTGGGCTTATAGCTCGAAGCCCACATCTCGTCACATATTTTTCAAGATGTGACTTTTCTTTATCACGGGCTCATAATGGTCATTCTCGGATTTGCAAGAGTTCGGCATAGCCTTGCAGCTCCTTTATCTGCCTTGCTTTCTCCTCCCGTTTCCTCTCCATGTCCTAACGCCAATGAAGGAATTGGTCCTTTGGTGATTGGATAATCGGAATGGTTAACATTGCGGTTGCCTCAGACGAATTAGACGTGGAAGGGGGAATCGACAGAGGTCTAGGTGATGAAGGGTTACTAGACAATCGTTGGAGCCAAGCCCTTGCATCTTGTAAACGAGACTTTCTGTTCGTTTCCCACGGATGACGCTAGTAGTGAAACATGAACCTGTAAAAAGGCGATCCAGTGGTGGTATGCCAGTTGCATCTCCAATGATTAAGTCAGCAAAAGATGGAGAAGAAGAAGCAAAGAATTTTAGCACAGTCTGAATGCCCTTACCTCGTGGGAGATCTTCCCGATTTATAGGGCATATTTCGTTAATCTTCCCTTAATTTTAGGAATAAAATCTCTTAATTTTAGGGATAAAACCTCTTCCTTCTTATTAAGGATTAACCTTTCGAGAAATAAGGGATTTAGAAATTGGGAAATCCGCTGATAAATATCTCTTTTGCGTATTTTCTGTTTTCGTGTACTTATCCATAATGGACATCCCATATGTGGTAGGTTGGCCGGCTAGGGGACCTAAAACTCTAGAAGGGCCACCCTATGGGAAGACACCCTAGCCTTCTCAGACTTGCTTTAAGACTTTCCCGTCTGGATAGTCCTGTCTGGTCTTAATACGGAAAGTGGGCTTAGGCCATTTCACAATGCGGGCCAAGCGGGCCTTGGGCTTATCGAGTATCTAGTCTAAAGATTATGGTACTCACGCAACTAATTCTAACAACCAAAAGTTGGATATCATAATTATAAACTATATTGTTTCAACAACTTAACCATCCTTTTCAAATAACCTAACTTCTTTCTCTTAAATACTCTTCTTGTATTAATTTTGGGCATGGAATGAGTTATGTTTCCTATTGCTTCTCTTTAGTTCTTTAACTTTGCTTTCACAACATCATATGGTTTTCTTCAACATAACTTCTTTTTTTTTGAAATTTTTGAAGGGGGTCATACATTTCATAGCAATAACCTTTTTAGGTTTGAAGGGCCATAATTTACACTTGTTTTATGTTAATGATGTTATTCTTATCGGAGATAGTCCATGTACAACTGATTCAATAATTTGGTCTCTCATCTAAGCAAGGAATTTGTTTTTGTTGAAGTTTTGAAAAATAAGAAGAGATAAAATAAAAAGGAAAGAAACAATGGAGAAGAGAATTCTTAATTCAATTCTTTTGATGGATAATTACAGCAATTTAAATACAAAGATAGGAAACAAATTACTAAAATTAAGGTCCTAATCATGGAATAAAAACAAATAATCAATCAATTGATTCCTACAAATCTAGACTGATTTCAGTTAGTTTAAAAAAGGTAAACTTGACCATACAGCTAGAGCCAAGTAAGTAGAGTCCTAAACATAACACTCAATACTCCTCCTTGTTTAGGAGTTGCAAACACCAAGCCTTACCCTTAAATCATCGAATCTTCTTGCTGGCAAAGGTTTATTGAACATGTCTACAATTTGATCTTCAGATTTGCAGTGTATCAGAACAACATCCCAATTCTTTTACACTTCTCTTAGGAAGAACAACTTGATATTGAAGTGCTTTGTCTTCCCATGAAATACTGGATTGTTTGAGATGACAATGGCAGCTTGATTGTCAACAAAGACCTTAGTGCTTTCATTTTATTCCAAGTTGATATCAACTAGGATCTTTTTAGCCACAAGGCCTTATTAATAGCAGTTGTAACAACAATGAACTCAGCCTCGATAGTGGGCGAGCCACCAATTTCTTACTTTTCTAACTCGATGAAGCACTTGATCGAAATTGAAATAGTATTTGGTGCTCTTCATGTTATCAACGAGCCCATAATCAGCTGTACGAGAAGCCAGTGCTTGAACTCTTTGGACTTTACAAACTTAACACCAAAATCATAAGTTTGTTTAACATATATGAGCACCCTTTTTGTTGCCTTTAAGTGCAATTCACTTGCACAATGCATAAATCTTGACATAATACTTACTAAATTCAGAATGTCTGGTCTAGTTGCTGTAAGATACATGAGGCAACCAACTAGACTTCTAAAATGAGCTTCATCAATTTTCTATGTTCAAGATCTCTTTAGCATACTTCTTTTGGAAAATAAAGACTTCAGAGTCATTTTGTTTAATTTCCATTCTAAGGAAGTAGGACATCATTCCCAGGTCTGTCATTTCAAAAACCTCCATCATTTCTTGTTTAAACCGTTGCACTAAGCTGATTTTATTCCTTGTCACAAGGAGATCATCTACATACAACGAAACAATGAGAATATCAACTCCTATCCTTTTAACAAATAAAATTGATTCAAAGTAACTTTTAGAGAACCCTAAGCCCTTGAGGTGCTCATCAATCCTACTGTACTAGGCTTTGAGATCCTGCTTTAGGCCATAGAGTGCCTTTCTCAACAGATAAACCTTATCCTCTTCACCTTCCTTTACAAACCCTTCTGGTTGATCTACATAAATCTCCTCCTACAAATAACCATTCAAGAATGTTGACTTGACATCAAGCTGATATACTCTCCAATTCATCTGTGCTACAAGTGCAAGTAGAAGTCTGATTACATCTAATCTAGCCACTAGTGCAAAGGTGTCAGAGTAATCAATACCTGGGATATGTGCAAAGCCTTTCACCACCAGCCTGGCTTTATACTTGTTGATAGTGCCATTTGCATTTAATTTAGTTCTATAGACCCATTTGACCCCAATTACTTTTCTATTTTGAGGTATGTTTACTAGTTCCCATGTTATGCTATTTTCTATTATAATAAGTTCCTCCTTCACTGCAGCTTGCCATTTATGACTTTTATTTGCTTCCTCAAAGCTGGTAGGTTCACATACAGCCACATTGCATCTTTGATAAACATCTGCAAGTGGCCTCGTCCCTCTAACAAGCCTATCATCAATTAAATTAGCCTCACCATTTTCAAAAAACTAATCTGTAAAATTTGACTTAAGGTTCTGTCCTTTTTTAATCTTTTTCCCTTGATCATCCCAAATCCATTCCTCATCTTCAATAAAGTGGATGTCTCTTCTTACAACAATCTTTCCATTTTGAGGTTGGTAGATTTTGTAAGCTTTGGAGGTTGAGCTATACCCAATGAAGATTCCGGGAAAAGTTCTTTCATTTAATTTGAGGAACATGAGTGAAACAAAGGCAACCAAAGACTTTAAGAAAATTAGACACGGTTTATTGCCATGCCAAGCTTCAAAAGGTGTCTTGAACCCTATTGCATTTGAAGGAAGAATATTTTGCTGGAACAATGTTGTGTTCGTTACTTCTGCCCATAATTTCTTAGGAAAATTATTTTCATGCAGCATACATCTAGCCATCTCCATGATGTATCTATTTCTTCTCTCACTCACTCCACTTTTCTGTGGAGTATATGGAGTAGTTAGCTAATGATGAATGCTTGCCTCTTCACAAAAGTGGTTAAAGGTCTTTGAAGTGTACTCCTTGCCATTTTTAGATCTTAGCATCTGAATTTTACATTGACTTTCATTCTCCACCTTTTCTTTGAACTTCCAGAAAACTTGTGCCACTTCTGACTTGTGCTTCAAAAAATAAATCCAACACATTCGGGTTAGATCATCAATAAAAATGGCATAATAAAGACTACCATTTAGTGAAGGTGTCCTTTATGGGCCAGCAATGTCTGTATGAACCAGCTACGACTTCTTAGTAGCTCTCCATGTTTCTTTTGGAAAAGGCTTTCTAGTCAACTTCCCAATTTGATAGGCCTTACACTAGGATAAATGAGATTCTAATTCTGGTAACCCATTTACCATCTCCTTGGACTTCATTTGCAACAGCCCTTGATAGTGATAGTGTCCTAGTCTTTTGTGCCACAAGTTAGTGACATTTCCCTTGATGGAAAAGCTATTTGCTCCTCCATCAAAGGATTAAGAGCAAAGCTCTTTCATTTCATGCAAACTTTGAAAATGTCTTTACCCTTTGCATCTCTTATCAAACAAATTTTGTCCTCAAACACCACTTTAAAGCCTTTTTCAATTAATTGACCACCACTCAACAGGTTTTGATCAAGTTCAGGGATAAATAATACATATGACATAAACTTTGTGCATGAGCAAGTTGAGATAGCAATAGTACCTTTTCCCTTTATCGCAATATGTTTGCCATCTCCCATTCGAACCTTTGATGATCTAGCTTCACCTAATCATCTTAACAACTCCTTATTGTAGGTCATGTGGTTGGTACAACCACTGTCAATGAGCTAGCTTTCACAAGATTCCATGATGGAGAAGCGAGTGGAAACAAACAAGTGATCCTTTTCTTCTTGACCTATTATCTTGGCCTCCTCATCATAGTGTTGCTGCCTTTTGTCTTTGTAGATAATTGCTTCATGTCACATTTGATTGCACTTGGAGCATTTGGAATCTGATCTCCTCCAACACTTGAAAGGTGGATTCCCTTTCTTGTTGCAATACTGACAGGTTGGATATGACTTCTTCTAGCCATCCTTTTTCCCTTTTCCAATTGCTGATCCTGCATGTGTCCTATTTCCTTTGTTCTTCCATTTATTCTTGGTGGCTTCTTGATGCTTAGCTGTCAGTGCTCCTTCCATTGTTGTGCCTTCTCTCATGATTTGCTCTTGTGCTTGCAAAGAACTTAACAATTATGCTAGAGAAATTCTTGATAGGTCCTTGGTATTGTCAAGGGTAGTGATGGTTGCTTCATACCTTCCAAAAACAGTAACAAGGATTTTTTTCAACTATTCTTTAATCTATAAATTCAAATCCACAGTCCCACTCTATTTGCAATTCAAAGAAGTATGTTAGTGTATTCTTTAACTGATTTAGACTCCTTCATTCTTTGCAGGTCAAATTCCCATACCAAGTTTAAAATTTGCATACATTTGATTCTCTCATCTCTAGCATACTCATTTTTTAGGTAATCCCATATCTCCTTAGCTGAATTTAGAGACATGATCCGTGTGAAAATGGTGGGAGTGACTGCTGCAAATAGACATGCTTTTGCCTTTGATTTTCTTGTCTTCCTTTCTTTATGTACCTTCATCTGAGCCATGGTAGAATTTGCAGGAAGTGTAGGGACTTCATAGTCTTCTTCCACTGCTTCCCAAAGATCCAAGGCTTCCAAATGTCTCCATTCTTACTGCCCACATTTGATAATTTGTTCCATCAAATGCTGATGGAGCTATTGCTAGAATATTTGCTTCACCTTCCATGATCGATTGCAAGTCCCTCAAGAAAAAGAGCTCTGATACCAATAGCTTTCAATTGGAAAACTTCATTTATTTCAAGCGTTGAAGTCCAGCATTTTCCATCTGATGTCACCTTAAAAAGTTCTGTATGCTCAAAGCATCCAAATTAAATAGTCTCATAGCCATGAAATCTAATCCTCCTCTTGATGCCACTGGATATAGTGTCTTTGTGGTGTCTTTCAGTACCTCACTTATACAAGACTTGATTGTACTCATGTTGTAAACTTCTATCAATTTCATAATCCAATGAAGAAGGATTTCCACACTATCAAATGCATACTAAGCTATAATATTCAAAGAACTTCAGCATTTGGCCTTGTATTCATTTCTCAATCTACATTGTCTTTACCTATAGAATATGATGATGCAAATTAGGTTGGTTATCCAAAGTCCAAACACAAGAAGCACCAAAGGGTACTATATTTTCTTGTAATCAAATTGCATATCTTAGTCATTTAGGAAGCAACTAAAGTACAGAAGTTGAGTATCGAGCTTTAGCTTCTTCAGCAGCGAAAGTGACCAAATCCTTTTCATGATCTTGGAATCCCTCTATCACGCACAACTGATCATCTAATTTCTGACAATATTAGTGCTCTCCATTGGAATTTAAAACCCTTCCCTCCATACTCTTACCAAACACATTGAACTTTATTACCATTTCACTACACAAAAAGTTGCTAAAGCAGATTTGTTCACTTGTTATCAGTTATTATATCTCCAAATTATTTACATTTTCACAAATATGCTCAGTAATTGACTTCAATCCATCCCAATAGTGTTGCATAACATGAGATCTTAAGCGCGTGGTTGGCTAACCTTTTCCTACCATAGTAGTAGAGGTAACTAAAGGCGTCACAAATTTAGACAGGAATTCAAGCAAACATAACCATACCCATAACTTGTTTTCTTGTAGCCGGTGAATATGGATGGTATTTTTTTTGAAGAAATATATATAGTGTAAGAATGTAAGAAGGCGGCAGCTTAAAAAAGTAGTCAAGATTCAATTAAATTATTTTTTTAAGATTGAGTTAAATAACAACCGTCATTTAGGATTATCATAAATTTTCAATGTCAAAAGTAGACAACTAGTGATGTCAAAAAAAAAAAAAAAAGTAGACAACTGGTTGGGATATTATATGCAGATTGACAGATCATATGGAATATCTATCTACCAATATAAATTTTTAAGTGAAAAGACTTGATGGATCGAAGAGACAAATGGGTTCACCAAGTTTTTGTGTCCTTCTGAATTACACTAAAGCCATGAAATGAGTTGTTGCCTTGTTGAATTCAAATACACAAATTGTGATTCCCAAATGATATGTTTTTTTTTCTTGTTGTCTTTTTAATATCTTATACATTAGAGTAATTGATAACATGATAGTGCCAATTTTCAAATTATGTGTAACTTCGAATCCTTATAATAATCCCACTTTCACATCACATTCAGTTGTTGAGGAATTCTTTCTATAATTGGCATATTGAATTTCCTTGAATTGTTATACAAGTTTCCTTATCAAACTCAATTTTGAATTGTTTCAGTAGCATCCTTATGTATACAACTACATTCCATTATTTAATGTATGTATTGCAACATCACCATAGTTCATGAAAAATATTGCATAGTTACTATTATCACAGACAATTTTTTCGGTGTAATTTTGTTGCATATATCCGTGCTTAGAAGTCCTCTTATGCTAACCTTTTCAAACTCACATTAGAGCACAATAAGGAAAAAAAACACCCACAAAGACACATGAGACTATGGAGCGATTCCCAACTTGCATAATATATTCTTTCAAGTTATAGCTTAACAAAACCTCCCACATAAGCCTTGGTAAGTTCATGCTTGTGAAATAAAAATTGTTTTGACAGTGATTTATCAGTTGTTGCATCAAATGATGCACACTATATGGACTAAAATCTACTAAGACATGTATTATCAATGAAAATCAGGAAAATTAAACTACAGGAGATATAATAAACAATCACACACAAAAGGACATAAGAGGTTGTTTACGCAGTTCGGCAAAAGCCTACGGCTGCGAGGCTGAGCTTAAATGCAAGGAATTTCACTATATATCAATTAGGTTAGACGTTGGTCTTATGTGAGACAAAGATCCTCCTTTCTCACAGCCGTCTTCTCCTAACTCTCTCATAGTGAAACATGGAAATAAGCTCCCATTATTTCCTTATATAGCGACATTTGGACTCTCACATGCCCACACTCCTTCTCAACAATGACAATAAACACTACTCATCATCAAGGCATAGAGTAGTACGTACCTGTAGCTGCTACTTCAAATGTGAGTAGCTTCTCCAAACAATATCCTTCGTCAAAACATATATTTTGCACGAATGACCTCTCTTCTATTTAATTGCCTCTAGGAGATCTTCTCTCAATATTTTGTGGTTTCATGTTTCCTAATCTGTCTTAACAAGTCAGTTGGAAGATTCTGATTTCATCCCGTATCCATCTTAATGCAGTATCTTCCTCCCATAAAAATCTCACCAAATAAGATCCAATCTCTTTGATTTGATTAACCCAATATTTCCCTAATAGCATCCCCCACTCTTCCTTATTTGTCTCAGAGAATATTGACCCCTGATCTATAGAATATTTGCTCCAAAATCCATGTTGACTAAATAAGGTAAGTAGTGTCACACAACGTGATCTACCATCTTATGTGACAGTTGTGACACCAAGTTTATTTTCAAAGTAAACATGCAATTTATTTTTGCTTAGGATTATGACAAGAAATATCTCCAACAATCTCCATCTTTGGCAAAAATAAACAATATACGAGAAACATGTTTTGGAGAGACTTACATGATTTTGTAGGAGTGGACCATCTCATCGTCGGAGATTTCTTCATGCACTGGATCCTTAGGTATATGTTCTTTGCACCAAGATTAGCTCCCCAATTTTTGTTTATTTTATGAGAAGCATTGAATAAGTTAGGGGGTAGAAATTATATTTGTGTATTAAGGGAAGATACCTTTCATTAGCCTGTTCACTTTCTTCAATATCGACAACACTCTGAGACAAACAGTTAGATAATCTACGAATCTCACTCGATAACTTAGAGTGACCCGCTTTGATACCAATTATGAAATAAAAAATATTTGTTTTGACAATGATCCATCAGTTGTTGCATCAAGTGATGTACCATTGTCTGGACTGAGATCTACCAAGATATGCATTATCAACGATAATTAGGAAAATTAAACTACATGAGATATAAGAAACCATCACACACACAAGGACACAAGAGATTGTTTACACAGTTTGGTAAAAGCCTACATCCGTGGGGCTGAGCCCAAATAAAAGGAATTTTACTATATATCAATTAGGTTACAAGTTGATTTTATGTGAGATAAGGCTCCCATTTCTCACATTCGTTTTCTCCTAACTCTCTCATAGTGAAACATGGAAATAAGCTCCCCTTATTTCTCCATACTACGACATCTGGACTCCCACACACTCCTTCTATACAAGGAATATAAACATTGCTTATCATCAACGCATATAACAATACTTGTCTCAACTACTTCAAAACGTGACTAGCTTCTCCAAACAATCTCCTTCGTCAAAATGTATATTTTGCATGAAGAACCCCTCTCCTATTTAACAACCTCTAGGAGATCTCCTATCAATATTCCATGGCTTCGTGTTTCCTAATCCGTCTCAACAAGTCACTTGGAAGATTACGATTTCATTACACATCCATCTTAATGCAATATCTTCCTCCTATAGAAATCTCACCAAATACGATCCAATCTCTATTATTTGATTTGCTCAATATTTCCTAATAGCACCCACTACTCTTCTTTATTTGTCTTAGAGAATATTAACCCTTGATTTATAGAATATTTGCTCTAAAATCCGCGTTGAATAAATAAGGTAAGTATTGTCGCCCAATGTGATCTACCATCTCGTGTGACAGTTGTGACAACAATTTTAATTACAAAGCAAACATGCAATTTATTTTTGCCTAAGATTATGATAAGAAATATCTTCAACAATGCTTTCTCTTAATTATACTATCTATTAGGAAGCTTTCCACCAACCACTCCCTATTTGACTAGGAGTAAGCAATTCTAGTCTTACATATTCAAAGTACTGTTGCAATCATATCTGAAATCCTAATAAAACTCAAATTATTACGATAATACTTTGAATCCAACTCTTAACTCTACGATGTCTTCAGCCCATTCCTGATTAATTTGAAACTCCTCATGTATACTACCTCTTACATCAATCATGTATCCCAAATTTGTTGTGCAACATGTCTTCCTTTATCTTTCCAAATGCCAAAAATCTCTTAGTAGCTTGCTTCATGCATTCTGTTTGACTTACATATGTGCCTATGTATCTAATCACATCCACGCTAAGGCAACTTGTCCATGGCCATCGATATTGTTGTTATAGCTGTGGCACCCCTTTCCCGACCCGACCCGTTTGGGCTGATCCGAACCGAGTCCGGGATGCCACTAAAATCACTCAATCACTCAAAATCATATCTTTGCGGAAGCGATTTCAAAATTTAGAGCAGAAGCCCATAAACATTTATATTTAACAAAATACATTTACAATGAAGGCATTCAAGCCTTTTTCAAAATGATTTAGAAAATAGATGTTCGAGTTCAAATTGTTTCTATAATATCCATATCGAAAGAAAACATGAAATGAGTGCACATGGAGCATACCAGAAATTTCCTTCTTTATGACTCGGCGCTCCTCGATCTTGGAATTAAAGCTTTTGATCGCTATCTATCACTCATTACTGTATTATTGGTAAGAACAATCGCTAAGCATTTTCATGCTTAGTGGTTCTATAATTCATTCCTCGATTTGATTTTAAATCACATTATGCAATTTAACAATTCAAAACTTTCAAATAATTATGGATGATCAATATAAATACGATACATATACTTGTTTTATATACAATTAGTCATGGTTCTTTGATCATCCCAAAAATACACTTTCATATTCAATATTCATAATCTCAAATCAATTTAATTATGCTCACAAATTCAGTTCAGTTATGCAAATCAATTCAGTTCTGAAATTCAATTCCAGAAGTTATGCGGATCAATTCGATTATGCGAATCAATTCAGTTGTAAATCAATTCGATTATGCAATCAATTCGATTCTGCCCTTAATGAATTTAACCTATGTTTTCGATATTCAGGATATCGGAATCACCGACACGGTCCCGCTGGCTGCAGGGCGGTATCAAATGGTTTTATAACCTGATCTGAGTCCCAGGCTGGCGTGATTATAAACAATCAAATAATAGTGAACACTACCGTCTGGTCCCACATTTAGACTCTTGATCGGAGTGACACATCAATACAATAGTTCGCAGTACTGCTATTTGACCATATTGGTATACCAATCTATCCTTAATGCGAAATAAGCAGTTGTATTCTATTAGGGCGTTCAAATCCTTTATATAAAAATATAGTACAATATGCGCTTGTATAAATGATTTATTTTGATAATCATGCAATTTTTATATGCAAACATTTCCACGATCACTTTTCTTGAATCAATTAAATCAATTAATATGCTTTTAGAACAAACATGCAAAAACTTGAAGCAGGAATAAGTCGGTAGAACAGACCCAAAAATCTTTGCACTTTGATTCCAATCCCTGGAATCTCAATCTCGGTTGGCTTTTCCTCACTCGTCGATCCACTATTAAAACCATTAAAGAACAATATTATTCGTGCGTACTAGTAGTTTTGGTTAGGATTGATTTTAAGATATTAATATGATTTCCAAATTCGACAAGCTATATATAGATGGATTCTTGACTCAATGGGCTTTCCATAGAGTCCAAGAATACCCGAATCAGAGTTCGGACGAAGGAGTTATGACCTTCCGAAGTTGGAGGTCATACGTAGTCAATCCCTGGTGACGGTGACGACACGGGCGAGCTCGATCTGTCACCTTAGTCCAAACATCTTCTATCCTCCTCAGCATATGAATGGTGCTGACTCAGCCGTGGGATTTCCATAGAGTCCAAGAACACCCGAAGCGGAGTTCAGACGAAAAAGTTATGACCCTTCGAAGTTGGAGGCCATACCTTTGATCAAATCCTGACCCGACGAGCTGACCTGACACGGGCGAGCTCGATCTATCACCTCGGTCAAATATCTTCTATCACTCCTCAGAATATAGATGATGTATTCTTGACTCAATGGTATTTCCGCAGAGTCAAGAATGCCCGAATCGGAGTTCGAGACGAAGGAGATATGACCTTAGAAGTTGGAGGTCGTGCGTGAGTCAGCCCGGGCGAGGCGGCCTGAGCCCGACTAGCTGACCTGACCTGGACGATCTCGATATAACACCTTGGTCTGACATCTAATATACTCCTCAGGCATATGAATGTATTCTTGACTCAATGGGCTTTCCATAGAGTCCAAGAACACCTAAATCGGAGTTGGAACGAAGGAGATATGACCTTCCGAAGTTGGAGGTCGTGCGTAGTCAACCCAGACTAGCTGACCTGAACTGACGAGCTGACCTGACCTGAATGAGCTCAATATAACACCTTGGTCTGACATCTAATATACTCCTCAGGCATATGAATGTATTCTTGACTCAATGGGCTTTCCATAGAGTCCAAGAACACCCAAATCGGAGTTTGAACGAAGGAGATATGACCTTCCGAAGTTGGAGGTCATGCGTAGTCAACCAGACGGTGACCAGTGTGGTGACCTCTGGCATGAGGTCTGCGACCTTCTTGCATGACCTCTGTTGTATGACCTCCCTGTGCATGACCTCTGTGCACTGACCTCTATTGCATGACCTCTCGCCCCGTTTAGTTGTTCGGAGTAAAAGACCGTAGCAGTGCAAGGATCCGGGTAAAATTCAAGCCTAACATCAGTTCATTGATGTGGATCTGACTTCCCGAGGACTTACTTCAAATTCCTTTATTTCTTTCCCAAAACTCGTTCTAAGGTCTGGCTGGATGGCTGAGCGCGAGAAGCCCACGACCCCGACCCGGATCTAGTTGGGCTGATCTCATAAAGGACCATAACTTGGTCTGGGAATTCCGGAGTGAAATTTCAAAGCCCTAATATCAAGTTCATTGATGTGGCTACAACTTACCAGAAGGACTCACTACCAGATTCTCTTTATTTCTTACCCAAAAATCAGCTCTAAGGTCCGGCTAATGCGCACTATCACAATGTGGCAGCTTAGGATAGAAAATGACCAAAGTAGGGGAAGACCTACCTCTTGGAGTTTGTCGAAACTCCCCGATTCCGGTCTCTACTTGCAGCTCTTGTCACGAGAGGACTCCCTCTTGCTTCGCTGGGACTATGGTTCGTCGTTGGAAATCTAGAGAGAAGTGAGGCTTCTCACTCTAAAATACCTCCATTTTTCTCTGTTTTCCTTTTCTTATGGATCACTCTAAATCGTATCTTAAAAAGGAGGAACCTTCCTCCCACTTTCCTACATGCCACATGTCCTTTCCTTGATTTTTTTTCTTCTTTTTCTTTATTTCATTTTATATTTAGGTCCCTCCATTTCTCTAATATTCTTCATTTAAGTCTCCTATTTTCACTTAGACATATAAATTTTTTTTACAATTGACCATAGGTCCCCATTTTACAATTTCCATATTTTCTCTTTTTCACTTGGGTTTCATTTAAGTTCAATAATCATTTAATCAATATTCATCTAACAATTTCGAAAATACCAAATTGGCTCCCAGCTATGGAATATATAAAAAATTTTAGGGTATTTTTGGGCGTTAAGCTCTCCCCACTTAATAAATTTAGGTCTAAATTACCTTAGTCAAACGATTGCGGATCACTGGCTGCGCATCGTTTCCTCACTTTCCCCGAGTGGCTTCTTCAGTCTTATGGTTTTCCGGCAGCACCTTGACTAACGGAATCTTCTTATTAGTAATTCCTTCACTTCACGAGCCAAAATCTCTCTTGGCTCTTCTTCATCTGATAAATCGTACCAGCTCAATTGTCTCGAAGAGACTACATGTAATGGTCGATCTGAAGTAGCATGGACACGTGAAACACATCATGGATCACTGCGTCCAGGGTGTGCTTAATCGTATGCCCTTTGGACCCTTTCTCAATCACTTCATAAGGCCCGATAAATCTAGGGCTCAACTTGCCTTTTCCCAAAATCTCATCACCTTCTTCAAGGCGATACTTTCAACAACACCTTTTAAGCGATCTCATATGAATATCTTTTCTTTTCATGTCGCGCTATGATTTACATCTGCTCAGTGGCCCACCTTGATCTCTCTCTAATCATTTTCACTTTTTCTTCAGTCTCTTGTATCAAGTCGGGGCCAATCACTTTCTTTTCACTCAATTCCGTCCAACACAATGGTGTTCTACATTTTCTCCCATATAAAGCCTCATAAGGCGCCATTCCAATACTTGATTGGAAACTGTTGTTGTACCTGGAATTCAACTAAAGCAATGTGTTGATCAGTACCCTCGAGGTCGATCCTGTGACTCCTTAGCATATCTTCGATCTGGATCACTCTCGGATTGTCCATCCGTTTGTGGGTGGAATCTTTGTCTCGAAATTGATGAGTGCCCGAGGCCTCTTGCAATTTTCCCCAAAATCTCAGTAAACCTCGGATCTCGTGCGAAATAATGGATCTGAGGGAATCCCGTATGTAGAACTATTTCCTTGATATCTCTTGACTCACGCTGGCTTGTCAAGTGAATAGTCGGTTCTTATTAGTAGGAAGTGGGCTGACTTCGTCAATCGGTCTACTACATTGGTGAGTCATGCCTTCTCCTTTGTCAATGAAGCCTTGACCACAAAATCCATGGTGATTGGTCCCATTTCCATTCGGTATCGATGAGGTACGCGATAATCCCGAAGGAACTTGATGCTCGCCTTTACTCTTTGACACACCAAACGCGGTTACAAGTTACGACACACCTCTTTTCAATTCAGACCACGAATGACATTTTAAAATCTCGATACATCTTTTTGCTACCGGGATGGATAGCAAAAGATCCATTATGTGCCTCTTCAAGTATGGATTTCCTCAAATCATTACAATCGAATTTACCTGAGCCCGATCCTTATAATATAAAACTCCATTTTCATTCACTGTGAACTCAGTTTCTTTACCATTTCCAATCTGATTTATTATGGCAGCAATTTTCTCATCTTTCTTTTGTGCCTCTAGCACTCGATTCAACAAACTCGGTCTCGCTATCAATTCTGCCACTACAGTACCATCGTCTGATAATGACAAATGGGCATTCAACGCTTGAAGCATTTGTATTGACTTTCTACTCAAAGCGTCGGCCACTACATTGGCCTTTCCTGAGTGATAATCAATCACGCAGTCATAATCTTTTATCAGTTCCATCCATCTCCATCTGTGAGGGCAAATACTTAAGACTCTTATGATCAGTGTAGATGAAACACTTCTCTCCATACAAATAATGTCTCCAAATTTTCAGCGCAAATACAATTGCGGCTAATTCCAAATCATGCGTGGGTAGTTCTTTTCATGCGGCTTCAACTGTCTTGAAGCATAGGCTACCACTTTACCCTCTTGCATTAGGACACATCCAAGTCCATTTAAGCGGCTAGCATCCACTAAAAATCACATATTCTCTACCGCTGGTCAGGATGAGTAAGAGCAGAACCTCGTTAAGAATGCTTTCAACTTATCAAAACTTCTTTGACATTTTTCACTCCATTCATACCTTACATTTTTCTGGAGCAATCTCGTCATCGGGGCTGCAATCATAGAAAACCCCTTAACGAATCTTCTGTAGTATCTTGCTAGTCCCAGGAAACTATGCATAGCATTTCTTGAGTGGCCATCCTGACCACTTACATTTTCTTTGGATCTACTCGGATTCCTTCTTTCGATACTATGTGCCCAAGAAAGGACACTTCATTCTTCCAAAACTCACACTTGCTCAATTTCGCATACAACTGCTCTTTTCTCAAAGTCTCTAACACTACTCTAAGGTGTGTGTCATGACTTTCGTGATCTTTTGAATACACAAGAATGTCGTCTATGAACACTATGACAAATTGGTCCACATACGGTCGAAAAACACGATTCATTAGGTCCGTAGAAAGCCGGCCAGACATTTGTCAATCAAACTGACATTACAAGGAACTCATAATGTCCATGTCGCGTCCTAAGCAGTCTTATGCACATCGACATCTTTTAATTCTCGTAGGTGATCACCACGGATCGCAAGTCAATCTTCAAAAAGATACTTGCACCTTTTAATTGATCAAACAAATCATCAATTCTAGGTAACGGATACTTACTCTTTACTGTTAACTTGTTCAACTGTCTATAATCAATACATAACCAAAGTGTACCATCTTTCTTTTTAACAAAAAGCACGGGAGCTCCCCATGGTGATACACTTGGTCTAATAAACCCTTTTTCTAGTAGTTCTTTGTTTTTAATTTCAATTCCTTTAGCTACAGTGGAGCCATTTTGTCTGATTAGTAATGGATGCCGGTGTGGCACAGTGCAAGCGTGATAACAAACTCAATCTCCTATGTGGGGTAATCACAGTAACTCTTAGGAAACAACGTCCGGAAAGTTGCTAACCGTAGGGATATCGGATACACTAGGCCTTGCTTTTACCGTATCAATCACATAAGCCAAGTAGGCTTCACATCCTTTCCGCACCATAGTTCTAGCAGTGGCTGCGGATATCACATTAGACAGGTGATTTGACCTCCGGAGTAAGAAAGTTACTTCATCTTCATCCAGGTGTCCTTAAGGTCCTCTTTCATTTACGGTCGACTATGTCGCTACGTGTCGGGACAACGATCCATTCCCAATATTACATCAAACTCCTGAAGGATAACTTCGATTAAATCTCCCGAAAATTCATACTCGTATTTTGATGGGGCGATCTCTATATACTATGTTCCATGACTAACATATGGCCGGCGGGTTCGTCACGAAGATGTCATCTTGGTTCACTCCTCGGTAATTTACCCGAGAGATTGGGTATGTTGGTGCAAATATAGGTAGGTTGAACCGGGGTCAATCAATGCATGTACGATAGTATCAAAGATTTGGAAATTCTGAGGCTATCACATCGGAGGCGTCGATATCTTCCTTGCTTTCATTGCGTATGCTCACAGGCTGAGCACGACCATCTTGCCTACGAAGTTTGTGTCATGCCAGGAACACTCGGTGATACAACCTCTTGTTGCCTTTTGTAACACTAAAATTTGTACCCCGATGCAATGGTCTCTTTGTAAATGAGCGACTCTAGAACAATCTCTTGCTCTATGCTCTTTGGATCCCTGAAATCAAACAAACGCTGTAAGTCTCGACATTCTCCTTTATGATTTCTCCTGATAGAGCAATGAGAACAATTGTCCTCTAGAAAGGACCTCCTGGCACTGCAATTGATGGTCTTGTGGTAGAATTAGTATTCACCGGTAGCAGTATGGCCCGATTGAGACCACTGTGGTCCCTTAATTTCTTCCTTCTTTGTTGTTGCGAAATTTGGGTTGGCACGGATTTTTCTTTCCACATCTTTTATCCTTTCTCTCTTTTCCTCTTTCTTTACTCTTTCCATTCAATGCACATGTCACAATTTTGGAGAAATCCTCGCTGGCAAAATCTTTGTGACATGGGCTCGAATCTGGTCATTAAGGCCGTCTTCAAACCTCGACACTTTTCTTCCTCCTCCACAAGTATCTCGGGAGCATACTTACTCAGCCAAGGTGAATTCTCTTTGATATTCGGTCACCTCATCTGTCTTTGCTTGGATTATGAACTTGATCTCATGTTGTTAAGATAAATCGACCACATATTCTTCTTGAACTCATCCAAGAAGAACTCCCATATAACTCTCTACGATGGTACTGATCCTAGTCATGGAAACCCACCGGCTGATAAGCCTTATCTGTAGTAATGAGGTCACATTCAACTTCTCTTAATTTGTGCAATGCATTTGCACAAGCATTCACTCGATTCTCTCGAGCCAATTTTCTGCCATAGAAGGCTCATCCTCTTTCTTTCCCATAAAATCTACTGGTCGGTACCTTGCCATTCTCTCAATGGCTGATCGCTTTGGAGCAATTACGGTGATTTGCCGGCTCTTTGCAATGCACGAACTAGGCTCTTTGGAGGATACCCATAGTACCTCCACGCCGCGATACGGTTCATTCATTGGTGGGGCATGGGATGCTTGCCCACACCTTCCACACTAACGGAGATGTTTGGGCGTCCTGGTCATCTCGACCTTAAAGGCCAGAACCGTCCATGCTTATCTATTAAGACGTAGCAGATCCAGCGTCAGTCATGTCATCCTTAATATGAAATAAATGCATGTTATACACAATTTCAAAATCATTTACAAACAATTTCAAAATCATTGCAAACAATTTCAAAAATCATTTTTGTAGAACCGCCTAAACCTAGGCTGATACGATAAAAATTTTGTGGCGCCTTTCGGCAGAGCCGTTTGGGCGGATCAGACCAGTCAGGGATGCCCACTTAAAATCACTCGAAACTCAAAATCATATCTTTGCGGAAACGATTTCAAAGAGTGGGCAAGCCATAAACATTTATATTTAACAAAATACATTTACAATGAAGGCATTCAAGCCTTTTCAAAATGATTTACAAAAATAGATGTTCGAATTCAAATTGTTTCTACATAATATCCATATCCAAGAAAACATGAAATAGTGCACATCGGAGCATATGAAATTTCATGCTTTATGACTCAACGCTCCTCGATCTTGGGTCCGCTTTTGATCACTATCTATCACTCGAGTACTGCGCGTGGTAAAACAATACGCTAAGCATTTTCATGCTTAGTGGTTCTATACAAATCCATTCCTCGGTTTCGGTTTAAATCACATTATGCAATTTAACAATTCAAAACTTTCAAATCATTATGGATGATCAATATAAATACGATACATATACTTGTTTTATATACAATTAGTCGTAGTTTCATGATCATCCCAAAAATACATTTTCATATTCAATATTTACTTAATCTCAAATCAATTCAATTATGCTCACAAATTCAGTTCGAGTTCTTCAAATCAATTCGATTCGAAATTCCAATTCCAGTTGTGCAGTCAATTGATTATGCGAATCAATTCGATTCATAAATCAATTCAGTTATGCAAATCAATTCAGTTATGCCAATCAATTCAGTTATGCCCTTAGCAATTTAACCTATGTCTTGATATACGAGGATATCGGATCGCAGGCATGGTCCTTTGGGCTGCGGTAGGTATCAAATAGTTTTATAACGATGCGGTCCCATTTGGGCTGCGACTAGTTATAAACAATCAAATAGTG
This sequence comes from Tetrastigma voinierianum, assembly GCA_016808115.1. Lineage (NCBI taxonomy): Eukaryota > Viridiplantae > Streptophyta > Magnoliopsida > Vitales > Vitaceae > Tetrastigma > Tetrastigma voinierianum. Next base: position 602,942 of record JAEQBH010000417.1, on the reverse strand, counting down.
AACAACGCCCGTCTGGTCAGAACAGCGTTCGGAGTTTCACATCCATAATACAATAGTTAGCGATCTTGCTATTTGACCCTATTGGTATGCAATCTATCATATCTGAAATAAGCGATTAACATTCTATTAAGAGTTCAAATCCTTTATAGCAAAATATAGTACAATATGCGCTTGTATAAAAGCGATTTATTTTTTCAATAATCATGCAATTTTTATATCCAAACATTTCACAATCACTTTTCTCAAATCAATTAAATCAATTAATATGCTTTTAGAACAAACATGCAAAAACTTGAAGCGAGGAATAGAAATTGATCAGAACAAACCGAAAATCTTTGCACTTTGATTCAAATCCTACGGAATCTCAATCTCGGTTGGCACCATATAAATCGATCCTATTCCCAAAACCGTTAAAGAAACGATATTATTCGTGCGTCTTAGTAGTTTTGGTTAAGTTGATTTTCAGATATTAATATGATTTCCCAAATTCGACAAGCCCTTACCAGGTGGATTCTTGACTCAATGGGCTTTCCATAGAGTCTAGAATACCGAATCGAGTTCGGATGAAGGAGTTATGACGCTTCGAGTTGGGTCATCGCAATCAAATCCCTGGTGACGAGCTGACTGACCTGGACGAGCTCGATCTGTCACCTTGGTCAAACATTTTATATCCTCCTCAGCTATATTAATGAATTCTTGACTCAATGGGCTTTCCATAGAGTCCAAGAACACCCGAAACGAAGTTAGGACGAAGGAGTTATGACCTTCGAGTTGGGGTCATACAGCAGTCAAATCCTGGTACGACGAGCTGACTGACTGGACGAGATCGATCTATCACCTCGGTCAAATATCTTCTATCCTCCTCAGGAATGAATGTATTCTTGGCTTCGATGGGATTTCCATAGAGTCGAGAATACCCAGAATCGGAGTTCGGACCCAGAGAATATGACCTTCGAGAGTTGGAGGTGGAGTGTGTAGTCAGCCAGACCAGCGACCTGGTGACCCGAAGCTGACCTGACTGGACGAGCTCGATATAACACACCTCGGTCTGAAATCTGTATACTCCTCAGGGAATATGAATGTATTCTTGACTCAATTGTCTTTCCATAGAGTCCAAGAACACCTAAATCGGAGTTGGAACAAAGGAGATATGACCTTCCGAAGTTGGAGGTCGTGCGTAGTCAACCCAGACGAGCTGACCTGAACTGAAGAGCTTGATATAACACCTCGGTCTGACATATAATATAATCCTCAGGCATATGAATGTATTCTTGACTCAATGGGCTTTCCATAGAGTCCAAGAACACCCAAATCGGAGTTGGAACGAAGGAGATATGACCTTCCGAAGTTGGAGGTCATGCGTAGTCAGCCAGACGGTGACCAGGCCCGGCGGTGACCTGCGCATGGGTTTGGTGACCTCGCTCCCATGAGGTCTGTGCGACCTCTGCTACGTAAGGGTCTGCTGACCTTTCTTGCATGACCTCTGTTTGCATGACCTCATTGCATGACCTCTCGCCCGTTTGGTTGTTCGAGTAAAAGGCCAGTAGCAGTGCAGGATCAGATTGAGAAATTAGCCTGCGTCAGTTGTTGATGTGGATACAACTTACCAGAAGGACTTACTTCCAAATTCCCTTTATTTATGTCCCAAAAACTCGTTCTAAGGTCCGCTAGTTGACCCGAACTGGCAGAACTGACCCGACCAGATCTAGCTGGGCTGATCTCATAAAAAGGACCATAACTTGGTCTATAGAGGTCCGAATTGAGAATTTCAAAAGCCTAACATCAATTTCATTGATGTGGATACAACTTACCAGAAGGACTCACTACCAGATTCTCTTTATTTCTTACCCAAAATCAGCTATAAGGTTCATTTAATCGCACTATCACAATGTGGCGACTTAGGATAGAAAATGACCAAGCAGGAAGACCTACCTCTTGGAGTTTGTGAAACTCCCGGTCTGAAGTCTCCCACTTGCGGCTCTTGTCACGAGGAGGACTTTCCCTCTTGCTTCGCTGGGACCTTTGGTTCCGATCGTTGAGGAAATCTAGAGAGAAGTGAGAAACCTACTCTCTAAAATACCTCCATTTTTCTCTGTTTTCCTTTTCTTATGGATCACTCTAAATCGTATTTTAAAAAGGAGGAAACTTCCTCCCACTTTCCTACATGCCACATGCCCTTTCCTTGATTTTTTTTTTTCTTCTTTTTCTTTATTTCTTTTTATATTTAGGTCCCTCCATTTCTCTATTATTCTTCATTTAAGTCTCCTATTTTCACTTAGACATATAAATTTTTTTACAATTGACCCTTAGGTCCCCATTTTACAATTTCCATATTTTCTCTTTTCTTGGGTTTATTCTGGATTAATGTCATTTGTCGATATTCATCTAACAATTCCCAGAAAAATACCCAAATTGGCTCCTTTATACCCGGAATATATAAAAATTTTATTATAAAAATTTTAGGGTATTTTTGGGGCGTTACAATAGTAGCACTATGATCACAATCGTTCCAATCTAAACGCATTTATAACCCAATTCACTTAGTTATAGTAAGCAAGTTAAAGAAAAAAAGTCCAATCTTTAGCAATTAAATCCACCAAAGTGAACCGAATTACCCTTTTGCAAAATGTTTGAAAGAAAATTCACCCTGGTTATGCTCTTTAGCTCCTTATTCTTTCGAGGCAAATGAACTTAATTTGCTCATGCTTATGATGCTAGCCTCCTGAGTACATTGGCCAACAAGAAAGTGAGGAAAATGAGAAAAATTGTATTATTAAAGAAAATTTACAAGGATCAAAGTCTTACGAAAGGTGAAACCTCTGCTTATAGTGTTCTCTGGCGGGGTCACAACATGACAACCTCGGATTGGCTGAAACATACAATTTTAAAATTTGAAAAATGCATTGGGTGCCCCAGTTTGATTCTAGAGCTTTCGGACTTAACACAAGTTTGTGAAGTTTTCAAAAGTCAATCAAAGGTTCGCACAGGAGTTTGCGAAGTTTCACAAAGCTTCAAAGTCGATTTCCTTGTAATACGTAGTTGAGTTTAAGCATTGATTTCGAAAGGTTTGCTAACATTTGCGGAAGTGTGCGAAACACCTTGACTTGACAGTGCTGCGGGCTTGATTTTGAATATGTTTGCGGGGTGGCCACCCATTTGAAATTAGACCAAGCGTGGAAGTGACCTGAAAAACTCTTTAAACAACTGAGAATAGACAACAACCCAGAAATAAGAAATACTTATGGAAAAGGAATTTTGTCTAGCAGTTGGTGAGCAGAAAAATCTAGGACCCGTTTTCTACAGAATGCTATTTTATTCATGACTCTATCATCCTTTAAATAGGCATTACAAATGAACTGAAAATAACCTACTATGTGGAGAACACCCCTAATGGAAATAAGAATGTGCTACTGACTAAAGAAAATGCTATAAAGGCGAAGAGAGAAATAGGAATGACCCACGTACAAAGTCTAAGTCGACAACATAAATGAAAATGGGAAGAGTGGTACATTAATAATTTTTTGAATCATTAACCAGCAAAAACAGTGTTTTTTGCTTCAAGTGGCTTTCGAATCTCTTTTCTTAATGTTTTGAAGCCAAAAACCTATTCCTGAGCACGATTCACGCCTAAAAACATTTGAATAGTCACTGCAACTTATCTTTTCTAAATGCAAACTTCATTTGGCATGAGTTTTCCAAAATTTGGCAACCTAGTTATGAAAATGTCACTTGCTTCATTTTTTCTCTTTCTAGGTCCATCTTGCCTCTTAATTGCTCAAGAATATTTTGCAAATTTTTTTATTGTCTCGCCCTGCCCAGCTCAGCTCCCACGACAGATTTATTTGGAGATGAGAATTTTTATAAAATAGTAGGACATGGTTGGGACAAGGTGATCCGTCTCGAACTTGCCAAGTTGCCATCCCTATTTGGATCACTATCCAATGCCAAGTTTTTTTAAGCTAACGTATCCTCAATTCCCTTGCAACTAATATTCCATTATCATTCTAAGGTATGGATCACACTTTGTTTTGAACAAGAATAGACACAACCCAGCTAAAACCATGACTGAGTCTCTTTGTTCTCGGGGTTAGAGTGGCACATGTTCATAAACTTAAGTCAATATTTGAAAACAACTAGAAGCTTAATTCTCTTCAAGGGAAGGAATGCCTATTTCTGCAAAACTCATAACACTGTAACAAGGTTAAGAAAATTATAAAAAACCTCTTTTGGTACTTTTAAAAGTGAGTTTTGGACATATTTAGGTTATTTTAAAAAAAATTACTAATATAGATTTAAAATGAAAATAATGTCAAAACTAGTGCGTTCTAGCCATGTCGACATACAAATTAGCAATGTCGTAGTTAGTGACTGCGACATTGTAATTTTTTTTAGTTAATGCCGTAGTCCGTAGGCATTGAACTTTAAAAAAATTACGACTGCAGCATTATCATTTTAAAATTTAGGGTGCGTTCCTCTTCCCCTCCAACTCTCCTCCATTTTTCTCCTCCTTTTCTCCAGCGATTTTTAGGGATTATTTTGTTGTGCCTTTTTGCTCTTCATCCGACTAGCTACTTTATTCCGATTAGTGTAGTTCTCCTCCACAACAAGTAACTTACTTCTCCTTTGATTTTTAGGGCTTTTTTTCTTTAGTTGGTAGAACCTGTATTGAGATAGAGGTTGACTTTTTAACATAGTCTAAGGTTTAGAAATCCTTCACAAGAGTGAATGTATGTTTTCACACATTTATTTATATACACTTTATGTAACATTAATATAACTCTGTTTTTAGGTTTTGAAAATAGAAAAGCTGTTTTTATTGAACATGGTACATTCTTATACTGCTATGTTATTGGTGTTTATCAGAAACTATTTTATTATATGAATTAAGTGATTTATGTATTCTGCGTTTGTGATACACATTTCATTAAAGGAAGTATAGTCACAATGGCCTATTTGGTTCATGTTTTTTGGTAACTATTGTTGAGAATAGTTTTTCAATACAAGGGTTATCTGAAAATTGTTTTTATTATCTGAATTAAGTGATTTTTGTGTTCTATGTCTGTGTTTTTTAGAATTAGTCCAAAAGGGAACCAAAAGTGAGCACATTTCATTATACCTACTGTAGACATAAGGGCTTATATGGAGATGATGAAGACTATGAAGATCAAGAAGGTGATAATGAAAGTGCTGGAGATGGAGATGTTCAAGTTGATGGACATGTTTCGTCTTTCTTAACTTTTTACCAACTTATGGAGAATGAGTAAGGGATATATGTCTCTGTGGATGTGGCAGGTTGTGATGTCTCCCTGTTAAGTATTACTTAGCATCATCACCTTAGTTTGAAAATATGGAAAATTTGGTAATGTTGTTTCAAGTGACTGGACTCCATGGGTGAACTATATTACCGGAAACTCAAGTGGAGAATTTGTAGTTGGCCAGGTTTTTTCCAAAGTTGCTTTGCAAGATGCTATTAAGTTGTACTCTATTAAAGCACACCAACAATATATGGTTGTTGCATCTTCAAAAACATTGCTAGTGTTAAGATGTAAGAAGGCCAAGGAGAGTCAATGTCCATGGAAGCTTCATGCTATATACATCTTTCTTTTCAATCAATAAGTATAAAGATCCACATACTTGTGTCTATCCTTGCTTGAATCGGGATCATCAACATTGAGACTCTAACTTGGTTGCTGCTCATATCAAGGCAATGATTAAGCATAGTTTACTTTATAGTAGCTGCTATCCAAGTAACCATTATGGAGAAATTTGGATATGAAATATCACATTCAAGAAGGCCTTGATTGGAAAACATAAAGCACTTACAAATTATTTGGGGACTTTCATAAATCATATGCAGAGCTACTAGGTTTCTTCATGGACTTAGAGAAGGAAAATCTTGGATGTGTTGTAACTTGGAAAACTTTTGACAGTAATATGCAAAACACTAAGATATTTCAATGCATTTTATCGGCATTTCAGGCATCTATTGAAGGATTCAACCATTGTCGGCCCATATTGAGTATTGATGGTACACATTTGTATGAGAAGTATAAAGATCGTTAATGATTACTATAGGATGTGATGGAAATATTTAATTGTTTCTACTAGCATTTTCTATTATAGAAGGAAAGAATATTGATAACTGGGGATGGTTCTTGGCATGTATTAGAAACAGAGTAACTCAACGGATAAGACTTTGTGTTATATTTGATAGATATTTAGGCATTATGGTAGCAATGACAAATGTTCATCTTGGTTGGACTAAATCATATGCCTATCATAGGATTTGCATGATTTATCTTGCAAGCAACTTTATAAATCGATTTAAAGATAAAATCTTGAAGAATTTGGTGTGTAGAGCAGCTTCAGCAACTGAAGTTGGAAAATTCAATAAGCATATTGACACAATTGAGAGAATTAATTTAGAAGCACAACGATGTTTGGAGGCAATCCCTCTTGAGAAATGAGCACTTTCACATGATAGAGGTCGAAGATATGGGATAATGACTACAAACGTGTATGAGGTTTTCAACAGTGTTCTTAAAGAAGCTCGGAGCTTACCCTTAATTGCATTGGTTCAATTGACATTTTTTCGGTTCAATAGTTATTTTGTTGCAAGAAGGAAACAAGGTGCTAACAGATTGACATCAAATGAGCAATACACTCCATATGTTGATGCTAAGATTAAGGCACATGTGGTTAAGGCTGGATCATTTAAGATTGTCCTTTATGATCATAGCCAAGGTTGATTTCATATGAACTCAAGGAGTGGTCGAACATAACTTACATGACCATAAATGCACATGTGGTAAGACACTTATACATGGATTTCCATATAGCCATATTAGAGTAGCTTGTTTGTTTCGCTCCGCAAATTTTCGATCATTTGTTCAAGGCTACTACTGTACTCAAACGTACTATGATACATGGGCAGCCTTGTTCCATCCAAACTTCAATGAATGTGAGTGGCCTCCTTATGATGGTCCAACCATTGGGCCTTTTGAGTCAATGAAACGCATATCACGTGCACGTCCTAAGTCAACCCGTTTGCATAATGAAATGGACATTATAGAGTGGAAGACTACTATTACATGTGGGTTGTGCAAACAACTTGGTCATAATCGCCGCTCTTGTCAAAATAGGAATCAAGTTGATTGAAACATGTATGTTTTTTGTTGTTAAATTGCCTTAATAATTGCATTGTTATCTATATACTAGCATTTGTTTATTTGTTAATTATTATTGATTGTTATATGTTACAGATATGGCATTCGGAGGGCTTTATGATGCAAATCCTTTAGATAGATACATCTTGGTTTCTGGGACCAGACATAAGTCATTTAGTGGACCACGACTCGGGTATGTATTTTCAAATATAAATCATTATTTTCAATTATTATGTAAAGTAAGGGCATGAATTGATTTATTGATTTCTTTGTAATTGTAGCTTGCTTCGGTACTCACCCGTCGAATAGTAGATGTCGAAGTTCATGTGGGAATGGTAGATGGATCCTCGTATTTGCCCTTGCGTGATCTTGTCCTTCTATGGCCTGTAGCTAATGAGTCCTCAACTCATCTATTTTTAGTCCATTTTTCTAGCATATTCTTAGAAGTTTATGATTCATTTTAATGCTAAATTATGGAATATTCACCAAATTTGTGTTTTGCAGGTTTTGAATGCAAAAGAAGCAAACCCAGAAGGAAAAGAAGAGAAAAATTGGCTAAGGCAGAAATGTCGCGACATAATTTTAGAATATTGCTACATAATTTCAAGATAACCTGCAAAGCTATGTCGCAACAAGAAATTATATGTCGCAACAAAGAAGAAGCTGAACTCAAGTTAGAAGTGAAGATTGTCGCGACATTTCACAACTTTGTTGCGACATAATATGAGAAGAACTGAATGATAAATATTGCAACAAAGAAGTGAATGTTGTGACATAGTGGGAATAAAAAGATAGAACTTTGTCGCGACATTCCTTACTCTGTCGTGGCATTGTTCCAAGAAAATGGTAGCAAAGATTTGTCGCGACATTTTACAACTATGTCGTGACATAGAGAGTTGAAGAAAGAAGAAAGAATGTTGCGACAAGAGAAGGTTATGTGCGATGAGAATCTTGATAATGAACAAGTCAAGACAAGTTAATTAAAGTGACAAAGGTCTTTTATGTTGTGATAAACATTTACGACAAATGAGGAACAAGGTAAGAGGTATGTCACGACATTTTCAAAGTATGTTAGGACATAAAGTTTAGAAGGCGGCATAGCAAGGCAATAATGCTATGTCGCAACAGAGAAGTTTTATGTCGCGACAATCATAACATAATGATGAGGAAGGAGTGCAGTAATCGCGACATAGGGAAGTTATTGTCCTGTGAGTTCGGAAGAACCATAAAAAGGATGTCGCGACATTCTAAACTTATGTCGCGGCATAAAACAAAGCTGAAGGCTGAGAAACTCTATCATGACACAAAAATTTTATATCGCGACACAATCAAGAGTAGCAAGAAGGAAACTTTGTTGCGACAAAGCTTTGATTGTCGCAAGATATCATTTGAGTATTCAAGCTGCAAGGCACTAAAGAAATGTTGCGACATAAGACACTCATGTCGCGATAATTACAAGACAAATTCAGCAGAACTCTATCGCGACATTTTCAAACTATGTCGCGACATAATTCCAGAAAAGGGCACATAAGGCGAGGTGCGACGAGAACCTCTGAGCCACGACAAAATTTGGAGGACAAAGATGACAACTATGTCGCATAATTTTTCAATGTTGCGAAATAGAAGCCACTTAGGCCAGTTTTGGGGATCCACAATTTTAGCCTCGGTGCGGCTCATCCATTTGAAAATCTATAAATAGAAGCACCTAGGGCATTGTGCCTGGCTCCGCGAACCTAGAACTTACGGATAGCTGGAGACTCATTTGTATATATATATTTTTCTTTTATTTTTCTTTTATTCCTTTTCCGTCAATTTAGTTTTAGTTTAGCTTTTTAGTTAGTTTTTCTTGGATTTGAACAGTGATCTGGTGCGAAGTTTTGAGTTGGCTTCATAGTAAAGTTTTAGTTTTCATTGTTAATCGATTTGGATAGATTTAGAAATTTTATGGAGTTCGATTTATTTCGGTTCGCATGCAATCTCAGTGAATTTTCTTGATCAGTTAATCACTGTTATTTGTAATCTAGTTTTGAAAGACTAAGCTCCCTTTGGGAATGGAATCAGTGTTAATTATTGTTTTACTGTATGACTTGAAAAACGTCATAGTTAGAAATCTTGAATTTATTTAATTGGTGTTGTTCACAAAGTGGTGTTCATAATATTAGTAGCGATGTTACCCCGAAGGATTGTATCTTGCTCTGATTTCCAAGAGGCCCTCTGAGTGACACAGAGATGGAGAATCCGAAGAGTATGGAGCAGTTACTTGGGGGTATGATAGACTAATATTATGAAACTAATGAACTCTAAAAGATTACTTTGATAGATCACTAATTTACTCATGGTTTGAGGATAGTTGGATGATGTATCAATTTAATTAATCAGAGGTATCTCCTCAGTCTTATGAGAGGATCTTGATCCCGTGTTAGCAGAGATCTAATCCAGGAGATAGAGAATTTTATCATATTTGAAGGAGGAGATACCAATTAGATTAAAGAAGGTTTGCATTATCTTGTCTATGGGGGAAAAATTACTTAGTCCTAAGAATTGGGTAAATCTTTGGAAAGGAAAAATACTGGAATCTTAGAAAAGAGGATTTTGATCTCTAGTGGCAGTTAAACTCATGTATCTGGAAGGAACATGGATCTCTAATTAGTGAAATGTATGGTGTGTGGAGGAATCCAAACTATACTACCTTGCATCTTTGACAAGTTCAAATTTCAAACTAATGGCTGAACTATGTTATAAAATGATGCAGAAATTGATAATTGTATATTGATCTATTTCCCAATGTTACCTTCATTCAGTGAACTTTCCAATCCAATTATTTTGAATTCTTTATTGATAGTTATAGAATTTTAATTAGTCTTACTTCCCTTTAGTTTAACAAAACACTTTTAAACTTTGGAGTTCAAATAGTAAGGATCTTGAGTAGATGGGGTAATTGATCTTTAGATTTCTCATCAATCCTTGTGGGAACGATATCTGGACTTAAATCCACATTCATTACTTGTATGACTTGTGTACTTGCAGAGATCTAGACCAAAACATATTTTTAAATGAAACCTACTCATACAAGGCAGACAACATATTTTATCTTAGTCGATTTAACAAGTTTTTTGGCACCGTTCTTGGGGGCTGAACTTTCTGATCTCGGGTAGTAGTGCTAAGAATAGGTTGATTACATCGTTTCATCCATTAAGTTTTGACTTGTTTCAAGGGGTTAGAATAGTCTTTGGTAGTAGTGTCGGTAACTGACATTCAGGAAAATGGTCTAATCAAGTTGATGATCTTTTGGTCTTAACAATTTTTGTCGTTATAAGATAGAATTTAAAGATGTATGTATTCTATTGGGGATCCTTTTTCTTTGTTTTATAAAAAATTCAAGAAAATTACAAATTTAGTTTTAAGCTGCGATGTTGAAATGCGAAAATGTCTATGGTCAGAGTGAGTATGGGCATTTTCCATAGATTTCATTTGATCTTAGTGTGTTTCTGGCTGGAAGAATCTTATGCATAAGAAAACCGGGAAGCAAAACTGTTGCCTTTAGATAGAGAACTGGAAAGAACACTAAGAAATCCGAGAAAAGTAAAAAGTGCTAAATCAACAACTATGGCAGAGTAGAGAGAGATACGACAACCTATTCAAGAAGAGCGTGCTTGAGAGTTTACCTCCGAGGAACGAAGCGAGCTATGGTGGATTTTTGGAGGCCAGTTATTCAAGATGAATACTCTACTGTGAGACAACTTGCTATAAAGGCCAACAATTTTGAGATAAAGCCAGCTTTGATAACAATGGTGCAGCAACATCAATACCTTTGGGCATCAAGTGAAGACCACTGCCAGGCATATGGGAAGATTTTGTAGGATAGCAAACATGTAAAGTTGAATGGGGTGAGACCTGAGGTGATCAAGTGTAACTATTCCCTTTTTCATTGAGAGATGTGGCAACCACTTGGTTTGAATCACTGCCTTATGGATCAGTGAACAATTGGGAACAGTTGGTGGAGGTCTACATGAGTAGATTTTTCCCTCCTACCCTCACTTCAAAAAGGAGAGGGGAAATCATAGTGTTTAAACAAGGAGAGGATGAAAGTCTCTACAATGCATGGGAGAGATACAAGAGATTACTAAAAAGGTCCCTAATGAATGGAATAGATTTGACCACCCAGATGGACATCTTTTATCACTCTATGAACTACACCTCCAAACGTATAATTGATGCAGCCTGCTATGGAGCATTCAAGAGAAAAAGTGTTGAAGAGGCAAAACAGTTGATTGAAGATCTTTCCAAATGCAACTATAGAGCTCCATCTGAGACTCAATGGAGCAGCAATAGACTGAAAGGAAGTGGGGTGATAGAGCTAAACAAAATGACTGCCATAGAAGCAAAACTTGATGCATTGATGAACAAGATGGGAAACCAAGATAGAAGAATGCACTCAACACATGAAGTGGGAACAATAGATGGAAATGGCTTGAAGGTAAATGCTTGATGAGGACTAGCCATGGTCCCGATCAAGTTGAGGGCATAGTTTCTCAATGCTAATAGAAACTACAACTTTAAATGAAACCTCAGCTTGCCAACTCATTTACACTAGCACTTTCAGAACCATGAGAATTTCTCATATGGGTTAAGACATAGCAAGGTCGAAGACCGGTGCGAAATTATCACATAACGTGTCTCACATGGGTTCCAAGGATAGCAACAGTAAGGAAGTAAGAGAGCAGAAAATCAGGGACAAAGGAGATCTCTTTCCTTTGAGGATCAGATGTTGACATTCATGGGAGAAAATAAGAGGTTGTTGAATATTCATGAGCAGAAATTTCTTGGTAGTAGCATTTCGTGAGCAAAAGTGTTTTAGGCTGACCTGATGCCTCTCTTAAAAATGCGGAGACATAGTAGAATGTTAGCCCCTAGCAATGCAAAATCAGTCCAAGGATGCCTTCCCAAGAAATAAAAAGAAGAATCCTAAGGATTGTATGGTGGTGACTCTTAGGAGTGGCAAAAAGATAGAAAGCAGAAAAGAAAAGGAGAAGAAAAAGACTGAAAAAAGTAGAGAAAGAAAAAACTGGAAAAGAGACCAAGTTTAGCAGTTCAGACTTGGTTGAAGAGACTAAGAAAGAAGAGATATGGGCCAATGACAAGTGGAGAAAAGAGAATTGAAAGAAAAAGGAAGAACAAACATGCTTGTTCTTATTCTCGAGACTTGAGAAAGCAAAAATGGAGGAAGCGAGTTCTCTAGATTCTTGGATGTCTTCAAGAAGATAGAGATTAATTTTCCCTTTGTTGAGTCATTGACTCAGATGCCTAACTATGCCAAGTTTCTGAAGGACATTCTGAGTAAGAAGAGAAAATTTGCTGAAAAATGAGTGGTGAATTTGACAGCCACATGCAGTGTAGTGATCTAGAGGAGCTTACCAGAGAATATGCAGGATCCTAGCAGCTTCACCATTCCCTGCACCATAGGCAATTTTGAATTCAAGAAGGCTTTATGGGACTCAGGAGCTAGCATCAACTTGATGCTATTATTAGTGGTAAAGAGACATAGTTTGGGGGAGCTTACTCCCACAGCTATGACCTTGCAAATGGCAGACAAGATAATGGCACAGCCAGAAGAAGTCCTTGAAGATATACTCATCAAGGTGGGAAAATTCATTTTCCTTGTGGACTTTGTAGATATGGATATGGAGGTAGATACACAAGTTCCACTGTTGCTTGGAAGGCGCTCACAGCCTTTGGAGATGCCTGATAGATGTCGAATGGAGGGGTAACTCGGGGTGGGAGATGAAGCGGTACACTTCAACTTGAACAAAAGCACGAAGCGATGCGAATGTTAGTATAGATTGTAGGCTTGTAGAAACAATAGTTCCCATCGGACTGAGGCGATGTTAGGCGTAATTTTCATAATTGATCAATGAAAATGAGATGAATTCGATGCCTTAATGATCTTGATTTTGGATTTCTGAATTCCAGTTTTGATTTAAAGGAAATAATCTTAAGTTTGAACGAGAACAACATAAAAAAATCAAGCAGCAATGAAGAGAGGGCAAAAGAAATAGAACAAGTTGAAGAGTTAACATAAGAATTGCAGGTATTTAGGAAAGAGATTGCATTTTGAATTTGATGAATCATGCAAAGATGCATTTGAAGAAATTAAGTCCATATTGATTACGGCTCCCATCATGGTAACACCTGACTGGAACAAGGAGTTCGAAATAATGTGTGATACTAGTGATTATGCAATGAGAGCAGTATTGGAATGAAAGAACTAGAAAGATGTTTAGGGCCATCTCTTTATGCCAACAAAACCTTGATGAGACCTGAGAAGTACTACCACGAAGAAGATGCTAGCAATGGTGTTTGCTTGTGGAAAATTCAGGCCTTACATTTTGGGGTCCCATGTAATAATACATATTGATCAAGCTGGAATTAAATATCTGATGGCAAAGAAAGATGCTAAACGAGGCGATCAATGATAATGCTACATTGCGGGAGTTTGATTTAGAAATCAAAGACAAAAGGGTAGTGACAATGTGATAGTTGATCAGCAGCCCTGAAGCGGAAAAAGTACTAAAGGAAAAGAAAATTGAAATAGCAGAAAACTTTCCTGATGAGTTGCTATTTGTGTTATTAGTCCAAGTACCCTAGTATCTTTGATCATTGGTAGTGCTGCTTTGTGGTGTACTGAGTTTAGCCACATTTAGAAAGAAAGTTGAGAAGCGATGGCAGATTTTTATATTTGGGATGACCCACTACTTTTTAGAAGAGGAGGAAATATGATTATCAGGAGATGTGTACCAGAAACAGAACAAGGTCGAATTCTTCATTAATGTCATTCATCACCATATGGGGACACTGCAGGAAGAAAACGACCATCGCGTTGCCAATCAGGTTTTATTGACCTACTCTATTCAAAGATTGTTTGAATGGGGTAAGCGTTGTGATAAATGTCGGAGAATGGGCAACATAAGCGGAAAGAAATGAGATGCTGTAGAATCTTTGATGGTGTGAATTTTTTTATGTATGGGGGATGGAGCTTCATGGGACCTTTCACGTTCTCATTTTGAAATCTATACATTCTCACAACTGGATTATGTATCTATAAATGGGTGGAAACGTGCTTGTCCGAAATGATCTATCTGATGGTTGGGTTTATACAAAAAAATATTTTGAGTTGATTTGGAGCACCCAGAACAATCATTAGTGATGAGGGAAGCCATTTTGAAAACAAGGTTTTTGCAAAATTGATGAGCAGATATGGAATCAGACATGTAATGGGATTGGTTTATCACCCTCAGTCAAATAGGCAAGCTAAGATTTCCAATAGGGAGATAAAGAGGATTTTAGATAAAACAGTGAACTCAAGCAGAAAAGACTGGTCTATAAAGCTAGTTGATGCATTGTGGGCTTATAGAATTACTCACAAAACACCTAATGGAATGTCCCCATACAGGATTGTATTTGGGAAACCTTGTCATCTTCCTCTTTAACTTGAATATAAAGCTATGTGAGCCATCAAGAAATTGAATTGTGATCTCCAAGCAGCCAAGGAAAAGAGATTACCCCAAATGAATGAGCCCGGAAAGGAGTTAGAATTGAAACATATATACCGAGAATACAGATAAAGCGAAAAGTGGCATGATCAGAAAATTCTAAGGAGAGATTTCAAAGTAGGAGAGCTAGTCTTGATGTACAATTCCAAGCTCAAGTCGTTTCCAGGAAAATTGAAGTCGAGATGGAGTGGTCCTTACACAGTAGTAGCAAGTACACCCTTTGGAGCAGTAACATTGAAACTGATTCTGGAAATGAGTTTAAAGTGAATGGTCAGAGATTAAAGCATTATCTTGGAGGGAACATAAATGAAGATTAGTTCCAGATTTGGAAGAGATGGAAGAATTTTGCTAAAAGAAAAACATTTTGCAGCAAATGTCTAGCTAAAGACATTAAACATAGGCAACCCCTGTAGGAGCCTTGAGAAATTTTAATTTTCATAGTTGACTTGATTTTGTTAATTTTATTGTGCTTAAAGTTTAATTGTTAATTTTGTTGAAGTTTACATTTTTGTGATTTTGGTGATTTTAGGACAATGAAGTTGTATTAGAAATAGATTTATTTGGAAGCATTCCTTCTCGGACTCATCATGTAGAAAAGTGATACAAGGGAGTTTTCTTCCCTAACTTGTTCTTTAATGATATGTATATTTGAGAGATTTGGGAGTGCATTTTACTCCAGCATAAATGAATAAGTAAGCTTTGTTGTACCCATTCCCTGAATATCTTAATCATCATCATGTTGAATTATATTGAGTGAAGAAATGAAATAGGTTGTTCATACTTGAATTGAGATTCTTTGATGTTAGATGTGTCTTCACAAGTATGTTTTGAGTGGTATGAATGTATGGAATACTATTTTGTGTGTTGATTGGTTGAAAAGCGGTAGTGTGCAATTTTGAGAAAATTCATTAAATTGTGGTGACATTATTTCCACTTTGTCTCAACATTGTGCTCTTAGTATGTTAAGAGTGGTTTAGCCTTTTAGAAGTTGTAGGAAATTATGTCGCAACATA
Source organism: Tetrastigma voinierianum (assembly GCA_016808115.1). Lineage (NCBI taxonomy): Eukaryota > Viridiplantae > Streptophyta > Magnoliopsida > Vitales > Vitaceae > Tetrastigma > Tetrastigma voinierianum. The sequence continues at coordinate 587,213 of JAEQBH010000417.1, read as the reverse complement.
CTTTTTATATCGCAACATTATTTACTTGAGCTGAATGAACTATGTCGCGACATTATTCTTCTTTGTTGTGACATAAGTTCCAAAAACCCTAGGTTAATTGTTTATCGCAACAATTATTTTTTCTGTCACAACATAACTTAAGCCTAAAAACCTAACGTTTATGTTGCGACATAAAAAACCACAATGTTAAGTGCGAAAAAAACACAAACAATCATTTGGCTATAAATAGGGAATTTTGGAAATGCGAAAGGCCACCCTCTCAAAACCATCAAACCACTCATCTACCTTCACCAAATCTCTCCTCTCATATTCCTTGAGCCTAGATCCCAAACCATATTTGACCATGTACACGAACCATGAATCGATTAGAACTTGAATGAAATAATGGAGGAATATGCTGAAATTGAGAAAGAAAGGCTGATAGGGAAACAATCGGGAGCAGTGCAGGAGGAAGAAAGACCATAAGCAAGAATAGAGAATAGACAACAAGGCGAAGAAACAAGAAAAAGAAAAGAAAAAGAAAAATGGAGTTGAGAAGTTGGGTGAGTAGAGGAGGGAAAAAAAGTAAAGCGATTTTGTTTGAGCATGCATATTTCGCTTGGAGGACAGGATTGCGGCCTGAGGACTTTATTAGCGAAAGAGGTTCAATGACTAATCTCACCCTTCATAGAAATAATTGAGAAGAGGGGATGACACTTATTACATGAGCCTGAAACCTGGATTTGTGGACATCGTAAGGAGTTTTACTCGAACATGGTGGGACTTAAGGAAAAAACTTGCTTTGCTAGAGGTCAGTGGATATAGTTGTGAGGAGAGATGATAAGAACCTTAATCCCGAATAAGAGAAAGAATGGTTCGAAGTTTAGAGACTAGTGAAAGAGCGGATTACGATAGTTGATCTGTGTAACGGATAGAGGAAGGAAATGGAATTCCATAAGGAAGAATCCCCATGAGTTTATTGCAAGGCTCGTTGATTGAAGAGAAATTTAAGGGTTTGGTTCTATTTCATTTGCTCAGTCATTTCATCGAAGCACCTCGATCTGATGGGAATGGGAATCTACTCTTGTATGCTATCCTGAAGGAATACAAATTTAGTGTGGGGAAGATACTAGAGAACTCTATTTTGAGTTACTAAGAGGCAGCTAAAGAGGATTAATACCCCATCCAGCGCTAATCACCAGACTATGTATCCTTAGAGGTGTGGAAGGAGATTGGGAAGAAGAAGAAACATGCCCCAAGTCTTCTCCTCGACATTAACTAGAGTGACGAAAGGTCCAAAGAACAGAGGCAAGGAGAAAGTAGAAGGCGAAAGGAAGGGATGACCATGTTGAGAAATTACGGTTTGAGAGCCCGGCTCTGAGAGAGAAATTAGAGAAGCGAAAAGCAGGCCCGTCTTGATTATATCCCCAGAAGTAAGAGAAATCCATTAGGGGCGGTGAGAGCTAGAGCGACCATGGCAAATGTAGAAGTGATGGAAATGCTAAGAGTCACGGGGCAAGAAATGAAGGAGAGGGACAAACACTTAAAGATTCAACTACAATTGAGAGATGAGTACATGGATGCAGAGCTGAGAAGAAGAGATCAAAATTTGGAGGATACATTCAAACAGAAGGATGAAGAGTGGAAGAGTAAACTAGAAAAAAGAGAAAAAGAATTGAGTGGAGAACTCAGGGCAAGGGAGAAACCTTTCATTAAGACCAGTTGAAAAAGGATGATGAGCTACTAAATATAATGAGAAGAGAGAGGATCTGATGGAGAAAATCTGATGCAAAGGCAGATGCTTTTGGATATCATATAAGGAGCATCGAAGGAAATCAAACTCTTGATAAGAGAAGAGGACAAGGATGTGGAAGCGACTCGACTACGGGGAAAGTTATGGGCCAGAGCTTAGATATAGTTATGATATTTTGATCCAAGATGTATTCTACCCGAGGTGAGTTTGGGGAACCACCCAAATTCCATTGGGAGGCAGATGATACGATTAAGCAATTGACTCTGTCGATGGAGTGAAGATACGCCTTCATGAGGAAGGTAGTAGCTAGAAGACCACCAATCCAATTCCCTGACTTCTCTTATTCATTTGCTAGTTATAAGTTTGAACTAGTAAATCCTGAACCATCGATAAGTATGATGAAAAATAACCTACCTGACTATGCTGTATTTCTATATTTGTGGCTTCAGTTCCTTGTAAAAGAGTTAAATGAAAAATCACTTGAAAACATTTGTCCTTTTTTTCTCTTGCATTTTTCTTATGTTGATTTTCTGTTTCATTTCTTGATCTTCAATAAATGAATAATGGTTACTTTTTAGTTGTGTAGCTTTGCTGAATAATGGAGAAACCAGTTTTCCTAGAGTTTTATTTCTTTGAGTAGGCTGTGTGAGTTGTTTGGTGGAAATTGAATGATGATTAGATTGAGTAGCTTGTGCTATGTTAGAATTTTAAGATTGAATGACGATCTATTTAAGATGTTGAGTTGTGCAACAACATAGCAACATGTTCACAAACCAAACAAGAAATTGATAGATGAAATTAGGGTAGGATGTAATGAATTGAAAGAGGAAGTTGTAATATTACCAATGAATAAGTTGAACTTCAAGATTCAGGAAGATTTAAACAAATGATGGAACAAATAAGACTTATAATTTTGTATTTGTAAACAATTTAGTTATTGTGAATCCTGAAAAACAATGCACATGGTCAAAAGTTCCTCTAAAACATATTGTGCTACAGGTCAAGGACATCTTACAGGATTCATCCACCAGTATAATCTCCTTAAAGTCCTAGAACTTGTTAGATTATTAGTTAAGGCGAAATCCTAGGCAATACGATTGACATGAAATGATATAGGTCATTCTTGAAAGTTTTAACATTTCAAAGCCTACCCTTGTGATATGCATAAGCATAAACCTTAGTTCCTTATTTGAGCCAATAGCCAATTTCATCATCAACCAGCAAATGAAAAGCTTAAATCCTTCCTTAAATCTAATTCTACAGTAAAGAACCCTTGTTTGCCTAGATTGCATGACAAGTACATCAATAATAGAAGAGGACAAGTTTGGGGGAATATTAATCTAAAATGCAAAGGAGGATAAAAAGAAAGGTTGAGAAAGGAAAACCAATTGAGATGAGGAACGAGGAAAAGAAGGAAGAAAATAAGCTATGAAAATCTGAGTATCGGAGGAATGAATTTTGTCTTGTAGCCTTCCTCCTTGAACAATTAAGTTCTTATGGGTGTTAAACACTGTAGTACCCCTAATGCCAGCTGAGCATGGGAGTTACTAACCCAAAGTTAGTTAAGGGTGGTAGAAAGCTTAAAAAAGACAAACATTTGTATTATTCCATAAACCTTAGCAGAAAATGAAAAGTAAAAAGGAAACATAATACGAAGCTGAATTGATAGTTTGTAAGTGGTCAAGAAAAATAGCACAATAGAGAATATGCAGAAATATGCACCAAACAAGTTTGGGTTTGTTTGAAAGTTTACATCAATGGAAAAAGTCAAGGATGCAGAATGAAGGTAATAGGTTTGAGTTGTAAGTGGAATCTGGGTAAAATTGAGCTTAAATTGTCCATTCATAGACCTAATTGATCTTAAAGGTGGTATATGGCTACATTAGTGGAGATTAATATGACAAACAAGCATATGGGACTTAGAAAAATCAAAGAGGAGTCTATTATCTGAGTATTGTCTCAGAAGATTAACTAATTTGTCAATGAAAAGAAGACCATACGCACACTCCACGGATCGGGGTTAAATAGAATTAAGCTACAGTATACTGCTAAGGAATTATTTGTACGTTTGGTGAACTTACTTGAAAATCTTCCTTGTTTTGGATGGGAAACTTGTTTAAACATGATTTTACAACTAACTTATCTTTCCTGCTAAATTGTGGATTCAAGAGAAAAGATGTCTAGGGCAGAACATAAAACTGTCCTTAAAAATAAAAGCCGAATTGTTTGAGGACAAACAAAATTTTCTTTTCTTTTGCTTGGGGACAAGCAAAACTTTAAGTTTGGGGGAATTTGATGAGTCATAAACTTATCTATTTTTAGTCCATTTTTCTGGCATATTTTTAGAAGTTTATGATTCATTTTAATGCTAAATTATGGAATATTCACCAAATTTGTGTTTTGCAGGTTTTGAATGCAAAAGCAAATCGTGAGAAGAAAAATTGGCTAAGGTAGAAATATCGCAACATAATTTCAAGATAACCAGCAGAGCCATGTCATAACAAGAAATGATATGTCGCAACAAAGAAGAAGTTGAACTCAAGTTATAAGTGAAGATTGTTGTGAAATTGTACAACTTTGTCACAACATAATATGAGAAGAACTGAATGATAAATGTTACAACAAAGAAGTGAATGTTTCTTTATAGTGGGAATCAAAAGACAAAACTTTGTCGCAACATTCCTTACTTTGTCGCAACATTGTTCTAAGAAAATGGCAGCAGAGATATGTCGTGACATTGTTCCAAGCAAATGGTAGCATAGATATGTCGTGACATTGTTCCAAGCAAATGGTAGCAGAGATATGTCGCGACATTTACAACTATGTCATGACATAGAGAGCTGAAGAGAGAAGAATGAATGTCTTGACAAGAGAAGGCTATGTCGAGACAAAGAATGGCAGAATAATGAGACAAGTCAAGACAAGTTGGTCGCGACAAAGGTCTTTTATGTTATGACAAACATTTCAGCAAATGACAAGAGCAAGGCAAGAAGTATGTCGCGACATTTTCAAAGTATGTCGCGACATAAAGTTCAGAAGGCAACATAGCAAGGCAAGAAGGCTATGTTGCGACAGAGAAGTTTTATGTCGTGACAATCATAACATAATTCTGAGAAGGAATTTTGTCGCGACATGGGAAGTTATTGTCATTAAGGTTGAAAGAACCCGCAAAAGGATGTCGCGTTCAAACTTACACGATCACGACATAAAACAAAGCTGAAAGTGAGAAACTCTATCCTGGCCTTGAAGTGCAATATCGCGACACAATCAAGAGCAGCAAGAAGGAAGCTTTGCCATGACAAAGCTTTTATTGTCACGAGATATCATTCGAGTATTCAAGCTGTAAGGCACTAAAGAAATGTTGTGACTCAAGACACTCATGTCGCGATAATTACAAGACAAATTCAACAGAACTCTGTCGCGACATTTTTAAACTATGTAGCTACATAATTCGAGAAGAAAAATGGCACGAGAAAATGTGCGATAGAACACTCTGAGAGCCACGACAAAGCTAGAGGACAAAGATGACAACTATGTCACGAAACAAAAGCCACTACTAGTCCAGTTTTGAGGGATCCACGATTTATTACTCAGTCTAGACCCATCATTTGAAAATCTATAATTAGAAGCACCAAGGGCATTGTGCGTAGCTTCCATCAAACCTAGAACTTCTGAATAGCTAGAGACTCCTTTGTATTTTTTTTAAATTTCTTTTATTTCTTTTAAATCGATTTTGTTTTAGTTTAGCTTTTTAGTTAGTTTTTCTTGGATTTGAACAGTGATCTGGTGCGAAGTTTCGAGTTGGTTTCATTGTAAAATTTTAGTTTTCATTACTGTCTGATTTGAATGGAATTTAGAAATTTTTTGGAGTTCATTTATTTCAGTTTGTTTGCAATCTCAGTGAATATTCTTGATTAGTTAGTCATTGTTATTTGTAATCCAGTTTTGAAAGACTGTGCTGCCTCTGGGAATGGAATCGATGTTAATTATTGTTTTCTGCGTAACTTGAAAGAACGTCATAGTTAGAAATCTTGAATTTATTTAATTGGTGTTGTTCTAAATTAATTGTTCGAGAATATTAGTAGCATGTGAAAAGGGCGTATCTTGCTCTGATTTCGGGAGGCCCTCTAAGTGACACGGGTAAAGTCTAAGAGTATGGAGCAGTTACTTGGGGGTATGATAGACTAATATTATGAAACTAATGAACTCTGAAAGATTACTTTGATAGATCACTAATTTTGTGAAACCCCGAGAAAATCTAATTTTCTGAAAAATGGTAAAATGGTAATTTCGGTCAAAATTCGAAATTTTTATAGATCTCGGATGATGAAACAGACTTCACCGTTGGAATCGTCTAGCGAAATCTGGCTACCACGTCGAATTTTGTCGAATTCCGAGACAATCGGAATTTCACGTTTTTCGAGGCACCGGGTGTCGGGTGTCTTAAAACGGCTTGTGAGAGACATGTGATGTGACAAAAGTCACCTATTACATGTACCCATGTGACACATATTGCTTGATTAGTGAGATGATGGAGATGAATGGCTTAGATTAAGCCATGTGTCAAAAATCAAAATGAAGGGACAAGGATAAAAATTTTGAAAAGTTTAAATTAATAAGACCAAAAGGAATAGTCTTCATCTTCTCCAAATTGGGAGAAAACGTGCAGTAAGTGTGGGTTTCAGATTTTAGAGAGAGAAAGAGTGACTTCTCTCTAGATTTCCTGGCGTTCGGACTGTCGGTTCTCGTCAGAGCAAGAAGCAAAGTTGTTCTACGCTGCGAGGGCTACGCGTGGGCACGTTTGTGGAGTTGAGCAACTCAGAGAGGTGAGGATCTTTTCCCTGCTTGGTTTATTCTTTGGCTAGAGCCATTTTATGGATGGGGGATTTGTTGAGGCTGAATGGCGGGTGTTTCGATCTCGAAACCTTTGAACCAAGTGAAGAAATCCCCTACTTGTGTGGTGGGTGTACGATCTTGAGGCTCTAGGGTTTCCTTGTTCACGTGTTTAGTTTGTCTGATTTTGTGTTGGGTGATTCAAGGAATGAATTACTTGGATTGTTATTAGCCCATGTGAGCTAATTTTGGTATTATTGATTGTGAATTGAATAACATGTGAGTTAATGTTAATATACACACATGTAAAATATTAGCATGGTGTTTGGAATTGGCATAATGCATTCCATATGCCGGGGCACCTAGATGGTAGGTGTGAGTGCATGACATGAAAGAAATTGAAGAAAAATGAAAACGGTTGTGAAAGGAATTTGGAAGATTTTCCGAAGAATTGCCTTGGAGAGTGGTCGAACAGTTCATCTCGGAAGCGAACCGCGGCGTTGGAAAAATGATCCAGCAATTCGCCTCGGAGGGTAGTCCAATATATTTACTGAAACTCGGTAGTAAGTTTTCGAGAACAAAAATCTTTTATTTTGAAAACTGTATTTTTGCTCGCATTTGGCTTAGGCATGTGTGAGGGAGTCAGTGAGGACTCGAGACATAGGATTGGGCATGTAAACATTCAAGTAGGATCATGTATTTGCTTGAGTGTGTTTGGTTGCCATGACATGTGCACTTTGGTGGGGAGTAACCCATGTAGGAAATTATCACTACTGGCATTGTTCACCTTGTCGAGGGATCATATTTAAGGTACATGGAGTGTACAGGAGGACGACGCTCACTAGAGGCCGCGTTTTAGAAGAAAGCCGGATTGTGGCTTTGGTATTCATTTTGTATAACATGTATTAGAATTGTAAATTTTAATATATGTTTGAATTAAGAGTGATTTATTAACTCTTGAACCATGTAATATAGTTGATATATATTTTGTTAGTATTGATGCATGGGCCCAAGTGGCCATTTTACTCGCATGTGGACCCGGTGTGGTCGTTGTAAAATGTTGGGACAGGTTGTATTTTGGGTAGAGCTCCCCGTACAAAGGAGACTCTACCCGATTTTCGTGAGTGGTGTCGGGTTACCCGACATCCACGAGTATTCCGTGGGTTGACGGGTTGTCAACGGACCCCCAGGAAATGGGGCGTCACAAATTTACTCATGGTTTGAGGATAGTTGGATGGTGTATAAATTTAATTGATCAGAGGTATTTCCTCGGTCTGATGAAGGATCTTGATCCCGTGTTAGCAGAGATCTAATCTAAGAGATAGAGAATTTTATCATATTTGAAGGAGGAGATACCAATTAGATTGAAGAAGGTTTGCATTATCTTGTCTATGGGTGAAAAAATTCTTTAGTCCTAAGAATTGAGTGAGAAGTACTGGAAAGGAAAAATACCCAGATCTTAGAAAGAGGATTTTGATCTACAAGTAACTGATTAAACTCATGTATCTGGAAGGAACATGGATCTCTAATTAGTGAAATGTATGGTGTGTGGAGGAATCCAAACTATACTACCTTGCATCCTTTGACAATTGATTTCAAACTAATGGTGAACTATGTTATAAAATGATGCAGAAATTGATAATTGTACATTGATCTATTTCCCAGTGTTAACTTCACTCCATGAACTTTCCAATCCAATTATTTTGAATTCTTTATTGATAGTTATAGAATTTTAATTAGTCTTACTTCCCTTTAGTTTAACAAAACACTTTTAAACTTTGGAGTTCAAATAGTAAGGATCTTGAGTAGATGGGGTAATTGATCTTTAGATTTCTCATCAATCCTCGTGGGAACGATATTTGCACTTAAATCCACTTTTATTACTTGTATGACCTGTACACTTCTTGATCAAACAAAACAAAATTTTTAAATGAAACTGCTCATCTGAGGCCCGGACAACATATTTTATACCTTCAGTCTAACAAGTTTTTGGCGTCGTTAATGGGGACTGAACATAGTCTTGGGTAGCAGTGCTAAGAATGAGTTTATCACATCTTTTGGTCCATTAACAAGTTTTTAGCGTCGTTTCCAGGGATTAGAGAATAGTCTTTGGTAGCGATTATCGATGGCTTGGTCTTCAAGGGAAATGGTCTAATAAAGTTGATGATCTTTTGGTCTTAACAGTAGCCTATCGAACACGTCACACTCGATTGGGGACTCATCACTAGTTTGGTTGAGATATGGCATCTTGAGACACACGCCTTTCATTTATCGGTTGAGGAGATGACGATCACATTACAAGATGTTGCTATCATCCTGGGCGTCCGTGTCCATGGACCACTAATCACTAGCACATGTGACTTCGATGTTTCATCGCTATGTCAAGAGCTTCTCATCGCGATCCTATCATTGGCTAAGCTTAGAAGATCTGCTATCTCGACATGATAGTTGTCTCAACGGTTATCGAATCCACCCATAGACGCCGATGAGGTGAGATTAGAGCGCAGTGCATGTGGTTTCATCCTAGTATTGCTAGAATCCTTTCTATTTGTAGACAAGAAGGGTCAGCATGTCCACCTTTGTTTTCTCCCACTACTGTGAGGTTTGACGTGGACATCTACTTATAGTTAGGGTAGTGCAGTTCTAACACACTTATACTGGGAGTTATTCCGAGTAAGCTACAATCGTGTTACTGAGATTGTCGATTATATGACATTGTTACAGGTATTGATATATATATATTTTTAAAAGACACATATAAAAGTCAATAATTAATATGCTAATATTGAATTGTTTTTATCGGCTACGGTCTTGGGGAGGGCGCTCCATGTGGGGCGATCTCATTTTGGCCGACCACCAGCACCTCCAGTCGCTTAGTACTTACATGATGATGCATATGCAGTTGATGGAGACATAGTTGAGGGTCTACAACATGGATTATCGGTTGAGCCTGAGCTTGAGCCTGAGCCAGCTGATCCATTAAGGTTTCAATGGAGAGTACTTTATCATGGGAGCATAACCCATTTGGTGTGCTTACCTTATATTGAGACTAGTTGGATGCACATACTCATGATCATGTTATTGTATATTAATCTACATTATTTTTAGTCATATTCATAATAACATTAATTTTAGTCATATTCACATTGATGTAGCATGGATATTTGTAGGTGTTATGGGATCCATACATCGGAGAGTCTATTGCCCATCTACCTGATATATGTCTAGCTGATTAAGATATTTGGCGGACGATATCACCACTCATCTACTTTGAGATTGTAGAGTGGCATCATCTCGAGCAAGTCTTCCATTGGTTCGAGCTTCATTAGGGGATACCTCCATCTTGCTCGATAGAGTAAGAGCTACATTCAGTTGACATACGAGAATGCCCTAAGTATGATTGGGAGACGTATCATGCACTGTATACGTTGCCTTATGGGCTACGCGTGCAGAGAGGATTGTCACATCACCTCCTATCGCTGGTATTATGGACTGCAGTCCATATATGGAGTGAGCTATTGACATATTACCTGTGTTTGATCACACAACCACTCAGGGTAATGAGGTATCATAATACAACCGTAACATCCCACTTATTCATACCACCCAAGTATCCCACACCACCCTCGAGACTTTCATACCACCCAAGTATTCCACATCACTCCTTGAGATTTTCATACCACCTGAGTATTCCACACCACCCCTCGAGACTTTCGCTCCACATGTCATCCCACCATTAATATTCACATCTCTAGCCTTAGTGGCCACATGTTTACCATCTACGACCTCACCATCACTTGCATTGCCTCCCATTAATGAGACCATGATTGACCTTGTTTCAAACTTGGGTGCATGCCCACCTAGGCGACCTCGTGCTCACACGCCAATTCATTCCACCATTAGCTCCCTTAGCTCCATCAGCTCAATTTGATATTGCACATGCCCCTATGGATCATCTAGGTGTGTATTCTAGGCGTCCTAAGAGAAAGAAAAATCCTCCATGACTCTGGAGTTATTGATATCTATTTATATTTGTATTACTTTGTGCATATATTTATATGATTTGGTTTATATAAATATGAAATGATCCATTGTTATGTATTGGTCTTAATTTGGATGCAATTGGGTTAATTTGGATGAATTGGTTGTAATGCAGGTGTAGTGACTTGGTTGTAATTTGGATAGGTGTGGGTTAATTTGGATGAAATGGTTGTAATGAATTGGTTGTATTTTGGACAAGTGTAATGACTTGGTTATGAATGGATATGTGTAATTAGTTTGTAATTTGAATAGGTATAGGTTAATTTGGATGAAATGGGCTGCCAATGTAGGTGTAATAGAATTAGTTTGTATTTTGGATAAGTGTAATGACTTGGTTGTAATTTGGATAGGTGTAATTGGTTGTAATTTGAATAGGTATAGGTTAATTTGGATGAAATGGTTGTAATGTAGGTGTAATGAATTGGTTGTATTTTGGATAGGTGTAATTTTGATGCAAGTGGGTTAATTTAGATGAAATTGTTGTATCACAGGCATAATGGTGGTTGTATTTTGGATATATGTAATTAGTTGTAATTTAGATAGTTGTAATTTCAAATCAGCATTTTTTAGCAAAATACCAATGTCGTAGTCAGTGTTAGTTTTATGGATAATGCTGCAGTCAGTAGCTATGAGATTATATTGAAATTTTTTTTATGTGAATGCCCTGAGTCATTCAGCGTAGGTATATTTTAAATTCAATGACGTGGTCAGTAACTACGATATTAACTTAAAAACAATTACAATGTTGTAGTCGCTGATTTCAGCATTGTTGATGTGTATGCCGACGTGGCTAGGACGCACTAGTTTGGGCATTATTTTCATTTCCAACCTATATTAGTAATTTTTTTTAAATAACCTAAATATGTCCAAAACTCGGAAGTGAGGCTATTTACAAATTGTAGTTATTCTTTCCTTCCTACAAGAATAATTCTTACCCTAAATGTATAAGGATTGGGTGTGCGTCCAAAGTCCCATATCGATTAGGAATGAGAATGATTACGAGTTGATAAACATTAACAACATCCAATTGGTATGAAGCAGTTTAGGGGATAAGCCAAAAAACAAAACCATGAGGGTCTCATACCCAAAGAGGATAATATCATATCATTGTGGAGGAAAGGGTTTATGAGGTTTCTCAATAAGTGGTATTAGAGTTGGGTTCAGGTTTAACCGTGTGGGTGGATGCCAAATAAAATGGTGTGGTGAGCCTCTGACATGTGGTGTTTCATGTAAGAAATTCTTAATTTGAGATAAGGCTCAGTTAAACTTTGTTCGAAAGGAGAATTATTGAGTGTAATTAGCATAGACAATATTCAATTGGTATGAGAGCCGTAGATCTAAAATGGACAATATTATACCAATGTCTAGGGAAAGGACCATATATAAGGTTTCCAAAGTTAAGCATATCATGACTTGGAACTTAGAAAAGCTCATATTATTACGCAAACCTATTTATATGTTATGGGATAGGAATGTAATAGGAGGCAGTGACTTCGAGAAATATTCTAAAGTCAACTAAATCTCTTTCCGTGTCGAGATTATATCAATTTTTTTTATGTCAAAGTATACGTTACCAAGAAGTAGCAATTGGCGCCTACAGGCAAGAGACTTGAATATATATATATATATATATATATATATATATATATATATATATATATATAAAGAAGAGAGAGAAGAGGGGGGGACATATGGTTGAACCAAGTTAGTTTATAAGTTTTAATCATTCAACGGGCATGACATGAGCTGTAGCCAGGCCTCACTCCATCCCTTTTTTTTTTTGGTTCTTTTTATTGAAGTCTAAAATAATAGAAATTACAAGTTTTAATCATTCTACAGGCATGACATGAGCTGTAGTCAGGCCTCATTCCATCCCTCTTTTTTATTTTCGTTCTTTTTATTGAAGTCTAAATAATAGAAAAATATGACACGATCACAGAGAGGATTTTTCAACACCTTTAAATAATCCCACTAACACATCACATTCAGTTTTAGTGTAACTCCATTAATTTGCTGAAAGTGGGGTCAAAGGCGGCAATTTATAGGGCAGGAATGCGGAAATGATTAGAGTTTTCCGGTCAGACTATTGCATATTATATATATACAACCATTGTAATTGGCATTTGGACATTGCAATATGGCAGCATCCCCCTGATTGCAAATTAATTTGTTCATTCGTGTATGAAATATGAGCATGTGAGTCGTTCCTTGTGCACATATGTCTGTTCTTTTGGTTAATGAGAAAGCCATGAATGAACCAATTTCAATCATAATAAGTCCCATAATTAATACTCTCATAGAGCAGCTATTGTCCTTGATCAAATCCTCGGACGAGTTTCCTTCATATTGCAGCTTCAAGGACGAACTACAAAAGCTTTCAAGCACCTTGACCCCTATCCAGGCCGAGCTTATAGATGAGGAGGAGATGCAACAGACGGACCCAGTCTTGAGATATTGGCTGGGGGAGCTCCAAGATGTAGCTTCCGATGCACAAGACGTGTTGGGCACTTTTTCAAGCAGTATTTACTGGTGGAGTAGAAGAAAGAAACAGCAGCAGCTGCAGGTATGTGCGAGTAAAGCTTCCAATTTTCAACATGATGCTGCCCTTAAAATTAAGTACATTTTAGCCAGACTAGATAGGATTGCTGAAGCAAAACAGAAGGTAAAATTTGGGTGTGTTGGGAGGCCAAAGCTCCCACATCTGCCTGTGTGCCAACCAGCTTTGTCTGTGGCAGCTGGATATGATGTTTGCGGCAGGAGGCGACAAAATGGGCGTGAAGTGCTGCTATCCTCCGATGACAGAGGGGAAAGAAACAACTTCTCTGTCATTCCCATCATTGGCATGGGTGGTTTGGGCAAGACAACTCTTGCTCAGCTTGTCTACAAGGACGACAGGGTAATTCAACATTTTGAATTCAGGGTGTGGGTCTGTGTCTCTGTCCATTTTAACCTCACCAGGATTCTTGAAGACATTATAAAGTCTCATAATCCTCACATGAATTATGACCCTGTCTAACATCAACCTAGACCCTGCAGGTTTATCCATAAGCTTGCTAGAGTCTCATGTTGTTCATTTGTTGGCCAATAAAAGATTCTTAATTGTTCTAGACGATGTCTGGACTGACAATTATCTTCAATGGGAGCCTCTTGAAAAGCTCTTTAACCAAGGGGGAAGAGGCAGTAGAGTTGTGGTCACCAGTAGAACAAGTAAGGTCTCGGCTATGATGGGCACCAAAGACCCTTATCACTTGGGCCTCCTGCCTGATGATGAATGTTGGCGGCTGCTTCATATAACAGCATTTACACCAAGTAAGCCGTCAAGTACTGTTGTTGCAACACACAAGGATTTGGAGAACATTGGTCGGCAGATCGCGGCCAAGTGCAGGGGCCTACCTTTGGCAGTGAAGGCCATGGGAGGTCTCTTGCGTGGTAATATTGATGTAAGCAGATGGAGAAAGATCCTATCAAATGATATATGCAAAGAAGAAAAGCATAATATTCTGCCTGCTCTAAAACTGAGTTATGACCATCTACCTTCCTATCTAAAACAGTGCTTCTCATATTGTTCCTTATTTCCAAAGGGACATGTTTTTGATAAGAAGGAATTGGTCAAGTTATGGATTGCAGAAGATTTTATTCAATCCAGTGGCAGTGGAAGGGTAGAAAGGGCAGAGGAAATCGCAAGCCAATATTTCGATGATTTGTTGATGAGGTCTTTCTTCCGGCCTCTAGAAAGTGACGGCGAGAGGTATAGCATGCATGATCTTTTCCACGAATTGGCACAGCTGGTCTCCGGCACACAGTGCTGCCAAGTGAAAGATGTCAAACAATATTGTCCGATTTCTCAGAAAACTCGTCATCTATCATTGCTCTGCAAAGACATCAAGCAACCGGTTTTCGAAATTCTTAGTAAATCTAAGAAGCTGCGTACTCTTTTATTCCCTAACTCGTGCCTGAAGGGTTTTGGAAACACTGCTGTCCTTGACAGGATGTTCCGGGCAATGACATACATCCGGGTGTTGGACCTGAGCTCAAGCACCATCTCAGAACTTCCAGAGTCCATTGAAAGGTTGGAGCTGCTGCGCTACCTCGACCTCTCCAAAACCGAAATCAGACAGCTTCCGGACTCAGTTTGCAGCCTTCTTAATTTGCAAACCCTCAAACTGTTGGGATGCCTTTCGCTTTCCTCACTGCCGGTGGACCTAGGGAACCTGATTAACCTGCGACATCTAGAGCTGGATGAAAGGTTCTGGTACAAGTACGCCAATGTGCCGCCAAGAATTGGGAACCTAAGTAGTCTGCATAACTTGCATTCATTTCCAGTAGGCTCTGAAGTTGGTTATGGGATTGAAGAGCTAAAGAACATGGCGTACCTTGCAGCAACTTTGCGTATATCAAAGCTGGAAAATGCAGCAGATGCTGGAGAGGCAAAGCTGAAAGAGAAGGGAAATCTTCACAAGCTGGTGTTGGAATGGAGCCTTATTGGAGATGTTGATAAGCAAGATGCAGCAGCTCAGGAGAGGGTGCTTGAAGACCTGCAGCCTCACTCAAACCTCAAGGACCTCCAAATTTTCCATTATGCAGGTGCAAGATTTCCATTATGGATGAGAGATGGGCAACTTCAAAACCTCGCAACTCTTACCTTAAATCAGTGCCTTAAATGCCAAACCCTCTCACTGGGCGGGCTACCCCATCTTCAGCAGCTGAAGATTAAAGGTATGAAGGAGTTGGAGGAATGGAAGCAACAGGAAGAATACACTTCGCTGCATTCACTGAAGATTAGTACCTGCCCCAGGCTTAAAAAGTGGCCTTCCCATTTTCCTAACCTACAAGAGTTGAAGATCAAATATTGTGACTCCCTAAAGGCTCTTGCAATAACCCCATCTTTGGAAGTTCTTATACTTACTGAAAATCTTGTTTTGGAAGATTGAAATGAGGTGGATTGTTCACTCTCCAATCTCTTGGAACTGAAAGTTCTTGGTTGCCCGAAACTGAAGGCTTTGCCACAAAATTTTCAACCCCAGAGGCTAGAGATTAGCGGGTGTGAGTCACTGAGAGCCCTCCCACCCCCAGAGAACTCCCAACGTCTTCAGCATTTGACACTGGACGCATGTGAGGACGGAACACTAGTGGGGCAAATATCGGAAACCAGTTCTCTATACTCCTTGGTCATTTCCAGCATCTCAAAAACGACCTCTTTCCCCAAGTGGCCCCATCTCCCTGGTCTCAGGGCTTTGCACATCCACCATTGCAAAGATCTAGTGTCTTTATCCCAAGAAGCAGCACCCTTCAAGGGCTGGACATCCCTCAAGCTATTGTCCATCCAAGGCTGCTCCAAGCTTTTGACATTGCCGGTAGAAGGGCTCCCCACAGCACTTGAATGCTTGACTCTTGATTCATGCAGGAGCCTTGAGTCTCTGGGTCCTAATGACGTATTGCGGGGTCTGACTTCCCTCAAGGATCTATACATCGAAGACTGTCCCAAAATCAAGTCCTTTCCGAAGGAAGGAGTCTCCCTTTCCCTTCAACATGTGGTTATTCATGGCTGCCCTATACTGATGGAGAGGTGCCGGATTGAGGATGGAGGAGGGGAAGATTGGCCAAAGATCAAGCACATATCCGACCTAGAGATCAGTTCAAGTGAGGCATACTCGACCCAAGATTTATCAGAGACCATGCAAGCCCGGCAGACACCTAGTTCTTCAGGGGCTAAATCCACTAGACCATCCTCAGGAGCTTGGTATCATCGTCTTGCATGTTGTAAAGGTTAGTAACTAATTATATATCCTCTTCTTAATTAATTACAATATAAAAATATGATGCCACTAGCTATTTGTAGTAAGTGGTTCACAAAACATATGATGTGACTGCGCGCAGGGCCAAATGTAAAAGAAATGTAGTAATCTCCCAACGCCTTGGCCTCAACTACAGAAAGGTAGAATTTATATTAATTACTTTTGCTTTGGCTCTCTAGCTCTTTACCGTATATGTGGTTTTGAGCGTACAGGATATACAAAACTAGTTTTAACGGTCATGACATCTGATTTGTAGGGCACTGAAGCTGAATGGCAACATGCATGCGCCCTGCTTTTGGAAATGCCAAAAAAGAAACAGAGAATGATTGATTCATGGTTTCTCAGAGACAACTGGTTGCATATATGTATGAAATTATATTATTGCTAAAGAATTAATATCTCCATTGTTTCCTTGTGCATACATGTTTATATATGCTCTTTAAATCCAATCAGAATATAAGAAACGTTTTTCTTCCTCTACCACTGTGCTTCATCTTCTCAGTAAAAACCCATGCAGCAAAGTTTAATTTGTTGACCCCCTAAAGGCATCACTGGTAGTGGGAGAGTGTGAAAGAGAAGGGGGGAAAATAATGCCTGTGGATCTTCGACGTTTATATGTTTTTATTCCCTTTCTATTCCCAACATTTTAGAAAACAATTCTAGTTTTTATTTTATTTTATTTTCAATTTTCTGTAACCACCAAATTCTTTTTTTTTTTCTTTCTATTCTTTAAACTTTATCATATATTTTTGGAAATGATCGAAATAGAAAATATGTTTTAGCCCCTTAATTTATGTTTTAGAAACCAAGTCTTACAAGCTTTTACAAAAATTGAGTGCTCTACAAGGTTGCAAAAGCTCAAAAAATATTGTAATTAAGGAAAGGTGCTAGAGAATATGATATACATTGTAAACTCAAATCCTAAGAATTTAAACTTAAAAAAAACAAATAGTTGTTTGTTTGATATATATTATTTTCTTTGAAAATGATGGGTTTGAGGTTGTCCATATCTTCGTCTCAAGTATTCTTCAAGAAGATAACTACTTCATAGATCAAGTTTGATGAAGATTTGATGGATTTATCATGAAGTCCCTAGTAGGACCCAAAAATAGTATGGACTGAGGCAATCCTGTGGTGTAGGGACATGCCTAACTTAGGAAGTCCAAACTAGGGGTAGAGTTGATATGGGATGCAAGGCAGTTTGCAAGCTTGGAGGCCAAGGTACTTGGGAAGCAAGGTACCGATGGGCCTGAGATAGTTTGGCAAGAGAATATAGATCAAATCAAAGAAGATCTAGACTTCTATGCTATCAAACCAGAATTAGAAACAAATTATATTTCTATTCTGAATAGGATACTTGATCAGCAAGTTTCTTATTTCTGTTGTGATAGCTTAAAGGCAAGTACATAAAATAGAAGGTAGAGTTTGAGTCATATTAGAATAATGATTGAGCCCTACCAAAACTTCAAAGACTGGTTAGCAAGGCTATAAATTCGGGGCTTTGGAAGTTCTCATCATAGATGTCGGGAGTAGAACTTGAAGAAGAACAAACGAAGTCCGGATGTGTTTAAGAGTGCGGAGTGCAGATACTCAATTGAGGTATTGCACGTTAAAAGCCTTTCACCTTGTGTAAAAGATGATGTTCTTTATTTTCTTCATCTTATAGTGATGTAATGTGGGTTATGGGTGTGCAATGTTGTTATGAGAGGAATGGAGGTAGTTCATTATGAATTCCACTATGAGTGATTAGGTTTCTAGAAGGGTCGTGGGTAGAGAGGGAGCCTTGTACCACATAAGACTAATTGTAAACCTTGAATCAGATTAGTGAAAAT
This sequence comes from Tetrastigma voinierianum, assembly GCA_016808115.1. Taxonomy (NCBI): domain Eukaryota; kingdom Viridiplantae; phylum Streptophyta; class Magnoliopsida; order Vitales; family Vitaceae; genus Tetrastigma; species Tetrastigma voinierianum. The sequence goes on along the minus strand of JAEQBH010000417.1, from coordinate 568,980 downwards.
CCTTGCAACTGGGCATAATCCCGCGGATGTAGGCAGTTGTTGAACCACATAAAAGATTGTGTGTTCCAGTAGTTCTTTTTTTTTTTTTTTTTACATATAATTTATATCTGCTCTACACATACTTAGTCCTATAAGGGGAGTTTGGATGCATCGCATTGAAGTCCGAACTCTCACACGGTCCCAACACCAATAATTATGTTCAAGAGCATGTCACTCTAAGTTACTCAGCGAGATCCTAGGTCGCTCTACTCTATTGTGTGTGAATTTTAGATGGATCAAATGAAGAACGGGATGTCCATAGAATGCCCTTGACTTCTTAATGGTGGAAACTATGCTTATTAGAAGATACACATGAGTACTCTCATCAAATCACTAGGAATGGAGGTATGGCAATCCATAGTGATAGGATGGTCTATCCTAACAAAAATTGTCAATGGGAAAATATTGTCGGAATCGAACTGTAAGGAAAGAAAAGCAGCTTCAACAAACTTCACTACTCTCCATGCTATCCAATGTGGGATGAATGAAAGGATGTTCAAACTTATTGCCTCCTCGGAATCTGCAAAGAAGCATGGGACATCCTTTAGAAAGTTTTTGAGGAATCAAGATGTGGAGATCTAGAGAAATAAGTAAGCAACTAAACCTTGAAAAGGGTTCAATCTCAAGTTTCGAGCAAAGAGGATCATGGAGACCAAGAAAAAAACAGACGTCTTAGAGCTCTCACGTCAATTATCATAATAGAAGGAGCTACTCCACAAAAGGCAGAAATGATGGAAACAAAATCATCAGATTGTCAAGTACGTTTGGACTTGATGGCAACCTTACATGATAATCTGGTATTCCACATTAGTAATACAAGGAAAGGAAGTAAAGACTGCAAACGGAAGTCTTTAAATCAAGAAAGATAGTCCAAACCAATGCACAAACTAGACCTTCTAGGTCAAGAAAAAATTGAAAACACTTAGAAAATATGTCACAGTGTTGGAATGGAGCCTTATTGGAGATGTTGATGCATCGGTTCTATGGTTACCTTGATCATCTAACCTCCAGGGCATCAAAGGCGCAATGTAAAACTGGCAAAAAGAGCGATCCAGCGACGGTGGGCCGGTCATCTCTTCAATGATTAAGTCAGCAAAAATATGGAGAAGGAGAAGAGAATATGCATGGTTGGGATTGCATACCCCTCCCCAGTGGGGGATCTTCTTGATTTATAGACAATGGATGTCGAATCTCCATCCTATTTCGGGAAGGAATCTCTTATTTTTAGGGATAAATCTATTTTTCCTTATATGTGACTGATTTTCCTTTATTAAGGATTATTCTTCCGAGAAATATGGGATTTGGAAACAAGGAAATTTATGGATAAACATCCTTCGCGTGTTTGTAGTCCTTATCTATTTATCAATAACAAACTTGCCATGCACGGAGGGATGGCCGGCTGGGGGACTTAACATTCTAGATGGGCCGCCCTAAAAGTTGGCCTTCGAGGAGACTCCCACGGGCCGCCTTGAAGGTGGCCTTGGGGGAGACTCCCTAGCCTTTACAGATGGGCCTCCGGATTTCCTATATAGGTGGTGCCTACTAGTTTTGATATGGAAGGTGGGTTTGGGCCGCTTCACATCGCAGGCTAAGCAGACCATGAGCCAAGTGGGCCGGGCCCTGGGCCCATTGAATAGTGGGTTTAAAAACCACAGTACTCATAATGCCCCCCTTTTCCTCGGCTGGAATTCTGTGCTTTTCTAGTTGGGGGAAATACTGTAGTATTAATGTAGAATGTGGAGAGATATATGTGTCGAGGCGATGCTCTCGTGGGTTTGAAGCGTGTGGGAAACGCATGCTTCCCAATATATATATATGGAGCATTAAACCTACAAACAGGGGTTGGGGTTTCAATAGCAGTTTCTTTTACGTTCTCTCAAAGTTTTCTTACTCCTTAAATTTTGCCTTTTTTGTGCTTCTGCGAACTTTCCTTTCGAAGGAGCCATCGGAGACTTAACTTTTCGACAACTTTCGATTTTTTGGTGAGTGTTCGCATCTCAAACCTTCTTTTTATCATTGGTTTATTTGAGTGTTTTTGTGGTTGGGGACGTCTTACTAGGTTCTGCGAAGGTTTACAATTCACGTTTCTTAGGTTTTGTCATTAGTGGGATGTAAAACCTCTAGGGGGGATTTCTTTTTATTTTTCGATGGTTTCGTTTCCATCTTCACTTAATGGCCCTCAAGCTGACCTCCTTCTCCTTTTTTTTTTTTTTTTTGCTTATTTGCCTATAGAATGGCCAGAGGAAATGAAGAGGTTTCCACCAGTAAGGCTGGGCGTCAGAGGGGAACTCCCCGAGAAATGCCTCTTGCCAAGCTTGATCCTAGTTGCTCTTGCTGTCAAGCAGAGACTAAGGTTTAATACAACCCCGGGTTCCTACCCAAATCAATCTCAAGATGTTAGATGACCCGACTACCTCAACGGTAGGGGAGGCAGATAAAGGCATCTACTTCACTCGGGAATAGTTCACTACTGGGCTTCCTTTCCCAATCCCATCATTGGTGAAGTAGTTTCTGCATTTTACCTGGACACCTCCTGCACTCGTATACCCGAATGTTTTTCGGATTCTAATGGGTTCAGTGTGCTGAACTTTCTCTACCAACTGGACATCTCACTGGTGGAGATTTGCTTCATTTACACTTTGAAGCTTGGGATTAGGAGCCGCTTATCCATGTCGGCCCATAGTCCTCGACTACAATTTGTAACCGGGCTCCCTGACTCCCCCAAAACAGAGGCGAAAGGGATCGTCTTGGTTAGGGGCCTATGGCACGTGATGCCTAGCTCTCTAGGGCTTGCTTTTGATATAAACCAATCCCTCTTATTCCCAAGTTTGTTTTAGTTTTAATGTAGCTCGTATTTTCCTAGGCGGTCTTCTTTATTGACATGCCCCTGTTTTCTTGATGATTTGTAGGTAGGCGCAGGTGAGGTCGGCTGGTCAACTGGGTGGAGAAGGCAAGGTTGGACCGCATCAGTCGACTACTTGAGATCACAAAGAGGGAGTGCAACCACGAGCTCCTTATATCTGTGAAGAATCTGCGGGAGCTGGGCGCCAGTCCTTTCCAATACATAGTGCTAGTTCTTCCCTGTCCACTGCCCGCCAGAGCTTGTCAAGGGCGAGCACTTCGTCCTCACGGATCTCCTAAAGCTAATACCGGGGGGCTCTTCGTAAGCTAATTCAGCTCTAGAACCCTTTGTTCAATTGGAATGCCTACCCTTGTTTACCCAATATCCCGAGCCAGCCCTCAGGCAACGAAGAAAAAATAGAAGAAGAAGGTCGGGCGGGTAAAGGCTGCCAACGAGGGCTTAGAGGGGTTTGTGGACTAGACGGATTTGGCAGTTAGTGAATCGGCTGAAGAAAGGGAGGTTGAAATGTCTAGCCTCGTCGTTGGATTTCTTTGTGCGAGATCTTGTAAAGGTGGCTGCCAACGCTGAGGAGGCTACGAAGCTGAGGTCAGACAGTGCTTCAAAACAATGCGGCCGGAAGAAGAGGCTCAAAAGAGCCCAACGGTAATTGTCGTGGATTCTCCTGAATGAGCCCTTAACGGTGTCTTTGGCTGCAGGAAGGCCGCCCGAGGTGCTCTCAAGAGGCCTCTGCAACCTTTGGATGACCAAGCTCAGTGGGGATCTCGAAAGTGACCAAGTTTTGGGGGGCTCTGGAAATGAGTGGCGAGGGACTTTATGGACGGACTTACTATGGCCGACCTTGCGCAGACGGGTGGTCGAAACGGGATAATGCTAAGCTCTTACGTTCAGGCGTGGAGATAGGATGGATTGATGAGTATAAAACTCATATATTTTTAAGTCCATTTTTCAAGAATATTTTTGGTTTAAAAGTTCAGTTTGATACAGAATTATGGAGCTTTCACCCAAACTTGTTGTTTTGTAGAAACTTAAAGGAAATAAGCATAAGAATTCAGTAGAAAAATGATTAAAAATCAGCATGATGCAAGGAAGGAGCCAATGGCGCAACATTGTTTTAGCAAATCCCCAAATGTCGCGACATTCTGTGGAGAAAGTCTAGAAACTATGGAAATGTTGCGACATTAGCTGGAGAAGGAAAAGCACTGATGTAGAAATGCCACGACATCACAAACAATTCCAACAGTAAAATTATGTCCTCCATCCAATGTTGCAACATCACAATAGCAATGTTGCAACGTCAATTGAGGAAGGGAAGGACTACATCATTCATGTAAGACCCGAGAAATTCCAATTTCTAGAAAAAGGGCAAAATCGTAATTTTGGTTACGAAATTGTAATTTCGGTTAAAAATCCAAAATTTATTCTCTAGATCTCGGATGATGAAACGGATTGTACCGTTAGAATTGTCTCGCGAAATCTAACTAGCACGTAAAATTTCGTTGAATTCCGAGATAGTCGGAGTTGACATGTTTTTCGAGGCATCGCGGTTCGAGTGCCGTAAAACGATTTTCGATGCGACGAAAGTCACATATAACATGTACTCATGTGCCATAAGTGGTATGAGTAGATAAATAATGAAAATGGACCAGTAGAGATAATGCCGAATGTCAAAAGCTAAGGAAATGGAGGGACATAATGGTCATTTTGGAATTTGATTTAAGTCACAAAATGACAAAATAGTGTACACGCCTTGTCTTCTCGACTAAAAAGCAAACATTAGATTGAACAAAAAAATAGATCTAGTGGCCGAAAATGGTGGTTTTTAGAGAGAAGGTCTCGACTTATATAGATTCCCGATAAATCAGGGCCGTCGGAGTTTCGAGTGAGGCTGCTCTACACGGAGGAGGGGCTTCGCGATGGAGTGCGGGTTTAGGAGTTTCCTCAAACTCCGAGAGGTAGGGGTTTCTTCCTACTTGGGTTTTATTCCCTCTTTAAGTACTTTACGAATGTTTGAGTCGATTGAGGCCGTTAGGGGCCGTTTGATCGGTCTCAAACCTTTGAACCGAATTAATATGAATTTTTGAAATCAAAATGGTGCGTAGTGACTAACCACGGTACACTTGGGAAAGTGAAATTGTATATTTATATGTTAAAATCATGTAGTGATTGAAATTAGGTCGGGAATGGCGAAGTGCAAATCTTGCGGTTCACAAGGTGAACTGGAGTGAATTAATGATTTTGGGAATGACTGTAAGGGTTCACTATTCCGAAGCGATGTTCTAAAAATATATTTTGTAAATATGTGTTTGGTCAGTGATTTAAATTAGATTGCTCGTGTTTGATCATTAGCCCAAGTGAGCTAATTTGGTTGTAAGAAATGAGAATTTACATGACATGATTGTGTGAATTGATTGTTTCGTAAATATATGCATGTTTATGTATTTACATGTGAATTAGATTGTATTGGGATTGGCATACATGCATTCCATATGCAACTGGGAACACCCTAGGACTATAGGGTGAGTGCATGAGATGAGTCTAGAGAAAATGGTTGGAGGGTTGTCTAAAAATAGTAATTATTATCGGGTAGTCCAAATTAAAAATATCAATGCGTCGGAGATGGCCCGATTGATATACATGATTAGTCCACAAATAATATCAATCGTCGAGGAGCTTATTTGATTGATATCATCGGAGGGTAGTCCACAAATAATATCAATCGTGGACATTTGAATTGATATGTATACATCGGAGGGTTGTCCACTAACAAAGCGATGAATTACTCATACGAGGAACTGGCGAGTGTGAAGTCGATCGAGGACTCGGAGTCCCGAGTTGGTCATGTAGACATTTAAAGTAGGATCATGCATTTGATTGAATGTATGTTTATTTTGGGGTACATTTTCTGCCTTTGCACTTAGGTGGAGAGTAGCCCACTTAGGCGGATTCCACTGCGAGCAGTGGCTCACGTCGAGGATATTATTTTACGGTGCGGGGGAATGCGTCGGGGACGGCTCGTCCTAGGGATTGAGGATTAGAAGAAAGCCGGGTTGTGGCTTTGGTTGATGATATATACATGTATTGAAATGTCTAATTTTAATATATGTATTGTATAAAAATTAATGTGTAACTCTTGTAACTATTTGGTATATAGTTGGATTCATAGTTAGTTTGTATTATGAGTATCGTTTGTGGGCCTAAGTGGTCGTATTACTCATGTGATTGGATATATTGGATATATTGCACTGTTTGGGACAGGTATATGCAGGTTTTGTATTTGGGTAGAGCTCTCTGTACAAAGGATACTCTGCTCGATTTTTGTGAGAAATGTCGGGTCACCCGACATTCACGAGTGTTTCCGCGGGTTGACGGGTAGTCAACGGACCCCCGGGTTTAGGGCGTCACAATTCAAATGTCGCAACATCAATATAATGTCGCGACCATTCGTAAGCTTAAACAACGAAAACCTTCACATCGATGCATGACATCGGTTAAAAATGTAAAGTGACATTCAATCAAGGCAATCTGAGTGGTGAGACAAGTCAAATGTTGCGACACTGAAGAAATGTTGCGACATCAACTAAAGCCACTGGCAGAGGGCTTCAAAGCAATCAGATCTAATTTCACGACATTAGAGCAGAAATGTCAGCATTTATCGGCATTAATGGTTGGACCTACGGAGGGCAATGTATAACAAGTGACCAACATGTTAATGTCGCGACATCGGTCCCAAGCAACCTGAATAGTGAAATCAGTCCAATGTTGCGACATTGAATAAATGTCGCAACATCAGTAAAGACATTAGGAGAGAGTTGTAGAACAACAAGATATAATGTCGCGACATCAAAACTATGTCGCGACATCGACCTGAGATGATCACAATGAACTTAAATAACCAATGTCACGACATCAATTCCAAAAATTAAGACATGAGCAGCTAGCAACACCAACTAAATGTCGCATACGAGAATAGCGGTCATCAGACCTTCAGAATGTGTGCCTTAATCTGTCTCATCATCAGCAAACATCCTTACGTCATGGGCTCAACATTGAAAAATGAGGTCTCAAACATATTTCCTTGATGTCGCGACATGTGCAACCCATGGCGCTGATATATGATGTCAGTGACGTGTCACCTGACCACTCTGACCAGACGGCCGGCTAGGGCGAAATTTTGGGCTTTTCGAAGTGAGTAATTTCCGCCTCGTTTTTAGGGCCCAAGACTTGAGTCTATAAATAGAAGCTTTTGGGGAGTATTGCTCAGCTTCCAGCGGCTTTTATCAAGTCTTTGTGCTTTTTGGGAAAGCTGAAGTCTCATTGCATATATTTTTATTTTTATTTTTAGTGTTATTTCTTTTCTTTTTTTTTAGTTGTTTCTTAATTCAAATTCATTTAGGATTAGAGCAGTGATCTGAATCGAAATTCCGAGCTAGTGTTCATGTAAATCTGTTTTTATTTCTGTATGGATTTGAATGAAATCTAAAATTCATTTTTCTAATCAACTAGTCATTGTGATTAGTGATTCAGATTTGAGAGGGTAAGCTCCTCTTGGGAAGAGTATTTTGTTGGGATTGATTTTTGCAAGAGTTAATGTTGTTTTGGTTGAGAAAATTGGAGTGATTTAACTGGTATTACTCCTACATTGAGCTATTCTGAATATCAGTGTTTGGTATCCAAAAAAAGAGATGTATCATTGTTTTGATTTCCAGGAATCCATATGAGTGACACAGAGATGTGACTACATGAGAATAATGAGCATTAACTTGTGGATACTGCTACACTAATATTATATGAACTAATGGACTTTTGGGATTACCTTGATATATCACTAGTGATGATCTAACCTCTGCTTTCAAGGCTCTCTCCTCGGTGACAACAGGAATGTGTGCCTGAGGCATAAGATCCACTTACTGGTCTAGCAACTTAATCCTGAGGGGTTTCACCTAAATTTAGAAGAATAACTTCAACCCAATGTTAGCTGAGATTGATCAAGGGAAGAAGAAATTCTTATCGAATTGATGGATGAGGTATCTTTTATTTTGGAGAGAGCTTGCATAATCTTATCCATGGGAGCAAGCAATTTCCAGTCCTAAGAAATGACTGTGAAGTACTGAGGAAGAAAAATAGTCAAATCTTAAAAGAGGAACAAATCCTACAAGTAACTTTTCAGACCCATTGTCTAGAGATAGAAATGTGGTAATCTGAATAGTGAAATGTATAGAGCTAGGAAATATCCATTTCTATACTAATTTATTCTTAGACAACTCCAAGTTTCACATCCATTACATTTTCTTAATTGGAACTTGCAAAGTGATAGTCACAACACTGTTTTTCTTCCCATTTTCTTCCCATGTTTTTCATTTCATAGTAGCTCTCTAATCAAGTAGTTTAGAAATTTCATTATTGGTTTATTCTTTCATAACTTTTTCTTTTTACTTAAAAAGTTAAACCTATCTTGAGCATCAATAGATTCAAATAGTAAAGATCTTTAGTAGTGAGGGTAGTTAATCTTTAAATTCTTTTAATCGATCCTCATGGAAATTATACCTAGACTTAAAAATTCATTGTATTACTTGTATGACTTGTGCACTTGTAATGATTTAGACCAAACCAATTTTCAAATAAAACAAATTACTCACAAGGCAGAAGACATATTTTATATCTTGGGTCTCAACAAGTTTTTGGGCACAACTGTAGGGGAATTATTCGGTTCTTGGTGGTAGTGTCATAAATTTGTCCCAACAAAATGTCCAGAAATCCGTTATTTTGGTCTATGTATAAAAAGAAGTCAACAAGTTTTTAGCGCCATTGCCAAGGATTGAAATGAAAATAGAGTTTAAGGATTAATATTCTTACCAAACAGAAAATTGGTAATTTAGATATTTTTCTTTTAACTTTTATCAAAAATTTTCAAAAATAGTTTTAATTGCAGTAGCTGAGCCAACTACTAATCTTTAATGCAAATACATCATAATATATTTCTGTATCTACTGATCTTATTTGATTTTAGTGTGCTCCATTTAGGAAGATTTTACATGCATAGAAAACCATAAGTAGAACTGCTGCCTTTGGACACAGAATTGGAAAGAACACTGAGAAATCTGATGAAAGTAAAGAGTGTTGAATCAACAACTATGGTAGAACAAAGAGCAAGGATGCCACCTATTCCAGAAGAAGAGGAAGTAGAGAGACCTCGAGCAAATGACTATGGAGGATTTTTGGAGGCCAGCTATTCAAGATGAATATTCCGTTGTGAGACAACCTGCTATAGAGGCCAATAATTTTGAGTTAAAGCCAGCTTTGATTACAATGGTGCAGCAAAATCAATACACTGGGCATCCTAGTGAAGATCCAATGAGCATATGGGAAGATTTGTATAGATGAAAAACACAGTGAAGTTGAATGGGGTTAGACTTGAAGTGATCAAGTTGCAACTCTTTCCTTTTCATTGAGAGATGTGGTAGCTACTTGGTTTGAATCACTGTCATATGGATCAGTGAATAATTGGGAAGTACTGGTGGAGGCTTACATGAGCATATTCTTTCCTCTTGCTCTCACTTCAGAAAGGAGAGGGGAAATCATAGTTTTAAACAAGGAGTGGATAAAAGTCTCTACATAGCATGGGAATGATTTAAAAGATTGTTGAAGAGATGCCTAATGCATGGCATTGATCTAACTACACAGATGGACATCTTTTATCATTCTATGAACTACACCTCTAAGGGCATAATTGATGCAGCATGTTGTGGAGCATTCAAAAGAAAGAGTGCATAGGAGGCTAAACAGCTTATTGCAGATTTTGCCAAGGGAAACTATAGAGCTCTATTTGAGACTTTAGGGAGCAGCAGGAGGCTAAAAGGGGGAGTGATAGAGCTGAACAGAATGATTGCCATAGAAGCAAAACTTGATGCATTGATGAACAAAATGGGAAACCAAGAAAGAAGAATGCACTCAACACATGAAGTGGGAACAACTGAAAGAAACGAGCAGAAAAGTAGTGTTGAAGAAGGACTAGCCCATGAGGGTCCTTATCAAGTTAAGAGGCATAGTTTCTCAATGCTAATAGAAGCTACAATTTTAAGCCAAACCTCAACTTGCCTACACATTACACACCAGCACTCAAGAACCATGAGAATTTCTCATATGGAGGTGGAGCACAGTAAGGTCCTAGACTAGCGCAGAATTTTCAACAACATTATGCTCCACAAGGGTTCAAAGGGGAGCAGCAACAAGCAAGTTAGAGAGCAGAAAATAAGGGGAAAAGGAGTTCTCATTCCTTTGAAGATCGGATGCTAACTTTCATGGGAGAAAATAATAGGCTACTGAACAATCATGAGCACAAGTTTGCTGAGCTAGCAGCATTCTAGGCAAACACAACCGTGTTTTAGGCCAACACAAATGCCTCTCTGAAGAATCTGGAGACACAAGTAGGGCAACTGGCTCTAGGAATGCAGAACCAGTCAAAGGATGTCTTCCCAAGTGATACTAAGAAGAATCCTAAAGACTGCATGGTAGTAACTTTAAGGAGTGGCAGAGGATTGGAAGAAAGAAGAAAAGAAAGAAGAAAGCGAGGAAGAAAGCATCACAAATTGATGAAGAAACAAGTAATACGACTCGGAGAAATCAGAAGAAGAAAGCGGTGAAGGTGCGTGAAGCAACCCGGTTGAAGGTCATCTAAGAAAAAAAGAAGAGTTTCAAGCTTACAAGCCTCAAGTCCCATTCCCTCAAAGGTGGCAGAAAGCTAAACTAGAAGAGCAATTCTCTAAATTCTTGAACATGTTCAAGAAGATAGAGATCAATATCATTTTTTCAAAGGCATTGACTCAAATGCCTCATTATGCTAAATTCATGAAGGATGTACTGAGCAAAAAGAAGAAAATAGCTGAAGAAGAAGTGGTGAACCAGACAACAACCTGTAGTGCAGTTATTCAGAGATCTTTACCAGTGAATATGCAGGGATCGAAGCCGGCTTCACTGTCCTTGCACCACATAGGGAATGCTTAAGATGGGGAAAGCATTGTACGATTCTAGAGCCGAATCAACAGTGCCCTTATCACGTAGTCAAAAGACTAAGTTTAGGGAAGACTTACTCCTGACTATGACCCTTGCGAGGATGGTAGACAGAACCTTGGCTCAACTTGAGGGTATTCTTGAAGATGTGTTTATCAAAGTGGGAAAGTTCATTATTCTAATGGACTTTGTGGTGATCGATATTGAAGAAGACAAACAAGTCCCACTGCTGGTAGGAAGGCCTTTCCTTGCCACAGGAGCAACTTTGATAAATGTGAAAAAAGGAGAACTTACTCTCAAGGTTGGGGATGAGGCAGTGCATTTCAATCTCAATCAGAGTTTGAAACAGCTAGAATTTGATATTACTGATTGTATGATTGTTGAAACAAAAGTTCCCATCGGTTATGAATTGATAAATGATTGTAAGATTCAGAGTTTAATGAATGAAAATGAGATGAATTTCAAGTATCTTGAGTATGTAGATGTTGACTTTATGAATTCCAATTTTGAACTAAAACGTGCCTCGGAGTATTGATAAAAGCAGTCTGGAAGAATCCGATCGTTTATGAAAAGAAGGGTATTTGAAGTAGAGTAAACATAAGCTCAAAGGGTTTAATTCTAAAAGAATTACCTGAACATTTGAAGTATCCCTTTCTTGAAGTTGAAAAATCTAAACCAGTGATTATTTTTTTTGACTTGACAGAGCACAAGGAAAAGAAACTACTAGAAATTCTCAAGAAATACAAGGGAACCATTGCTTGGTCTATAGAAGATATGGAAGGACTGATTCCTTTTAAATGTATGCATAAAATCCTGTTGGAGGAAAATGAAAAAACCTCCATTGAACATCAAAGAAGACTGAATCTAGTAATGAAAGAAGTTGTTAGAAAAGAAGTGCTGAAATTGTTGAATGCAAGCTTTATATATGCAATCTCAGACAGCCCTTGGGTAAGCCTAGTTCATGTGGTTCCTAAGAAGGGTGGATTCACTGTGATCATAAATGAGAAGAATTAGTTGATTCCAACAGAGCGTACAGGATGGAGGTGTGCATTGATTACGGAAAATTGAACACATCAACCGAGGAAAAGGATCGCTTATCCTTTACCTTTTATTGTCAGATCTTCAGATAGGTTAATTTGGACACCCTTGTTATGTTTTTTCTTGATGGGTATTCAGGGTATAATCAAATTGCCATAGCCCCCGAGGACCAAGAGAAAACTACTTTTACATGTCCTTATGGCACCTTTGTGTTTAAAAGGATGCCATTTGGATTATGTAATGCTCTTGCCACCTTCCAAAGGTGTATGAGGTCCATATTTTCATATCTGGTGGAAAAGGCTATGGAAATTTTTATGGATGAATTCTCAGTATATGGATCTAGTTTTGAGCATTGCCTTAAAAATCTAGAGACTGTACTACAGAGGTGCTAGGACAAGAATTTAGCTCTGAATTAAGAAAAACGTCATTTCATGGTAACAGAAGGAATTGTCTTGGGACACAAATTTTCTGTAGTTGGGCTGGAAGTTGATCAAGCAAAGGTTTATGTCATAAAAACTCTTTTTCCACCTACAACAGTTATAGGAATAAGAAGTTTCCTAGGACTTGCTGGATTTTATAGGAGATTCATAAGGGACTTCTCAAAAATCTCAAGACCATTATGTAGACTGTTGGAAAAGGATGCAAAATTTGAATTTGGTGAATCATGCTTGTCTGCATTTGAAGATATTAAGTCTATATTGGTTATAGCTCCCATCATGGCCACACCAGACTAGAATAAAGAGTTTGAAATCATGTGTGATGCTAGTTACTATGCAATGGGAGCAGTTTTAGGACAAAGAACAGAGAAATTTGTTAGAGCTATAACCACTATGCACAGCAAAACCTTCAATGAGAGCCTGAGAACTACTATACGAGAGAAGAAGATGCTAACAATGGTTTTTACTTGTGAAAAATTCAGACCATATCTATTAGGGTCCCATGTCATCTTACACCTTGATCATTACAACGATTAAATATCTAATGGCAGAAGAGTAAGCCAGATTGATCGGTGGGTACTGCTGCTTTGCCGAAATTGATCACGAGATCAGGACAAGAAGGGGAAGTGACAATGTGTGTTTGATCACTTGTCAAGAATGGAAAACCTACTGAAGAGGAAAAAGGACAGAAATATAAGAAAAGTTCCTGATGACGGCTTTTTTCAAGTATAGGATTCACACACCATGGTATCTTGTGTGTAAATTTATGGCTTGCGGACTTATGCCACCAGAATTCAGCTACCAATAGAAAAGAAAGTTGAGAACTGATGCGAGGTTTTATATATGGGATGACCCATTGCTTTTCAGAAGAGGAGTAGATCAGATTATTAGAGGATGTGTACCAGAGACAGAACAAGCTAGAATTTTAGATAAATGCCATTTATCACCATATGGAGAACACTTTGCAGGAGACAGAACTGCTCAAAAAATTCTCCAGTCAGGTTTTTATTAGCCAAATTTATTTAAAGATTGTTATGAATGGATCAAACATTGTGATAGATGTCAGAGAATGGGCAATATTAGTAGAAGAAATGAGATGCCTCTACAAGAGGTGGATTATGTATCTAAATGTTAGGGGGCAATATTGGTGGTGTAAATTTTTTATGTTTGGGGGATAGACTTCATAGGGCCTTTCCCACCTTCATTTGGAAACTTGTACATTCTCCTAGTTGTGGATTATGCATCTAAATGGGTGGAAGTCATAGCTTGCCCAAGAAATGATGCCAATACAGTTGTGGGGTTTATTCAAAAGAATATCTTGAGCAGATTTGGAGCCCCTAGAACTATTATAAGTGATGAGGGAAGCCATTTTTCAAACAAGCTTTTTGAAAAACTCATGAGCAGCTATGGAGTCAAACATGTCATGAGTTTAGCTTATCACCCTCAGGAAAATGGGCAAGCTGAGATATTCAGTAGAGAAATCAAGAATATTCTTGAAAAGACAGTCTGCAATGTCATCTACCATTGGAACTTGAGTATAAAGCAATGTGGGCAATAAAAAGCTGAACTTTGATTTCCAAGCTGTAAAAGAAAAGAGACCTCTCCAATTGAATGAATTAGCAGAACTGATAAATGAAGCCTATGATAATGCCAGAATCTACAAGGACAAGACTAAAAAGTGGCATGATCAGAAGATTTCGAGGAAAGAATTCAGAGTAGGAGATAAAGTCCTACCGTACAATTCTAGGCTGGAACTTTTTCCAGGAAAACTCAAATCAAGGTGGAGTGGTCCTTATATAATAGTTGCATTTAACCCCTTTAAAGCAGTAACACTTAAAACCACTTATGGAGATGAGTTTAAAGTGAATGGTCAAAGGCTGAAACACTATCTAGGAAGAAGATTAAATGAGGAAGAGTCCTAGATTAGAAGAGATGGATAGAATTGCTGAATTGAAAAAAAAAACAAAAACTGCAGCAAATGTCTAGTTAGAGACATAAAACAGGAGCAGCTACTTGGGAGGCAACCCAAGAAATTTTATTTTATTTTTCGTAGTTAATTTGATTTGGTTAAAATTTTGTGTGTTTGAGTAGTGTAGAAATAGTTTAGTTTTGTTAGAAACTATTTACCATTTATTGAATTACAATTTTCTGAATGCCAGGATGAAGAAGCTAAAAGGAAAAATAAAGATCTATTTTAAAGCATCTCCAACCAGACTGAATCATGCAGAGATTACTACAAAGGGGAGTTCACTTTTAACTCTATTTCTTTAGGGTGCATGAATAAGTTTGGGGGAATATGATTTATTTGAGTTAGAAAATCAACCAGTAGCTTGATCTTCTTTGTTGAATGGTTGTGTGGACATTTATGCAATAGTATGAATCAGTGCTTACTTGATTAAATTGGAAATATCTGAAATGTTACTGTTTATGTTTGAATGGAGGTCCTTCAACATCTTTCCACTTATATTCACAAACATGAATTGGAATCGCAGACAAAAAAAAAAAAAAAGGAAAACAAGTGCAATATTTTTGCTTAAGAGGCTAAACTCCTATTCAATGTTGCAACATCAACAGAAATGTCGCAACACCAAGCTTTAAAAGTTTCCCCAATGTCGCGACATCATCGCGACATTACCTTAATGTCGCAACATTGGATTTCAAATGTCGCGACATCACAAATATACAAGAGCACATTAAGCCAATGTCACAAGATCACATTAATGGATGAACAATAGTGCTCCAATGTCGCGACACCAACATCTCAATGTCTCGACATCGCAAAGATACAAGAGCTACACCAAGACTAACTTCAAATGAATGTTGCAACATTGACTTGATGTCGCAACATTACATTTTCAATGTCACGACATCCATTAAAACCGAATGGAAAATCTGAACAATGTTACGATATCACCACAACATTGTCGCGACATCAAGTCATTATCGCGACATCAGAAAGTCATTGTCGCGACATCGTCGCTAGGGCAAATCTCCTATAAAAGGAAAACTTTGAGAGATTTTCATTGTCACATCAATCTTTCCATATTTTTTAACCCTAACCTTCTCAAAGCCTCACAAAAATCCAAACTATGTTGAATCCGAGCTCTCCAACCCTCGACGAAGTTATAGGAAATGTAGTGGAAGAGATTATACAAGAGAGAGCTGATGAAGTTGAGAGAGAAATGGCAGGGGAAGGAAATCAAGAGAAATCCCTAGAAGTTGTGCCTGAGGAGATTGAAGTGGTGGTGGAGGAAGGAAAGGCCAGAGCCTTCTACTCCCACAAAGAAGCAGAAGTGTTTCAGAAGCATATGGCGAAGAAGAGTTTCGTAGAAGAAAGGGGATTTAAGGAGCTGGTGTCACCGTTTAAGGAGGAGATCGAGCAACGAGGTTGGGAAAGTTTAAGCCAACATAGGGAGCCGGGAGTATGGGCCCTAGTCAAAGAGTTTTGGGCCAATCTGGGCGAGCAAAGAAATTGACGTATATGTTGGGGTGGGGAGGTGGATCCTTTTAGGAGAGAGCAACTTCCCAACTCCCGAGGTCAAGAATGACTGCAAGGAGTACGAACAGCTCCAGGAGAACCCCAAGTTCGAAGAGATCATTAAGGAGTTGACAGACGATCTGGGGGTATGGCATAGGATCAAGACCATCCGCAACGCCTACATCGACAAAGGTGATCTGTCGAAAGTAGTCAAGGTATGGTTCTATTTCATCAACTTCGTTCTCACCCCCTCAAAGCATGTCTCCACAGTGAGACAAGACCGTGCCATACTTTTGTATGCATTGGTTAAGGGGTTTAACGAACGTGGGGAAGATAGTGGAGCAAAATCCATCCCGACTACCTTGAGAACAACTTCTGAGGGAATATCCTCACGTTGCCTCGATCACTTCGTAGTCAAGGTGTAACATTCATGGAGACGGAGGAGAATGTCAGATCTTTCACCTCTCACACTTACCTGAGTCCTAAAAGCTCTAGTACAAAGGCGAGAGGTTAAGAGTAACAAGGAAGAGGGAAAAAAAGGCAACTGCACCAAGTAAGAAGAGGCACCTTCACCAAGAAATAATGAGACAAGAAATCGGGGGTTCAAGATTACCCGTGAGCAACTAGTGCCTCCCATACCGGAGAAAATACACTGCTCGCCTCGTGAGCGGAGCGTAAATGCAAAAGAGAGTAGTACAACGACACTGTTCTCCTTGTTAACAGATATGAGAGAAGAGATGAAGAGGAGAGATGAGCAATTCAGGGAAGAACTGAGGTGGAGAGATGAAGCAATCGGTCGAAGAATAAAAGAGAAGAAAACCTAGCAAACAGAGCCCAACGAGGGACGAGGAGGAGAGAAGAGCTATCAAACAGGGACAAGGCATTGAGGGTTGAACTCAAAGAGAGGGAAAAAGCCTTTGTGCATGATCAACTGATGAGAGATCAAGAGCTGATCAAGCTAATGGAGGTCAAAGAGAAGGAGATGGAGCAGAACCTGCTTTAGAAAGCTGAAGCATCCAGGTATCTTTACAAGGAACAACAGAAAGAGATTAGAGCAACCATCCAGAAGAGGGATGAAGAGCTAGAGTCCATCCTAAATTACAAGGAGAAGTTATGGACAAAGAGCATAGCATTAATGAACTAGAACCTTGTAAAGATGTATCAAGCCCAAGGTGAATTTGAGCAGTCCTTAAACTCCATCGGGCAAAGGCAAATGAGCTTATAAAGAAAAACATCATAATGCAGGAGTGGTATCTCTTTAACAGGAATGAAGAAAGCTCAATTCCAAAACCAGAACCCTCCATTCCTAAGTTCACACCCTCAAATGCAAGGAAAGTTCTATCGCAACCTAGAAATCCCTAGCCAAGACCAAACCTGTCGCAACAAAGACACGCCATGTTGCGACGTTTTCTATAGCTTAAAACTGAGAACCATGTCATGACACAAGGAACCCCTATCACGACACAGAACTAGAACTGCTCTGTCGCGACCAAGAAACCTTGGTTGCGACCTAAAACCTGTAGTAGCCTTCCTGGCATTCCTACACCTCCAACCCTTTTTCAAAACACCATAAGTTCCATTTCCGTAGTGATTTTCATTGGCGTAACCTACGTAAACCTAGGAAAACTTTTTTCCCAAACTGGTATTGGCTGCATAAAATGTGTTGAAGTACAATTATTTTTTTTACATTACTAGAAAATGGGTTTTCTGCCCAGAATTTTACAAAAAAACGAAGTAAAGCCACAATTTGGCCTTTTTCACCACTAAGATCTTAGATGTGTTTCATCTCCCAGTGTACATCTAGTACCTAAAAATATTTTCCCACCACAGGGTGAGCAATGCCCAGTAGAGAAAATCTCTTACAAGGGCTACTCCCCACCTAAGTGCACATGCAATGCCATGTATGAAAATTGTTTGCAAAACAAAAGATTTTTGTTTTATAAATCATTCCATTGGACAACCCTCCGATAAGTTCACTTGACAAACTTTGGACAACCCTCCGATCAAATTCATTGGACAAACTTTGGACAACCCTCTGAACAAATTCATTGGGCAAACTTTGGACAACCCTCCGATCAAGTTCATTGGACAACCCTCTGATATCAAAACACATTGGACAACCCTCTAATAACAAAATACACTGGACAACCCTCCGATATCAAAATACACTGGACGACCCCCCGATCAAGTTCATAACACATAGAATTCTACATTTTCCAAAGAATCATAACTGCTCCGTAATCCGCGCTCGGGAATAGAAAAGACTCGGAATCAGGTTCTTTAATCATCAATAGTTTGATTAAAACTGTTTTTTTTTTTTTTAAACCGTACCCCCACCGTTGTATTATACCTCATGGCCATCACGCACCCTTAGACAAACAATAACAAAAGTAGGAGAGAACCCCTACCTCTTGAAGCGCAGACCAGCTCTTGGTGGGTTGTCGATTCAATTTGTAGATAGTTTTTTTAGAGGATATCTTGGTTTCTTCTATGTTTTCTTACATACTCGTCTTGCTGCTTCATATTTATTATTATTATAATAATGTTTTTGCGGACGCTCGATCCTCGGGTCCGCCACCACCCACAACCTGAAAACCTAGGCGTCTCGCGTCATGAGACCCATACATGAGTAAAAATGGCAACTTGGGCCTACACATCATACTCATCAAAATACATCCTAACTATATTGCCATAGTTCAAGAGTTGATTGCATCACTCTTAATACCAACATATAATAAGATTTACAATGTTAATACATGCCATACAAAATAAATACCAAAGCTACAACCCGACTTTCTTCTAAAACTCCAACCCACGAGCGTCGCCTTCTCGCACACTTCGCACCAAATAATGATCCCCGACGTGAGCACGCCCGTGAGTTGAATTATCCTACATGGGTTACTCCCCACCTAAGTGCACATGCAATGATTCAACATAAACGCATTCAAGCAAATACATGATCCTACTTGAATGTCTACATGCCCAATCCCGTGTCTCAAGTCCTCACCGACTCCCTCACGCATGCCTAAGCCAAATGCGAGAAAAACATCGTTTTTATTTCTTTCATTGTGACGCCTAAACCTGTGGGTCCGTCGACTACCCACAACCCGCTGAACACCGTGGAATGTCAAGTGACTCCGAAGATTCACGAAAACCCAAGTGAGTCCCTTACGCGAGCTCTAACCAAATACAAAACCTGCATATACCTGTCCCAAACAGTGCAATATATCCAATATATCCAATATATCCAATCACATGAGTAATACAGCTACTTTGGCCCATAAACAATACCCATATATACATGCCAACTATGAATCCAACTATATACCCAATAGTTACAAGAGTTAATATGTTTTTACTCTTATTCAATACATACATTAAACTTAAAAAGTTCTAATACATGTATACATCAAAGCCACAACCCGCTTTCTTCTAATCCTCTCTAGCCTCTAGACGAGTCAGTCCCCTCGCACACTTCGTACCTGTAAAATAATATCCTCGATAGTAGTGAGCTTAATGCTCAGGTGGAATCGCCTGCTGGCTACTCCACCACCTAAGTGCAGTGCAATGTTCAAATGAAAACACACATTCAAGCAAATGCATGATCCTACTTGAATGTCTACATGACTAACTCGTATCCCGAAGTCCTCACCGACTTCCTTCACACTCGCCTGCTTCCCGTATGAAAATTCATTATTTTGTTCGTTTCACGACAACCCTTCGACGCCAGATATATCAACGCCGCCCGACGATTGATATATTATTTGTTCGTGGACTACCTCCGATGAATACCAATCGGGGCCGCTCCGACGATCGGGATATATTATTCGACTAACTGATAATTAATATTTTACAACCCGAACCGCTTTCTGGGGATCATCTCACGTGACTCACCCTATACCCTAGTGGTGTTCCAGCGCATACGGAATGCATGTATGCCAATTCCAATACAGTCTAATTCATATGTAAATATATAAACATGCATATATTTACAAAACAATCAATTCACACCATCATGTCATGTAAATTCTCATTTCATACATCAAAATTAGCTCACTTGGGCTAATGATCAAACACAAGCAATTTAATTTAAATCACTCGACCAAACACATATTTTCACAAAAATATATTTTGAGAACACTGTTTCGAATAGTGAAACCCTACATTATTCTCGAAAATTATTAATTCATCGGCTCACCTTAGAACTCAGCATTTCACGCCATTTTCTACTTCATTCCAATCAATGCACAATTTATTTCACAAATTTTCACAATTAATCACCCAACATCCGTGCCCAGTGATGGACCCACGTGAATAAATTTCCAAAAAAACGGCCCATGTTTTGGGACCTAGTGATGGACCCAGTGATGGACCCAGCAATGGATGCCAAAAAAATTTCCAATACTCCGGCCCATGTTTCGGGGACTGAACAAACTACCCTAACGCTTTTCTCGACTCAAACATTTGTAAAGCAATTTAAAACCCGAATAAATGCAAGTAGGAGAAACTTTACCTCTCTGAGTTTGTCAAAACTCAAATCTGGTACCCACGTTGAAGCCCGACGTAGGAGTGCTTCTCTTCTTGTCTCGAAGACTCCACGATGGTCTGACGTCATATTTTAGAGAGAAAGAAGACTCTCTCTCACTAAAAAACGTAACTGCAGCTCACTGTCATTTTTTTTCTCCTATTTCACGTTTTGCTCTTAGTTAAGTGGAGAAGACAACTATAGCTTTTTGTCTTTTAGTCCATTTAATCAATTAAATTAATTAATTCCCTTCTTTCTTTAGTTTTGACATTCTGACTATCTCTACCGCCCATTTTCATCATTTCTTTCTACCCATACCACTTCCTACGGCATTTAGTACGTATATATGTGACTTCGCCACAACGAAAATCTTTACCTGGGTGACTCAACCGCAATGCCTTGAAAACGTGGGCCGACTGACCGTTCTCACCCGACGAAATTTTATTGCCAGCTAGGATTTCTCGCAAGACGACCTAATGGTGAAATCCGCTTTGTCATCCGGCATCTGCAGAATAAATTAGCTGATTTTTATAACCGAATAACACTAGAATCTGAACATTTTGCCCTTTTCAAGAAATTGGAATTCTCGGGTCCGACATTCTCCCTCTTAAAAGGAATTTCGCCTCAAATTCAGACAATTACAATCACTCACATGCATATGCAACGCACTCTACCATGTATGTAAACCCGTCATTCAAATCTTAAACGACTAAACCACATACCTTCATCCCTAAACAAGAAGGGATGTGGTTCGTGATCGTGTTCTCGCTCCCACGCACTTTCTCTACTCCATAGCACATAGCACCAACACGGCCTTGACAATTCAAGGCCGCAAAACCTGATCACGACTATCTAAAATGCACACTGGTCCCTCCTCGAAGGTCCCATCCGTGTCAACCTCTATCTGTCCCCAATCCACCACATGAGCTGGATCTGGAGTGTACTCCCGGAGCATGGAGACGTGAAACACCTCGACACCCGACGCCGGGCGCAGAACGCTAATCCCAGACGTTAAAGGCGCTACCCTCTCGAAAGTACTGGTGTCCACGAACCCGATACTTCCCACATTGGGCCGAACCCGACCACTTCTCTGGGGCATCACCTTCAAGAAGACGCGGATCCCCAACCTCGAACTCTAAGGGCGACGTCGCATCCGCACACCTCTCGCCTACCAAGCCGTGAGAAGGATGCTGTCGATTGCTTCTCCTCACATTCCTGAGGTCTCTAATCGCATCGCACCGCCGACGAGCCTCTCCCCACCCTACCCAACATGACTCTGACGCTCCCATACAAA
This sequence comes from Tetrastigma voinierianum, assembly GCA_016808115.1. Classification (NCBI taxonomy): domain Eukaryota; kingdom Viridiplantae; phylum Streptophyta; class Magnoliopsida; order Vitales; family Vitaceae; genus Tetrastigma; species Tetrastigma voinierianum. Next base: position 547,299 of record JAEQBH010000417.1, on the reverse strand, counting down.
GGCTCCCCATACTGCGCCATCCGTGGTACCGCCGGTAATCTATTGCTGTAGGCAAATCTCCACTAAAGGCAATGCTCAACCCTGGGCCATACCCTTATGATCCAGACGATGCTCTCGCAGCGACGCCCTCTAACACCTATATGGGCCCCTCGCATCGAATTATCCGTCTGAGGGTGGAACGCACTCATGGTTAGTCACAGGTTTACAAATTTTCGTGGGAAACCTTCCAAAAGTGCCGTAAAACTCGTCCCTATCCGATACTATGGATACCCGCACTCCATGCAAATTTCTGACCATTCTGAATGTACAACCATGCACTCCGCGAAGATCATCGCTGACAATAGAAATGTGCCAACTTCGTGAGCCGTCCACTATCACCTTATACCGCCTCATGCTTCGTCGCTATCCGTGGGCATGGTCACAAAGTCCATCAGACGCGCGTTCCCACTTCCACTCAGCCACCTCCACGGCCGGGCAGCTCTACCGCTTCCGCTCCCCGGGCCCTTAACTCCGTCGACACGCGGACATCGTCGCAAAGTCCCCTACGTGTCTCTTCATCCCACTCCAATAGTACCACATGCAAGATCCCTACAGACATTCGTGTTACTGATGCACTCCAGAAATCAAGAGTAAAGAAACTCCCGAGAATCTCCTCTCAACCTACAACCTAGGAACCACTACCCGTCCCCTATATCAAGCACTACCATCTATGTGAACGGTTCCATTTCTCACACCCGTGACTGGCGCATTCTATCCCCGATGGACACTATCTCTCGCCCCGCAGACGGACTCAAATCACTCAAGCCAATGTAGAGACGTATATAACCACTAAACTCCCCATACCGCTGAAATCCAAGAAGGATCAGAGCCCGAACTGTCCCACAGTCTCGAGCATCCACCACTCCCAAGAAGCTATACTAGCCAACGCTCCTCGTGACTTCCGACTGAGTGAATCAGCCACCACCTTTGCCTTACTAGGATGGTAATGCAAAGTGAAGTCATAATCCTCTAGAAACTCCATCCATCTGCGTTGCCTCGTATTGAGGTCCCGCTACGTGAAAATGTACTTCAGACTTTTATGGTCTGAGTACACCTCGAACTCCTCGCCGTATAAGTAGTGGCGCTAAATCTTCAAGGCGAAGACTCCGGCCGCCAACTCCATGTCGTGTGTGGGAGTGATTACGCTCATTGATTCTTGACTAACGAGAACCGTAAACTCTTGCCCTCAGAGATTTGCATCAAAACACATCCTAATCCAGGCCCTCGAGGCATCCTGATACCTGGCTGTGTGCCCTGTCCCTGTCAGGGACTATCAAGATGGGAGGCGAAGTAAGTCTATATCTTTGACTCCTGGAATGCCTCCTCGCATCGGTCATTTCAGTCAAACTTGACCTTCTTAGGGTCGACCTAGTCATAGGTCTTTTGCCGTCTGGAGAAATCCTCATGAATCTCTGTAATACCCGGCCCGATCCCGAGAAACTGCATTATCTGAAGTGACTTGACCTCTCCCGACTCATCAGCGCCTCGACCTTCTGGGTCGGTGATCGATCGCGACACCGCGTGTCCACGAGAAATCCCACCTCACCAAGGTAAGCGGAGCTGCGACTACTAAACTTGGCGTCTGGTGATGGTCTCTCAACAAATGTAAAGCGATCCTCAAGTGATACTCATGCTCGCTCGGCCCAGGAGTAGATGAATAACCATCCACGAAGACCGACAAACTGATCTAAATAGGGTTGAATATCGCCATGAGATCCATGAATCTTTGCTTGCGTGCGTCGTCGAAGGAGCATCATAGTAAACTCATAGTGCCCATAGCAGCGTCCTAAAAACGCTGTTTGCAGGATATCTGTATCCACTAACCCTCAGCTGATAGTAACGGTCTGAAGGTCATCTTGGAAGTAGACTGGTGCTTCTCTCGATATCAAACAAATGGAAGTAAGTCCTACCAGAGTAATGAGTAGGTGCTTGATCGTAACCTTGTTCATGCGCCAAGTCGATGCGGTCGAAGGGTCTTGTCCTTCTTCTTTACAAATAGAACGGGCGCCCCATGGTGAAGTGCTCGGTCTAATGAACCCCTTGTCCGAGCTAGCTCCACATGGCGGACTGCGAGTTCTGCTTGACTCAGGCGATTGCCATCTGTCTTGGAGTCGTAGAGATGGAGTGAAGTACCGGAAAAGTAACTGATACCGAGAGTCTACATCCTATGTGGAGGTATTCTGATAGCTTCAGAAATGCGGAAAAACATCCATATGCTCGCAAAATTACTCGAGGTAGATCTAATTCTGGTCTCTCCTTGTCCTCTGTGATGGGCTCGCCTTGACCGTGTATCCACGACACTTGGACTATTATCTTGTCTGGGAGTAAAATATTATCTTGTCACGAAATACCACCTGAGTACCATCCTGGTATGGGTAGCCTCCTACGCTCTGTCGATGCGATACACATGGTATCGGCCCAATCCATCCCGGGATGACATCGAGCTCGACATGTCCACTTGATCCTCGAGTCCGCTATGAGTAGAGTCCAGGATCTCAACTGCAACTCAGGCTATATCATCACAGCATTCTCACCACCAATCCTTGAGGAGAACTCCTATCCTAAAGGCTCCTCTGGGTCTCTACAGAGGTCCTTGCCCATTTCCACCATGTTGGGCCTCACTCTCTAGGCACAGTTTGGTAGTCTAATCTGGTAGTGTCAGTAATTTCCATAACCTGGCACCTTTACTACGATGCAGCTGTAGACAGCTGGTACTTACCATCGGATCTCACTCCCCTGAATGGCAGGATGTACGTCTAAGCCACGGAGGTTACTAGGACCTCTCGACTACTGCTATGCTGGCACGTGCGATAAGCGATGGCGAAAGTAATACCTACGGCCTCGATAAAGGCTTGCTTATCAAATCTTGTTTGCTGTGGTCTGCGTGGGCCGCCCTCTACGTCCTCGTCTTTCGACTAGCCATCTATGTATTTCCAGTAGCAGCGAAATCTGGCCCAATTTTCATTTCGGTCTAGCCCAGCAATGCATTGCGAATTCCACTGGCGGGCTGCAGCCATATTGCGACTAGTTCATTTCCTAAGTGGCGCTAAATTCCGACCACTCGGTTCATTTGTTTCAATAAAATTCGAGTTTTCTTGTTCATTTATTATCCAAATCCTATAGTCATAGTTCATAACCTTAGCATTCACCCTTTTCCTATACGCATTACACCATGCATAATATAATTTCCCTCACACTTAACTGTCAGCGCAATCCACAACTTCTGATGGTAGTTAAATAATCTGATCTCTGAGGCATAAGCGACCAGAACAACTATTCTGTACACATAAATCGATTAATACATACACATTGTCCTTGCATTTACAAGTAATGTAGACAATTAAATATACATTTAAACCATTTTATCAACAAAAATTTCATTTTTGAAAATTTCATTTTTTTTTTCGAAAATTTTGTCTCATTTTATTAAATTTTATTTTATTTGATTTTTCAAAAAAAAAATTTTCGAAATTTATTGTTCACAGTTGACCGGTCAATGTTATTGTTCATAGTTACTATTCATAATTACTGTTCATCGTACTGTTCACATGTATTGTTCCCTAAGTTGCAATACGATTTGTTTATTATGCCTAATTTCTTTGCCTAAGACTAAGTCCTGGATACAATTTTTTTCAAAAATACTTTATTTTATATAAATTTTCCTTCCATTTTACAACTTGTAAAACTTTAGAAAATTATTTTCTCCTTTATCATTTTTTTTTCATTTATTTGCCTCTTTGGAGACACAAAAAATACTTATCCATATATATATATATATATATATACCCATATATATATATATATATATTTTCAATTAAATTACACCTAAAATAATTTATTAAATTTATTTTATCCTAGTTTTCTTCGAGTTTACACCTTTGTAAAATGAAAACCATTTTCTCTACCTCATTTTTTTAGATTTCTCCTCCAGGTAGTCTTCCTTACCTACCTACACATCATTAACCCAAATAAGCATCCCACACGACTCAAAACTTTTATGAGTTCCAACTATAAAATCTATTAAAATTTTATTTCCTTTTTCCCAAATAAATTTATTATAATTTATTTCATTTATTCCTTTTCAGTTCTTACACTCCTTGTAAACCCTCAAATGTTCCAACACCTTAAAATTTTGTAAAGGAATTCTATTTTATCATCGATAAACCAAATAAATTGATTCTGATTTATTTCATTTCGATTACACTACTTGTAAACTCCTAAGATTTATATTCCAACATAATAAGTGCTTCAAAATTTTCACTAAACATAAGGCATCATAACACTATCACAAGTATGTTATAAACATCATTCATACATGATCACCTGATAAATCATCGAGATCTGCACGGCAAATCAAACAAAATCACACAAAACACACCAGCACATGCATCACGGTGTCTGGTTTTGTCCCTTGATTTTCTAAGGCGTGTGCTGCGGCTCAACGTGAACCACTAGTGAGGGTGATGTTTGCTTCATATACCTCAAAGACTATGGCCTAAAGCCCCGAATCCTCAAGCCACTGGGTAGCCGTATGCACAGCTACGTGCAGGCGCGACTTTGAGCCGGGGGTCCGTTATTCCCCAGTCGACCAGCGGAGATGGCAGTGAATGTCGGGTGACTGGAGCATTTCTCCGAAATCAGGGCGAGTCTCCTTTGTCTGGGGAGCTCTGAAATGTCTAGCTTTTCCCATCTCTTACTTATCCCAAAAGTGCAATATATCAATATATGTCCAATACTATATCCGTCCGCATGAGTAATATTACTTTGGCCCTCATGATACCCATTATACATGCTGACTATGAATCCGGCTTCTATATGATAGTTACAAGAGTTCAATGTGTTTACTCTGTTAACCTCCTCTTATTCCTTCTTCTGTGGCTGCATTATAGAGCTTAAGAGGTTTCTCAAATACATTATGTAAATCTAAGAGCGCACCGTGACATGCACCTGTCTTTGGATGTACAACTGAGGGCAGAGCGTCCCTGCCATGCTCACTGCACATGTGTATCTCGACAGGGGGTGAGCTGTGCTACGTGAGTGGAATAGCCTGGTAGACCTCTACTAGTCTCAAGTGTGTTTCAAATGGCTTACATTCAAAAGCGATAATTCACTGCTTGGTATGCACGATAGCTTCGGATCAGTCCTCACCGGCTCTTCGCTTTTCTTTTTGTCCTCGTATGAAAATTATTATTTTGTTTGTTTGTGGACAACCCTCGATGTGTATATCAGTATCATGTTATTCATGATTCCTGATATTAATAACATTACATTAACCTCAGGCCATTTATAGACTGTCTATGCCTCCTCTATAAGTCCCCAGGAGGAACATTAGGTGCATCATGGAGACCATTCTGCAGTTTGGATATATTCCCAATTCACATGGCAAAATATATAGCATTAGTATATTCTGAAAGCAATCAGTCGCACCATCATGTGTATAAATTCTCATTTCAGCATCAAAAATTAAACTCACTTGAGACATGATTAGCTCTGAGCAGTTAATTTAAATCCTCGACCAAACACATATTTTCACAAAAATATATTTTGAGAACTTATTTGTTTCGAGAATGAGTGAAACCCTCGGTTACTATTCCGAGAATTCTAATTCATTAGTTCCACCATGCGAACTTTGCATTTCAGCAATGCACACAGAAGCCTCATTCCAATCCATGCACAATTTATTTCACAATTTTTCATAATTAATCACCAACCAGCAGTGCCAGGTGATGGGCAGCTCAATAAGTTCCAAAATTTGTCTAATTAGGTCCATGTTTTGGGACGATCAACCTAACAGCCTCTTTTGACTCAAACATTTGTGAAATTACTTAAAGCGGGAATAAAATGCAGTGGGAGAAACCCCTGCCTCTCGGGTTTGTCAGCTGCAAATCACAGTTCCCACCTTGACCCTCTCAGCGTAGACGATTCTCGCTGCTTGTCCGAAGGCTACAAAATGGTCGGATCGCTAGAGATTTTAGAGAGAAGGAAGACTCTCTCAGCACTTAAATGTCTTCATTTCCGCTTGTGTTTTTCTCTATTTCGTTTTGCTCTTAGTTAAGTGGAGAAGACAACTATAGCTTTTGTCTTTAGTCCATTTTAATCAATTAAATTAATTAATTCCGCTAACCCTTTAGTTTTGACATTCGGTACTATCTCGACGCGTCCATTTTTTCATCATTTTCTACTCATACCACTTATGGCACATAGTACGTGTTATATGTGACTTCGTCGCCTTAATCGTTCTGACTTTTAGAATCGCGATGCCTCAAAAGCGATGCCGACACCAGAAATTGTCTCAAGATTGACGGAAATTTTACGTGCTAACTGAATTTGGCGAGGCGATTCCAACGGTGTTTAAATCCGTTTGGTCAGCTCCGAGAGATCTAAGAAGGAAAGCAAGTGCTCGATTTTATAAGCTGAAACTAACAATTTTGTAATCGAAATTACGATTTGCCCTTTTTCAAGAAATTGGAATTTCTCGGGTCTTACATTCATGCCATGCACTCACACCTAATTTTTCTAGGTTGCCCCGGTGCATATGAAATGCATTATGCCATTTCCAAACCACACATACCAATATATCAATTTTGCATATATTAACAAAATTTACATACATACCACATGTTATTTAATTCACATCGATAACATCAAAAATTAACCAGCAGGCTAATCACAATTCATTTCAATGAAGCACACTGTTCTTTATATAATTTCACATCATGTTAACACATTTAATTATATACATTAACAATTTCTTTCACACAATTCAAGTCATCCAATTCAAGCAATATTTTGCTTACAACAAACATGGACCATTTTCGGTTTAACGAGCAACCAGGAAATTGTTTAACAGTCCACAAGCGGCCGTGGGTTGTCCACACAGGCGACCCACTTACTAAGCATCAGTTTCCTGGCCAGGACCTAAATCCATAAGCCATTTAGGCCCAAAAACACCCACACCATAATTTATTACATAGGTATCACGTAACCACCCAAAGCAGTCCACAAAGCGTCAAAGCGGGTTCAAAATATTCCAGTGATTACAGGTCCCCAGGATTTTACTTGGGACCGATCAACTTTGACCACTCATTTCAAACCAATAAACCATTAACAAAACGCCCAAAGGTCAAGTCAAGTGGGGAGAAAACTCCTACCTCTTGGGTTACAAACTCCCCCAAAGCCGAAACCAGCGCGTGGCCCTCGTAGTGTAGAACAACTTTAGCCCCAGCGGTGCAGGCGTGGTCAGACGGTCCAAACCAGGAATTCTAGAGAGTTAGACTTCTCTCTAAATTGAAACCTCACTCATTTGCACGTACATCACCACCAAAATGGAGAAGATGAAGTTGTCTTCTCTTTTGTCCCTCTCTCATTACCCACGTATCGTATTTACAGTGGGCTCACTTGGATTTCTTATCCACTTAATCCACCAACCACTTGATTTTCCTCAATGGCATCATGCCCATGTCCCATAAGGCCCCACATGACTGAGTTGACTCATTCTACACGACATGTGGCACCGCGTGAGCCACTCAAAATGTGTCAAGTGTCCGCCTTCACCAGCTTAAATTCTCAGCGTCATAATTTCGATTATCTCGGGTCGACGAGGGTGGCGTGGTAGCTAAATTCCGTGAGGCGATTCCAACGATTGAAATCCGTTCATCATCAAGATCTAAAAAATTCGGATTTTGACGAAGTACCATTTGCCTTTTAGAAAATTAGATTTTTACCGGGGTTTAGCTATTCTGGCTTCATTTTATGTGTGTGTGGTGACACTTATTAACATTATTTTTAGTCACATTATTATCATTTCATGTTATCATCATATTACCTTTTTTATATCCGTTTTCTTTAGTTACATTATTGGCCACAATATCTAATGATATTATTCACTTAAGTTTCATGCTCTTATTATTATTATTATTATTATTATTAAGCTTCCAAATTCTTAATTTACATATTTAAGTCCACTTATTTCTGTTTTAGGCTTCCAAATATTTAATTCCCACTTTTGAGACACACAATTAATAATTGTTTTATTTATCTTCACATTTATTAACATTATCACTTATTATATCTATTTATTTTTATCTCCACACTTCACTACAATGCTTCACTTTTTCACAAATTTATCTCACTTTTATCTCACCATATACTATCTTTACCTTTTGCGTTCAATTAATATTACTTTTCATTAATTTTACGGTTCCACATGTTAATAAATAAATAAATAAAAATCCCCCTTTTAAAGACTTGAACCCATGACTCGGAGTTTAGTTTGTGTTCTTGATGAAGATAGAAATTTAATGGTTAATGATTTTAAATTTTTAAAATTTTAACATATTAAAAGTATTAATTTTAATATATATATATATATATATATATATTAGGTGATTGTTTGACACCCCACCCCTTTCGGCGGGTGTGTGACCATCCTGAATCAGCCGTTACACCTCTAGCGACTAAAAATCCACAATGAAGCGGCCGTATTGCTTAAACCGTATAAAATTTTTCCTTTTTTTTCCCACTTAAGTTTGGTAAAATCTTGGCGTGATAAAACTGCCGTAGCATGACCAGTGGCATTATGGATATATTCAAATCTGTATATACAAATTTACATTTTATCCCGATATGGCAACAGCTTGACCAAACACATTCTCCACAGACTATCTTATGCATGCAGCTATGTTCCAATATACAAATTCAAAGTATTTTCCTTACATAATATTATTAATTTCAGCACTTGTACAAATAGTCGGGGAGAATCTGTCTGTTCCAACGTCGTCGTGCTGTGCACAGAAAATAGTTTTTAAAATGAAAATAATGAGCTAAGCAATTTCATTGAGTGTATGTTTTATAAAATGTTTTTCTTTTCAGAAAACATCTCAAAGCTGTCTTAAAACTTACTTTCTGATTATTTTCGAAGTCTTAACTTGCTTACTTTAAAAGTTTCTAAAGCTTTTCTGTACTTGCTTGCTTTTAAAAGTTTATAAGCTGTATCACTGGCTTTAACTGCTTTCTTTTACCTTTTTCTTTAAAGCTATAAAACTCTTATTGCTTACTTGCTTAAGTTTATAAACTTCTCAAAATTTCTTTTCTTCTTGTTTTATCTTGCTGAAAAGTCTTTAAAAACCTTTCCACTTAAACCTTTTCTTTAAATTTTCTCAACTTTTTCATAAGCAGGAGCTTGGGGGCTTTCGACCGCATGCTTTGAAAAATAAAAGCGAGGGCTTCCGGAGGCTCAGTTTTGCTAAATTCCACGGGAGCTTAGCTCGTCGATGTTGAAATCTAAGCGGGCTTGGCTCAACGTTTGCTTTAAAACCTACGGAAGCTGGCAGGGCGACCCGTGAGCAATGGTTGATTTTTCAAAGCGTATCTCATGCTTATAAAACATCAACCCCTTTGGAGGCTATTTTCTTTGTTGGCCTTACTGGTGAACCGCAGGCGCGTGCATCGACCGTGTGGTGGAAGGACCTGTGTCCGCATCACCTTTTTCCGGTGAATATGGTGGAATTGACCTCGTGTCGCCATCACCATAATTTAGTTAGAGCTCATAACCTTATACTTACCATCGTGCGCGTCGCTTCTGTCATGATGTATGGCCTGCAGTTTGTCGACCCAAGCCAAACTAAAATCGTGTATGATATCCCTGCGCCCGCAGATGCACGTGCGAATCATACGACCGGTATGGGAAGGCACATTTACAAATATTCTTCGCCTTGCTTGCTCTTTGTAAAATGGTTTCTGATTTAAAAGCCCAGACTAACAACTTGCTGCTTGAAAAATGGTTTAATTATTCAAAACCATTTGCTTACTTGCATTAGCGAAAAATGGTTTAATTATTCAAAACCATTTGCTTACTTGCTTGCTTGCTTGCTTGAAAAATGGTTTAATTATTCAAAACCATTTGCTTACTTGCCTTGCTTGAAAATGGTTTTACAATTTAAAACCAATGCTTGCTTTTCAAAAATGGTTTAATTCAAAACCATTTGCTTGCTTTCTAATTCATTGTTTAATAGTGAAAATGGTTTGCATTTAAAACCATGAAATACCCGGTGTAACAGTTTATAATAATAATAATAATCTGTTTAGTATTTGGAAAATGAGTTTAGAACCTCCCTACCATTGTTCTTCTATTCGTGCCAGCTTACCCGAGCGTGGTTTCTGTGAAACCGTTAAATACCGTGTAAAGCGGGTTTATAATAATATTACGCTAGTATTTGAAAATAGGGTTGGAGCAACCGCCTTTTATAACTGCCAAATTGAAGCGCGATTCATGATTTCAGCATTTGCTTTAACCTCGCATTTGATGTATTAGACCGTATACGTCGGCCTGATCAATTAAAATACTATTCGATATTCACTATGCACTATGCATGCGCATTGAAATTTACTATGCACTATGCACTATCTTGTATCATGTCACGTATTTATCACGTCCATGCATTATTTACTATTTATCATTATTCACTATTTCCGCGTGGAAATACTGCGAAATCCGTGATTTTGGTACCCGTCGCGTGGCTCGTCGCGATAGAGTAACTTTGACTACAGTGCGAAGTCTGGCGGTTAAGCGTCGTGCATCACGAGAAAAAGCCCAAAATTTTGGATTTTTCGAATATTTACCTGAATTCTCGGTGAAATCTCGTGTTTCTGGTACTCACGCGTAGCCCTCGTCGCATAAGAGCACTTTTCGTGTTTATAAAGACGAATCGACGGTCGATTTTAAATGCGTCGAGAAAAACGAATAGAAGAGAAAAAAAATTAAAACCTCTATGCGGATGCTCTCTCACTGCCGTTTCCATACGCTTTCTTTTCCATTTGATGTTTGTCTTCTTCTTTTTATGCTGGGCCCACATGTCCTTTATTCCACTTTTTGGTCAGTTCAGTAGAAACGATTTATTTTGTCGGTTTCAATTTCGCTATCTCGATGAATATTAACACAAATGTTGCCATTTTTGATTTTTCAAAAATCGGTTTCGAGGTTAAACTATGTCCATAGCTGAAATTCGGTAAAATATTGATGTCTCAGATTCATGAGAAACTTGTCTGAGTCACTAGATTTCATGAAGGCAATTTAACGAACGGTCAGTTTAGGTCATCAGAATCTAGAATTTAAAGCTTTTCATGAAATATTTTGTGATTCATTATTAGTTCTTTTAAGCTTATTAATTATGCTTTCACCCACCTCCACTTTCCTTAATTGCAAAGTCTTGGCGATTCTTTGAAAACACTACAATTTTATCCTTTACAATGGCACTTGGTACATATGTGTCCTACGGGTTATGTCTTTATTATAATCGGACGGGTGTTCACAAATCCTCCTCCTTTAGAACATTTAGGTCGCCGAGAATGAACAAACTAAACTTAAAGGAAGGAGAAATACCTCGATAAGGAAAATAATTTGAAGTCTTGGCAGCGCATCTGAACCTCACGGCTCCCAGTAGGCTGCCTCCCTCATGATTCTTCATAATGCTAACCAAAGGAATCACCTTACTCCTCAACACACATTCCTTGCGATCTACAATCTGCCACCCAGTGTTTCCTCATAGAATCAAATTTTCCTTTGCATTTGCCTTTGGTTGCTCTCTTATCACATGTGAAGGATCTAGGATATATTTCCTTAACATCGACACATGGAATATGTCATGAATCCTTGATAACTCTAGGGGTAACTTCAATCTATAAGCTACTGGCCCCATCTTGCTTACAATCTCATAAGGTCCTATGTATCTCGGACTGAGCTTGCCTCGTTTCCCAAATCTCAAAACACCTTTCCAAGGGAAATCTTCAAAAAGACCCAATCACCTATCTCGAATTGTAAGTCTCTGCGAAGGTTGTCCGCATAACTTTTATGTCTATCTCTTGCTATTTTCAAGTTATCACGAACAACTTTCACTTTTTCTGAAGTGATCTGCACTAATTTTGGGCCTACTAGTCTTCTGTAACCTCATCCCAACTTCTTTGGAGTTCTACATTTCATATACCGATTGCCTCAGATAGGTCATTTCTATCTTGGCTGATGAAATTTGTTGTTGTAAGCCGAACTCCATTAGTGCCAAGTGAGTGTAGCTACATGATTTCAATCCTAAGCTCTCGACATAATCCTCTAGCATTTTGAATGGTCCTCTCCCTTTGGCCATCCGTCGAGGATGAAATATTTGTGCTAAAATGTGTGATACTAAGAGTTGTTTGCAAAGCTAGGCTAAAACACGGATGTGAACTTTGGGGTCTTGATCAGAAACTAATAGTGAAGCCCCGGAACCCATGAAGTCTCACTATCTCATCCACATATAAGCGGAACTGACTTTTCCAAGAATCCTCAACGTGCTTGAGTAGAAAATGAAACGGACTTCATGTTCAGATCAACTATCTATTATAGCATCATGTTGTCTACGAGTGAGTGGAAGACTGTTACAAATCCATAGTGATCTTTTCCCATTTCCATCTTGGAATAAGATGCTGTATCTTCCTCGCGGGCTTACGTTAACTCACTTCACTGTTGACGGGTTAGGCACTGAGGCAAAACTTGCAATTTCTTTCTTCATCCCGTTCCACCACCCCGATAATGTTCTTTCAAAGTCTTGTACATCTTGGTACTACGGATGCATAGCATATCGAATGAATGTGGTTTATTCCATAATGTCTCTCTTATTTCGCCATGCTCTTGCACACACATTCTCTATCCTTTTCCAGTATCATGCGAGTCATCTCTAATTTGAAACTGCCTTTCTTTCCTTTTCTATCTCCTCCTTAAGCTTAAACATCTTGTGGATCTACAAGCGCCTACTAAATCGATCCTTAGGAGAGGTCTAACATGAAATGTGGCTAACAAGGTTCTGAATTCTACTCAGCCTCAATATCACCCCCAGCTCTTAGATCCACAGTAGTGGAAGATAACCTAATCTCATAGAGGAATGATAGACTCTACAGTCGCTACTCAGAGGCCTTCACCTTTACGACATTAGCTTTTCTGGATGGCACTCAATGATGCAGTCATAGTTCTTAATCAACTCAAAACCATCTTCTTTGCCTCGGGTTTGCTCTTTTACGGTGAAAATATATTGAAGACTCTTATGATGCGCAAAGATCCTACAAGGAACACCATATAAATAATGTCTCCATATTTTGAGCAAACCACATTGCTTTGCAAAGTTCACAAGTGGGTGTGTAGGAGTAATTCTCATCATGCTTCTTTAGGCATGCAGAGGCACATCTGATCCACCACATCATTCTACATCAAAACCTGACCAAGGCCTTGCAGAAGTATCATATAGACTCCTGAAGCCCACATCTCTTCCATTGGTAAGCTAGAGGCAGGCTGAAGTTAATCTCTCTTGACTCCTCGAAACTTCTATTTGGCGCCATCTGCAATCATACTTGACATCTTTCTTATCGGCAATTGATGTTTTGCTATTTTAGAGAACCCCTCGACAAACTTCTGTAATACCATGCTAAACCAAGAGGAAGCTTAGGCCTCGACATTCTTTGGCGGTTTCCGATTTACCCTTGCTTCTTGAAATTTGAAGGCAAAAACTCTAAGCGGGATCTAGTCTCACTTCTTATTTTTGTAATGAAAGAAAATAGGAAATAAATAGTTTCTGATTTGAGATAGTGCAGGAAAGTGACAATATCATAGGACAAAATTTCTCTTACAGAAGTGAATTAAACCACCGGTCCACCCCTTCTTTGGTTGGGTAATCATATAGATGGTATATTGCATTAATTCGGGAAAGTTAAAAAGGAAAAAAGAATGCTAAATATGGAGAAACATGCCTGAAGCATGAGGCGGCGTGGGCTTGATTTTCAACACTCCCCCTCAGGCGTATTGTAGATCATTGATCATTCCGAGTTTTTATTCAGTCTCGTGATTAACTCGGGCAAGGCTTTCGTGAGAATGTAGAAATTTGTTTGACCAGTTTGTTGGAGTGAAGTGACTGAAAAACCGCCTTGATCTTTCCTTGATAAAGTGTCGTCCCCATCTCCACGTGCTTAGTTCGATCATGATGAACCGGATTCTTAGCGATACTGATATAGCGGCAGTTTGCCTTGATATAACAACGCTGGATTCTTAGTGGAACGTAATTCTTCTTATTTGTTCAACGGATTCCTCGCCGGATACCTTATTGCCATATGCAGATTACGCCTCGACAGCTAACTACGGGCTCTGCTTGATTGTTTTCTTGCTTAAGCCATGTAGCAAATTCCCCGAACAAGCGAACAATAGCGAAGTTGATCTCCGTCGATCAGCGAACACCCTTGTCTGCATCTGAAAAAATCTCAATCTCTTTCTTTGTTGTTCTTTGGAAGAAGGCGCTTTCGTGTCGTTTTGAGGTACCTCGATAATGCAGTCCCGCAGCAGTCATGTGTTTTTCGGTTGGATTATTCATGAATTGACTTACCATATTAACAGAGAAGCCGATGTCTGGCCTTGTATGAGAAAGATAGATGAGTTTCCCAACAAGGCGTTGATATCTTCGCTATCAAGCTGGAGGACTTCCATCGCTTTCTTGAGTTTTGCAGTTGAATCCATGGGTGTTTACAACGAAACGCATCTAGCATCCTGTTTCATTGGTAAGTCCATACGCATTATTTGCGTTGTGAGGCGCTATACCTTTCTTTGACTAGCAATCTCCATTCAGAAAGTACTTGAGGTTTTCCCAGGTCCACGATCTCAATTTCTTTGTCGGTAATTTTTAAGTGAGTCGATTTTCTTCAGCGATTACCAGGTCAGAATTATATCGTCCCACATATACAATGATGTGACCATCTTCCTTACGGGAGTAACACAAACAATGTGATCGGATTGACATTGAGCAGTCAATTACCCTTTCACACCTTAATTGACCGTTCAAACAGTACTGGGAAGTTGCTTGAGACCATCTGAGTTTTGGTCTGCGAGCCGTGAAGTCGATGTAGTCTGAAGCCCGAGGCGAGATATCCATGTAAACTTCTTCCTCTAAGTCACCATTGAGGAAGGCATTTTTCACATCAAGTTGGTGGAAAGCGACCAATCGAGATTAGGCACGCGAGGATAAAGTACGAGCGGTGTTGAGCTTGGCGAAATTGGAGCAAAGTTTCTTGATGGTCGATACCATATGATTGGGTGAATCCTTTAGACTCCAAGCAGGAGCCTTATGCACAATCACATTACCATCACCTTGGCACTTTCTTGTGAAAATCCACTTACACCCAGCGGTTTCTTACCTCTCGGGAGGTGGAGTAATTTCCATGATACCATTCTTTGCAGTGCCAGGAACTTCTTCATCATTGCGCTGACCTTCCATAGGATAGCAGAAAGCTTCCCGAATATCTCGAGGGAACTTGTCTACGTGATGTTAAGTGAATGCAGCGTGGGTGATAGCTTATCATAAGAAATAAAATTTCCAATGGGATCAGTGCATGATCTAACTCCTTTCACAGTATAGGCATATTAAGAATATCATTTTCTAACTCTGAATCAACGGTACCATACAGGTTAAGACGTATACACAGAATTTTGCTTGGATTAGAACTCGGCTCAGCCTCATGGGTTTGCTGAGAAATTGCTCCTTCCTCCATTTCCTCTTGGATGTGCTCATTATCCTAGTCAGCGATGAACTCTGATTTGGTTACTGACTGCATGAAACTTGATTTTTAGTGGTGATGGGTGACTCACTCAATGACTCAAGGTTACAGCGATATTCTGGGTTGAGATTCTCCCCCTGAATATCAATTTTGGGATAGTAATTTGGAGTTTCCGTGACATCCATTGAATTGTAGAATTTTCTTGTGGCTAGGAGGTAACACTTATACCACTTTTTATTTGCGGAATACCCAGAAAGATGCACTTGGTGACCTAGGATCAGGATTTACTTCTATGTTGTTGATTGATATGAACAAAAGCAGTGCAGAAAATTTTTGGTGGGACGATGGATATAGAGACGAGTGGTCGGAAGGATTTAGAGTGTTTGACAAGGTGTTTGGAATTTTAGTACCACTAGGCGACATCCTGATGATGGGGTGAGGCGTATTAGGCGACTTTCCCCGGAATAATTTTGGTACATTCGTAGAGAACATTACTTGATCTAGCCACCTCTACGAATGCCTATTTTTCCTTTCAGCTATTCCGTTTTGTTGTGGGGTATCAACACATGAACTTAAGTAGACTATCCCTTCTTTTGCTAGATATTCTCCTAGAATGGAGTTGATAATCCACAGCATTATCGAGACTTTAGAATTTGTATTTTGATTGAATTGCACAGTCTGAATCATATTTTAAATTTTGAAGACCCAGCTGTGGATTTTTCTTTCACCTGAGAGTCTTACGTTAATCTAGTGTGATGTCTATGAATGAGACAAACCACCTAGTACCGGTTACTTTTTATTCTTGACGGACCCAGATATCATTATGAATCATTGAGAATGGACTAGGCAGCTTTATAGGGTTGAATGGGAAAATGAGGCCAAGACTTGCTTTGATAATTGGCTGATTTCACTCAAAGGATTTTGGATTTTATTAAATAATGAAGGAAATAAATGCTTGAGATACATAACATTAGGATGACCAATGATAGTGCCACGAAACATAATTACCTCGTTATTTTGACATGGTAGAAAAAATTACCACCAATTACCATTTGAGGTTGTTCTTGTGGATCGTGGTGCTCATGGGATGTAGAGTCGAGCATTCCTCAGCATTGCCAATGAAGTCTTCCCGAATCCAAATCCACGAAATTCCTGGTGAGTGGATGAAAATTAGTATCTACATCTTTTCAGGTGAGTTTACTAATTGATAATAGATTACAATCAAGTTAGGAACAAGGAGGAAGCGGAGTTGAGTAAGATCCTTGATAGCTATTTAGAGACCAATCTGACAACCTTTGAGAAATTGTTCATCTATTTAATCGATTTGTTAAATTGTTGGACATGTTTATATGTACAAAAAATTATGCCATACCGTCATGTGATGGATGCTCCCGAGTCCACGATCGGGTTTTATGTTTCTTACCAACAATAAAGCGCAAAAAATTACCTTTGTGAGCCAAGGTTCGGGAACAATGACTTCGATTGGAAGATGTACGGTTGTTTGTATTCAGCCTCAGAGGAGATAGTAGTTTACAGGCGCTCTGCATTCGCTCCCTTGTTAAAGGGCTAGCTTCAATTTGTGGCGATCGTTCCTTCGGCGGCCACGCGACCACCTCGTCCTTCTTTCTCAAGTGGTTGACGTGGGTTCCAATCTGCTGGTTTTCCATGAATCTTCCAACAAGTTTCTCTCGAGTGACGACTTTACCGCGATGATCACACCAGGTCTTCTCCTTACTGATTTTTGGCGGTTGTCAAAAGGAGTGAGTGGTCGCCATCGGAAGAAGAGGAGGATGAGTTGGTAGCCATTCAAGCTTATTGGGCCAGGTATTTAGGCATAAATGAAGATGGAGAAGAAGAGACGAGTTAAACTGCTCACGATGCCATGAGAATTTGAAGCCGAAAACTCTAGCGGAATCTAGTCTCACTTCTTATTTTTGTAATCAGAAAATAGGAAATAAATGATTTCTGATTTGAGATAATTACGGAAAGTGACAATATCACCGGACAAAATTTCTCTTACGAGGAAAGTGAATTAAACCCACTTAGGTCACCTTGATGGATTTGGGTAATCATATAGATGGTATATTGCATTAATTCGGGGAAAGTTAAAAAGGAAAAAAGGAATGCTAAATATGGAGAGAAACATGCACAAGCATGAGGCGACGTGGGCTTGATTTTGACACTTCTATTTTTAAAGTCCCACCTCACCCCCTCGGCGAGATCACATGACCTAAGAATGCCACCCTGTCAAGCCAAAACTGGCACTTGTTCGACTTGGCGTCTGTTGCCGCTTCCATAAGTGCGCAGCACAGTCTCAGGTGCTGCGAGATGTTCCTCTTAAGTATCCCGAATACACGAGGATATCATCGATAAAAGCATAGCGAACCTATCCAAATACGGCTAGAATACCGTTCATCAAATCCGTAAGCGATCTTAGGATCATTAGTCAAACAAATGGCATCACCGAAACTCATAATGTCGTAGCGTGTCACGAATGCGATCTTAGGTACATCACTCTCTGCACCCTCAATTGATGATACACAGGCCTCGAGTCTATCTGGAGTATGCCGAGACCCTTGGAGTTGATGATCGAATAACTCATCCGATCCTAGAAATTGAATGCGATTGCGGATGGTAACTTTGTTCATTGCATAATCGATACCTAGCCTTAAACTCCCATCTTTTCCACGAAGGCTGGGGCTCCCCATGGGGATATGCTCGGTCGAATAAATCCCTTACTTAACATTTCTTCTAACTGAGCCTTAAGCTCTCTCAACTCTGTAGGAGCCATCCTATAAGGAGGAATGGAAATGGACTCAGTCCCTGGGATCAAATCAATGGTGACTCCGCTCTCTATACGAAGAGTAAGCTGCAATATCATCTTGGAATACATCTGGGAACTCTCTAACAACTAGAATGTCATCCACTAGAGTCCCCTCCTTCCCTGTCTCCACCACATAATCTAGATAACCCTGACAACCTTTACGTGACATTTCTCTGCGTGTTGCCGCGGCGGAGATCATACTGGAGGATAACTCTCTACGTATTCCTCTTAACTTTACCTCCAATTTCTCTGGCCTATGCAACTTTACTTCCTTTTTTTTTAACAATCTAATGTGGCTCTATGGTGAGATAGCTAATCCATACCGAGAACCACATCAAAGTCCCTCATATCTAAAGCTCTGAATCCCTTTGGGAACTCCTGTCCTGTTCAGAGCTTCTACTATCTCGACTACTGCAATACTGCGGTAACGGATCTCGGTTGGAAGGAAACTCTCATACAACCCTCTAATGGATTTGGAGTCTCTACTCGATAAGCGCGATGCAGAATGGCGGATGTAAATGAATGCGTAGCTCACAGGTCTACTAAGGTATATCATCATGATCAAGGATAGAGAAATAATACGATGACCACATCTGGAGCTACATACGCATCTTAATGGAGTCTGACATATGCTGGCACATTATTAAGGCTCTGCAATACGTATCCTGATACTTTGCCTCTACCTACCTCCCACGGCCACCTCTACTGCTGTTTGTCTTGGCCCCTCTGTTTGAAACCTCTCCCCGACTGACCTCTGTGTAATCTACGTGATCTTGGAGTATTGGGCGCTCTTGATCATTTGGCGCCCCCAATCGGTTGAGGCACTCCTGATAAAATGGCCTTCACGAGCACGTGGAAACACCACATCTTGAATCTCCTACACTCCCCATGGTGTAAACCGACACATGACCTCTGAGGAGGAATACTGGGTGCCCACTTTGCTGTGGCCCTGGGACACTGCAGTCTGACTAGAGATGTGGCTCCTCGACTTACTGCCGGCCTCCTCCCATGCTCTTTGCTCTTGCTTTTCTTTCTCTTTACATGTCTGAGCTTTGTTGGGAGTGCTGGTGCACTCCTCTTACTCTTACTTTCACAGTCTGCTACGATGCATGGCTGTAGTGCTTTGCTCCCGACTCAGGCGAGGCCTCGAGCTGATTTTAGAATCTATTCTAAGGAACAATTGACAAATGCACTCTGATCCGGTGTTGTAATCTGTCAAAAACCTTTTTGCACTGGAATTCATACGGCAGACATAGGGGAACTAATGCAACTAGTTAAAAACTTCTTCTATTCCCGGATCTGACATGTTCTTGTTCTAGCGAAGAACTCCTCGATTTTGAATCCTTGGCAGGCTCGAGGAAAGAACCTGCTCCAGTGAATTCTTGCTGGAATTGGTCCCATGATATGCCATTAGGATACCTCATTTCTCTGACGTACAATCCTTTGCCCTGTCTTCCATGAAAGCTGAAAACAGACTCTTTAATATCCAGCCATCCATAACTCATGTCAAACCTTATTTACTTTATCTAACCATAACCCCGAGCGCCACGGATCACCACTTGCCATCATGGCAGTGCTTGACCTGTACTCTCTATTGGCCTCCCCGGTTCTTCATAACCTCTCTAGGTAGTGGTGTAAGTTGCGGCTGACGGCGGGTCGCTATATTTACTATCTATGCAATACATTGCCACATTCTGCTAGTAAACAATCCTGGCACTTAAGCTCCCTCTGGTGGCGGATGGTCGGCGACACGCTGCCCGGAGGTGATTCATAGAAGCGATAGTGGAACCCGACTACGTGCTCATCTCTCACAGATCTTATGGGGCCTTCGGGAACTCTTTGGAATGACTCTCTGAGACGACCTCGTCCTCTTCACGACTTATAGTGCTATATTTACAAAAAAATCAAATTTGTTTAAATACTTTGAATCATATTCATGTATGTACTTTGAACTTAAACATGCGTAGTTTGCCAATCCTTATGCTACGAAACCACCACGACACCCTGCTTCCCTTCCAGCCAGATTGTGGAAGCCTCCACGAAATCCTAGTCGTTACCTGCGACTAAAAATCCTGTGAAGCGAAGTAGTGTTGCTTGCAAACCTCGTATAAAATTTTTCCTTTTTTTTTTTTTATAGGGATTTGGTAAAAATCTTGTGGTAATTAAAAACCCTTAGTGACATGGCCCAGTGCATATAGGATATATTCCAAATCCTGTATATACAAATTTACATTTAATCCCGATATTAGCGGTATTGACCCAACACATTCTCAAGGCTAATACTATGTACATACGTATGTTCCAATATACAAATTCAAAGTATTTTCCTTACATAATATTATTAATTTCAGCACTTGTACAAATAGTCAGGAGAATCTAATCACATTTCAACGTTAAATCGTGCTGTGCACGGAAAATAGTTTTAAAATAGAAATAATGAAATTTGCTTGAGCTCAGTGAGTGTATATTTTTTATAAATGTTTTCTTTTAAAACATCTCAAAGCGCAAAACTTACTTTTACAATTATTTTCCAGAAGCTTTGCTTGCTTACTTTAAAAGTTTCTAAAGCACTACTGTACTTACTTGCTTTTAAAGTTTATAAAACTCTTAATACTTGCCTTGCTTTTGCTTTACTCTTTAAAGCTTATAAAACTCTTATTGCTTACTTGTAGAAGTTTATAAAACTTCTCAAAATTTCTTTGCTTACTTGTTTATCTTGCTTGAAAAGTCTTTTAAAACTTTCACAAACCTTTTGCTTTAAAATTTTCGAAAACTTTTTCATAAAAACGGGAGCACAGGGCTCAATAGCGTACTTTGAAAAATAAAGCGAGAACTGGGCTCAAGCTGTTTGCTAAAATCCCACGGGAGCTTAGCTTTCAGCCGTCGATTTGAAATCTAAACGGGAGCTTGGCTCATGGATTTGCTAAAACTCTGGAAGCTGGGTGGCCGTGAACGATGGTTGATTTTCAAAGCGATTATCTCGTACTTACCAAGCATGAACCACTTTAGGCTATTACAGCGTTGTACCCTAGTGAACACGGGAACGTGCATCACGACCGTCGGTGGAAAGGACACATTAATCGCGTCACCTTTTCAGGTGAATGGTGGAATTGACCTGGTGGCCATCACCATAATTTAGTTAGAGCTCATAACCTTATATACTTACGTACGTGCCGCTGATCACCGGCTAAATGCATGATGTATGACCTAAGTTTGTCGACCAGGCAAAACTAAAATGCATGTATGATATCCTAACACCACCATGCACGTATGGAATACCTCTGATCGGTATGCTTGCTTAGAACTAGGGAAGGCCTGTTTTTCACAAATATTCTTTGCTTGCTTGCTTGCTTGCTTGCTCTTTGTAAAATGGTTTTACAATTTAAAACCATTTGCTTGCTACTAGCGAAAAATGTAGTTTAGTAATTCAAAACCATTTGCTTACTTACATTGCTTGAAAAATGGTTTAATTATTCAAAACCATTTGCTTACTTGCTTGCTTGCTTGAAAAATGGTTTAATTAGTCAAAACCATTTGCTTACTTGCTTGCTTGCTTGAAAAATGGTTTTACAATTTAAAACCAATGCTTGCTTTTCAAAAATGGTTTAACTTCAGGAAACCATTTTGCTTGCTTTCTAATTCATTGCTTGCTTTCTAATTCATTGCTTCTTGAAAATGGTTGCATTCAAAACCATGAAATATCAGTGTAAATGATTTATAATAATAATAATAATACATTAGTATTTGAAGAATGAGTTTCCCGAACACTCACTACCATTGTTTGCTTTCTGACTCCATTGCTGGCACTCAAACATGGTTTACCGTTAAAACCGTTAAATCTTAGTGTAAGCAGTTTATAATAATATTAAACAGTATTTGAAAAACTGAGTTGGAACACTCACCTTTTACAAAATTGAAGCGCGATTCCGCGAATTTTCGCCTTTGCTTTTAGCCTACACATTTGATGTATTAGACCATATACGTCAACACAACCAACTAAATACTATTCGATATTCACTATGCACTATGCACTGTGCACTATTCAAAATTTACTATACACTATGCACTATGCACTATGCACTATGCATACGTATTTACTATTTTATATGTATTCACTATTTCACGTGGAAATACTGCGAAATCCCGTGATTTTGGTACCCATGCGTAGCTCGACCGCGTCGTAACTTTAACTCTAGATACGAAAATTAGTTACGCAGTAAGTAATCGGAAAAACTAAAAATTTGGATTTTCGAATTTTACACAGTGCAGGTGAAATCCGGTGTTTACGGTACTCACGCGTAGCCTCGTCAGCGTAGAGGCACTTTTCGTGTTTATCACGACGAGAAATCGAAGCGGTCCAAATTTTTCATAAATAGGAAAATGATGAAGAGAAAAAAAATTAAAACCTCTCTGCGGATGCTCTTTCACTACCGTTTCCATACGCTTTCTTCTCCATTTGATGTTTTGTCTTCTTTTTTTTTTTTTTTGATGTGGGACCCACATGTCCCTTTATTACTTTTGGTCAGTTTATTAAAAACGATTTATTTTGTCAGGTTCAATTTCTTCATCCTAATTGAATATTTTTAAATATTTGCCATTTTTCGAAGTACACAAAAATAAAGTTTTGAGTTTATTTCACATGTCAAGTCGCGCAAATTCATAAAATATTGACATCTCGGAATTAATGAAACTTTTTCTAGATTAAATAGATTTGAGATGAGATTTAACGGCGTGGTCAGTTTAAGTCATCAGATGTCTAGAAATTTTGAGACTTACTGAAATATTTTGTGATTCGGTATTATTAGTTCTTATTTAAAAACTTCCAAAATTAATTATCTTTCCTTTCAATTTCCTTAATTGCAAAATTACATTACGTTCCTTTTTGAAAACACCTGATTTTATCCTTCTGATAGCGCGGTGCTTGTATGTCTTTTCTGATTCGTGTCTTGTCTTGCTCATCGGAGACGGGGTGTTACATTAACATTTTTCTAATTATAAACTAAGTCATTAGTTTAGAAATTTTGGATGCAACGGCCAGTCATGTTGTACAAATGGCTTGTGGAGAAGCTAGCCTTATTTATTTTTTATTTTTTTTCATGTCCACTTCCATTGGAATTTTAGATAGAGATATAAAACTTTTAACTTAATTTTTGTTTTCTTCACATGAGACTTTCTCATTATTATGATGATATTAAAAAAAATGTTAGTGTTTGATGCAATTTTTTTTAGCGTGGACTAGAAATGACAATCTTAAAATAGACTTTCATCTAATCTTCAAAATGAAACCTATTTTTTATTTTAAAAATAAATAAAGAATTAAAACCTTAATAACTTTACTTTTTGTTTTAATCATACATTAGAGTTTGAATTATGTTCTAGATAAAATTAGGAATTTAATGATTAATGAAAATATGATATTGCTTTTTATTTCAAAATTTTGAATTTTTAAAGACTATTAAGACAATCTTGAAATCGACTTTCATCTAATCTTCAAAATGAAACCTATTTTTTATTTTAGAAATAAAAAAAGAATTAAAACCTTAATAACTTACTTTTTGTTTTAATCTTACATTAGAGTTTGAATTATGTTCTAGATCAAATTAGGAATTTAATGATTAACGAAAATATGATATTGCTTTTTATTTCAAAATTTTGAATTTTTTTTAAAGAAGACTAGGTAATGAAATATTGAAGAATAGATCTTGTCTAGGCTTGAAATTTCATGCTACTTTATAATATTTGTGAAAAAAAGGGATTTTTATACCAAAATATAATATACTTTCTTAAATTCTTTTCAATAATTACGAGGTAATGCATCTTTTTGAAAAAAAAAAATTATAAACCAAAAAAATTTAACTTGTAAAGATATTTTTTATATTGCTAGATTGTTGAAACTCAGTTGCTTGTGTACAATGACATCTTTTGTTGTAATAATTTGGTAATTAGTAGTAGATTCTAATTCATATTACTTCATTTTTATACTTCTTGTGGTAGTATATAATTTAATGTATTGCATCAACTCTTAATTTCTTCTTAGATTTCTTGCCCCAAATTATTCTTTGATTCATTACTAATGTTATGTAGACAAACCAACCAGTGGTAAGTCATCAAATGGAAGACCCAAGAAAATTCCAATTTTCTGAAAAATGGTAAAATCGTAATTTCGGTAAAAATCCAAAATTTTTCTAGATCTCGGATGACGAAACGGACTTCACCGTTGGAATCCTCTTGCGAAATCTAGCTACCAGCCAAATTTCATTGGATTAGAGGCGGTCGAATTCGCGTTTTGAGCGCTAGGGTCTTGTGTCATGAGTTGAGAGACATGTGATATGACAAAAGTCGCTGCTACGTATCTTCATTATAGCATGTTGCATGATTAAAGAAGTGATGTGACGCTGAGCCGGGGTGTCAGTTGACTACCGTCAACCGCGAAATCTACATGTCCCATGTTATGGGACCTTACATGTACAAATATGGCCACTTGGGCTTACACATCCTACTCATAAAATGTATATTTTATACAAAAATGATTTAATTACAATATGTTTACAATTTATACAAAAAAAGGGTCTCTTGCCCAGAATTTTAGAAAATACAAGATAAGGCCATCTTAGCCGTTTCTTACTCTAAGGTCAGATACGTTGCATCCCCAAGTACGTCTTAGGTACCTAAAATATATTCCTCGACGGGGTGAGCAATGCCGTAATTGATTTCCTACTGGATACTTCACCTAAGTGCATGCAATGGCACAACAAACATTCAACACATGCTAATATATCACTCATGCATATATTAACAAAATTAATTCCATAAATCATGCTATTCAGTTTACAACAATAACATAAGATTAGCTCACATGGGCTAAGGCACAATCCGACAGTTCATCTTGGAACCGCCCACAAAATCATAATCAGCATGTTATTTACTCATGGCAATAACCTGACATCACAATCCATGAAGCGGTCAGGTGGAATGTCCAAACCATTCAAAGATTTGTCCGCTCGGTCGAATCTTTTGGGCAAAATCAAGGCCATCGGGCCTCAACAAATCCCCATCCATTACATAACCCTTAAGCAAGTAAAGCTAGTAGGAGCTTACTCTGGCACCGAGATCATCGAAACTCACGTGGTACCTGTGTGAGTCCTTCTTGAGTGAGCAACTTCTTGCTTGCCTCGTCGGGCTCGTGGTCAGTCATTCGGAAACTTAGAGATAAGTGAGAGCTTCTCTCTCTAAAAATACCTCTCTCTCTCTGTTGGCTCATCTCTTTGGGTCGGTTGGTCGAAGAATTGTCCGCCGAGCACAGTGTCTCGGCCATTGGGCCGTGCGGGTTCTGTACTTATCCTTATCGAAATCCCTACGGCCGAGATTTTCGGCGATGGCGTGATGCCATGTGTCTCAAATGAGCCATGAGCTCAAGTTTGTGCGTCTGCCCTTTGGACACATGTCGCCTCTTGGCGCGAAACGTCTTAAGTGTCTGCGTCCTCAGCAGTGCGCCGAAAAGCGTGGGGTGGGTTGTCTCAGATTCGACCCGAGAATCAGATGGTAGCTAGATTTCGTGAGATGATTCAATTTGATCAGTTTAGTCATCAGGATCTAGAAAAATTTCGGATTTTCAACCGAAATTACCATTTTATCCTTAGAAAACATGGATTTTCCGGGGTCTCACAAATGATGGGAATGAATGGCCTAGATAGTGCCAAGTGTCAAAAATCAAGAAAAGGGACATAGATGGAATTAATTGAAATGTTAATGAGAATAAAGAAAAAATAACAAATAGTCATCTTCTTCCTTTTTGAGCCAAAAACGTGTAGTGGCCGGAGGAAAATGGGCAGTTAGCTTGGGTTTTGAGTTCTAGAGAGAGTGTGTGTGCCTTTTCTTTAGATTTGCGGTCGTTCGGACCGTCGATTCTCGACGGAGCAAGAAGCAAAGCTATTCTACCACTACAAAAAAAATAAATTTTAGTGACCGAAATTTCCGTCACAAAATTGTGACAAATTTGTGACGGAATAGTGATCGAAATGATAGACATTTGTTTGTGACGGATTTGTGACAAAAAATAAATCCGTTAATAAATTATGGCAAGAAGGTGGCGCAAAAATTTTAGTGATGGATTTGAGACTACTTTGTGACGGATTTTTGTGATGGAAACACTTCTAATCTTCCAATTTTCAACCTCCGTGTTAGGACTCCTCGTCCACAACTCAATCAACACAATATATACCATATACATTTATTCATTTCAATCAATAAACATTAGCTTCTTGATTCCATGCACAGTTTTATAAAAAGATTTGGCTTGAGCGGACTTAAGCCGACCGCCTAAGTAGTTCCTTTTCAAAATATATCCCATGCTGTACATATATACATGACAAAGTAACCGAGCCTTATAAAATATGCAAACTATTTATACAATGCGGTTCACATGCATCGTCTCGATGGCTCGACTCCTTTGCCGCGAGGAGGGGTACTTTCTGCAGCACCTATCTCGGGTCACGAAAATGTTTTGAAACATATGGGAAAGAATGAAATAAAGGCCCGGTGAGTGTACATTTTCATTAAGACCATTTTCGATTATATACCAAGTAATACATACTTATACAATTAAAATCCTTTATGCCTTAAACTTTCTTTCAAAGTAATACATACTTATACAATTAAAATCCATTTATGCGCCAACTTTAACAACAACAACAACAACAACAACAACAACCTGATGGAACCACAGGAAATAAACACACTAAGCAGTTTTAGAATGCTTGGCGGTGAGGAATGATCACATTCGGTCATAACCACTACTGACTCTTGAAACTCACGCTTTGCATAGGGTTCAGTCATAGCACCTTATCGCGTGTGAGATATTACTCTGGAGCACTAATTCCCTCCCTCAGTTGGTAACCTATAACTTCACCCTCTAAATCCTTACGCGCTTAGGTACCTCGATCGATATCAGTCATAACGATCATATGGGGTTAGGAGTAACCATCGATGGAAACCTTTCTTCAAAATACATTTATAAATCCATTTAAAACCTTTACTTTATCATTAAAACCCATATATATATATATATATATATATATATATATATAAATATACATATGCATTCTTTACACATTTTTAAACTTTCATAATGCCTTAACACATGCATACATATATAATTTAACATAATCATATATATTGATGCAAGATAAAACATTTTCACATGCATTAAAAATAACCTTCCACATGTCTTCACCTTTATGAAATCATTGCCCTTAAACTTTTCAATGGTACATTAAAACCATGCACTTTTAAAACTCAGTTGGTAAAATATCATTTTTTACACTCACCGTTCACCGCTCAACCCGCTTGCTTCCGTCAATTCAGTTTCAAAGTCAGGTAAGTCCTTTTCGCGCTTTTTCAAGAAAACCCTGATTAACCATTAACCATAACTTCCATTTAATCCACCATACACATTGATTTTCACCCAACCACATCACATTCATTTAAATCTCATTTAACCACACTTAAAAATACGTAACCAGCAGCCATTACCCATTTTCTTTACAAAATGACCTTAATGCCTCTAGATTTTACACTCGGGACTGTTGAAATACCCATTTTTCAATGTCTTAACTCCATATTTGACACTAGTTCTTTATACTCTTTTGAAACTAATGTGATAAGGGTTCTTCTCCAATTGGAATCACCCAAATCGAACATAAAACTCACTAGTCGAAAACAATAGGAGCTAATCTATGTTCAAAAGCGAACTAAATTGATACCACAGCCTCTTGAAATATCCTCTGTCAAGTCGACATTCTATTTCTATATGTTTGATTTTCCTTGAAGTCTATTTTAACCAGCAACTTGGTCTTTTCATCGGATCAGAAATGAACAAGTTATGGTCAAATAAGAAAAGCGGTCGAAATAGGAAAGCAGGCATTTCTGTCTGGAGCTGCGCCCGAAAGAGATCTATTGGAGTGTGTTTTTCTTCCATTTTTTCACTCTAAACACTCCAATCTAATTCCTTATACCTCAATTTCACCCATGCTAACCAATTTCAACATATCACACAAATTTCACTATCAAATCTAACAATTCGCTTTCTTTTTAAAAACCTAACTAATCCATTCCTTCTCAATTGATATCAAAATCAGCATCATTCTTGCTTACTTAAAATACCACAATTTATATCCATACCAGAAGTCAAGACATTGAATGAAAACATCAAGCCTAACAATTCACTCACTTTATTTTCAAACCTAACCTAATCCATTTCCTTTCTCAATTGATATCAAAATCATCATTCTACCTTAAATACCACCAATTTAACATCCATACCAAAAAATTCAAGACATTAGACATGAAAAACATCAAACCCTAACTTTCCCATAAATTAAAAACTTGCTTGTTTTTGTTTCCTTTAGCTCCTCTCCCTTGCTACCATATAGAGCACTTGGAAAGCTTGAAGGAGAAGAAAAATCACCTCATTTGCTCCGCATGGCCTCACACGGTTTCTCCTTCCCTCTCTTTCTTTCCTCTCTTTTCTCTCTTTTCTTTTCTCTTTTCTCTCCTTATGGGCCGAGCTCCTCCTCTTTTTGAGCAAACATTCATTTCCTTGGTTATATTTTGACCCACAATTTACTTAAATTGCATGAGCGAAGAATCTCATTGGTTGGTGACAAGTGACTTACACCTGTCACCTTGTCATTGGTTCATTCTAATTAATCACAAATCCATTAACTTATTATTTTAATCATAACTTAGCCATTAAGAAAGGTTTTGATTGGCTCTCTGAAAATATCTCCCTTATAGCGAGTTTTATCTGGTTTCACCTTATCTTGCTTTTATACCGATTAAATGTCAAAAATATTCTATGGTGCGTCTAAACTTCAATTTGACCATGAAATATTCCCTGATAAATCCTTCACATTAGATTCAGGCTACGGAAATCACCGAAATCCGTTTAAAATCATTAAAATCGTAATGGGACAATAGCGTATTATTATCAGGAATTCTGATTCGGATCCTTTGAAAAACTATCAACGGACTCGTTTCACTCAGTTTAGTTTCGTTAGACTACATGATTATTTCAGGACATTTCATTGCTTTGGCCCAATTTAAGAAAAATATCGTAGCAGGCTCAATTCAGTTCGAAATCACTATTAACTTAAATCTCCATATTCTTCTAAATATTAGTTCAAAGTCACTTAGGAACTGAAATTTCTTAAAAATTCCTTGCAAACCCACTCAATAGGATATAATAAGAAAAATCACTATTCCTTAGGGCTTGATTTACAATTTTCGAAAATTCATGTGTCCAAATGAGGTCGAGGCGTTCTAAATTCTAGCTACCCTCGTTTCTATAATTGGACCTACAATCGATTCGAAAACTACTATTATAACATTGATGTGGGTTGGGGTTTACAATCGCCTTCTTATAAAAATTTCGTCCTCGAAATTAAAACATTAAATCTTTGCATCAAGAGATGGGAATAATGCCTCTTCATCTTGCTCCTCAAGCTCCCATGTAGCTTCCTCTCTTGTGTGGCTCCCTCCTGATACCTTCACTAGCGGAATAGTCTTGTGTTGCCTGAGAACTTGCTCTCGACGGTCGGATCTGCCTTGGTTACTCTTCGTATGTAAAATTCTCACGTATTTCCCACTTTAGTTTAACTCTGTCCAATACATGTGAAGAGTGCGGTATATACTTGCGAGCATAAAACATGGAAAACATCGTGAATGCGTCGAGTCGGATAAGACAATCGATATGCCACCTCCCGATCCTCTCAGCCCGATCCTGTATGGTCAGTATACAGTGGACTTTCTGACTTTCCCACGTTTCCCAAATCTTAGTCGCCCTTCTATGGGAAATCCTCAAATACCATATCCCTACCTCAAACTCTAAGTCTCTCTGGCGATTGTCATAAATCTTTTAATCGGTCTTGTACGATTTCGGTATATCCCTTATAACTTTGATCTTATCCACGAGTCACTTAGACCCGATTCGGACTACTAATTTCCTTTCACCTACCTTGTCCCCATGGTGGAGTTCGACATTTCGTCCATAAAGAGCCTCATAGGGGGCCATACCAATCTTTGTGGGGATAAGCTGATGATCTGCGAACTCCATCGAGATGTTCCTTTAAGTATGATACGTCTTTGTACTTCGGATGCATAGCATAAAAAGCGGAGAGACTTCCTCCATAATCTCTCTCCTCACATCACCTACATCCCAGTGCCCATAACCTACGCCTATGTACGGTACCATCCTCTCTGATGACAAACCCCCTCGTTGCCCGGACTCTACTTCACCTCTCGGCTTTACTATATGGATCTTGAATGCAGGAAGCTCTCTAATCCTGTCTATCAATACGGGGCCGTGCATGAAATGTGGCTAACGGTGCTCTGATCTGTCGGTTCCAGTCTCACCCCAGGGACCTCGATTCTATGGGTCGAGGGATGGCCCTCGAGTGGAATGGGAACTCATGGGTCTCCTACTAGGCATCTGCTACCACGTTCGCCTTTCCGGGATGATATTGATGGTACATTCATAATCCTTGATCGGTTCAATCCATCTCCTCGTCTCATGTTCGGTTCAGCCACAGTAGCAGTCTCATAAGCTCTTATGATACATAAAAATCCTCTGAGAATTGCTCCATGTAAGTAATGGCTCCATATCATGAGGCAAAATACTCATTTGCTATTCAGGTCGTGTGTAGGATAATTACATTCATGCTTCTTCAATTGCATAGAAGCATATGCAATCACCTTGTCATTACGCATTAATACACAGCCGGACCGCCTAGAGGCATCCTGATACCTTTCTGAAGCCATCTACTTTGATGGAAGTGTAAGAAATGCGAAGGCGGTCAATCTCTTTAGTTCCTTGAAACTACTGGCGTGAGCCTCGACCATAAGCGGTTCCTCTTTCTTTGTCGGTCTAGTCAAAGGTGCGGCTATCTTAGAAAACCCCTCAAGACTTACAGGTATGCTACCTTGAAACCAGAGAAACTCCTTATCTGTAACACTCGTAGGAGGTTTCCAATTCGGTATAGCTTTGACCTTCTGGATCCACTTTGATCCTCTGCGGGGAAACTATGTGTCTAAAAAAAAGGCGACCTTTGTCGAACCCAACGAACATGCGAGTTTAGCATACTCTTAGATGTTCCGTGTGTTTGCAGAATTATCCTCAAGTGCTGCATGTTCTTCTCCACTTACTGAATAGATCATTATATCGTCAATAAACACGATAACAAGCCCGATCTAAGTAAGCCGGAAAATCTGTTCATGAGATCCGCTAAAGTGGGCTGGGCATTCGTAAGTCAAATGGCTGACCTAAACTCAAATACTGTGCCGTGATTACGAATCTTTTGTCTTGGGAACATCCTCATCATGAAGTCTCAACTTATCCAATTCACTTCAAATTAAATCAAGGCTCATGACAACATCTTTGCAAGCCTTACATCAAGCCATTAGCATCCTTAAAGTGAAAAACCCATAATGTCCTTCACCTTAGCAAAATTACATTTATATCTTAATCAATTCTTCTTCTTAAACATTGAATTCTAACACACATTCCATTAGGCATTTAATCACTTCCAGTGATTAAAAATCAATGGAAACTCAACTTTTCCATACTTCTCTAAAGATTGGTCAAATCACATGTCACACATTCATAATTATTTCTTCAATTTCTTCCATTTTCTTTCAACAAATTACATTTTGATAATTCATCAATGTCATTGATTTACTTAAACTAAATCAAACCAATGCATTTCCAATTAAACCCTTTCTTGGCCTAACCCTCATCTCATTTTCTATTCAACTTTTAATTCCATTAATTCCATTAATTCCTTCAAGCATTTCAAGTAATGTCATTAAATCAATTAAAACCCGTCGAACAACATCTTCCATTAACATTTGAGGTTGACCTAAATTGACAATCATATAATCTCATTCTTTCTTTTCAATTTCTTAGCAAAATCAACCTAAGTCATGTCGAATTTAATAGCTAAAGCCTTAATATAACTCAATTGAGTTTAGATAAATAGTATAAAACCACACTGAGCCCTTCTTGGAACCTCCTGAACCCACGTTGACCCTTTCCGTTTAAATATTTTGGCGTGCGTAGCCCTAGTTTATTATGCTCCTCTCATCCACTAGCTGCGGCCTCTACTACACAGTCGTGCGTGTGTGGGTACATCCCGATCTTCTTGTGGTCCAAATCTCGGACTAAGACCTCCTGACAAACCTCTTGGTCTTGAAGCCGTCTTCCTACTAAATGGGACATGTCGTGAGCTTAGAAAAACTCCGCCTCATAACTGTCACTGAGATCCCCGCTTCCACCCTAAAGAACCTCTCACCTTCAGATCTCCTCAGAATCGGGCTGGAACAAAACTTATTTGTAAACTCTTCCCTGAACTCCGCGCCTGTGACACCCTCCGGGCATCTCCTCCGAACCCGCTCTCCACCCAACGTTTCCGTCCCGTAGGAGAAAGGCAGAAAAAGTGACCATCTGCTCATCCGTACACTGCATCACCTGGTAGACCCGTTCATTTCCCTCTAACCATGACGAAGCCTTTTCCTGGTCTCCCAATCCATCATAGTTCCGTGCCCCTAGCTTTCACCTCCTCTCTATAGAAGCTACCGACTTTCTGGGGTCAGGCCGTAACGCAGCGGGCTAAAAGTCGAGCCATTCCATTTAAAGGTATCTCACACCTCCCACGACCTCGTGGAGGCGGTGGCGGCCTGGCCTCGCAGTGGCTCAAGGCATAGGGTCACTATGTGTAAATCGTGGGTGATAAGGAACATACATGCACTCATCAACATGTGCACCCTCGTGTGGTGGTACTAATGCCCTGAGCCCCGCACAGGCCCACGACGACGCAAATTTAATATGTCATGTAATGCATATATGATTTTAAATCACATAAATAATTTATGCAATTTTAAAATAAAACATTAAAACAATCATATGAAAATAAAATTTTCAAATCTTTATAACGTTTTCAAAATCATGGCTCTGATACCACGTTGAAAGACCCCGACCCAAATTAACCTCATGAACCCGAGGGGATCTCCCGGCACTCCAATGGATATAGAAACTTTTCCTCAAAACAATCAAATAAAATCCATGGAGCGAACCCCTTTACAATCCTTAACATATCTTTAGAAAATAATGCGGAAGCAAAGTGGTAAATTTTTTTTTTTTTTTTCAAACACTTAGATTTTTCGTAAAAATCTGTGCCGTAGTTTCCTCCTCGTTTTCTGACTTTCCCTAAATTTGTAAATACCCGCATAAAATACTCAAAACACTTCTAATCTTCCAATTTTCAACCTCCGTTTAGACTCCTCGTCCACAACTCAATCAACACAATAGGTATCATATATACATTTATTCATTTCAATCATCAAAACATTCAAAACTTCTTCAATTCATACGCTTTATAAAAAGATTGGCTTGAAGCTGACTTAAGCCACCGCCTAAGTAGTTCTTTTCAAAAATATATCCATATATGCATATATACATGACAAAGTATTCGATATATAAAATATGCAAACTATTTATACAATGCAACCATGCGCCGTCTCCTCGACATGGTCTGACTCACCAAGCAGAGGGTACTCCACCACAGACTCTATCTCTGGTCCCGAAATGTTTTTGAAACATATGGAAAAGAATGAGTTTTAAAGGAGCCCAGTTGAGTTTTACATTTTCATTAAGATACTATTTTCGCATATACCAAAGTAATACATACTTATACAATTAAAAATCCTTTATGCTCTTAAACTTTCTTTCTAAAGTAATACATACTTATACAATTAAAATCCATTTATGCCTTAAAATTTCTTCTTTCTTTCTTCTTCTTCTTCTTTCTTGATGGAACCTGTGAAATGAAGACACCGAACAGCTTCCGGTACCGACGGTGAGGGATGGCCACATTCCAGCCATAACCACTACGCGCGGGAGAAACTCACGCTTTGCATAGGCCTGGCCATAGTAATCTTATCGCAAGGATATTAATCTAGACACCCACCTCTCTCCCCGCTAGTAACCTATAACTTTTACCCTCTAAATCCTTACACGCTAAGGTACCTCGCCGATATCAGTCATAACACTATGGGGGTTAGGAAACCATCAAGAAACCTTTCTTCCAAATACATTTATAAATCCATTTAAAACATTTACTTTATCATTAAAACCCATATATATATATATATATATATATATATATATATATATATATATATATATATATATATATATATATATATATAAATATGATATGCATTCTTTACACATTTTAAACGTCCATAATGCCTTAACACATGCATACATATATAATTTAACATAATCATATATATATTGATGCAAGATAAAACATTTTCACATGCATTAAAAATAACCTTCACATGTCTTCACCTTTATGTAAACTCATTGTCTCTTAAACTTTTCAATGGCACATTAAAACCATGCACTTTAAAACTCAGTTGGTAAAAAAATATCATTTTACTCACGTTCAAGCTCACTTCGCTTGCTTCAGTGAATTCCCGTTTCCGTCAGATGAAATCCTTTTCACCTTTTTCAAGAAAACCTGATTAACATTAACCATAACTTCCATTTAATCCACCATGCATTCATTTTCACCCAACACATCACGTTCACTTAAATCTCATTTCAGCCTGAGTTAAAAATACGTAACCAAAGGAAATGACCAAATTACCCATTTCTTTACAAAATGACCTTAATGCCCTGCTGGAATTTTACACTCGGAATTTGTTGAAATCTGCATTTTTAAAATGTCTTAACTCATATTCCTTTTGGATTCTTTATACTCTTTTGAAACTAATGTGCTAAGGGTTCTTCTCAATTGGAATCACCCAAGTCAGACACGAAGCTCACTTCGTCAAACAACCAGAAATTTAATCTATGTTCAAAAGCGAACCCGGGTGGCTTGCACATGGCCCTACTTTGAGAAAATTTTTGGGCCACATAGAATCAGAATTCGACGATGCCTATTTCTATATGTTTGATTCTCCTTGAAGTCTATTTTAACCAGCAACTTGAATCACTCAAATCGGATCAGAAATGAGCAAGTTATGGTCAAAATCTGGCTGGTCGAAATAGGAAAGCAGGCATTTCTGTGCAGGGTTCTTGCCAGGAAAATGACCGAATGTGTTTTGCTTGTTTTTTCCACTCTAAACACTCCAATCTATTGCCTTATACCTCAATTTCACTAATGCCCTAACCAATTTCAACATATCACACAAATTTCTTTATCAAATCTAACAATTCCCTGGCTTTCTTTTTCAAAACTACTTTGTCCGGAGTTTCCTTCTCGATTGATATCAAAATCAGCATCATTCAACCTTAAATACCACCAATTTAACATCCATACCAAAAAGTCAAGACGTAGATAGAAAACATCAAACCCTAACAATTCACTCATTTTATTTTTTTCAAAGCCCTAACACAATCATTTCTTTCTCGATTGATATCAAATCATATCATTCAACCTTAAATACCACCGATTTATCAATATCGAAAATTCAGACATTAGGCATAAAAAACATCAAACCTAACTTTCCCACCATTAAAAACACTTGTTTTTGTTTCTTTAGCTCCTCTCCTTGCTACCACTTGTAGGAAGAAAATACCTCCTTGCTCCGCCCTTAGCCTCACACTTTTTCTCCTTCCTCTGCTTTTCTTTCCTCTCTTTTCTCTCTTTTCTTTTCTCTTTTCTCTCATATGGACGAGCTCTCCTCTTTTGAGCAAACATTCATTTCCTTGAATTTATATTTTGACCCTAATTTTGCCAGTGCCAGACCCCAAAAAGAATCTCATTGGTTGGTGACAAGTGACTTACATGTCACCTTGTCATTGAATCCATTCTGTTTACTCTAAAATCCATTAACCTATTATTTTAATGTATAACTTAGCCATTAAGAAAGGTTTTGATTGACTCTCACAGAAAATATCTCCCCTTATAGCGGATTTTATCTCGAGTTTCACCTTATCTTTTATCTGGAGTTAAATGTCAAAAATATTCTGTAGTCGTCTAAACTTCAAAGATTTGACCATGAAATATTCCTAATTAAATCCCTTCACATTAGATTCGGGCTCACGAAATCACGAAATCAGTTTAAAAGCATTAAAATCATAAATCGGACAATAGCGTATTATTATCCGAGATCGTTCGGATGCACGAAAACTATCCAAAGCGGACTCAGTTTCACTCAGTTTAGTTCGTTAGACTCATGATTATTTAGGACATTTGTGTTTTGTTGATTTACGAAAATGTCGTAGCAGGACTCAGAATATCGATTCGAGAAATCACTATTCACTTAAATCTCTATTCTCTTACAATATTAGTTCAAAGTCATAGGAACTGAGAATTTCTTAAAAATTCCTTTGCAAACCCCTCCATCAGGATATAATAAATCACTATTCCTTAGGGCAATCTTGCCATAATTTTCGAAAAATTCCACTCTTCATGTCCAAATGAGGTCCAGAGCGTTCTAAATTTAAGCTACCCTTGTTTCTATAATCAGACTCTAATCAATTCAAAACTACTATTATAACATTCAATCAGTTTGGGTTTTATTAACCGTGATAGTCATAAAAATAATAAATATCAAAATAAATAATATATATCATGCTACGATGTTACAAAAGTCGAAATTATAAAAATTTGTGATATTTGAAAATAAAATTTTATTTTAGCCACCATTGGATCAAAGCTAATTGAAGAAAGTTGTTAAACTATATATTCGATATTGACTTGATTATGTTAATTAAAGTACAAACTATTCCTATAAGTTGTTGAATCAATCTTTAGCCGTTTAATGTGCTTTTGAATATTTTTTTATTTATGAAAATTTAGAAAAGTATATACTTACAATTAATTTCAAATAGAAAATGAATTTTTATTAATGCTTGATTTGTCATAAATCGCCAAGGATAGTGACGAATCACAATTTCACACAATTTTGTGATCGATTTTGACTACAATTTAGACAGAGCATGTATAAAAAAATTCATTTTTGTTTTTTAATTTGTATTATAAACTATTTCAAAATATTCTAATATTTTAAAATATTATAAACTATTTGGAATTTTATTATTAATATATCTTGTGCTATATTCTAATTTTTCAAAATTGTAATATTTCAATATTTTAAATTGTATATATAATTTTGCACTCCACAGATGTAGTCATAAAAATAATAAATATCAAAATAAATAATATATATCATGCTACGATGTTACAAAAGTCAAAATTATAAAAATTTGTGATATTTGAAAATAAAATTTTATTTTAGCCACCATTGAATCAAAGCTAAATGAAGCAATTTGTTAAACTGTATATTCGATATTGACTCGATTATGTTAATTAAAGCACAAACTATTCCTATAAGTTGTTGAATCAATCTTAGCCTCCTTACAAGGTTTTTTTGAATATTTTTTTATTTATGAATATTTAGAAAAAGTATATAATACAATTAATTTCAAATAGAAAAATGTATTTTTATTAATTGCGATATGTCATACCTGGCCACAAAATTGTGACGGAATGAGAACTCACACAAATTTGTGACGGAGACTACTATTCCGTCACAAAATAGTGACGGATCCTCATACTCTACTGCCAATTGTGTGACCAATTTTGGACCAATTTTGTGACGGATATCTATAAAAAAAATTTCATTTTTGTTTTTTAATTTGTATTAGAAACTATTTCAAAATATTCTAATATTTTAAAATATTATAAACTATTTGGAATTTTATTATTAATATATGCCATATAATGTTCAATTTTTTTTAGTTTTAAAATTTTATTATTTTTAATTGTATATATAATTTTGTAAATTACTACATGTCATAAGCCACTATTATCAAAATAAATGATATATATCATGCATGAATGTTACAAAGTTTCAAATTATAAAAATTTTTGATATTTGAAAATAAATTTTATTTTAGCTAATTTTACTGGATCAGCTACTTCATTTGCAACTTGTTAAACTATATATCCGATATTGACTGATTATGTTAATTAAAGTACAAACTATTCATATAAGTTAAGTTGAATCTAATCTTAACTTCCTTAACATGTTTTTTTGAATATTTTATTTATGAATATTTAGAAAAAGTATATACTACAATTAATTTCCTTAAATGGAAAAAATGTGACGCCCAAACTCGGGGCAAGCCCGTTGGATTCACCACAACCTCAAGGGAAAACTCATTTGTCTCAGACGCGAGACTCATACTCCGAGCAAAATGCCTATTGGGCTCATAAACCAATACTCATAAAAACAAATATCACAACTATTCTCCAATTATCTCCCACTAATTCAATAGTTAGTTACACTTTTATACAAACATATATTAAAATCTACAATTCTAATACATGTTATATCCAAAAACCATCAAACTACAAACCGCTTCAAAATCACCCTAAATGAGCCGTCCCTCGAGCGCCCCCTCGTACTGAAAAGTATATTCCTTGATGTATGAAGCATCGCCAAGAGTAGAATCACCCTAAACGGTTACTCTCCACCCAAGTGCATATGCAATGCTCCAAAATAAACACACACTCAAGTAAATATGCGATCCCACTAACGCCTACATGATCACCCCATGTCACGAAGTCCTCACCGACTCACTCACACTCACCTGCCTACGCATTTATAAAAATAATCATTTTCAAAACAAACTTGTTATTCTGAAAATATACTCATCGCAACATTCTAGTACATGGGACTATCCTCGCAGGCGAATCTGGGCTCGTGAGCTCCGAAACAAACTTCACGGTCCCTATCCGAAATGATCCGTCGCTCCATCTCCTCAACCCAATTCTCCTAATATCATCCTCGTGAAATTCTCGCAACCATGCCCGCTTTTACAAAAATCATGTCATGCACTCACACCTAACTTCTAGTTACCTACAGATAAGTGAAAATGCATTATGCCATTTTCAAACCATTTATACAATATGTCAATATGCATATTCTCAATCAATTACAATTACACACATGTAATTCAACACATCAACCATCACCCAATTTAGCTCACTTGAGCAATTTACAATATCATCTCCAATGGCTTACAAACACAATTTAATTCCATATAATTGTGTCATTGTGTTAACACATTAAATCATGTCTTAACCTATCTATTTCCACACATACCAAGCCATTCATTTCAACAATTCAAGCACACAACATATGGACGATTTTGGTCCAATTAAACAAATCCTGCGGATCGATTTTAATGAAATCCCAAAGGAGCATGTGGGCTTCGCCCGCGGGCACCCACTATCCAACATCATCTGCCTCTTGGTGGAACCGAATTCCATGCCCATTTCTAGCCTCCTACTCACCGAAACACAATTTATTATATAAATTATGATACAAATACCCAAATCAATCCCTAAACTAATACTCTGACCACCTCAAAGTGTCCCAAAATTTTTACACTCCAGCCCAAGATTCGAACCGATCAAACGGCCACTCACGACCTCAAACCAACACAAACATCAACAAAGCACTTAAACCAAGAATAAAACAAAAGAGGATGAAACCCCTATCTCGTTTTGAGTTTAATCGAAAAACTCCAAACCGGAGTCCACGCCGTTGTCCTCTCCAGAACAACTTTCCTTCGCCCGAAGAAACTGGCTCTGGCCCGACGCTGAGATCTTAGAGCAGGCTGAGGTCCTTCTCTCTCTAAAAACTAAAACCTAAGCCCATCAGAAGAAAATGTCCAGCCCCTCACGTTTTCTTTTGGTCTCTTAAGGTAGGAGATGATCACTATGCATTATTTTGTCTTTTCCTCATTTAAAATTTCCAAAATTACAATTATGTCCTTCTTCCCATTAGTTTGACTTTTCTATCCAATGGCTTCATGCCATGTGTCAACGTGGGTCCCACCTTAAGCTCAACTTGACTGAATTGGAGCTTGACACGTGGCACACTATGTGCCACTCTAAAATGCACCAAATGTCCCGCCCGACGTTCGTTTTTCTCGAAAAACGCGGTAAATCTCGACCGTCTTCGACCGACGAAATTCGACGGGGTAGCTAGATTTCGCGAGACTATTCCAATAAATGAACTGCTTCATCATCCGAGATCTGTAAAATTTTGATTTTTACCAAATTACAATTTTATCATTTTTCGTAAAATTGAAATTTTCTGGCATAAAAATAAATTTTTATTAATAGCGATCTGTCACAGTTCTGGAGTCACAAATAGTGACGGAATTGTGAATTGGCTAAGCAAATTTGTGGATGTATCTGATTATCTCCGTCATATTAAAATAGCCACTTTAATTATCTTTCCGTCACAATTTTATGATCGATTTTTGACCAATTTGTGATGGATATCTATAAAAAAAATTCAATTTTGTTTTTTAATTTGTATCATACACTATTTCAAAATGTTCTAATATTTTAAAATATTATAAACTATTTGGAATTTTATTATTAATATATGTTGTGCTATATTGTGCAAATTTTTTTTAATTTTTCAAAATTGTGATATTTCAATATTTTAAATTGTATATATAATTTTGCACTGCTGCATAGTCATAAAAAATAATAAATATCAAAATAAATAATATATATCATGCTATGATGTTACAAAAGTCGAAAATATAAAAAACTGTGATATTTGAAAATAAAATTTTATTTTGGCCATCATTGGATCAAAGCTAATTGAAGCAACTTGTTAAACTGTATATTCGATATTGACTCGATTTTGTTAATTAAAGCACAAACTATTCCTATAAGTTGTTGAATCAATCTTAACCTTCTTAACAGGTTTTTTTCAATATTTTTTTATTTATGAATATTTAGAAAAAGTATATAATACAATTAATTTCAAATAGAAAAATAAATTTTTATTAATAAATGGACCGTAACGCCCTGTCCCGAGAGAGAGTGTACAAGACATGAAACTCGTAGGGGCGATAATGAGCACCAAGTGTCACATTGTGGTATCTTGAGATGAAATCGTGAAATGATAATTCTCCCATGGAACCCGTAATGTCAGAATAAAACAAGGGTAAAATCGTAATTGATCAAATGGGACATAAAGGGCATAATTTGAGAGGATGGTATGCTAAAATGAAAATAACATAAGTTGATTTGCAATATTAAAAGGATGGAGGACTTAATTGCAATTAAGGTAAATATGAGACTATAAATAGGCCATGAGACAAACAAAATTCATTCGGGCCCCATTTCTTTCTTGCCAGTATTTCACGCTTTGTGAGAAAAAAGAGGAAGAAGAGGGAAGAAGAAGGAGAAGGAGAAGCAATAATAAAAACTGTGCATGAATCAAGTGTATTTTGATGTCTAGGGTTTTTGGTATGAATTTCCATGGAGATTAGTTGCTCCTTGTCTAGGGTTTTTTGGGGAGAGATCATTCTAACCCTAGAATTCTTGAAGTTTTGTGGGTAAAACCCTAATTGGTATGTAATAAACATGGAATCCTTCTATTTATATGGTTTGGAAGGAATTGTGGACCTCAAGAATTATTAGATTTTCACCAGGTTTTGTGGTATGAGGTTCCAAACTTACCAATACAAGTGTGATGGGTGGTTTTGGATGAATCTCCATGTTGATTCTGGAGGCATTATAGAATATAGAAGGTATGAAGAGAACTGGTACCAAAAGATGCAAAATTAGCATTTTGGGGCAAAATTCCCTCGCGAGGCAGATCAGATTAAAAACAGGCGTGATTTGCACCACCCAACAGAAGCCAATCAAGACTGCATCGATATTATGCCGGTACCGGTACCACCCAACAGAACGTATGTTCGGTACCGGTACCACAGTGTCCAAAATGCCCAGATTGTGTAGTTTTGCATATTTAAGCCTAAATTCATGAACCGATAGTATAGGAACCTTACTATAACTCGATGATAAACGTAGCGTACCTCGCCGCCTCGGCGAAGCGATATTAGTTGAGTGTGACTAAGTGCTATGAAGTACGTTAAGATTATGCGATTACGTAGGCGATTAATGTGTTCTCCGTTTTCGTTTGAGTGTATAGGCTAAAAGCAAAGGCGGGAAAGTTGTGGAGTCGTGCTCAAGTTTAGTAAGCAAAAAGGTGAGTGTTCTAAACCTATTTTTCAAATACTAGTGTATTATTATTATAAACTGTTTTACACTGGTATTTAATGGTTTTGATGGTAAACCATATTTGAAAAGCAAGCAATGAGTTTAGCAAGCAAATGGTTTTGAATTATCAAACCATATTTAAAGCAAACAATGGTTTTGAATTATTAAACCATGTTTCAAGCAAGAAAGCAAATGGTTTTGAATTATCAAACCATATTCAAAGCAAACAATGGTTTTGAATTATTAAACCATGTTTCAAGCAAGTAAGCAAAGAGAATATTTTCGAAAACAGGCCTAACTAAAATCCCTAGTCTTAAGCAAGCATACCGGTTAGAGGTATTCCGTACGTGCACGGTGGTGTTAGGATATCATACATGCATTTTAGATTTGCCTGGTCGGCAAACTTAGGTCATGCATCAGCGGTATTTCAAAGGAGACTGTGGCACGTACAGAGCATATAGGGTTAATCGCTGCTAACTAAATTATGGTGATGGAGACCTGCAGCCACCTTGCACCATATTTATCGGAAAAATGTGAAGTGAAGCGTGCTCTAGGCCCTTTCACCTAGGTGAGCGGACCCAGTCCAAATTCCACCGACACGGTCGATGCCCAGGGCTCCCGTGTTCACAAGGGTACAAAGAAGCATGAAAGGCCTCCATATTGATGACTATAAACATGTTTATACAGCTTTGAAAAATCAACAACCTGTGCACGGTTACGCCTGTGCTCGTGGTTTGTTCATGAACGTGTTGAGCCTGTGCCCCGCTTTTATTTCAAAATCGA
The DNA here is from genome assembly GCA_016808115.1 of Tetrastigma voinierianum. NCBI lineage: Eukaryota > Viridiplantae > Streptophyta > Magnoliopsida > Vitales > Vitaceae > Tetrastigma > Tetrastigma voinierianum. The sequence continues at coordinate 503,985 of JAEQBH010000417.1, read as the reverse complement.
GCGATCGAGCCCAGTTCGGTGTGGTGATTTTAAAGCAACCCGCTGAGCCCAAAATCCAGTCCGTTGATCAATGGCCAACCCACGAAACTTCTCGTGAATGCCTGATAACCCGACACTAGTTTATAAAAATCGTGCAGAGTCTCCTTTGTACGGAGCTCTGTACCCAAATACAAACATGTCCCAAATAATCCAATAATCCAATACACATATCCATATAAACGCCACTTGGGCCCACTAACCAATACTCATCCAAATAGATACCAACTATGTACAATAGTTTCAAGAGTTAAGAAATTACTCTTATACAACATATATTAAAATTTATATGATTCTAATACATGCATACAACTAACTACCAAAGCCAATAACCTAGCCTTTCTTTCTCAAACTCTACGCCAAAATGAGCCGTCTTCGAACGCTCCTCGTACCTAAAAAAATAATATCCTCTCGACAGGTGAGCTATCGCCTCTGCAGTGGAATCACCCTAACTGGGTTACTCTCCACCTAAGTGCATATGCAATGCTCCAAAGTAAACACACATTCAAGCAAATTCGTGATCCTACTTGAATGTCTAAATGACCAACCCATGTCCTGAGTTCTCACTGACTCCCTCACACTTGTCTAAGCCATGTATGAGAAAACAACTTTTTCAAAATAATTCTTATTGTTTTCGAAACTATACTACCTAAGTATCGGTAAAAATATGGGACTACCCTTCGAGGCGAATGTGTTGGAAAACCTTCCGAAATACTATGGTCCTCATCCGAATGATCCGCTTGACCGCTCTCCTAACCCCATTCTCCTAAAATTCACTGCGTGAAATTCCTTTCAAAAACGCTTTCGCTTTTTCTTTCATTTTTCATGTCATGCACTCACCTAATTTCTAGCTACTCCCGTGCATATGAATGCATTATGCAATTCACCCAATATTTATATATTAATAACACATGCAAATATATCATCATGCATATATTTACATAATTTAAATCACACAAAGCATGTTATGTGAATTCTCAATACATTACACCAAGAATTAGCTCACATGGGCTAATTTAACAAACACGAGCAATTCAATTTGAATTACTCAACCATACACAATTTCTCACAAAATTTATTCGTGAACACTATTCATGTGAACAGTGAAACCCTCGGGTTACTGTTCACGGCCAACACACAACATCGGTTCCACTTGGTGAACCCGAATTCCATGGCTATTTCCGGCCTCATACAAACCAACACATGATTTATAGCACAAAGCACAACCCAAGCAGCCCAAATCGGCCTTCCGTGGTAATCACATGGATCGTCCAAACGGGCTCTAAAAATTCCCACAATTCAATCCCAAGTTTTGGGACCGATCAAACGGCCGTTCAAGGCCTCAAACCAACTGAAACATCCACACAACACTTAAACAAAGTGTAACTTCAAGTAGGATGAAACCCCTACCTCATGGAGTTTGTTGAAAACTCCCAAAACTAGAGCCCACGCGTAGGCCTCATCGCGTAGAACATCTTTGTTTCTTGCTCCGAAGAATTCGACTACTGACGTCGTAATCTTAGAGAGAGAAGTGGCTCCTCCTCTCTCTAAAAAAAAAAATAAAACCTGCTTTACCGTACCTTCCTCCACACTTCACGTTTTTTGGCTTCAATTTGAAGGTAGGGGATGACACTATTGGCTATTTCGCATTTTCCTCATTTAACTATTCATTCATGTCCCTAAAATCTTGGATTTTCGACATTTGGCACTATTTCGGCCATCCATTTCCATCATTTCTCTACTCATGTAACATGTGTCACATGAGTACATGTTATAGATGACTTTTTTCACCTTACATTTCGTTTTACGGCACACGATACGCGATGCCTCGAAAAATGTGTAAATTCGACCGCCTCTCACCGACGAAATTCAACGCGGGTAGCTAGATTTCCTCGCGAGAGGATTCCAACTGAAATCCGCTTTCTCATCCGAGATCTAGAAAAATTTTGGGTTTTGACCGAAATTACGATTTTGCCTTTTTCCAGAAATTGGAATTTTCTCGGGTCTTACATTCTCCCCTCCTTAAAAGGAATTTCTTCCCGAATTTTTGGATAGTCACAACACTCACATGCATGTGCAACGTGTACTCTACCATGCATGTAAACTCGTCATTTAAGTATTAAACGACTAAACCACGTACCTTCATCCCTAAACAAGAAGGGATAGGTGGCCCACATCGTGTCCTCGCGCTCCCACGTTGATTCCTCCACTCTATAGTGCCACCATAGCACCCTCAATAGCCTCACTACCATACAGAAACCATATCACCGCTTATCCAAAATGCAGTCAATCGGTCCCCTCCTCGAAGGTCCCATCAGCGTCAACCTCAACTGGCCCCTCAATCCGCCACATGAGCTGATCCCGGGAGCATACTCGGAGCATGGAGACGTGAAAATAACTCGTGGACACCGGACATGCCAGGCGCAGCCAACCGACACGCCAGCCAAAGGCCGCTGATCGAACCAAAACACATGTACTTTCTTCAATATATCACACCAAAGACTATTAACTGATCCCCGGCAACGGGCGCCATAAAAACTTGTTGAGTGGAGACCAAATGATATACACAAGTCTCTGTAACAAAATTATCAAAGGACTATTAAATAATCCCGACAATGGTGCCATAAAACTTGTTGACATTAGTACTATCTAAAACTAAAAATCTCCCAGAGTAAAATCATTTTCAAATCTTGGTTCCTTTGGTCCCCGACATTCTCGCAAGTGCACAGTCGACAAGTAATAAAATGGATTTAAGTCTTATATCGATCCTAATGTAGATCTCAAGAATTTTAAATCAACTATCCCGACTACTCAATCTCCATACTATTTGACCATAAAATGATAGTGGGATCCAAATTAAGGAGCCGGAAAATTATACGAATACAAGGAAAATGAACAGGAACAATCAAATAACTGAATATAAAGAATAAAGAATAATGAATATTTAAGAAAATAAATGGTCATCGTATCAGTTATCTTTCGCAGTACCCATCAAGAATACGCTTATAAGAAGTATCAATTCCCCGTAGTTAACACTCGATAAAATTTCGATCATTTCAGTTTTAAAATACGCCCAAGGCGCTTTAGTAAAGATACCGGATCTCTCCACACTCCACATTTCATTATCTAATTTTTCCCCGATTCTTTCAAGACAGGGAATGAGATAACTACTTAAAAGGGTTTCCTCTTAATCTCGTATTTTTCTTTTGCAATACTTCATACCTATTTTAAGGATCAGAAACCCTTTTGCTCCTAAGTTATCGGTCAAGCAAGGATATACAACTTCCGTGTTACTTCTTCTCAAAATTAGAATAGATCACTCCTCTCCCTTGATTAGATCTCACCCAACACTCTGGATTGGCCTCACTATCCGAATTGAGGTGAACTCTTTGTTTGTTTAAATTGATAACCTGCTCAACTCTTCTTTACTTCATGAGAAGAGGATTTATCCAAGTAAACTTACAAAGCTCCAAAGAGATCCTCAACAGCGTGCAGAATATACCTTCAAAGAAATAAGTTCTCAACTCTCGGAATGTCTTCTCTCGTGTCACTCTCGTGAGGACCTCCTTGAAATCGTGAGCAATGAAACAATCTTAAACGGGTATAAGAAACTGACATTCCGGGACGTAAACATCAAACCCAAAACTAAGTAAATTCAGAACTCGAATTCATGCCGTTGAAACAACTATAGGAAAGATAAATTCTGACTATGACATTTACTCAATGGAAGCTGGATTCCTCAATTACTGAATTACACACTACATCATTCCTCTGATCATAAGAATAACTGCATTATGAAACTGGAAGAGCCGAATTCCAGAAATTTGTGTGAATTTCAAACATTCCAGGTAGTAATTTGAAAAGAATTGAATTCTCGTGATCTAGCTTCTCGTCAAATTATAAATATCCACCCCAGAAAAGAAAACTTAAAACTAGAACGTGGCTAAATCTAATCTAATCTCTAACTATCAACATTGAAGAAAAGAAAAGAAAAGAAAATAAAAATATACAGGAGCCTTCAGCAACAACGATCTCTCTTTATCGCTAAGAGCCGCTCATTGCAGTGTACTTCGCATTTATAGGTTCAAGTTGGGCCCTAATTTAATGCAGTCTTTTGTGGATTTCCCAATGGACTGCCCATGTTACCTTCAAGTTGCGCACTTCAATTTCCTGTCGGATATCATCCATGTCATACATCGGGACCACGCCGACATCAACTTAAGTCTTTTACAAATTTTCTTAATCGTAGCCTGATGTCGCGACATCAATCTCTCGTCGCGACATCACTTTATGGCTATGCAGTTTCTCAATCAGTTGCCATGATGTCGCGACATCAATCTTTTGTCGCGACAACAACTCATGTTCTTGTAACTTTCAACTGAGTTTTTCTTGATGTCGCGACATCAATCCTTTGTCGTGACATCAACTGATCACTGCATGCTTCAATCTTGTCGCCACTTGTATCTTTCAACTGGTTGCTCTTGATGTCGCGACATCAATCCTTTGTCGCGATATTACATAAGGTTGGCTATTAAAGGTTTTAATGGTTGCTTCTCGCTTGTCGCGACATCAACTTCTCAGTCGTGACACCAGCCTAAAGAACTTACTGCTTCCACTGATCGCTTCGTGTCGCGACATCAATCTCTTGTCGCGACATCGCCTTAAAGAACTACAAGCTTCCACTCCGATTGCTCTTGGTGTCAAAAAAAAGGGCGATCAATCTCTTGTCGCGACATCAATTCATGCCTCTTGCAGTTTCAACCGGCCAAGCATCGATGTCGCGATTTCGCACCACGCGAATAACAACTTGAGTTACATCACTAATTTCACTAAGGTTCGCTATAGCTTCAAGGCGCTTCTCTTGTCGCGACATGTATCAAATTTCTTCCAAGTTTCCAGATGTCGCGACATGAAGTCTTCTTTCTTTCTATTTCCGTTGTTTAATTGAGTTTCTTAACTCTCACCGCTTTGCTTCTTCATGTTTTCGCTTTCCGACCGAGTTTAATCATTGCAACCCGGATATGCATTCTGACGTTGTTTAAACTTCACGATATCAAAGTCTTTCATTCAGGCGCTCTTCTCGCCGTGAACTTGTTTCCAAATCTTATTATCTCCTTAACGCTCATCTGCCTTCTCTCTCGCTTTTCTCGCAAAATTCTCTTTCTTTTCTTGAATTCCCCTATTTACCGCTTTGCTATTCCATACTCCCCGCATATAACCGCCCCAGCTAGAGACAAGAAAAATCATGTAAAAATGGACTAAAAATAGATGACTTTTTAAGCTCATCAAACTCCTAAACTTAAAATTTTGCTTGTCCTCAAGCAAAGAAAAAGAAAGAATTGTTTGTCCTCAAACAAAATAAAAGAAAATTTTTAAGGACATTTTTCGGATTTGTTCTGCAGTGGCATTCAATTTAATTGAAATACAAGGTATGCATTATTTTCAGATATCTAGCTTCAAAGTCCAAATTTCAAGGTGTTGGTTTCTACTCTTATAGTATACAAAACTAAATCGTTGAAATTGTTTTACAAACAACATAATCATTGATCCTGCTGGAAAATAAATTGTTTTCCTTCTCTTACTTCATACTATTCACTTAACTCCCTAGCAGTCCTTCGCCATGTATCAAGTTATCGCCTTTCCAAACTCCATAAGCTTGTTGTTCATATTGATCTCCACTAATTTAGGTAATTCCATCCTTTCAAGATCAATAAGGTATTTCTGGGGCTTGTAATATTAGGCCTGGGTATGGGTAGGATAGAAAGGAACTTTTCGTTTAGATCACCAACTTTTTCTTCTTTCCTTTACTACTCGCCTTTTCCTTGTAGTTTCCTTTAATAAACTCCCAAACTTCAGCCTTTGGGACATCTCCTGATTTCTTCTATTCAGAATCGTATGCTCCTGCATTTCTCATTTTATTTCAATCGGGTGGAATTTCCTTGTTTGTCACCATTCAGTGATAGTGCAATGTTTTACTCTCTCTTAGGCTTTCTAACACCCTTAGCGAACTTTGGGTTAGTAACTCCCATACCGTATGGCATTAGGGTACTAGGTGTTGAAACACCCCCTAAGAACTTAATAGTTCAAGAGAATTAGGCCACAATGTAAAACTTATCCCTTTTTTGTCTTCTTTTCTATTGTATTTCTGTTTTTGACCCTTTTCCTTTCATTCTTCTTTTTCTGTCTTTTCTCCTTGAGTTCTTCAAAACAACCTCCCCTAAACTTGATTTCCTTCTTCCTCTTCAGCTCTGGGTAATCACAGTTCTTTACTCGGAGGATTGATTCTTTTGAAGGTTTGGGGTTTAAATTGGTCGATTTTTTAGAAATAAGGTGCCTGATTGGCTCAATCTCTCGAACTAAGGTATATGCTTTAGCTACATAGAGGGATGGCTTGAATGGCTCAAACTTTCCAAGAATGGCCTGCATCATTTCTTGTCACCAGATTACCTAGGATTTCCTGCTCAATCAGCACCCAATGTCTCTAGAATCAAGCACTACGTTATTGACCATTAGGAGTTCCCTTTTTGATTAATTTTTGTCGATGAGTAGCTTAAAATCTTCTTTAGTATCCAATGTGTTCCTTGACTCATTTTCATACCACAATCTCAAAAAAATATGTTTTGTTCCTTCAATTTCATTACTTTCCTCTATTCGACTTAATGTGTACTTAAATTTAAATCACTTTTGCACTTTGTGTTTCAATGAAATTGTATTCACCGGCCCTTCTTTGTTCTTCCTTTTGTTACTTTTCGCCATTCCTAACCGATTGCTTCATTCATTCCAAGATTATGACATATCAAGAATTTTTATTCTGAAATAAATCATACTTTAATTTCCTAACTATGCATCCACAAAGCAAATACAAAATTTAACAAACAGATTCAAAATAGCACACAACAATGCAATCTAAATTTCATTTTATTTCGATTCAATTGCAAATAGCTTGGATACAATTCAAACGGGATAAGGAGGGTAAGGAAGAAGGGTGGAGTATTCATTTTTTTTCTTTTTTTATTGCCAGGAGCAAAGATGTTAGGGGGATCTAGGTCTAGTGTACCTAAATGAGCTTGGAATTCAGGAATTTTAATTTCTCTTCTTTCCTTTCTCTTCTCGGGTTTCCTCTCAATTTGTTCTCTTCAATGAAAATCTCATTAGATAGATCAACCTTTTGTTCAACTCCATCCTCGCTCTTCCCAAACCATTCATTGTATTCTATTTCATCATGACCTCAAAACTTGAGGAGATTATTGTTGATCAAACTAAGTTTTCCGTACCCATTCTTTCGCCATGGGACTCTCGTGTGATTCGCGCTTTTGTCTTTACTTCCCTCATCAAGTTTGTTTTCAAAACTTTCCAGAGAGACTCAGATAGGAACTTGGAAGCCCTTGATTTGCTCCCCCAAATTTGGCTTCTTGATCTCAGAGAGATCTCTTTTCTTTATCAATGTTAGGAGTTGAGAATCACGCTCAAAATCGATTGTTATAAAAGCTTCATGACTTAGTTTGAGTTTCGTAGTCAGACAGGATTCTTTTCCCTTCATTTCTTTCTAAACTCCCTTCCCTGCCGCTTCAAAATTTTTCCTTATCCTGTTCCTCTTTTCTCGTTCAAATTTTCTCCCCACCGCTTGATCTCTTTGTAGCTCCATCTCATGCTCCTTTCCTTCCTTCGTTTAGCCTTCCTCCCACCGCCGGCCCTTCTTTCAATTCTTTTTCATAAATGCCTTCAATTCCGTAGGTTCCACTCCTTCTCTCTTTCATCCATTCTCTTTGCATGGCACGAGAGCTTCCAAGATCGAACCTGCCCTCTTGTGCTCCCCTTGAGCTTTCTCCATATTGGAAATTTTTTGTTCGTACAGGAGGAGAATCAAGCAGGGAATGGAGAAGTCTATTTAAGTCGCTTCATCCCGCCCCTTCATTTGTCAGATAAATGAACTCTTACTGTTGTCGTGAGTTTTCCCCCGTGCTCGCTCTCGATCAAGAACCCTCCGAGTCTCCTTTTCGGTCTTTCACCGGCTTCATTTCTTTTCTCTACCAAAGACTCCCTTTCTTCCTCGTTTCGGGCCTTTGCTAACTCCCGTCGTAAGGAGCGGGAGCTCGGGGTACTCTTCCGATTCATACTCCTTTCACCCTTGTGTACCTTCAAACATAGAACACATTGTTGTCGGGTGAGGAATAAGCCCTCTTTTATTCCCTTCATGGATACCATGATAGAATTTTAATGACAACTCCTACATTGATTCAGATCCTTTTAGGGATGGTATGCAAGAACATGCCTTCGTTTCATCAGGCACGTGTTTTGTCGAACCAAAACAGGCTGTGAAGTAAAACCATACTTCGCTTCCTCAAATGTAGGCTTCCCCTGTTCAATGTTCTCGCCTTCCTTCTTCTTAGTTTAGTCGCACCTTACCATTAGTGAGCTTCGCAATCTTTCCAAAACTGGTTTTTCCAAAAGTTTCGAATTTGGAACCATGCTTGTGCATCATATGCCATAGCTCCTGGCTGATGGTCTTAGCTTCATATGAAACCTGCACTCCCTCTCTAACAAAAACCCGCTCCATCCTTACTCCTACTAAATTTGAATAAAACTCTCTACTCAATAGCTCTATACCTCGATTGGTGTAGCGCAGCAGACTCTCCCACCCCTCTCGCTCTATCATCTCCTCGAAAGGAGAACAGATTCTGAATCTCCTCTCCAGGATAAACCCCCCTTGTTAGCATGTTAATATTTTTCCACTGAGTACGCCTGTCCCGACACGAAACCTTCTACTTCTTCTTCTTCTCACCTTTCCTTTCCTTCTCGTCTTTTCGAATTTGCCTGAGCTTCTCTAGTGTTTCGATGGCACTCTCCCGATTGCTCTTCCCTTACGAATCTCATCTAACCGTTTTCGTTGCAGCTCTTCCTCGCTGTTCATGTTCCTCATAATCTCTGCTCAGGTTAGGGACTATCGGAATTTCACCATTGGAAACGGAAGAAAAGCTTTTCGTGCTTGGAAAGCTAGGCCGTGCTGAGATTCGTGCTATGGTATTAAGCGTGAATAGCCATGTGGTTCGAGGAATGATAAAGTTTCCACACAGAATTCAATCAATGCCAGGCTAATTATTACAGTTTTAATATAAACATGTTGCTGACTTCACTCATTTCTTTATTTGAGATCATTGAATTTAGGCTTTTTAAAGTGAGTTAATGGCATTAAACTTTTATGACATGCTAAAGTTTGTCGCGGCACGCGGGATTTTACACTCTTCCTTCAATACTCAATTGCTCCTTCAAACAGCGTCACGACATCAATGTTTTGTCGCGACATCACTTATGTCGCGACATAACCTTTCTGTCGCGACCTAGGCCCTTAACTCAATGATCTCAAGAACCTTGAATTCTCTTTTTGTTCCTAACACTTTTAGACATCTCTTCAGGCATTTCCAAGCAAAGATTTAACAATCAATTCAAGTATATCTACGCACTGCTAGGGAGAAGGTTACCCCCTTTTCATGTTGTGACTTCTCGCAAGGTCGGAATTGTTCCTCGTAGTTGCCTTGTGGCCATTCATGTCTTTTTAAACCTTGCGTGCTCACCAATATTCAAGAAAATCTAATTAAAATCACAATTGATTTCTAAAAATTAAATCGATCCTTATAAAAACAATCCGACCTAATTTTCAAAGAATCAAAGAAAAATATTTCAAAACTTAAAATCATAAATTAATCCTTATGGGTTGCCTCCCATTAGTCAAGCCGCTTTGAGTCCTTAAATGGACTTGCTATTGTGGCACTTCTTTTCCTTAAGAACCAAATTGAGTTCTTTCATTTCTCTCTTCCCCGTTTAGATAATGCTTTAACTCTGGCCCATTGACCTTGAATTCTTCCCTAATATCAAATTCAAGAATAAATGTCTCCAAATGTAGTACTTGACACCACCGTGTAAGGGCCCACTCCATTTGATTTTAATTTCCCTCGAAACAATTTCGCCTTAGAATTAAATGTTAACCTGCCTCAAGCTCGAACTCTTTCTTCTCAAAATTCTCCTCGATCATGCCATTTCTTTGTCTTGTCTTTGTATATTCTAGCATTATCATAGGCTTTACTTTCAATTCTTCCACTGCATAGTTGAGCAATCTTCTTCCCTTTATACCTTCTTAAAATCTAAGCTTAACTCTCGATGGTCTACATTGCCTTTCAGATTCCAATCTCAAGAGGTAGATGACACGGTTTGCCAAAAACAACTCAGATGGGGACACCTAATGGGGGTTTTGTATGCACTCGTAAGCCCTAAAGTGCATCATCAAGTTTGGAAGACTAAATCCCTTCCCGCTTGAGCTCACCGTCTTTCAAGTATTCTTTTCGATCTCCCTTGGAAATTTCGCTTGTCCATCGTCCGGGATGATAAGCTAAACTCATTACATGCTTGATCCCATACCTGCTCATGAGTTTTGCAAATATTTTGTTTGCAAAGTGGGTTCCCCCATCACTAATGATAGTTCTGGGTGTTCCAAATCTGCTCAAAATATTCTTTTGCAAGAAACTCACAACTGTATTAGCATCATTCCTTGGACAAGCCACTGCTTCCACCCATTTGGAACGACCATCGCTAGCAAAGATGTATAGTTTCAAACGATTATGGGTAAAGGTCCAAAATCTTATTCTATACATCAAAATTTGTATCACCAAAATACCCTCTCTCGAGGGGCATTTCATTCATATCATTGAGTATTTCCAATCTTTTCGCATCTATCACACAATTTAACCTACTCACAATCTCCTCAAGATAATGGGCCAATAAAATCCCGATTGGAGTATCTAGAGATGCTCTCTCCGTAAAAATGTCCCCTATATGGTGATGCATGGCATTCATTTAAAATGTTGCCTTGTTCACTTTCCGCACACATCTTCTTATTATCATGTCAAGACCTCTTTCTGGGCACAATAAAGTGGGTCATCCTAAATTATAATACTGGCTGGCGCTTCCGAGTTTCTCTTCGTTGGTAGTCAATTCAAGGCACATCACAAGCCGACAATTCACAATATCAAGATATCATGGAAGTTGGAAGGAAACCTTAAACAATTGCTCATCCGGGAAGTTCTTCATAACATCACATTTTCTTCTTCATCACTCGCTCTTTCTACTTTACAAGGACAACTATCACATTGTCACATCCCTTTTATCCTCCTTGATTTCACTCAAACTCCCGCAGTCACTAGCTACCCACCTTATCAATCTTGGCTTAGCCTCTTTTATATCAAGTATTTGATTGTCGATGACTGTGCTGTGAATTACTACATGGGATCCTAAAATAGTCACCAAATTTTTCACAAGCAAATACTATGGCTAGCATCTCCTTTTCAGCTACGAGCAGTTCTTGTGCTTCATTGAAGGTCTTACTAGCATGTGGCTATGGCCCTGAATACTTTCTCTTTCTTTTATTCCAACATAGTTCTATGCAAAATCACCGTACGCACATTATTTCAAATCCCCGATCCCATTCGTGCAAATGCATTATCTATGTTTACCAATCTGATTTTGATTTCTTCAAAAGCATCCTTGCGTGGAGTCATCAAAATTGAACTCTTTGCATCTTTCCCGCAGACCGCGATAGTGGTCCGCTATTTTGAAAAGTCTTTGATGAATCTCCTATAAATCCAAAGATGCCCCCAAGAAGCTTCTTACTCCTTTTATCAGGGTAGGTGGTGCAAGAGTTTTGATAATGGATACCTTGATCGGGTCCACTTCTAAATTCAAAGAGCGCAAATTTTATGCCCAAGAACAATACCTTCGTCAACATAAAATGACATTTTCCCAATTCAAGAATGCTTGTCTTGGCATCTTACATCAAGCCTGTGTTCTTCAAACACCGATCAAAACTCGTATCCATACACATGAAGTCATCCATGAAAATTTCCATCACTTCTTCAACTGTGTCTGAAAATATTGACATCATACACCTTGAATGTAGCAGAGTTATTACACGCCCCAAATGGCATCCTTCCTCGAAGGCAAAGGTACCCATAGGGCATGTAGTAGTCTTCTCTCGGGTCCTCAGTGCACAGCAACTGATCAGATCCCGAATACCCATCCAAACAAAAATGAGGGTGTCCCGCTTAACTGGCCCAACATCCGATCACCGAAGGGTAAAGGGAAATGATCTTTTCGTGGCCGTGTTCAGCTCTTCCCTCGTAATCAATGCATACCCTCCATTCGCCGTTGTTCTCGTTTGGAACTCACCATTTTTCTCTCTATCATGGATCACAAGAAACCCACCTCTTCTTTGGAACTACATGGACTGGCTCACCCAAGGACTATCCGAAATCGTATAGATAAAACCAGCATTCAGCAATTTGAGTACCTCCTTCCTCGAATTACCTTCATCAATGATTCACTTTGATGTTCTACGTATGGCTTCAAGTTTCTTCTAGCTATAATTTTGTGCATGCAAATCTGATGGACTGATACCCTTCAATTCTCAATGGACTAAGCTATAGGATTCTTTATGCTCTTTTTAAGATTTGCAAAGAACCTCTATTCCTCACACCAGTCTAGCAGATAATCATCAGTCTCTTCGTGATTCTAAGTAAGCATACTTCAAATGACTGGGCAATTCTTCAACACTAGCCCCTTCATCGGGTTTCTTGATGAATTTCCCTTCTTCATTATTTTCCCTTATCATTTCAGCTTTATTTGTGCTCAACACAGCTTCTATAGAATGAAAATCGTTGTATGGACAATCGTGAGTAGTCATCTTCAATATACGGAATTCATCTCCTTTTCATTGATAAAACTTTTTACATTACACCATTGTGAACATCAGATCAGAGTATAGACATCATCAACTACTACTGCAATTTTCCGTCTATATCTCTATATTCCCGCATGCTTTGATCGTTGAAAGCAGCAGCCTTCTTCTCTAACCTCAAGGTAAGAACTCGCATGTCGATCGTATACCATAGGAATGGTCTCCCAATAGCAAGGGTAGTACTGTGAATCTTATTCCATGTCCGTAATGATTAAAGCCCCATCGAAAACAAATTTCCTAACAAAGGGGATCACAAAGACATCTTCCTAAGACTCTTCAGTTTCACCATCGACCGTCCCGCCATTTGAAGAGTAACAGCGGAAGTGGAATAACCTCCCCAAACTTAATTGCTTCGCAACAAAGAGGCATCAAGTTTATACTAGCTCTCCCGAGTCACAGAGCTCGAATTCAACTCCTCCAATGATGCAAGGAATTGTAAAGCTCCCTGGGTCCTTCATCTTTTCTGGCAATTCGTTCTTTATCACAACACTGCAAGTAGTAGTGAGATTCACGATACCTTCTTCTACTATCTTTCTTTTCTTGCTCAAGATGTCCTCTCCGTGAATTTTGCATGAGTGGCATCCGAGTCACCACTGCAGCGCTACCGTTTCTCTAGCTTCTCGAAAGGTTTTCAAAAACCTTGCAACCGCTTCCTATCTTGGATTTCCCGCAGCCTCTGTGGAAATGGACCGTGTGCTCCAGAGCCTTTGATATCCTTCCCGTCCACTCCTTCTTTCTTTTCTCCGTTGATTCTTTCCTTTTCCGGGCTTTCTTCTTCTTTCACGCCGTCATTTTTTCTTCATCTTTCTAACTCCTTCCCACTTCAAGCCGCATGCCCATGCAAATTTTGATTCTTCTTTGTGTCACTTGGGAAGGCATCTTTCCTCTAGCTTTGCAGGTTGTGGCCACTTCGCCTCTACTCTAGCCCCGTGTTCTTCAAGGATGCATCGGGTGGTGTTCCTGAAAAATTCGAGAATTGCAGCGCTTGCTTCCAACTCTCGCAACTTTGGCTCATGGAGGTTCAACAGCCTCTATTATCCCCTATGAAATGCAAAGATCCGTTCAAAAGATCGGGCCCTCCTCCGACCTTGATATTCATTTCTCGTGTTCATTTCACTGGGCCGTCGCTGAACCTCGTGGCCGGGCTCGAGCAACCTTTGCTCGAGGGTTCTGGCTCCCGCTCTCGGGCCTTTATGAAGCCCCTCCACTCGATATATGAGAAATTCTCGCTGTTCATGAGTGCCGGTGATAATGTAGTCGCGTGTTAGGATCAGTTTGAAATGGTAACTTCTTTGCTCACCTAAGTATTTTACCTCCTCAAAGCATCATAGAACTGCTTCAATAGCTTTCTCAAAGACTTCTCTTAACAACTTTTTCAATTGCTCCTACTACGGACAAGCAGGCAAAGCCTCCTCTCTTGTTTGTCCATTCGATGCATAATAGTAAGAAGACCAACTTGCTTCCATAGCATTCATATCTCATCAAATACTCCATGATCCTTTTTCCTCTCGTCGCTCCCTAAAGACTCATGAGCTTATATTGCATTTCGCTGTGTCCCCATCACCTCGCTCTCTTCAAAGACTTTGCTTGAATGCTCCACAACATGAAGCATCAATGATCCCCTTTGATATACTGGGTTCAAGGTACATATACGATGTCCATCCAGTCTTCAAATCTATCCATGCATCGTGGACATCTTCTCGCAACCGTTGAATCTTTCCTGTGCCACATATGCCTCATCTTCCCCTCGAAACACAATGATTTCCCTCCTTCTCTCTGAGGTGAGGGCTGGGGGAAAGAATCTACCCAAGTAGGCCTCTACTAACTCCTCCCAAGTACTCCCAACTATGTGGTAAAGATTCATACTCCATGTGTCACAGATTCTTAGAGAGAAGCGGAATAGATGCGCGAATGACTTCGGTCTCACCCCATTCAACTTCACTGTATTAGCTATCCTGAGAAATCTTCCTGTGTGCTCGGCTGGTCCTCGGGATGACTAAAGAACTCGATGTCACTGGACTAATGTAATTAAAATGGGTTTAAGTTCAAAATTGTTTGCATCAATATCGGTCGCCCGATTGGCAGAGTACTCTATCTGCCAGACAGCTCTGCAAGTCCTCCATAGTATCACGACGAGGCCTCTAGTCAGCTTCTCTATGTGCTTCATTCCTGAACTCGCTTCCTTTCATCCGCTATGGTGGTGTTTTCGCTCTTGTCTTTCTCAAGTTGCAAGTGTTTTCTCTAATTCTCAGGTTCCATTGAATCGTGATCGTTGTTCTGCTTCCTATGCATCAAAGTTTTTCTCAAAGCAAACACACTCCCATTAATAGATTAGCCTAAACAACAAATATATTCAATGTGGTTCTGCGAAAGATTAGTACAACAATAACCACCGCTTGAAAAGCTATTTTTTGTTCTTTAAAATGTCCAAATTAGTATTTCCTTCTTTCGTCGAATATTGATTCACTAAATTCTTCGACTCATGAACGCGCCCATAAACTTGTAAGGAGACCAAAGACATATACAAATCCTATGACGTTATTACCAAGGACTATTATCTAATCCCGACAATGCCATAAAACTTGTTGATATTATACTATCTAAAACCAAAAATCTCTAGAGTAAATCATTTTCTAAATTTTGGTTTTCGTCTCGATATTCGTAAGTGCAATGTGTCGACAAGTAATAAAATGGATTTAAGTCCGTATATCGATCCTACAGAGATCTCAGAATTTTAAATCAACTATCCCACTACTCAATCTCCATACTATTTGGACCATAAATGATAGTGGATCCAGTTTTATGGAGCTGGAAAATTATACGAATATACAAGGAAAATGAATGAACAATCAAATAACTGGAATATAAAGAATAAAGTAATTAAATAAATATTTAAGAAAATAAATGGTCATCGACAGTTATCTTTCGCGAGTACCCATCAAGAATACCTGTTTATAGTGAAGTATCAATTCGTGAGTTACCACCGATAAAATTTCTTGATCATTTCGTGCTCTTAAAATCGCCCATAAAGCTATTAGTAGTACAAATGATCTCTCCACACTCCACATTTCATTATCTAATTTTCCCGATTCTTTCAAGACAGTGGAATGAGATAACTACTTTAAAGGGTTTTCCTTAATCAGGGTATTTTTCTTTTGCAATACTTCATACCCATTTTGCTGACTTATAAACCTTGCTCCTGCCATCTGGCCAAGCAAGGATATACAACTTCCAGGCTACTCTTCCTCAAAATTAGAATAGATCACCCTCTCCTTGATTAGATCTCCAAATTAACACGGGATTGGCCTCACTATCCAATTGAGGTGAACTCCCTTTGTTTGTTTAAATTGATAACTCGCTCAACTCCTTTCCTTTGATTTCATGAGAAGAGGATTTCCATTCCAAGTAAGCTTACAAAGCTCCTCAGATCTCAAATAGCAGTAATATACCTTCAAAGAAATGTTCTCAACTCCTCAGAATGTCTTCTCCGTGGTCACTCGCAGGACCTCCCTTGAAATCGTGAGCACGAAACAAATCTTAAACGGGCATAAGAACCTGAGTATTCAGATCGAAACATCAAACCCAAAACTGGCAATTCAGAACTCGAATTCACAAGCCGGCTGAAACAACTACAGGAAAGATAAATTAATTATGACATTTACTCAATGAGTCGGATTCCTCACCATCAATTACACACTACATCATTCCTCCGATCATAAGAATAATCGTATTATGAACCTGAAGAGCCGACCTTAAATTGCGGTGAATTTCAAACATTCCAGTAGTAATTTGAAAAGAATTGAATTCTCGCATTCGCCTTCTCGGTCAATTATAAATATCCAATTCCGTAAAGAAAACGAAAACTAGAACGATAAATCTAATCTAATCTCTAACTATCAACATTGAAGAAAAGAAAAGAAAAGAAAATAAAAATATACAGGAGCCTTTCAAAGAACCCATCTCTCTCTTTTAGTTTCAAGAGTCGCTTTTCTCGCTGTGTACTCTTCGTATTTATGTGGTTCCTTCAAGTCGGGTCTAATTCCAATGCGCCTTTGTGGATTTCCCAATGGATCGGCTCCATGTTACCTTCTAAGTCGCGAATTAATTTCCTTGTCGTGATGATCATCTATGTCGCGACATCGATCTCACGCGACATCACTCTGTCTTTACTCTTCAACTGTGTCTTCGGATGTCGCGATTATCAATCTCTCACTACGACATCGTTTGCATGGCTCGCGTGTTTCAATCGGCACGCTTCATGATGTCGCGACATCAATCTTTTGTCGCGACAACAACTCATGTTCTTGTAACTTTCAACTGAGTTTTTCTTGATGTCGCGACATCAATCCTTTGTCGTGACATCAACTGATCACTGCATGCTTCAATCTTGTCGCCACTGTATCTTCAACTGTCGCTTTGATGTCGCGACATCAACTTTTTGTCGCCACATGTACATATGTCATTGAAGGCTTTAATGGCTGCTTTTCGCTTGTCGCGACATCAATATCTTGTCGCGGACATCACCTTAAAGAACTTACAAGCTTCCATCGGACAAGTTTTGGTGTCGCGACATCAATCTCTCACGCGACATTAGCTTAAAGAACTTATAAGCTTCCATCGACGCTTTGGTGCTGGCGCGATATCAATCTTTGTCGCGATACATCAATTCATGCCCTTGCGTGTTTCAACCGGGGTCAAGCATCGATCGCGATCACCCTTCCGTCCGCGACAACAACTCGAGTTACATCGTACCTTCCATCTCACCAAGCCCGTCATAGCTTCAAGGCGCTCACGCGACACGTGATCAAATTTCTTCCAAGTTTCCAGATGTCATGATATGAAGTCTTCTTCTTCATTTCCCGGTTGCTTCACTGAGTTTTCTTAATCCTCAAATTTCGCTCTTGTTTTTCAAGTAAGCTTTGCTTCCTCGACCGGAGTTTAACCGCGTAACCCGATATGCATTTTGATTGTTGCTAAACTTCACTTACACGTTCCTTCATCTTTGTGCGCCTTTCCTCACAAGTAACTTGCTTCAAATGCCTTATTATCTCCTTAACGCCATCCGCCTTTCGCTTCTTTTTCGCAAAATTCTTCTTTTCTTGGTTCTACATTTAACGCTTGGTTAGTTATTCCATAATCTCCGCACATAAATCATCTCATAGATGAAAATCAAGCAAAAACGGACTAAAAATAGATGACTTTAAGCCCATCAAGGCCCACCCTCTCGAGTATCCTCGAAAAGCCCAATAAACGGTCGGCGATAGTTTCCCCCCATGCGCCTGCCGAACCCGACTTTCACCTTCTTAGGCATCACCTTCAAGAAAATCGTGATCCCCAACCTCGAACTCTAAGGGTCGACGTCACGCACACAAGATAAGCCTCTCCCGTCGGCCCGAGCCGTGAGAAGACGCTTATCAGACAAGCCCACCTCTCCGAGGTGTGTCTTATCAAGATCGTGACCGCTGATGGAGCCTCTCCCACCTCGGTCTAACATAATCTGGACTCATGGCCTCCCATACAATGCCTCATATGGTGCCATTCGTATACTCGCCTGATGACTATTGTTGTGGGCGAATTCCACTAAGGGCAATTGCTCCTCCCAGCTACCCTTATGATCCAGGACGCATGCTCGTAGCATGTCCTCTAACACCTGTATATAATCCGCACAACGTGTAACCCTACACAACTCCTTCTTGGTGTGTAAACGCTGACCTTCCCAAGGTCACAATCGCTGACAATCTAATGGATCCGCCACCTTAGTCCATGCTGTCATGAATGACATCCATATACCGAGCCCCTTCCACCAATACCCACAATGCAATTTCCAAAGGGTTATCCAAATCTCGAGTCACTCGACCCTATCACCCAACTCTAACAAGTCTACGTGATAACCCGCGTCAGTGTCTTTTCATCTCCTCAGTGCTCCGACTCTATCACTCAACTCTAAGTCTGTGATAACCCGGCCGTGTGTTTTCATCTTGGCGTATAACTCTTGACTTACTCTGGGCCTCACTTACATTCACCACGAGAATTTCGGATATCTCCACACAGGTGCTCTTACACTCCACATAGAAATTTCGGATAACTCCATCAAGATCTTTTACCCTCACAAAAATTTGGATAACAGCGGGTCTCTTAACATACCCTCACGAAATTTGGGATCTCTCTCAAGATCTCTTTACCCACACGGGGGTGGGATCTCTCCCGGGTCTCTCACACACCCACACAAAAATTTGGGATACCTCTGCAGGGTCTCTTGCCCACCACGAAATTCGAATGCCTCCACTGGGTCCTCTTACACCCACCACAGTAGGATATCTCCGGGTCCTCTTACACCCACAGGGTGGGATCCCTCCGAGGTCTCTTACACCCTGCGGGACCTTTCGGATACTACCGCGGGTCTCCTTCACCCTAACTCCAGGTTTCTTACCTTAGGTAATTAACGACCCCCTTCTTACTTTGCCCAACACACATTAATTACTCTTCATTTCTTGATTCGAACTCTGAGTCTTCACATTGGGGGCGTAGTGGAGTGAAACTCAACCCCCACCTGCAAAGTGGTGAGCTAACTCATACCATTCCCTGGCTGGCGCGATGTTATACGTGCACATGAGCGCAATGATACTTATCTTGACACCCGATCAGGGGTCACCACAGCGAATCTTGGAGATCTCTATCCTGATTCCGACTGTCGAATTGACTCTCTCCCCCATCCTAGGGAAGGCATCTATACTGTTCTCTAAGGCCTTAACCTCTAAACCCAAATCTATCACTGAATTACAACAATAAATGAATATGATGCATCAATTTCGCCTTCTACAATCCAACAAGTGTAAGAGTAGGAAGCGTACCACTATATCGGCGGTACGCTGCGCGCGCCGGCTGGCAGAACCATGAGACCCTCACCTCTGGGGCGATCTCCTCGCCATGTAACCACAAATTTGCTCCGACATAAATAACATATCAAATGCGCCTGCGGCCTAGTAGTCCCGCCACCCATGATCCACGGCTTTGACCTGGAAGCCCACACTCACGGCCCCTTTGGCTGTCTTGCTTGAAGGAGCTTATATAACACCAGTAGCTTGCTAGTTTCTCGACGTCTTGGTCTCCCGGAGGAATAGGCCCATGTCCTCGCTGTCCACACCCGCATTTGGGGCTGCCTTTATCCCAAAGAATCCTGGGATCTGTCTCTGGGGCAATCCACGGCTCATCCTGACTCGGATAGCGGAGACTCTGGAACCATGCGAACGAAGCCTTACTGCTTCTTTCCCAATATTAGAAGGCTGATCCTCTCCCTCTTGCTACCAGCTTTGCATCCGGGTGCTCAGGGCATCCTCTCTCTCTCTTTATAATTGGAATTTAGGCCCAACCATGGAGTCATATCTGTAGAAGTCACATCTGGCCCGAATGTGGACCAACTTGACCCATTCTCGAATCTCTGCGACTTTGGCGTATCAGTAGCGTACATAATCATCAAACAAAAGCGGGCTAGCTCAGTGAATCTAACCACATACTCATCCCACGATCCTTCGCCCCTTGCTTCAACTCTAGGAACTCCACGGGCCTTTGCATGCCTTGCGGTATGGAAGTGCTTATCCATGAGCGATCTGAGGAAACTACGCCCGTATGTCATGCCTCTCTGCCAGGTCTCTGGGGTCCTTGCCCCATTCCACCATACTTGGGCCTCCACCTCTGTTGAGACGACTAGTTTAATCTGGTAGTCTTCGGAGTAATCGCCTTTCAACACCTTCTGTCCATGAACCAATGGTCTTCCACCGCATTGGGTCTCTGAATGTCGGAGGATGATGCTTTATGACCTCACGGAGGTTACAGGACTCACATTTACCCCTCTGCACTAGCATTGCTCGATGGCCACTAAATCCCCTCTGACCTGCCGACCCAAAAACACATTGATCAAATATTGGTGGTGCACGACGATTACAAGTGGGCGCCCTCTCGTCCCCCGCCCTCATTGCCATCTACATATGTGATAACGTAAGTTCATTTAATTTCATTTAGATCTAACTAGCAATGCACATCACCATTTACCCAAGCAGACTTAATGACCATGGCCCGACGTTCATTTCCTAAGTCAAACTAACTTCCAACCGCTTTCGATTTATTTATTTCAATAAAAGATTCAAAACTTTCTTGTTCATTTTCATTATCGAATCCCTAAGGTCGCTGGTTCCTTAAGTGCGCTTTTCTATACGCATTACACCATACATATAATTTCTGCGCCAATATTTACGATCATAATTCCATATTCATCGTACGTGTATATGTCCTTCCATGATTTGAAACACGAATCATTTACAAATCAAAAACATCACGGCATTGTGGCATATCGAGGGTGTAAAATGTGGCCCGAGACACTATTTTACACGAAAAACATTTTATATACTATGTCTTTTTGCATTTTATAGGCATTCTGAGACGATTTATTCAATATATAAATCATATTTATCAGCAAAATTTTACGAAACTTGGATAATTTCATTTTTTAAAAATTTTCTCTCGGTTTATTTGATTTGATTTTTCAATTTTTATTTTTCAAAATCTAAGTGAGACCAGTGTCCAAGCGGTGGCTCGAAAGCAGTGTTTACGAGTCACAATACCACTCCCGATGTATTGCAATACACTCTGCTCGAAACGACCCTATATGATAATGGCCCATGTGCGACCCTCTTATTATGGCCACTGCCTCTCGACCACAATACACCCCAGGTGAATTTAACGATACAATGGCCCAATCAACAAACCTCCCTATTGCAATACAATTTTAGATGTACTTTATGTTGCAATGATCTAGCCACTTTACACACGTTTGCAATACAATTTGTTGTGTTGCGATACAACTCCAAACCATTAAACGCTTCCTTTTTGCAATACAAAGGCCAAACAAACTACACACCAGTGCAATACCTTTATTGCAATACAATTGTTGCCTACAAGACTAGGTCACAAAACAATTTTATTGGGCAGTAGCCCAACTAATTTTCTGCACTTTTGTTTTTTTTCGTTTTTTATCTTTTTTTTTTTCATTTATTTCCATTTCTAAATGCCCGATAAAATACGCCTCATCACTTTTTTTCTCACACATGGTATTGGGAAAAAATACCCGAAAACATAAATAACCACATTTTTTTTTTTCATTCTCACGATACACCAAATAAATTTATAAAAATTTATTTTATTCTTCTTTGGTTTTACACCTCTGAAAATCTTAGAAAATGATTTTCTTAAGTCTCATTTTTTTCACATTTTTATTATGGACCATTTTGATCAGGGAATTTCCTCAAGGCCCCTCTGTTCTCACACTAACTAAATACAATTTATTAATTTTATTTCATTATCCTATAAACCAAATAAATTTATTACCAATTTATTTCATTTTTATTTCCTTTTCAGGATTTTACCTTTGCAAAACTCAAAATTTCTAACACATCCAATGTGCTAATCACTAAAGCACACAATCACTCTACAACACACATAACAAATCATATTTGTGCACATCATTCACACAACAATTCATATCGATTACATGATCACACACAAAACACACATGCGATTGTTAGTTTTATCCGGGTACTCTTCCCTAGGTATTCGTATACCTAAACTTAAACATCGAGCCCTGCCGTGGTGGTATTTCTTACTCGACAGCTATGGCCTAAGCCAAGCCCTCAAGCCCTAGGTAATTCGTATACCTAAGTTTGTAGTGCCCCCAACAGGGTCCGTTGACTACCGTCGACCGCGAAAAACTAAGTGAATGTCGGGTAACTTGATGCTAATCAAATCGGAATGATCTCCTTTATCACGGGAGCTCTACCCAAATACAAACATGTCCCCAAACAATCCAATATAATCAATATGACATATCCATGAGTAAAACGGCCATGGGCCTGTAATACTCATCCAAATAGATACAACTATGTACAATGTTTCAAGGGATTTAAGAAATTGCTCTTATACAACATATATTAAAATTTATATGATTCTAATATGCATACAACTAACTACAAAGCCACAGCTCGGCTTTCTTCTCGAAACTCAACCTCAAAGACTAAGATACCGTCTTCTCGACGCTCACATTACACGAAAAATAATATATTCCGATAGGGTGACTATCGCCCGATGGTGGAATCACCTAAGTGGGTTACTCTCGCTAAGTGCATATGCAATGCTCCAAGTAAACACACATTCAAAAAACTTGGGGTCGATCCTACTTCAGATATACAAGCCCAGCTGACCCGTCTTGAGTCCTCGGCTCCCACCTGCAGCACTGCCATGCTTATGAAAACATCTTTTCAAAACAATTCTTGTTGTTTTTGAATTATACTACCAGAAATGTCGGGAAAAATATGGGACTACCCTCGTGAATGTGTTGAGAGAACCTTTCGAACAGATCATGAGTACATAAATCCGAAATGATCATTGGACGTCTCTGACCCATTCTGAAAATTCATCTGTGAAATTCCTTTCAAAAGCGATTTTTTAGATTTTTCTTTCAATTCATGTCATGCACTCACACTATAATTTCTAGGCTACCGGTGCATATGAAATGCATTATGCAATTTACTTTAATATTTATATACACAACACATGCAAATATATCTATGCGCATATATTTACATAATTTTAAATCACCTGAAAGCATGTTATATGAATTAAATACATTACATTTGAGAATTAGCTCACATAAAGTACCAATTTAACAAACAGAGCGATTCGATTTGAATTACTTTCGACTGTACACACAATTTCTCACAAAAAATTATTCGTGAACACTATTCCGCACGAGCGGTGAAACCCTGGGATTTCTTTATTCGACCAACCTGACATCGGTTCCACTTAGTGAACCGTTCTGTATTCGGCCTCATTACAAACAAACCACATGATTTATAGTACGAAGCACAACCAGCGGCCCAAGCGATCCGTGCCTTTATCACGGACTTTCCAAAACGGGCTCTAAAAATTCTCACAATTTGGTCCCAAGTTTTGGAACCAATCAAACCGCGGTCGAGGCCTCGAGCGAATGAAACATCCACGCGGCATGAAAGCGAAGTGCCAACTGAAGTGGGGATGGCCACCTCGCGGGTTTGTAGCCGAAAACTCCTAAGGCGAACCCAGCGTGGGCCTCGTCGCATAAACGACTTTGCCAGCTGCTTATCGGAAAATTAGGTCGGATGCGGCAATCTTGGAAAGTAGCTCGTCTCTCTGCAAAAAATAAAAACCTAAGCTACTGCATCTTCCCTTCCACACTTCACGTTTTTGGCTTCAATTTGAAGGTAGAGGATGATACTATTGGCTATTTCGTCTTTTCCTCATTTAACTATTCATCCATGGCCCTAAAATCTTGGATTTTCGACATTTGACACTATTTCGGCCATCCATTTCCATCATTTCTCTACTCATGTAACATGTGTCACATGAGTACATGTTATAGATGACTTTTGTCAACTTACATTTCGTTTTACGACACCCGATACGTGATGCCTCGAAAACGCCAAATTACGCACATCTGGTCGACGAAATTCGACGTGTAGCTAGATTTCATGAGAGAAAATTCAAGCGGTAAATCTGCCGTTCAAATCATCCCGAGATCTCAGTCGGGTTTGACAAGTGACACGATTTGCCATTTTCCAAATTGGAATTTTCTCGGTCTCTGAGCCATTTAAAGTGTTTATAAAAGTTTTATAAACTTTAAAGCAAGAGATTTGAGAATAGTTTTAGAAACTTTTAAAGCAAAGCAAGCAAGAGATTTGAGAAAAGTTTTAGAAACTTTTAAAGCAAAGCAAAGAAAAGTAAGTAAGCAAGACTTCTGGAAAATATCCTATAAAAGATAATTTTACAGTTTTGAGATGTTTTCAGAAAAAGTAAAACATTTTATAAATCATACACTCACTGAGCTCGTTTAGCTCATTATTTTGTGTTTTAAAAGTTATTTTCCGGTCTGAGCCACGGCGGATCTTGGAGCGGTCAGGATTCTTGACATTTGTATAAATCTTTGTTATTTAGAATATTTTATGAAATACTTTGAATTGTATAATGGAGCATATGTATGTACATAGTATAGTTTTGTGAATCTGACAGGCTGGGCTCCTATTGAAGAATATTCTTTGGTTATCATGTTTAGAAAGTGTAAATTTATTGTATCACGGGTTGGAATATGTCTGCATTGTATTGACATCTTTGCGAAGTTTTACAAATCCGAGAGTGGAGAAAGAAAAAAAAATTTATACGAGATTTAAGCAAACAATACGACCGGCTTCACGGGGAAATTCTAGTCATTGGGAGTAACGGTTGGAGATTTTTGTGGAGTAAGTGAACACGCTGCCCGCTAGTAAGGGGGTAGAAAGTATCCACGATTAATTCATAAAATAGTGACGAAATTGTTAATCCATCACAAATTTGTGACGGAATTATCATTCCGTCAAAAAATAGCCAAGCTGAATAATTTAAAATCACAATTATGACATATTTATTGATTTAAGCGGATATCTATAAAAATTCATTTTGTTTTTTAATTTGTATTAGACACTATTTAAAAATATTCTAATATTTTAAAATATTATAAACTATTTGAGGAATTTTATTATTAATATATATTGTGCTATATTGTGTAATTTTTCCATATTTGTGATATTTCAATATTTTAAATTGTATATATAATTTTACCTTTCTGCATAGTCATAAAAAATAATAAATATCAAAATAAATAATATATATCATGTTACGATGTTACAAAGTCAAAAGGAATTATAAGGAATTATGATATTTGAAAATAAAATTTTATTTAGCCACCGACTGGATCAAAGAGGCTAATTGAAGCAACTTGTTATCTTTGGATATTCGATATTGACTCGATTATATTAATTGAAGCTGCGACGCCACTACCACGGGTATTTACGATCGATCTTGACTGCTAACGGGTTTTTCGCCAGAGCTATTTTTTTTATTTTTATGAATATTTTGAAAAACCCTTATAAACCTGGTGTTTCGAATGAAGAAGCGGTGCTATTAATAAGCGTCATCACCGTCGGGTCTAAAAATTGTAAGCGGAATTATGAATAAATCACAAATTTGGCGGCCGAAGTCTCGATAGTCATAAAGGAATGGTAGCGGGTCCACAGGTCTCCGATCATAATTTTGCCAACCAATTTGGCAGGGGATATCTATAAAAAAATTCATTTTGTTTTTAATTGTTTTAGACACTATTTCAAAATATTCTAATATTTTAAAAATATTATAAACTATTGGAATTTTATTATTAATATATGTTGTAACTATCAATATTGTACAATTTTTTTAATTTTAAAATTTGTGATATTTTATTATTTTTAATTGTATATATAATTTTTAACACTACATAATGATCATAAAAATAATTAATATCAAAATAAATTATATATCATACTCTGATGTTACAAAAGTCGAAATTGCAAAAATTTGTGATATTTGAAAATAAATTTTTATTTTAGCTACCATTGGATCAAAGCTAATTGAAGCAACTTGTTAAATTGTATATTCGATATTGACTCGATTATGTTAATTAAAGCACAAACTATTCCTATAAGTTGTTGAATCAATCTTAGCCTCATGAGGTTTTTTGAATATTTTTATTTGAATATTTAGAAAAGTATATAATATAATTAATTTCAAATAGAAAAATAAATTTTTTTATTAATAGCGATCTTTCACAAATCGATTACAAAATAGTGACGAAATTGTGAATCCGTTACAAATTGTGGCCGGAATTATCATTAAAATCAAAATAGTGTGAATTATCGATAAAGTAAAATGGTAGTGGAATCACAATTAAAGTCGCAAA
The DNA here is from genome assembly GCA_016808115.1 of Tetrastigma voinierianum. Classification (NCBI taxonomy): domain Eukaryota; kingdom Viridiplantae; phylum Streptophyta; class Magnoliopsida; order Vitales; family Vitaceae; genus Tetrastigma; species Tetrastigma voinierianum. The sequence continues at coordinate 477,334 of JAEQBH010000417.1, read as the reverse complement.
TTTTTGTGACATATATTTTTGACATTTGTGGCCGAATATCTATAAAAAATTCATTTTGTTTTTAATTTATATTAAACATTGTTAAAAATATTCTAATATTTTTAAAATGTTATAAACTATTTAAAATTTTATTGATAGCATATGTTGTGCTATATTAACAGCAATTTTTTTAATTTTCAAGGTGCAATATTTTCAATATTTTAAATTTGGCATACTCTCATTTTGCAGCTGCTTTGCAAAGTCATAAAATAATAAATATCAGGAAATAAATAATATATATCATGCTACGATGTTACAAAGTCGATGTGCAAGGGTGTGATATTTTGAGAGATAGAGATTTTTATTTTTAGCCACCCGTTAAGATCAAAGCTAATTGAAGCAACTTATTGGCTGTATATTCGATATTGAGTTGATTATATTAATTGGCACAAACTATTCCCTTATAAGTTATTGAATCCAATTTTTTTACAGCCTCCTTAGCAGATTTTTTATGAATATTTTTTTATTTATGAATATTTAGAAAAATTACTTATAATATAATTAATTTACAGAATAGAAAAATGAATTTTATTAATAGCATTGTAAAGCAGAAAAATTCAATTTTTCCTAAAATGAGTAAAGCAGTAATTTGATTTGAAAATAGGAAATTCTCTAAATCTCCCAGGATACTGAAAAAAAACGGTATATCTTTAAATTCGTCACCAACGAAATTTAGCCCAGCCCGAAGTTTCGTAATTGGGGCAATGTGGAATGTCTTTACGTTTACAGGTGATAATCGCGTCGGTAACCGGGGATGAGATTTTTACGAAAATCTCGGAAGTCGGGGAAATGGCTTAGCATTTGAGATTAGATTTAAAATAAAATGAACTAAAGAAATACATTGTTTAAGGTAACGGATCTAAGATAAATAATATGAGCCAATGTGATTCAAAATGATAGTAGTAATAATAATAATAATAATATTAATAATAATAGTAAATAATAATAATAATAATAATAATAATAATAATAATAATAATAATAATAATAATAATAATATAATATTAATAAAATAAAAAAAAAAACATAAAAGTCAACAAAAGTCAAGTGGACGGAGGCGTGAGAAGGCGTGGGAAGTTTTAATTTTTTTCATTTTCTTTCCTATTAGCTTCTTTTTAGGATCTCACGAATCGGGCATGAGTTTGTGAGGCTGAAGGCAGGGTGATCAGGCGGCGAGAGAGGCTCGTGAGGCACCAGATCTTGGGGATTTATTAAACTCCACGAGGTAGGGAAATTCCTTCTTGTGTTATTTCTAACTTAAATGCTATTTAATGGTTTTGAATTGGCTTAGAGGCCGTGAAAGGCCATAAATTTCAGTCCTCAAATTTGTGGACTGAGTGTAGGAATTTTTAGAAAATTTTGGAACTATTTTTAGACGATCTGAAATTTGAATTTCGGGACATTTTATGACAGTTCGGGTTGAATTCCGAGGTATTTTGCATGATCACGACAAATTTTAGGACTATTTTCAAGCGGTCGGACTGTATTGAGGTTGGTTTGCTCAGGGACATTGCCCGGGTTTGTGGTGTGTTTTGGTATCTGATATTGATGATGAACCGTAAAGGGACCCGAGGCACCTTTGTTTTATATGGATCCCAGATTTGGGCCATTTGTGTGTTATTGTGACCTTAAAACCGAAGTCCGTTGACTACCCGTCGGCTGTGCGGAAAATCTATACGTCTTGTATTCAGGACCCATACGGTAAAATGGTCACTTAGGCTCATCAACGCGCCATGCAACATAACCACCTAACTATAATCCAATAGTTCAACTCACCAAATCTATATCCCAACCAAATATATTACATGGTTCAAGAGTTATACGTCACTCTTAATACATATACATATTAAAATTACAACAATTCTAATACATATATCCCAAAACATCAAGCCACACCCGGCTTTCTTCAAAATCGGTCTCTAAGAAGAGTATGTCTTCTACCGGGCGCGCATCTGCGAAAATAATATATCGACGAGGAATTGTTGCTGTGATAGTGGAATCTTTAAATTAGGTTACCTCTCCACCTAAGTGCATATACAATGCTCAAGTAAGCACACATTCAAGCCAAATTGTTGTTCCTACTTGGATATACAAATTTCAACCACGATCCAGGAGTCCTCCACCAGGCTCCCTGCGCACCTAAGCCATGTATGAAAACATAACCATTTCGACAAGCACATTTGTTTGAGAGTGAGCGTGACACCGCTTCACGGCGGCGGGTGTCGCGCGCTCCACCAAATTCGTTCAGTTACCTCTGCGACTAGAATACATGTGAAGCGGCCGTATTAACACTCCGACCACGCCAAAATTTTCTTTTTATTCTTCAGGTGGTTGTTGATCTCTTAACAGCGGAAAAACCGGCGACATAGCGGGTACGCGTATAGTATGATTCAAATCCTGTATACATCAATTTATACTATGACCAAACATGCGAAAACCAACATCTGTTTATTCTACCAAAACTACTCTATGTACATACATACTTCTGTTTCCATTATACATATTCTAAAGATCTTTCTATATGATGTAATTCTGACTGCTTGTGTCAGCAGGATAGATCCCTAATAGCCAATATCACGTCTTGCGATACATACCTAGAAAGCCCAGATTTTTAAAATAAAATAATATTCGCGAGCTCGGTGAGTGCCTCACTTTTTGAGAGTTTTGCTTTTCCGAAAAACATCTCAAAATGTAAAACTCTAACACACAAATATTTTCCAGGAAGCTTTACTTTGCTTTGCTTGCTTTAAAAAGTTCTAAAACTTTTCTTTGCTTGCCCTTTTCTTTGCTTTGCTTTTCTTCAAGCTTATCGGCTCGCATTGCTTGCTTACTTAGAAGGTTATAAAACTTCTCAGATTTCTTTTGTAGCATTTTACTTTATCTTGCTTGAGTCTTTTAAAACCTTTCTGACCTTTTGCTTTAAAGTTTCTCAGAGCTTTTTATAAATCTGAGTCTGGGCTCAGCATGCTTGAAAATAAAATGGAGACCTGAATCTCCAACCGTTTCTTCAGAATCCCACGGAAGCAGCTCGACCGATCGATTGAAATCTAAATGGGAGCACGAGCTCCAACCGTTTGCTAAAAACTCTCCGGAAGCCTAGGCGACCCGGGAACCAATAGTTGATTTTCAAAGTGTATATTATGCTTATAAAACATCAACCACTGGAGGCCTATTTTTTTCTTACTGTACCTTAGTGAACACGGAAACCTCGGGCGACTGTGCTTGGAAGGACCTTGTCCGCGCTACCTTTTTTCGCGAATATATGGAATTGACCTCATGTCACATCACCATAATTTAGCTAGAGCTCATAACCTATATACTCCCGTAAGTGCCACTCGCCCCTTTTAAATGCACGATGTATGTCCCAAGTTTGCCGACCAGGCAAAACTACAATGCATGTATGAGATCCTAACACCACCGCAAGTAGCACGGAATACCTCCTCACCCCGGCTCTTGCTTGCTTAGAACTAGGGAAGGCTTGTTTTTCACAAACATTATTTGCTTGCTTGCTCTTTGAAAAATGGTTTTACATTTTAAAACCATTTGCTTGCTTGCTTTCTTGAAAAATTGTTTAATTATTCAAAACCATTTGCTTATTTGCTTGCTTGCTTGAAAAATGGTTTAATTATTCAAAACCATTTGCTTACTTGCTTAATTATGGTTTTACAATTTAAAACCAATGCTTGCTTTTCAAAATGGTTTAACTCAAAACCATTAGCTTGCTTTCTAATTCATTGCTTGCTTCTTGAAAATGGTTTGCAACCAAAACCATGAAATACCAATGTAAAACAATTTATAATAATAATTATAATACACTAGTATTTGGAAAATGAGTTTAGAACACTCACCTCTTTGCTTGCTTAACTTGAGCACAGTTCCACACTTTTCCCCGCCTTTGCTTTAACTCATATCCTCAACCAACACAAAGAATATTAATTCTGCCCATTTAATCGATAATCCTAACATACTTCCTAGACTTAATCACGCTCATCCATCGCGAGGCGCGAGGTGCCACTTCGTTCGTCGAGTCCCAATCTTATCTCGAACCTATCTTAATCATTTACTAAGGTTCCTAAACTATCGGTGTACGAATTCGGGCTTAATTACACAAAACATAAGATTCTGTGCATTTTGATATATATGTACTCAGATACTCGGACTGCACTTCCATTGCATTCTTCGTTAGTGTACCAGACACCCCGAACATGCACTCGCACACCTGCCTTCGTTAGTGTACTGCATAATCCCTCGCATGTACCGGTACACTTTGCGATAATCGCCAGATTTGCTTCTTTTTGCCATTTCTTTGCCTAATTCACTTCATACAACTTCTATAATTCATAACACTCTCAAGAATTATCATGGAAATCATCTTTAAACAACTCCACAACACTCGAATCTGGGTGCTATAACCTCAAAACCCAAACCCTGTGTAGGGTGAAATCCAAGAACACTACCTAAGGTCCACCAATTCTTTATAAAACCACATAATTTGATGATTCCATGTTTGTTTTCTCCCAATTGGGGTTTTACTCTCATAACCCCAACAATTCAAAGGTTTATGTGAGCTTTGCACAAAACCTAGACCAAAGGAGCATCTAATCTCCATACCAAAGTCCTAGGAATCCAAAATACATTTGATCCTAAGACAAACATACCTTAATCTTTGGATTTCTTCTTCTCCTCTTCCTTCTTCCTCTTCCTCTTGGCTCTCTCTCTCCTTCTCCTTCTTAGAACCGTGAACCCTAGCCTTTGGACACCAAATGAATTTTTGGTTTTTATTTTTCCCCTTTTATAATATCAAGTCTCTTCTAATTACAATTAAGTCCTCAACTCTTTAATTTTTCAATCAACTTATTTTATTTGTATTGTGGCCCATATCTAACTTAATTATGCCTTACATATTCTTTTTGCTAAATGACAATTGTACCCTTCTTTTAATACCATAATTCCGGGTTCCATAAATTATTATTTCCTACTTTAGTCTCCCAAAATACTACAATGTGACACTTGGTACTCTTATACACCCTTACAGTATCATGTACTGTACACTCTCTCGGAACGGGGTGTTACAGAACGTGTCGGTAAAAATATGGGACTACCCTCCGAGGCGAACGTGGCCGGAGAACCTTCAAATGTGGGGCCACGGTCCTCATCCGAAATGACCATTGGACTGCCTCCCAACCCCATTCTCCTCGAAATTCATCATGTGAAATTCCTTTCAAAACGTTCGCTTTCTTTCAATTTTTCATGTCATGCACACACACCTAACTTTTAGGTTACCTCGATGCATATGAAATGCAGTATGCCATTTCAACACAAATTTATACAACACATGCTAATATATAAAAACATGTATATATATTAACATAATTAAAGTACATAAAACATGTTATGCATATTCACCATCAATCACACAAAAAATTAGCTCACATGGGCTAATTTAACAACACGAGCAATTCAATTTGAATTACTCAACTATACACAATTTCTCACAAAATTAATTCGTGAATACTATTCACGTGAACAGTGAAACCCTCGGGTTACTATTCACGACCAACATCCAACATCGGTTCCACTTGGTAAACCCGAATTCCATGGCCATTTCCGACCTCATACACACCACAACACAATTCATAGCATAAATTCCAACACTAGCAACCCAAAATAATCTCGTGGATTAAATAATGACCGTCCAAGTGGGTTTCAAAATTCCACACCTCAGTTCCAAGATTTGAGACCGATCAAACGGCCGTTCAAGGCCTCAAACCAACCGAACCATCCACAAAGCACTTAAACAAAGTGTGTTCAAGTAGGATGAAACCTCTAATTCTACGGTTTGTCAAAACTCCACAAAACCTGAGCCCATCGCTGCTCCCGCCCCTCGTAGAACACTTGCTTCTTGCTCCGAAGAATTCCGACGGTCGGATTGCCCAGGATTTTAGAGAGAAGTCTCTCTCTCTCTCTATAAAAATAAAAACAAAACCTTCTGCATCTCATTTTTTCCCTTCCCACGTTTTCTCTTGGCTTTTTGAAGGAAGAGGATGACACTATTCATAATTTTTGTCCTATTATCATTTAAACCACTTCAATAATGCCATTTGTGTCCCTTCCTCTATATTTTGACACGTGGCACGATTTCGGCCGTCCGTTCCCATCATTTCTCTACTCATGCAACATAAGTAACATGAGTACATGTTATAAGTGACTTTCGTTACATCACATGTCATTTTACAAAGACTAAACGCTGTATGCTCGAAAATCGCGGCCAATTCCGATAGTCTCTTAATTCGACGAAATCTCGACGTGGTAGCTAGATTTGCAGAGACGACCTTAACCCAATGGAAACTGGTTTATCATCCGAGATCTAGAAAATTTTCAATTTTTGACCGAAATTACGATTTTACTATTTTTCCATAAATTGAACCTTCTGCCCACATTTCTCCCTAAAAGGAATTTCGCTCCAATCCGGATAATCACAATCACTCACATGCATATGCAACGTGCACTCTACCATGCATGTAAACTAGCCATTTATATATTAAACGATTAAACCACGTACCTCATCCCTAAACAAGAAGGGATATGTGGCCCGCATCGTGTCCTCGCTCTCCCACGTGGACTCCTCCACTCCATAGTGCAGCCATAGCACCCTCACTAAATTTCTCACGGTTCAAGGCCGCAAACCCGATCACGACTATCCAAATGCACACTAGTCCCCTCTCCTCGAAGGTCCCATCTTATGTCGACTTCAATCTCTCCCTAATCCACTACATGAGCCGGATCTACGCATACTCTGAGCACGGAGACGTGAAAACCCTCGTGGACACTGACATGTCGGGCAGAAGCCACCACGCATAAATACTACCCTCGAGCATCTCGGTGCCCAATAAACCCCTCGGGCGATAGGATCTCCTCGTGCTGCCGAACCCGACCACCTCCCAGCATCACCTTCCGCGAAAAACGTGATCCCAAACTCCGAACTCTATGGTCACGCCGCATCAGCATAGCTCTTCTTTCCGCTCCGAGCCGTGAGAAGACGCTGTCAGACAAGCCCACCTTCTGAGGCGTCTATAATCGATCAAGACCCCGTGACTCGAGCCTCCCATCTCGGTCCAACATAATCTGATTTGCATGGCCTCCCATACAATGCCTCATATGGTGTCATTCAGATAATTACTGATGACTATTGTCAGGCGACCCCACTAAGGGAAATTGTCCTAACTAATTCCTTATGATCCAGACGTACGCCAGAAAGTAATCCCAACACCAGAGATAATCCCAAGCACAACGCGTGCAACCCCTACACAACTCCTTCTTGGTGTGTAAACGCTGACCTTCCCAAGGCCACAATCGCTGACAATCCAATGGACCGTCAACCTAGTCCATGCCATGAATGACATCCATATATCGAGCCCCTGCCAGCTCAACAAACACCCAATGCAATTTCCAAAGGGTTATCCAAATCTCGAGTCACTTTAATTCTATCACTACAACTTAAGTCCATGGATACCTAACCGTAGGTTTTCTCATCTCGAGTCACCCCGACTTCTATCACTCAACTCTGTCTATGTGGGATAACCGGGATGCGGTGTTTTCCTAGCAACAAAACTTCTAGCCTACTGCGAGTTTCCTCTTACATTCACATAGAAATTTCGGATGTCTCCAATGGTCTCTTACACCCACGCGTAAATTTTTGATAACTCCATGTGGGTCTCTTACACTACGTAGTCTCTCGACACCCAAGCAGGTCTCTTACACCCTCACGTAAATTCTCGATAGCCCCTGTTCCTGCACCCACAATGCAATTCGGATCTTCCCGGGTCTCTTACACCCACATAGAAATTCAGGATAGCTCCCTGGCCCTTTACACCAATACGTAAATTCGACTTCCCGGCCCTTACACCCACACGTAAACTTGGGATACCTCCCTATGTCTTTGACACACCCCACCCCTACTATCGACTCTGCAAAGTCACCCACTCCACTGTAAATCCCCAAATGCTACTCTAACCCACTAAAAATCAGAAGCCGTCACATTGCTTGCTCAATCTCAGATAAAAATTTTTTGTTTTCAAACTTATGATTTTAGAAAATTTCAGAGCATAACAGTCGTATATAGGATATAGTCCCAAATCCTCAGATACACACCTACACTATTTCAAATACGGCAACCAACAACATTCCTTTCAAAAGAGCCTCAAGCTTCACACATTTTCACAAAACCACCTTATGTACATACATATATTCCTTTATACAAATTCAAAGTATTTCCTTACACAAAATAGTATTAATACAACACAAATACATAAGTTAGAGAACTTAAACCAAGCTCCAAAGATCCACTATGGCCCGTACCTGGAAAATAGTTTTTAAAACAGGAAAATAATGAGCTAAACGAGCTCAGTGAGTGTATGCTATATAAAATGTTTGCTTTTTCTGAAAACATCTCCAAAACTGTAAAACTCTCTTTTACAGGATATTTTCCATAAGCCTTGCTTGCTTACTTTAAAGTTTCTAAAACTTTCTGTACTTGCTTGATTTAAAATTTTGCAAACTTTTCAAAATCTCTTGCTTGCTTTCTTATCTTGCTTTAAAGTTTCCAAAACCTTTATAAACCTCTGCTTTAAAATTTTAAAACTTTTCTCAAACACTGGAACAGGTTCAATCGCTTGCTTTGAAATAAAACGAGCCCGGGCTCAACTGCTTGTTTTAAATCTAAACGGAGCCTCGACTCAACTCTTTGTTTTGAAATAAAACGGGAGCCTCGGGCTCAACTGCTTGCTTTAAACAAACACGAGAGCCTCGTTCACCAGGCACCAAAGGGTTGATTTTTCAAAACCGTATAAAACAGAGCCTTATAAATCATCAACCATCGGAGGCTCTCTCGCTTGTCAGACCCAATGAACACGGGAGCCCGGGCATCGACCGTGTTGCGCTGGCACCTCGGGGTCCGCATCATCAGGTGGAAGGGCCTTGGCCAACGCCACCGGTAAATATGGAATTGACCTAGGTCTTCATCACCATAATTTAGTGAGCCTAACCCTATATTCCAAAGATGCGCTACTAGCCTCCTTTAAATGCATGACGATGATCTAAGCTTGCCGACCAAAAATCTAAATGCATGTATGTTATCCTAACACCATCACAAGACGCATCTTAATACTAATCGTATGTTTATTTAAGACTAGGATTTTTGGTTAGGCCTATTTACAAAATAGACTTTTGTTTGCTTGCTTGCTTCTTTTGAAATATGGTTTTACAATTCAAAACCATTGCTTGTTTCATGAGTAAAGCATGGTTGATTACATCAAACCATTACTTGTTTGTTTTCATATGGTTTAAACAAAACCATTGTTTGCTTAAAACTATTGTTGTTTTTTGAAAACATGATTTACAATTAAACTATTAAATACTTCCACAGTGTCAGCTTTTATAATAATAATACACTAGTATTTGAAAAATAGGTTTAGAACACTCACCTCTTTATTTCCCGAACTTTGAGCACAAATCATCATTTTCCCTGCGCCTTTGCTTTAGCCTACACACTCAATCAATACGGTAATGACACTGTCATGAGATGTGAAACTTAACGCATTTCACACAAGTCACTTTAGGGCCGCACACATTCGTATAAACCAAATTAACAATTTAAATTTCATATCTAAAAAGCCTTAAACAAAAACCACTCATTTTGGTAAACCTTTTTCCAACAATACTTCTGACTTTATTACTCCAAAATTATTCAACGGTCTTCAAAAATTATGAAACCTCCAGATCATCTCCTTTATATATCCAATGACATTTTCAAATTAATTTAAAAATTCCTCTCTAAGGCCTCAACCACATAACACTGCCATAATTTTGTTAAACAATAGTCACTGAATCACCTACTGTTTATCCTCCTTGATTTCTGGGGCCTTAACTCCATAAATTGGAATTGTTTTCACTAATTTGAAGCTATTGTCTAAGGTTTTTCTCCAATTTAATCACTTAATTTGATCACCAAACTCATCGAATCACCTTACTGTTATCCTTGATTTCTGGGGTCTAACTCCATAAATTGAAATTGTTTCTCTACCAATTTGAAGCTATGGTTCTAAGGTTTCTTCTCCCACTAATCCACCCAATTTGGATCACCAAAACTCAAGTTATTGTATTTTATATCTAGATTACTCCTAAATTGGTAGAACAGACCCGCACATAAACCCACTTTGAAAAATTTCGCACTTACAATTTGCATGCACTTCCTTCAGCTAACTTATTTCTATAGAAGTATATTTTACCCAGAATTTTGAATCACTCAATTTGGATGAGTGAAACTCCACTTATGGCAAAAACACTACAACAATACCCAAAACAGAGCATAATCGGTGAGCTACACGAGCTCACCTTTCAATCCGTATTTGGGAGACTTAGAGCTACAATTTGCTCTTGGTCCCTTCTATACATTTGTAGCCCTATCTCTTATGGTTCTTTAACAATTAGAATCAATTAATTTGGATGATTATAACTTAATCTATAGCCAAAACAAAAACAGGGTTTTACCAAATTTTGACATAATTTCCTTTAAAAAAAAACCCAACATTCTTTTTTTTTTTTTACAATCAGTCCTCAAAACCGTAATACCTCAATAATCAACATGAAAGTCATTCAAAACCACCTATAACACTTACTGGTGGCTTGGCAACTCCATACAACAAAACCTTAGGTAAAATCCTAAAAAATTCAACCTAAGGTCCCACCAATTCTTCCGAAACCATAGAATTAAGATGGCTTCCATGTCATCTTTACCAATTTGTATTTACCCACAAATTCAGTCAAATCAAGGGCTTGTGTGATCTTTCCACAAAAACCCTAGACAAAGGAGGACTCCATCTCCAAACCAAACCTAGGGAATCCAGCACACCATGATTTCAAGATAAAGACATACCTTGTTTTGGGTTTTCTCCCTTCTCCTTCTTTCCTTTCCTCTTTCCTCTTTTCTCCTTCTTCTCCTCCTAAGTTCTTTCACTTAGCCATTTGGAGAACAAAAAAATGAGTTTTGGCTTTTGTCTTCCCATTTTTATAGTCTAAACTTTTTGCCTTAATTACACATAGATCCTTGATCTCAAAAATTTCACACCAACTCTTGGAATTTTTATTATGGCCCATATCTCATCCCATCTGATGATTTACATCCCAAACACATCCACCTTATTCATGACATGATCTTAATCACAACATCATTCATACCTTTTCCAAAAAATACTACAAGTGATAATCAAACTATGGTGCTCCTACTAAGAATTCCAGACTGTGATATCCTCTCGTGATCTGGTGCCATAAATCCTCCTCCTTTAGAACATTTTGTCCTCGAAATGAACAAACTAAACTCAAAGGAAAGGAAAATTCCTCATTCGAAAAATAATTGAGGGTACTGACGGCGCATCTGAGTCTCCTCTCGTCTGGTACGTCCCTCCTCATGATTCTTCCATAGACTTAACCAAAGGGATCACCTCGACTTCAACACCTGCCCTTGCATCTACAATCCGCATGTGTATTTCCTCATAAATCAGGTCTCTCCTTTAGCCAAACGAAGGCTCTCCACCACATGTGAAGGATCCGGGATGTATTTCCTTAACACTACACATGAACAAATAACTGATATCCCAAATTCACTTGTGTTGTTCATCCACCTCGCTTCACAATCTCATAAGGTCCCTATATATCTGGACTAAGTCATTTTACTCCCGACCAAACACCTTTCCAAGGGAAATTTTCAAAAGACCTTGGCCACCAATCTCGAATCGCAGTTTCATACTTCCGTTTGTCCGCATAACTTTTCTCGTTTACTCATTGCCTGTTATCACGAACAACCCTTCACTTTCTCCAAGATCCCACACTCCAGGCCTACTAGTCTTCTCTCAGCCAACTCCTAATCCCACACACTGAGCTCATATTTCACTATACATGGGCTCAAATAGAGCCATCTTTGTACCGGTCCGATAGCTGTTGTTACAGCTAACCATCATGTTAAATTATATCCAACTCCCCAATCACCACAAGCTCTCAAGATATCCTCTAACGTCTCGAATGGTCCTTTCGACTCACAATCCGTCAAGACAAACAACAGCCAAATGAAGGTACCTAAAGTCAAGTTGCAAACTAGGCCAAAACTCGTGGATGTGAACCTGGGTCTCGATTCAAACTATCGAAATCAACTGCTTAAGTCTCACTATCTCATCCACATAACTGGCCAATTCTTCCAGAGAATCCTCAACATTAATCGCGTAATGAGCAGACTCTCACACCATCACCATCACCCATAGTATCATGTTTATCGGTCCTGTGGAAGACCTCACTATAAAATCCATAGTGATCTTCTCCCATTTCCATACTGAATAGAGTAACTGATCTCCTACGTGCCTCCCAGCTGCCTTCACTCCCGCCGACAAGTCAGACATCCGAGGAAGAAACTTGCAATCTCTTTCTTCATCCCATTCCACCGCAATGTTCTTTCAAAGTCCTGCATCTTGGTACTACCTAGAGATGATAAGGCATGGTATGAATGTGCTTCTTCCATAATGTCTCTTCACCGCCACGCACTACATCTCTCCATCCTTTCACTATCATGCCGCTATCTCTAATTTGAAATCCTCTACTTTCTTTCTTCCTTTTCTATCTCTTCCTTAAGCTTAATCATCCGTGGATCCCGACCGCCCCTTACTAGAATCCGATCCACTACAGTGGGTCTAACATGAAATGTGGCCAACAAGGCCCTAATCCTCAACCTCCACACAATTTCTAAAGCTCTCGATCCACCAATGCTGGGAAGATAACCCCATTTCATATGAGACAAAGAACTCTCTGGTCGCTCACTTAAGGCATCTCGCTACTACATTAGCTTTTCCCCGGATGGTACTCAATAGTACAACAGAGTCTTGAATCAACTGGCCATCTTCTTTGCCTCAGTTTAACCTTTTCAGTGAAACATATTAAAGACTCTTATGATCTATAAAGATCCTACAAGGAACACCATATAAGTAATGTCTCCATATTTTTAGAGGAAACACGACTGCTACAAGCTCTAAGTCGTGTGTAGGGTAATTCTCCTCATGCTTCTTCAACTCTCTAGAGGCATATGCAATCACCCTATCATTCTGCATCAAACACAAACCAAGGCCTCACGAAGCATCACTATAAACCACAATCATCTCTCCCATCAAGTAAAGTTAGAACCGAGTTAAAGCACCTACCCTTCAACTCAAACTCACGGGCAGTGCATCCACCCAATCATACTTGACATCTTTCCTTGTCGCCAGCCGCGGGCCGCATTCGAGAGCCCCCAACAAACTTCCCGTAATACCTTTGCTAAACCAAGGAAGCCTCACCACTCACTATCTTTGGTGGTTTCCAATTTAATGCCAACTCTATTTCTTAGGATCTACACTCACCCCTCTACTGAGATCACATGACCTAGGAATGCACCATTCAAATTCCAAAACCGGCACTTGCTTAACTTTGGCATATAACCGTCGCCTCCCCAGGGTCTCGCAACACAATCCTCGTGTGCTCCTCGCAATGTTCCTCCGAACTACCCGAATACACTAGTATATCATCGGGAGCAAACTATGACGAACTCATCTAAATACTACTGAATACTCCTGGGCTCATCAAATCCATAAACGCCGCCTTGAGTATTAGTCATTTCAAATGGCATCACCGTAAACTCGTAATGCCCGTAGCGGTCCTGGAATGCGCCTTTAGGCACATCACTCGCACCCTCAACTCCGATGATACCCCGACCTCAAGTCTATCTTGGTATACCTGAGACCGAGCTGACTCAAATAACTCATCGATCCTGTGGAGCTGGATGTTACCAATTTCTGACAACTCTATTCAATCGTCTCGTAATCTATACACAATCGCAACTCCCATTTTTTTTCACTTAAGAGAATCGGAGCTCCCCATGGGGTTATGCTCGGTCGAATGAATCCCTTACTCCAACAACTCTCTAACCGAGCCTTAAGCCCCCAACCTCGTAGGAGCCATCCTATATGAGGAATGGAAATGGGCCTGGCCCCCTGATCAAATCAACAGAACCCACCTCTATTTCGGAGGTAATCCCGCACTATCATCCGGGAATACATCTGGGAACTCTCTAACAACTGGAATCTCATCCATCATAGTCCCCTCCTTCCCTGTCTCCATCACATAAGCTAGATAACCCTGACAACCCTTACGCAGCATCCTCTGCGCTGCCATGGCGGAGATCATATTGGAAGATAACTCTCTGCGTATTCCCTGAACTTCACCAATTTCCCGCCTATGCAAATTTGCATTTCCTTTATAACACCCATCGGCTCTATGGCGAGATAGCCAATCAATGTCGGTGAACCACATCAAAATCCCTATATCTAAGGCCACATGATCCACAAACTCCTGCCCCCAATCAAAACTCTACTATCTCCGAGACTCACTGTCTCGAGAATAACGGATCTCCACCGGGAAGGAACTCTGTTACACCTCTAATGGATGGGTCTCTATTTGGAAGCGATCTAAGAAAGGCCTGGATGCAAATAAATGCTTGGCTCCTGGGTCCACTAATGTATATACATCATGATAAAGGATAGAAATAATACAAGTAAATCATCAGAGCTTGATTCAGATCCCGTTGAGTCACAATATAAACTCCTAGCCTCGAGTACGGGCCCTGGCCTCGCATCCCCCGGAGCACTACTTCTACCTCTACCACGACCGCCCCCACCAAGGGCCGCACCGCCCTCCGCTTGGGAAACCTCTCTCAAGACCTCGAGTGCTCATCTCCGTGCCTGGCATAGCTGGCTAATAAGGTCTCTACACCAATCAACCAGGGCACTTTGAAATGGCCTTCCGCCAAAGGGAAAAACACCCGTACTATATCCTTACACTCCCATGGTGTCGCCCGACACATATGACAAATAGGAGGGGAATGCTCGAGGTCCCACTGGCAGCAATCGGGGGCCTCACCGATCCCTCGACTAGAGATAGCCCCACCTACACCTCGGCCTCTCGTAACCTTTACCCTTGCTTTCTTTCATCAGACTTCAATTAAAACTCGCGTTGAGAAGTGCCCGTGCACTTCACTTCTGCTTACTCCGATACATACCGTAGTACTTTGCTTGCTCAACTCTCAGAGCGGCCTCAACTAAGTCCCCAAATCTATTCTGAGGAACCACCGACAAATGCACTCTAATTCGGTGCTGCAATCCTGCTAAAAACCTTTTGCACTTCAGGACTTCATCAGCCTGAATATATGGAACCAATCTAACTAGTTCTGAGAACCTCTTCTCATATTCTGATACTGACATGTTCTTCTGCTCTAATATGAAGAACTCCTCAATTTTTGAATCCTTGCGGACTCGAGAAAGAACCCATTAGTGAACCTCATGAAATTGGTCCCATGATATTCCATTAGGGATACCTCACGACATCCCACCAATCCTTAATACCTTTCCATCGGAAAGTGGAAAACAAGACTCACGCTATCTTGCAGCCCGTAACTCGATCGGCCTTATTTACTCGGTCTAGCCATAACCAGGCATACGGATCCTGCTGCATCCATATGGCTAGGCGCTGCTTTTGTACTCTCTCTGTCGACCTCCCGGGTTCTTGATAACCTCTCTAGGTGGTGGTGGAAGCTGCGGCTAATGATCTTTGTCAGTATGGCTACTATCTGCTTGTAATCTGTGCTACTGCTCTGTAGTAAACAATCCACGGCACTTGAGCTCCCTCACGGTGGCGGATAGTCGAAGCGACCCTGCTGGCGAATCTTGATTATAAAAGCGATAGTGGAACCAACCTACGTGCTCATCCCTCTCGGAGTCACTAGGGCCAACAGAATCATTTGAATAACTCTAGGGCGACCTCCTATGTCCTCTTCCTGACATAGTGCTGTATTTGCAAAAATATCAACTGTTTAATACTTTGAATCACTTGATATGTATGTACGTTGAATTCGAAATTGTATGGTTGCCAATAGTGTAAATTGTGTATAACACAGGTTTTCCTAAGACTCGACTCTATTACCAACTTGTGTTGTGATCATTTGTCCTCAAGCCTTAGGTTATACCAACTTATGCTCTGATACCACCTTGACACACCCTGCTTTACTATCGGTGTGCAGAAGCCACTCCCTGAGAAATCCCTAGTTACCTCTGTATTCAAGAAAATCTGTGAAGCGAGAAGTCGTATTGCGCGATCAACAATTTTTTTCTTTTCTAAACTTATGATTTTATAAAATTTGGCAGCATAACGGAGTTGCATATAGGACATGTCCCCAAATCTTGTATCTGCGATTTTCTTATTTCAAATATGGCAACGGCAAACATTCTTTCAAAGAGCCTCGGCTCCACACATTTCACAAAACCACCTTATGTACATACATATATTCCTTTATACAAATTCAAAGTATTTTCTTACACAAAAATAGTATTAATACAGCCTGAAATACCGAAGTCGGGAGAATCTACTTTGCTCAGTATCAAGCGTGCACATTGCACCGGAAAATAGTTTTAAAACGGGAAAATAATGAGCTAAGCAGGCTGGATGCGATTATATATATATAAAATGTTTGATTTTGTAACATCTCTCCAAAGCTGTAAAACTCTCTTTTTCACGGGATATTTTTCATAAACCTTACTTGCTTACTTTAAAGTTTCTAAAACTTTAATACTTACTTTAACTTTTAAAAGTTTATAAAACTTTTCAAAATCTTAACCTTTCTTTACCTTGGCACAAAGTTTCCAAAACTTTTTATAAACCTCTTGCTTTAAAAGTTTTTAAAACTTTTCTGCTTCTAGGAGCACAGGTACGATAAACACACAAAATAAAAGCGAGTCTGGGCTCCAGTAGTTTGCTTTAAAATCTAAGCGGGGCACAGGCTCGACCGTTTGTTTTGAAATAAGCGATTTGATCGTCGTTGCTACAAAACAAACCGCGAGCTGGGCCTGACGTCTTACCGATGTGGTTGATTTTTCAAAAGCTGTATAAAACATTCTTATAAATCATTAACCCTTTGAAGCCTTTACCATTCTTTGTACCCAGTGAACCACGGGAGCTGGGCATCGGCCAGATGCAGATGGAAGGACACAGGTCAGCATCACACAGGTGGAAGGGCCTTGGCCCCGCGTCACCTTCGGAGTAAATATGGTGAACTGACCTAGGTCTCCATCACCCACGTAATTTAGTTAGAGCTTTAACCCTATATACTCCAGTGTTTACAGATCCTTTAAATGCATGATGTGATCTAAGTTCTTAGACCCGATGAATCTAAATGCATGTATGATATCCTAGCACCACACGCGTCGGGAATACCTCGACGGTATACTTTGCTTAAATTAGGGATTTTGGTTGAGCTTTATTTTACGAATAGGCTTTTTGTTTGCTTCAGCAGCTACTTTGAAATATGGTTTTACAATTGAAAGCCATTGCTTCTTTATAAAAGTATGGTTGATTACATCAAAACCATTACTTGTTTTCTTTTCACATATGGTTTAAGTGAAGCCATTTTGTTTGCTTAAAAACTCATTGCTTGCTAAACATGGTTTTACAATTAAAACCATTAAATACCAGTGTAAATGTAAGACCGAGAAATTCGATTTGGAAAAATGGCAAAGCCATCAATTTGAACTCTGAGAATTGTAATTTCGGTTAAAAATCGAAATTTATTCTCTAGATCTCGGATGGCCAAGCAGTTTCCTTAGTTAGATAACGTATGATCCATTGCTCTGTTAATTCGTCGAATTTTGAGGAGCCTGGTCGGAGTTGACACGTTTTTTGAGGCATCACATTTCGGGTGCCGTAAGATGATATTTGATGCGACGAAAACCACATATAACACGTACTCATGTGTCATAAGTGGCATGAGTCGAGAAATGATGAAAATGAGCGGTAGAGCTAGTCTTAGAATGTCAAAAGCGGGAAAGGAAAGGGCGTGTTGGGAATTAGGTAAGTTGTTAAGTTGAATGGGACAAAAATGCTGTGTTGTCTCCTCCATTAACCAAAAGCGTGGCTTCAGAGCACTTACGGTGAGGTTTGAAATTCGTTTCTGAAGAGTGTCTTCCTTCACAGAATGTCGAGGCCCGATGATCGTCGAGTCGTCGGGACAAGAAGGAAAGCTGCTCTACGCAAGGAGGGCTTTGCGTGGGTATTGACAAACTCCGAGAGGTAGGGGTTTCTTCCTACTTGGGTTTTACACTTTGTTCAAGTGCTCATGAGTGTTTAGGTTGCTGGGGCCTTGAGCGGTAGTTGATCGATCCCAAAACATGGGACGGGTGACTAAATTTATGGAACCTTAATTTGGTGTCCTTGGATGTCACGGGCTGTTGGGTGATTATTGGTATACTTTAACACCTGCAAATTATGTGTTAGTTTGCTCAGGAAATGGATTTGTGAAATTCGGGTTCAAGTGATGACGATTAATGATTTTTTGAATATGAAAGCAAGAGGTTTCACTATTCAGGGAATAATGTTCACAAAATAATTTTTGTGAAATAATGTGTTTGGTTAGTAATTTCGTCGAGTTGCTTTCGTGTTTACGATCATTATTACGTGAGCTAATTTTGATGTAATTGATGATGAAATTACATGACATGTTTGTATGATTTAAATTATGTGAATATGATTATGTATTTGCATGTGTTATTGAATTATAAATGGAATTGGCATCATGCATTCCATGCTGAACACCTAGACGATAGAGTGATGTGGTAGTTCTTGAGAGAATGGTTCGGGTTGCCTTCAAAAATAATAAATATCGGAGGGTAGTTCAAACATAATATCAAGTAGTCGGAGGCGGCTTGGTGTCTTCATTGGAGGTAGTCCACATAATATCAATCGTCGAAGTAGACCCGATTGATATATATCGTAGGGTTGTCTAGTAAACTAAGGTTCTCATACGAGGCTTGGGCGAGGTGTGAGAAGTCGGGAGGACTTCGGGATATGAGATGGTCAGTTAGACATTCCATTAGGATCATGCATTTACTTGGCGGAATGTGTTTACTGGAGCATTGCATATTCGCCTAAAACACAGGGTCCGTTGATATTATTCGACCATGAAAACACTACGTGAATGTCGGGTGACTTGACATTCGTGAAATAGACGAGAGTCTCTTTATGCGAAGAGCTCGACCGGGATACATAACACAATATATAACCTGTCCCGACAATCCATGAGTAAAGCGACCACTTGACCTGAGCAAATACTCATCCTAATAATTCCCGACTATATACAATAGTTTCAAGAGTTAGAAATCACTCTTATACAAACATATATTAAATGAAAAACATTATAATACATGTATCCTTAATAAAACCAAAAACCCGCAGTGACTGTTCTCAAACTGAAGCTCTAGGATGAAGAGCGGGTCTCTCGTGCGCTCCTGCGCATAAATGATATCATGACGAGGGTGAGCTAGTGCTCAGTCAGTGGAATCACCCTACATAGGGCTCTCTCCCACCCCAAGTGCATATACAATGCTCCAAAGAAACTTTTATTCAATAAAGCCGCATGATCCTACTTGAATATACTACTGAACAACTCATGCCAGAGTCACTACAGGCTCCTCACTTGCCTAAGCCACGTATGAAACATTATTTTTCAACAAAGATGTTGTTTTTATTTGTGGACTACCCTCCGATATAAGTAATTGGACCGACTCGGAGTGTGATGTTTAGTGGACTGCCCTCAGTGTGTATATCAAGATTGGGCCGACTTTCGAACCAATTGATATTTTTATATGGTTTACCTCGGAGTAATTGTGCTGTTGAGTCGACCCTCAGAAACCATTCTCTGAGGTCCTCAGCCGCCTTTTATTGTTCTAGGGTGCCCCGGTGCATATGGAATGTGATCATCAATTCAATACAATTATATAACACATGTAAATATATAATAAATGCATATATTCACATAATTTAAATCACACAAACATGTCGTATGGTGCCACAATTCATTACACGAGATGGCTCACTTGGGCTAATTATCCAACACGAAACAATTAGTTGGGCCTCAACCAAACACATTATTTCATAAAAAATATTTTGTGAACACTATTCACAGACGGTGAAACCCTCGGGTTCTTGTTGCGGTTCTGTCCCATTACCTTTTCCACACAATTCAATGTTTGACCTCATACCATCAACCTGGTTATTTTGTAATTTGTAGAATAAACACTGACAAACCCCTACAGTCCTGAAGCTGGCATTGTTGGGCTCCATAAATTTCTGATCATCGATTCACTTTGAACCAATTTCATAGCCCATTTCGGCCCTATGCACATCATCACGATTTAAGCATAATTTATGCCGACAACAACCCAAAACAGCCCCTCCGCGATTACAGTTGCACATGCGGGTTGTCATTCAAACAATTCGGTCCGAGTTTTGGGACGAGATCAAGCGGCGTTAAGGCCTCAATCAATCGAAACATTATAAAACACTTAAATAAAGTGTAAGAGCCAATCCCTACCTCCACGGAGTTTGTTTAAAAACTCAAACTTTTGACATCGTGGTAGCTCTCGTAGCGTAGATCCGCTGCGCCCGATCGATGACACAACGGTCCGTTTTTCGTTGATCGAGGAAAATCATCATAAATATCATTTGGAGTCCTATGACCATCAGGATTATATTGATGCCTTTTTACCATTGAGCCATGTAGAACACTCGGATATATTTGAATACGGTTCTGAAGCGCACCTTGTGTGGGACAGCGGGTTAGACCAGTTGACAAAGCGACATGGAATTGGAGTTCCCCTACACCCTTTGAGGCTTCTCATTGTCTCTGCAAATATAAGAGCAACGACAGCATATGCTAGACTTCCACTTATATTTCTTGAATCATCCCCACTTCTATACATGAAGCGTCCAGTCCTTCCACCTGACATAAGCGGTTAGTAGACATGGCATAATCAAGTCATCAGAACATGTTCCATGTATTTGGTACCTGACATTCTGTTCTGATTGGAGATGTACAACCCGAAACAAGCGGTACGGTAATCCACAATATCCATCTGCGGCAGTGATGGGGAATGTAAAGGTTTCTTAAATTCTCCCTGTGGAGGATTGCATCAACATTCAATCAGGCACAAACTCTGTCAGAACAATTCATGATCTCTGTCGTGGTTAAATCAAAATCATCAAGATCATCACAATCTTCAAAGTCGAAATTCCGGTTCACCTCCGTGAATTCCTCTCTAATGGCATCACTATCAATGGTTCCACGGTAAAGTAACCAGAATTAGCAGGCCAAATTTCTTAGTAATGAGTTCTGAGCTGGTTTCGGATCATTGAACTCTCAAAGCAGCGACATAAAGCGAAATGAGGGATGAATAGGCCTGCTGAGAGGGCAGGTCTTCAACCTCCTTCACCGCTGTCCTCACAAGAAGGATTAAAAGAGATTGCAGAGGCGATCTTAGGGCGAGAGGAAAGCTGATGCGACGAACCCAGGGGTATTTCTTGCCATGGATGGTAGGATAAACGAGGCCTAGAGAATGTTACGGGCATCTTCACTCGGAGATTAAACACCCTCTTTTTCTCTTCGTGCACGATTTTCCTTTTTGTGTGTATAATATTATATTATTATTATTATTATTATTATTATTATTATTATTATTATTAACATTATTATCATTATTTGGATAAATGATTTCTATTGTCCCATTCGGGTCCATTACGCCCCAAAGAATTTTTATTTCTTTTAGGTTCACTTTATTGTAGCGAACGATCAAGCCATAGTTTAAAGATTTTGGTAAAAATCGCCCTTGTCGAATCCTTTGGCGATTTATCACCCGGAAATTCGTAAATAGTCATTGTCTCGAGAATTTGTGAAACTTTTAAGGTCACTAGATTCATGAGAATGAATTTATGATTGCAGTGCATTTAGTCATCGAGATCTAGAATTTCCGTTACTCATAGAAATTACCGTTTTACCACTTTTTAAAAAAATTGAATTTTCGGGTCTTGTTGCCTTAGGTGGAGAGTAGCCAACTTAGGGTGATTCCACTGAACACTGGCTCACCACAGTCGAGGATACTATTTTTCACAGTGCAGGGCGTGCGAGGAGACGGCTAATCTAGGCGAGTTTTAGAAGAGGCGAGAATGTGGCTTTGATGGTTCTACATGTATTAGAATTGTTTTTCATTTTAATATATGTTGTATAAGAGTAAAAACAATTGAACTC
Organism: Tetrastigma voinierianum; assembly: GCA_016808115.1. NCBI lineage: Eukaryota > Viridiplantae > Streptophyta > Magnoliopsida > Vitales > Vitaceae > Tetrastigma > Tetrastigma voinierianum. The sequence goes on along the minus strand of JAEQBH010000417.1, from coordinate 455,097 downwards.
TGGAAACTATTGGATATAGTTGGATATATATATATATATATATATATATATATATATATATACTCTCTCTATATATATATATATATATATATATATATTGATAGTAGTGATGTTGTATTGGGGGCTGGCGGCTATTTGTACTCATGATATTGATGTTGGGATGGAGTTATATCTGGAGTTTTGTGGTAGACCGTACAAGGTTCTGCACGATTTCGTGAAAAATGTCGGGTGCAGGCATTCACTAGTGTCCGTAGTTGACGGGTAGTCAACGGACCCCGAGGTTTGGGCGTCGACGGTATCGAGCTTAGGTATCTGACTACCTGGGCTAGGGAATTGGACTTAGGCCATAGTCTTTGAGGTGTGAACATCACCACTAGGGTGTGGTTCGATGTTGAGTTTAGGTATGAGATTACCTAGGAAATCACGGGACAAAACCAGGACACTACTGCATGTGTTTTAGGTGATTGTTTGATAAATGATGTGAACATGTGAATGTTTGACAGATAATTGTGTATACCATGTTATACGTGTTATGATTGTTTGTGCTCGATTACTTAGCACATAGGAAAACAAGTGATGTGTTAGAAACTTTTTAGAAGTTTTTAAAGTGTGTAAGCTGGAGAGACAATAGGAGAAATAGGTAAGTGAATAGAATTTATTGCAGGTTTAATTACCGCATAATGAAATCAAATTTTTAATAAATTTGAGGTTGAACACTAGGAGTTGTGTTATATAAGGAGGCTTTGAGAGTCTGGACCTTTTCCGGGAATTAAATGAAAAAAATAAAAAATAAATTTTAAGCAATTTATTTGGTTTATTGAAAGAGAAAAAAAAAAAAAATATATATATATATATATATATATATATATATATATATATATAAGGTGGAGAGAAAATTTTTCACAGTGTAAATGGAAAGAAAGTAAAGAAAATAAATTTTATAAATTTATTTGGTTATGAGTGAAGAAATGATTTTATAAGGTTTACAAGTTGTAAAATTGAAGAAAATGAGTAAATAAATTTTATAAATTTATTTGAGTGTTGAAAATAATAATAATATAATAATTTTAAGAAGTAATTTTTTGTTTTCTTTGAATAATTAGAAAAAAAAAAAAAAAAATATATTTATAATGAAAAAAAAAAAAAAAACTAGTGTAGAAATTTGAATTGAAGCTCTTTGCTCAGTGCTTTGCAAGAAAATGATTGTATTGGATTGGGTAGGAGTGTTGTATTGCAATATGAAGTGTATTGAAAGTTAGTGGGTGTTGAAAATTGTATTAAATACAATTTTTTGTATTGTAAACAAGAGGAGGCTTCATTTGGAAAATTTTGTGGCTGTCTGATATTTTGTATTGTGACGACGGGGCGGTAGAGGCTGGCGGGTGTCGCGACTGGGGCGCGACCACGGCAGTAAAGCCATCCGACGACGCGGCGAGCCCTTGTGAGGTTCGCGAGTGCGCGGCATGCGAAGCGTGAAATTTGAACCTGAGTATGGTGGCGGGACACCTTGTAGCGACACGTAAGCGCTAAGCGCAGCGAGGAGCGTTAGGCGCGCGGTAGGGACATCTTGAGGCCTTGACGGCCGCGACAAGGCGCTGCGGCGGCCCGAGTTGACGGTAGGCGAGACGTGGGGCGACAGCCGCGACGGCCAGGACAGCCCGCGACACGGTAGCCGCGCGCGGCCATGCGTATTTGTCTTTGGGGGTCTTCGGCACGGGGTACGTGGGTTGCATAGTGCGCACCGGCTGTTACGACCCGATTTGACTCGATAATGTTCAGGTCAATTTTGACGCTATTTCGCCGAACGGTTCGCGAACCGCGTTCCTCACAAAAATTTGAAAGAAAATTCATTTAAATTAAATTAAAATCAAATAAAATGAGACAAAATTTTGGAAAAATAAAATTTTCGACAATAAATTTTGTTGATAAAAATATTTTAAATGCATGATTGATTGCCTTGCATTGCTTATAAATGCAGGGACTTGATATATATGCACTGATTTAGTGTATGATTAGTGTCTCGGGGCTGTGTTTATGCCTTCGAGATATTGCATTGTATTTCTTGTCATTTAAGCTGTGTAGATGGCTAGTAGAGGCGGCGTGAGGGCGTCCATGAAGTGCTGGTCGGGCACCATAGACATTTGACCCGTATGATGTTGAGTGAGGCCTTTGTTGAAATTGTAGGTGTTGCGGCTGCCTCATGCAGGCTAGCAGGAGGTAGTCGGGAGTCTAGTAACCTCCAGAGGTTTAGGCGCATCATCCTCAGGCATTCATAGGGAGACGGAGTGGTGGCGGACTGTTGGTTATGCGGATGAGCGTCTGGAGCTAGCGGAGATCACTAAGATCTGACGGATCAGTTCCTTCATTTAATTTAGAGGGGAGACCTTGGTGTGGTGGAAGTGGGCGAAGGACCTCTAGAGACTTAGAGCTATGACATGAGCGAGTTTCGAGGAATTTGTTCATGAAGTACTTTTCCCGAGAGCGCAAGGCATACGAGGCTCGGGGAGTTCCTAGAGCTGACGGGCGGCAGGCGTGATGGACTCGTGGCTAGATTCCACAGAGTTAGCCAGTTGCTGATGATTCGTGGCCACCAACGGCAGTGAGGAGATTCAAGAATGGGTGAAGTTGTCCGTTGGACGAGTATAGGACCTTCTGAGATATGGATTCCATGGTTGGAATGACCACGACCGTAGAGAGAGAGATAGAGGATGCTCAGACGCAGGATGTGAGTGTTAGTAGCAAGAGGAAGGGCGGTAGTCTTCTTCGATTCGAAGAGGTAGAGCTTCTAGTTCGAGGTCCCGAAGTCGCGGCCATCCGGGCGAGGGGTGAGGATTGCCGGTCGAGGCGGGACGAATGGTGTGCTACCATTGTCGGCAGCTGGACACATGAGGAGAATTTTGATGGATCGGGGTTTTAGGGCCAGTCTGATCCCAGTCGATACTTGAGGCGAGAGAGAGATCTGATCACGTTCCTCCACCAGCGCGATACCAGGCGAGAAGCGGTCTCGGTTTAAGTGCGGGCACCTCACATTTCCGCAGGCGAGAGACTGGGAAGTATGGGTAGAGCGAAGGGCGAGGCCTGAGGCGAGACATCAGGGGTTCGGGCGTGTCTCGCTACGCTCACACCCTTGGTAGTCAGCGAGATCCGGTCGGTTATACGGTGCGTTTGCTATCTCGCTGTAGGCGAAGTGTTGTCGATTACGGTGCGTCGCGTTCATTCATTGCTGCATCAGTTGTGGTAGAGTTGGGCTTGGTTGAACTGAAGAACGCTGTAGTAGTTTCTCCCTAGGATAGGCGAGAATAGGGATGATATGTCGTGATGCGGTTGGAATCTCGGGGACTCTTACTTTCGCGGTGGACGCGAGGATCGCTGGACATGTCGAGTTCGATGTCATCAGGATGGATTGGTGGCGACTTACGGGGTTGTTATCGATTGTGAGTATAGGAGGATTACCGCCTACACGCAGGACGGTACTCGCGTGGTATTTGAGAATGGCTTGATATTTTGCCCCAGACGATGTACGAGTCCAGATGTTAGGGACAGTTGGCGGGTTAGCTAGCGAGCCTTACCTGGAGGGACGGAGAGACCGAGACTTGGGTCTACCTCGGAAGTAGTATGCGAGTATGTGGATGTTTTCGGATGAGCTACACGGACTACCTCCAGCGGTGAAAGTAGACTTGATTATGATTACTGTTTTCACCCCATCATGATTTCACTTTCAGGATGACATAGGTTGAGTTCAGACTGGGATCCATTTCTGGGGAGCTACTAGACAGGGGTTCATAAGACCAGGCACTTCACCATGGGAATTTCCGGTTCTGTTTGAAGAAGAAGGACAAGACCCTTCGTGCATTGATTAAATGGTCGAGCCGTTATTCAGGGAATGGTGCGCACTCTGAGTTAATGATTTTGTTTGATCGGTTGAGAGGAGCGCGAGTCTACTCCAGGATAGACCTTTGCCTTGGTTACACCATCCTTCAAGGGATTAGGGAGACAGATATCCTAAAACTGCATTGGGCGCATTGCCAGTCGACGCTGGGTTTCGACCAGTACCCTGGATTAACAGATGCACCGACATTCGCGTTCTCATGCGTGCCGGATGTTCGACCTATTCGTCCGAGTTTATGCGTAGTGCCATTGGATGATCTTTATCTACTCCCGGTCGAGAGTGGGAGCAGAGTATCGCGAGGATCGTTCTGATTGTTGAAGACCTTCGCCGGTACATCGCGAAGTTCAATAAGTGTGAGTTACGGCTATTGAGGTGAGATTTTGGGACACGTGGTGTCGACGCCAGGGAGATGTGGTCGGCCCGAGAGAAGGTCGAGCGGTGGTAAGTTTAGGAGAGGCAGTCGATCTTCGAGATACGTAGTTTCTTGGGATTGGCTGGTTATTACAGGAGATTCATTGAGGATTTCTCTAGGATAAGCGGCTTTATGGTAGGTTGTTAGAAAGGTCGAGTTTGAGTGGGATGACCCGTGCGAGGCATTCAAGGAGTTGAAGGAGACTTGCCCAGCTCCATCTTGATAGTCCCGGACAGGGGACAGGGGTACATAGTGTATTGTGATGCCTCACAGGGCGGATTGGATGTGTTTTTGATGCAATCAGGGAGGGTAGTAACTTATGGTTCTCGTGTTTGAAGAATCACGAGCAAAATTACCGCTGACATGGAGTTGGCGGCCATGGTCTTCGCCTTGAAGATTTAGGCGCCACTGCCTCTGTGAGGAGTTCGAGGTGTACTCGGACCATAAAAATCGAGTATATTTTCATGGCGGGATAATATGAGAGCCTGGATGGATGGGTTCACAGGATTATGACTTCACTTTGCATTACACCTCCGGTAAGGCAAATGTGGTGGCTGATACTTTCGGTCGGAAGTCACGATGAGCGTTGGTAGTATAGCTTCGGGAGTGGCGGATGCTGAGGCCCCGTGGGACCCGGTTTAGACTCACGGTATAGCGGCGGACTTAGGGTACCTTGGGAATTTTAGTGGCTACCAGTCAAATGTGAGTAATTGAGTCCGATGGCGGGGCGTGAGATAGTGTCCATTAGGGACCGGGTACAGTCAGGTACGGGTGACGAGGGCTGGACCGTTCACACAAATGGTGGTCTTCGATATAGGGGACGGGTAGTGGTTCCCCAGTTGACCGATTTGAGAGAGGAGATTCTTAGGGAGTTTCACTGCTCGGTGTGCCGTTGCATCGGGTGTGAGATACTGCCAGGATCTTCGTCGTCAGTATTACTGGAGCGGAATGAAGAGACACGTAGGGGACTTTGTGCGACGATGTCTCACATGTCAACAGGTTAAGGCTGAGCACCAGAAGCCAGCAGGGCTACTTCAGCCATTGGAGGTAGCTGAGTGGAAGTGGGAGCACGTCACGATGGACTTTGTGACCACGCGCCTGAGGCGCAGCGAGGCATGGCGCGGTGGTAAGTAATGGACCGACTCACGAAGTCGGCACATTTCTAGCCGTCGCGGATGACCTTACGCCTTGGAGAGATTCTACCGGTTGTACATTCGAGGTGATACGAACTTCCCATGATACGAGCCTCACATATTCGGATAAAGGGACGAGGTTCTGGCGCCTTTTGGAAGGATTTCCAGGCTGACTGGCGATGATGATCTGGTGTTCCATCCTCGAACCAGTGATGATTTGAAGAAGGACTATCTGAGTATTAGAGAGACTTGCTGCTCTGACATCGTCTGGATCTATAGAACAGTTGGGAGGAGCATTTGCCCTTTGTGGAGCCGCCTGCAGCAGTTATCAGGCTATTATCAGATGACTTCCTGCTAGTCATTGTATACAGGTATCTGCAGAGTCTACAGTTATGTTGGACCGAGTGAAGGCTCGTCCGCGGTCCACGATCGATTAGAACACCTCAGGAAGGTCTGAGCTTGATACAGCGGTGTCTTCACACGGTGAGTGACGGAAGAGCTATCTGCGGTCTCGGCGTCGACCCTTGGGGTACGGGTTGGGGATCACGTTTTCTTGAAGGTGATACTGGGAGGAGTGGTCGAGGTTCGGTAAGCGTGGGAAGCTTCTCCTTGAGATTCGGTAGGCGCTGAGATGCTGAGAGGGGATAGGCGTAGTAGCGTGCGGTTGGCTGACCGCCCAGCATGTCGGTGTCACGAGGTATTTCACGCCTCCATGCTACGGGTATACTCAGGATCCGGCTCATGTGGTGGATTGGGGACGATTGAGTTGAGCGATGGGACCTTTGGAGGGACCGGTGTGTGCATTTTGGATATGAGCGTGGGGTTTCCGCGATGCAAGACCGTGAGGCTGAATGAGGGTGTTATAGACGCAGGTGGAGGAGTCAACGTGGGAGCGAGAGGACACGATCTGAATTTTCCCTTCTTGTTTAGGGATGAAGGTACGTAGTTTAGTCATTTAAGATTTAAATGACTGTTTACATGCATGATAGAGTGCACGTTGCATATGCATGTGAGTGATTATGATTGTACATAATTTTGGAAGGAAATTCCTTTTAAGGAGGGGAGAATGTAAGACACGAGAAATTCCAATTTCTGGAAAAAGGGCAAAATCTCGTAATTTATTTCTGAGGAATTGTAATTTCAGTTAAATCCGAGATTTATTCTCTAGATCTGGATGATGAAAGCGATTTCAGTTGGAATCGTATCCACGAAATCCAGTTAGCACGTCGGGCCAGTGAATTAGAACCAGCCCAGGAGTTAACACGTTTTTCGAGGCATCACATTTCTGGTGTCGTAAGACGATATTTGATGCGACGAAAACCACATATAACACGTACTCATGTGCCATAAGTTGCATGAGTAGAAAAAATGAATGAAAATATAACGTGAGATAGTCTTGGGAATGTAATGGGGAAAGGAATGGGCGTGGTAAGGGTGTTAAATTGTTAAGTTGAATAGGACAAAAAATGCTACAGTGTTGTCTCCTCCATTAACCAAAGAGAAAAACGTGAAAATAAGGAGAGCACTTACAGTGAGGTTTGAAATTCGTTTCTAGAGAGAGAGTGTCTTCCTTCTCTCACAGAATATGGCGGGCGTGACGGGTCGAGGTCGTCGGGATAAGGAAGGCGCTCTGTGGAGGCTCGCGTGAGTATTGACAAACTCCGAGAGGTAGGGGTTTCTTCCTACTTGGGTTTTACACTTTGTTTAAGTGCTATATGATGTTTCGGTTGCTATGGGCCTTAGGCGGCCGTTTGATCAGTCCCAAACATGGGACGGAGTGACAATTTATGGAACCCAAATTTGTTATCAGTGAATATCACGGGCTGTTGATCTGTGGATTAATTGGTATACGCGCATAAATTATGTGTTAGTTTGTATAAAGCCCAGGAAATAGATTTTGTGAAATTCGGGTTCACAAAGTGGCCCAGCCCGATTGGTGATTTTTAAAAATAAACCATGAGGTTTCACTATTCCGAGAATAGTGTTCACAAAATAATTTTGTGAAATAATGTGTTGGTTGAGTGAATTCAAATCGAGTTGCTTTCGTTTGATCATTAGCCACGTGGGCTAATTTTGAGTCTGATGAGTGGTGAAATTACATGACATGTTTGTGTGATTTAAATTATGTGAATATATGCATGATTATATATTTGCATGTATTGAATTATAAATGGAGATTAACATAGCCATTCCATATACTAACAGGGTACCCTAGGGCTGATGGGGAGTGAGTGCATGAGGTAATTCTTGAGAGAATGGTTCGGAGGGTTGTCTAAAAATAATAAATATCGGAGGGTAGTCAGGCTTATAATATCAATCGTCGGAGGCAGCCAGTGTCTTTGTCGGAGGCTAGTCCACACATAATATCAATCGTGGGATCGACCCAATTAGTGTCGAAGGGTTGTCCACAAATAAAAACTAAGGTTCTCATCTGAAGCCAGTGGGGTGTGAAGTGGAGGACTAGGTCTGGATGGATCAGTTAGACATTCAGTAGGATCTGTATTTGCTTGAATGTGTGTTTACTAGACATTGCACTATGCACTTAGGTGGAGTAACCCACTTAGGTGATTCCTCTTGAGCATTCAGCTCACATCGAAGGATACTATTTTACGGTATAGGGAGCGTGCGAGAGACGGCTCATCTAGGCGGGTTTTAGAAGGGAATGAAATATGGCTTTGATGGTTCTACATTATTAGAATTGTTTCAATTTTAATATATGTTGTATAAGAGTAAAAACAATTGAACTCTGGAAACTATTGGATATAGTTGGATATATATATATATTGATGGGTAGTGTTGTATTGGGAGGCCCAGTGAGCTGTTTGTATCATGAAATATTGATGTTTGGAATGAGTTCTCTTGAGTTGTATTTGCAGGTAGAGCTCTAGTCTGAAAGGAGACTGCGCCGATTTTTCGTCTGAAAATGTCGGGTTGCAGGCATTCACCGGTATTCATGGGTTGACAGGGTAGTCAACGGACCCCCCAGGTTTGAGGCGTCACGACCGACAGTTTATAATAATAATACACTAGTATTTGAAAAATGGGTTTAGAGCACTCCACTTTGTTTCCACAGAAACTTGAGCACAACTCATACTTTCCCTTTGCTTTTAACCTACACACTCCGCGAATACGACAACGTATTAATCGCCTGCTTATAGCGTAAAACCTAACGTGCCTTCACACATAAGTCACTTTAGGGTCACACAACGTATATAGCCAAATTAACAATTTACCCTTGAGCACTAAAAGCCCTAACAAAAAAAAACCACTCATTTTGGTAAACCTTTTCCCACAATACTCTGGACTTTATTACCCAAAAATTATTCAAACGGTCTTCAAAAATTATGAAACTCTCCATATCAGTCCTTTATATATCCAATGACATCTCTTTAAATTTTCAATTTAAAATTCCTTCTCTAAGGCCCTCAACCACATAACACAAGACGAGAAATTTTTGATGCAAATTAGGATAGCTCATGAATCACCTACTGTTATCCTTGATTTGTAGGTCTTAACTCCATAAATTGAAATTTTCTTCACTCATTTGGCTTATGGTTCTAAGGTTTCTTCTCCAGTAAATCACCCAATTTGGATCACCAAAACTCAAGTTATTGTATTTTATATCTAGATTACTCAAATTGGCAGAACAGAATCTGCACATAGCTCCACTTTGAAAAATTTCTGAGCACTTTGGGGTTACAATTTGCATGTACTTCCTTCAGCCAATGTATTCCTCTAGAAGTATATTTTACCCATAATTTGATCTTCAGTTGGATGAGTGAAACTCCATTTATAGCCATACAATAATACCAAAACAGGAACATAATCAGTGAGCTACATGAGCTCACCTTTCAGTCCGTATTTGGGAGCCTTAGAGCTACAATTTGATCTTGGTCCCTTCTATACATTTGTAGAACTATCTCTTATGGTTCTTTACCAATTGGAATCAATTCATTTGGATGATTATAACTTAATCTATAGCCAAAACAAAAACAGGGTTTTACCAAATTTTGACAGAATTTCCTTTAAAAAATAACCCAACATTCTCTTTTTTTTTTTTACAAACAGTCCTCAAAACCATAATACCTCAATAATCAACATGAAAGTCATTCAAAACCACTCCATAACACTTGTATTGGGTGGTTCAGGAACTCCATACAACAAAACCTAGGTAAAATCCTAAAAATTCAACCTAAGGTCCACAATTCCTTCCAAACCATAGAATTGTATTGAGCTGCATGTTTATTCTTTACCAATTAGGATTTTACCCACAAACTTCAACAAATCAAGGGTTTGTGTGATCTTTCCACAAAACCCTAGACAAAGGAGGACCTAATCTCCAATCCAAAACCTTAGGAATCCAAAATACCCATGATTTCAAGATAAAGACATACCTTGGTTTGGTTTTCTCCCCTTCTCCTTCTTCTTCCTCTTCTTTTCTCCCTTCTTCTCCCTCCTACGTTTTGCCCTAGCCAATTGAGAACAAAAAAAATGAGTTTTGGCTTTTGTCTTCCCATTTTATAATTCTTTTCGCTAGTACACATAGATCATTGATCTCTCTCAAAAATTTCACATCAACTCTTGGAATTTTTATTATGGCTATCTCTACTCATTTTATGATTTTTCATATTCCTTGCAATTACAATTTACCCTTGTTCTATTACAACATTCGGGTTCATAAATTATAATTTCACAATTTCTTCCAAAAATACGGTGACACTTAGTGCTCATGTGACTGCCTACAGTTACCCATAAGTACACCCTCTCGGAGACGGGCGTTCACCACACCCACCACGAAGTGGGATATCTCCCGGGTCTCTTACACCAAAGAATTAAGGATGTCTCCACAGGTCTCTTACACCCACCACAGGACCTTTGGGATACTGTGGGTCTCCCTTCACCCAACTCAGGTTTCTCACCTTAGGGGATGCGACCCCTTCTTACTTTACTAACATTAATTACTCTTCATTTCTGATTCGAACTGCGGGTCTTCATTGGATGTAGTCCCCGAGACAAACTTCGACCCACACTCCTTAAGAGTGGTGAATGATATACCAGGTGCGCGCTTTTAGGCTCGACGCGATGTTCTTTGTGACGTGAGCCTTAATGATGCCATCACCCCATTGAGCCAAGCCCGTTTCAAAATTCCCAAGTAAAATCTGGAGATCTCTAACTCACAATCAGGACTTTATCCAGGTCGACTCTCTATATCCTAGGGAAGAACATCTATACACAGCTTCTCTAAAGGCCTTAACACTGAGTCAAATCCGTCACACATGATCTCTGACGATGAATGAATATGATGCATTTCCAGTTTAAACGCTACTCCTAGTCGACCGGTACGAGTGAAACGTACCTTTACATATCCGTTTGCTTTGTATGCTGACATTAGTACCATGAGACCTTTGCTCTAGGATATCTGCGCCTCATATGCCCGTCGTATTGAGTAACATATCCTCTACCACGGCAATTCAGATGCCCGATCTTGGCCACTGGTCTGGCTTTCATTAATGACAGAGAAGTCTTCGCCTCCTTCCTGAACAGAAGGTTGATCCACCCTCTTGCTACCAACACCGCATCCCGGAGTGCTCAGTGCATCTTGATCTCTCTCTATGGTCGGGGTCGTCCCAACCATGGAGTCATGTCCTGTAAGCGAAGTCACCACAATCCCTGCGAATGAACTGTGATATCTGGATCTCGACTTTGGCCATGTGTGTACGTAATCATCGATAAAAAACGGGCTAGCTCAGTGAATCTAATACATACTCCATCACGATCCTTCTTGACTCCACAAGAACTCTGATGCTGCATGTCTCGCTGAGTATCTGAAATACTTACCCGTGAGCATCTCCACCGAGAGCTTTGCCCGTGTCATTGCCTCACAGGTCTGCAGGGGTCTTTTAGGCCCTCACACCATACTTGGGCCTCACCCTCTAGTTAGACGTGGCAGCACAAATCACGGTCGCGTCGAGTGAAATCTCCATGACTCTAACCTTCTGATCTGGATGAACGGCGGTCTGCCGTCAGTCTCCTCCCCCTGTGAATGTCGGAGGGATGATGCACCACAAACCTCTGGGTTCTGGACCTCAGACCCCCCCACACCTTCCACTGTCTCATTAGTAGTCGCATGTACCTCGGCCTCTGAGGCCTGTGATCGAAATGCGGTGTTTGGTCAAATGCCGGTGGTGCTGACGGTGCTCGTGGAAGCCTCGTCTAGTCCTCGACCAGCCATCACACCTGCGGTTCGATGGCAAGTTAAGCCTCAATCTTGGTATCTCCCCCAAGGCATAAACTTCTGACCACAGAGACACTATTCATACCGAGAATCGGTGTATATCAGTCCCCACTTTTTGCATTCATAAGCAATGTAGAGACCATTTTATCCCGATATATTAAATCATATTTATCAACAAAAATTTTATTTTTCGAAATTTCATTTTTCAATTTGTCTCATTTTAGTTGATTTTATTTTATTTATTTTTTTTGAAAAATTTTTGTGATGAACATTGTTCACTAGAGCGATTGCCCAAACGGTGACTCAAAATAGTCTTGAGTGGCGAGTGCCGCAGTGTGCACACACACGGCTTCTTGACAGCGTAGTGCGCGCCGGCGCGCTGAAACACCGCGCATGGCCATGTGACGCTGCGGCGATGTCGTGGCCCGTGGCCAGCAGGCGGGTGTCGCGCAGCCCCGTGCGCGTGCCATATGCGCTCGCCCCGTGCGTTATTACCGCGCACCATGCGCATGACTGCGCGCCGTGCAACGTCGCGCCCGCCGTCTTCTTCGCGCGCCGCCGTCTGATGCCCTAACGCGCCCGCATGCGTCACCGATGCCCTATTGCGCCCGCCGTCACGAATGCCCTGCTCGCCCACCGTGCCGTGCCCCTGCCAGCGTCACCGATGCTATCGCGTCCACCCTTCGCCAACCGCTGAGCATGGCGCCGCGCCTGCGGCATGGCGCCCCACACTGCGAATTATGCGTGACGCCCAGCCAGCGACCACGGTCAACAATCAGCCCTTTATGATACAACTGTGTATTGCGATATCATTCGATCGCCTCAATCCATTACCATATTATATGCATTGACACGGTTTTCATCGACTAATCTAGCCATCTGTTGCAATAAAACCTTGTAATACAATTTTAGCCACTCAAGCCCCTTCTCTTGCAGCCTGCGACCCATCCAACTACACCCGAGTTTGCAATACAATTCTTTTATTGCAACCATGTATTCAAGCCCCTGCAGGTCGATACGATTCATGTATTGTGATATAATGCTACACTATTAAAATGGCATTAGCCATTCAATTTTGCAACATTTTTTTTTCGTTTCATTTATTTGTTATTTTTCATTCACATGACTCTTTGAGAAAACCACAAAAATATATATATATATCTCACCTATTTTATTTTATTTTCTCATTTTTTCGAATACTCGAATAAATTTATAAATTTATTTTATTCAATTTTCTTCGGTTTACAAGCGTAAAACCTTAGAAAATAATTTTCTTCACCCATTTTTTCATTTATTTCCATTTCTTGGAAATTCACCCAAACTCTTTATTTCATTTTTTCATTCTCAGTACGCAATAAATTTATAAAAATTTATTTTACTCATTTTCTTTAGTTTTACACACTATAAAAACCTTAAGAAATGATTTTCTTCATTTTTCTGGCTGCAATAAACCAAATAAATTATTAATTATTTTATTTTCTTCTCTTTGTTCGATTTTCTGCTGTAAAAGCTGAAAAAAAATTCGGCATGTGTTTTTCTAATATTGCTAATCACTTAACCACACAAGCAATCACAACACATAATTCATATTTATGCATATTCTTCACACAACAATTCATCAAATCACACAAAACACACCAAACACATGCATGCGGTGCCCTAGTTTGTCAGTGATTTCTAGGCATCTCATACCTAACTTACATCAAACCACCCAGTGGTAGTGAATAATACTAAACATTTCCCTAGGTATTCGACATACCTAAGCTCTTATACAGGGTGTAGAAGCCCCAAAGGCAGGGGTTAATTAACTACAGTATTTAACGGGAAAATCTATCGTCTCGTATTACAGAGACCCGTACACAGTAAAAATGGCCACTTGGACCCCTGCATCAACACTCATCAGCACTCCTTGACTATGTTCCAATAGTTCAACTCACAAATCTATATCCCAGCCAGGCTATATTACATGGTTCAGATTATCGTTACTCTTAATACATATACATATTAAAATTACAACAATTCTAATACATATATCCCAAACTAAATTTTACCAGGCTTTCTTCAAAATCGGATCTCTAAGAAGAAGCGTCTTTATAGACACCCCACGGCTGCCTAAAAATAATATCCCTCGACAGGGTGAGTTATCGCCCAGTAGTGGAATCACCATAAGTGGGTTACTCTCCACCTAAGTGCATATGCAATCCTCCAAAGTAAATACACATTCAAGCAAATTCGTGATCCTACTTGAATGTACAAATGGCAACCAAATCAGGTCCTCAGAGCTCCCTCACACTTGCCTAAGCCATGAAAACATAATGTTTTCAAACAAAACACATTGTTTCGAAGTCCCACTACGAATATGGGTAAAAATATGGGACTACCCTCAGGGCGAGATGTGTTGGAGAGCCTTCGAAAGCTTGAGTCATGGTCCTCATCAGAAATGATGCATTGGGCCAGTCTCAACCAATTTCTCGGAAATTAATCTGTGAATTCCTTTCAAAAACGTTTTCGTTTCTCTTTCAATTTTCATGTCATGCACACACCTAACTTCTAGGTTGCAGTTTTTAATCAGTGTCATTAACCTAATTTATAAAAGACGTCTTAATATATGAAACATGTATATATATTAACATAATTAAAGCACATAAAACATGTTATGCACGTTCACCATCAATCACGAATTAGATCACATGGGCTAATTTAACAACACAACAATTCAATTTGAATTACTCCAGCCATACACAATTTCTCACAAAATTAATTCGCGAACACTATTCATGAGCGGTGAACCCTCGGGTTCTTTATTTCACGACCGAACATCGACATCGGTTCCACTTGGTAAGCTTAGAATTCCATGGCCCTTTCCGACCTCGCCCACACCACAACACAATTCATAGCATAAGTGCCTATACTTAAATAAATCTGCAGACGGTCACGGACTGTCCAAGTGTTCAATTTCCACCTGGTTTCCAAGATTTGGGACCGATCAAGCGACGTTCGAGGCCTCGAAAACCAACAGAACCATCCTGGCAAACAAAGTGTAAAACCAAGTAGGATGAAAAAGCTACCTCACGGGTTTATTTGGAAACTCCGCGAAACGAACCGTGCCCTCTTCACGATATAACAACTTTGCTTCTTGCTCCGAAGAGGTGTGGATTGGACTTTGGATTTTAAAGAAGTCTCTCTAAAATAAAAACAAAACCTTCAACATCTCATTTTCCTTCCCACGTTTTCTCTTGGCTTTTTGAAGGAAGGGGGTGACACTATTATTCTTTTATCCTGTATCATTTAAACAACTTCCAATAGGTATTTATTGTCCCTTCCTCTAGATTGCTGACACATGGCACAGTTGGTGGCTCCGTTCCCATCATTTCTCTACTCATGCAACACCAAGTAACATGAGCCGCATGTCCTCAGTGACTTCGTCCTGCATATTGTTCGGCACCAAACGCGATGCCTCAAAAAACGTGCCAATTCCGACTGTCTCGGACTTTGATAAAATTCGACGTGTTAGCTAAATTTTATGGGAGGCGATTCCCAACCCATTGTCAGTTTCGTCATCGAGATACAGAAAAATTTGGTTTGACCGAAGTATGATTTCCTTTTCAGTGGAATTTTCCGGGTCTTACATTATTACTAGAAAATGAATAACGTGAATAGTAACATGAATAGTGAGCCACAAAATTATTTTTGTGTAAAAATGTGTATGGTTAATTGAAATGAATTGCTCATGTTTATTAATTAGCCCTTAAGTTAATTAGCCCATGTGGTAATTTTGGTATGGAGTTGTGAATTTGCATGTTTTATGTGATTTAATTAACCATTAAGTATATGCATGTGAATATATTAGCATGAATGTGTTGGAAATGGTTCATTGCATTTCATATGCCTTTGGGGCACCCCCAGAGCAATAAGTGAGTGCTCAGGTGGTTTCTGAAGTGTTGTGGAGGGTTTGATAACAATATTATTTATGGTGTGTCCCTTCTACAACATGGAGGTTGTCCATATAATATCCAATCGTCGGAGTCTGCCCAGGTGATATGTCGGAGGGTTGTCCATGAATAGTGCCAGGTCATCATTATTTATATCGGAGGGTTGTCCACGGTTAAAAACAAATACCTTTGTTTGGAAATGGTTTTCATGGCGAGAATGCATGTTTGAGAAATTAGGTGAGAACTTCGGCGTATGGGTGTAAGAGACTGCGGTATCACCGAAAGATTATCATTACCCAGGAAGACATACGGTCATGTTTATCATATAGACTTGAGATTTGTGTGATAGGAGTCATGATTGACTTGGGGATTTGTTGCCCATTGACTTGCCATTAGGTAATGGAGCGGTGAGGGCTCGATACTTGGGTCGCTGGTAATCGGTGACAATTGTCTGATCGGCGTGTCGCCGCTGAGACAAGTCGGTGAGTGACTGAGGTCATATTACTGTTGACACTATTGGAGTGATGGAGCCAGCCAGGCTTCAGTACATGGGGCGTGGTAGTCGAGTCTCATTCATGGCATGTAGACATTCGGGTAGACATGTGTATCGTTTGCACTTAGTCATGTGTTTTCCATTATCACGACCAATGCATGTGCATTTAGGTGAGTTACGCTTGTAGGAGATTATCACTGCGGGCTTTGCCACCCGTCGTGGGACACGTTTGAGTGCAGTCGAGTGCGGCGGTGACGACAATTTGGGACGTAGCGTATGAAGAAAGTCGGTTGTGGCTTTAATATATATTTGTAAATATATATGGGTTGTAATTATTTGTATAAGAGTGATATATTTAAACTCTTATGGACTATGGTTTACTCGTCATAGTAACCATATATTTGTATTAGTCAGGAGAGGGCCCAGTGAGTCATTATTTTACCATATATACAATGTGGTCATTGTTGATTATTAGGACCGGAGGTTGTACTTTGGGTAGAGCTCCCAGGTACAAGGAGACTCTACCGGGATTTTCGTGGTGGTGTCGGAGTAACCCAGAATATCCACGAGTAATCATAAGTTGACAAATTTGTCGCTTGGACACCCCGATTTGCAAATGTTAATGATCTGTCTGTCGGTCTGCAAAATAATTGACGGAATCACAATTCGTGTGTTTTAATGATCGATTACAACGGATATCTCTAAAAAAATTTATTTTGTTTTAATTTGTATTAGAAACTATTCAAATATTCTAATATTTTAAAATATTATAAACTAGATTTTATTACCTTAATATATGTTGTGCTATATTGTGCAATTTTTTGTTAATTTTCAAAATTGTGATATTTCAATATTTTTAAATTATATATATAATTTGCAGCACATTTGCATAGTCATAAAAAAATAATAAATATCAAAATATATAATATATATCCATACTCTGATATTACAAAAAGTCGAAATTATAAAATTTGATATTTGAAAATAAAATTTTATTTTACTTCCATTGGATCAAAGCTAATTGAAACGACTTGTTATCATATATTCGATATTGACTCGATTATGTTAATTCATACAATATTATAAGTTATTGAATCAATCTTGAAAACATATTCATGAGTTTTTGAATATTTTTTTATTTATGAATATTTAGAAAAAGTATATAATACAATTAATTTCAAATAGAAAAATGAATTTTTATTAATAGCGATCTGTCACAAATCGGTCACAAAATTGTGACGGAATTATGAATCCGTCACAAATTTGTGACGGGAGTGGGCTCTGACTATAAGGTGTGGAATGATAGTAGGAATAACAATTCCGTCACAATATTGTGACCAATTTTGACCAATTTGGCAGCGAATATCTATAAAATTCATTTGTTTTAAATTGTATTAGACACTATTTAAAAATATTCTAATATTTTAAAATAATATAAACTATTTGAAATTTTATTATTAATATATGTTTATTGCTCTCATTAGCTGCAATTTTTAAATTTTAAATTTCTGATATTCTTAATACCATTATATATAAATTTTACACTGCCTATGATATAAATAATTAATATCAAAATAAATGATATATGTCATTTACGATGTTACAAAAATTGAAATTATAAAAATTTGTGATATTTGAAAATAAATTTTATTTTAGCTACCATTAGATCAAAGCTAATTGAAACAACATTATTATTGATATTATTTCGATTGTATTAATTAAAGTAAAAACCATTCCTATAAGTTGTTTAATCAATCTTAGTCTCCTTAATAGGCTTTTGATATTTTCTTTATGAATATTTGAAAAGTATATAATATAATTAATTTCAAATAGAAAATAAATTTTTATTAATAGCGATGTCACAAGTAAGTTAAAATAAATTAAGAATTGTGAATCCGTCATAAATTTATTGTGATTATCATTAGTCAAAAATGGCAGCGAAATGCAATTTCGTTACAATTTTGTGACATATTTTTTACCAATTTGTGACGGATATCTATAAAAAGAAATTCATTTTTTTTAATTTGTATTAGACACTATTTCAAAATATTCTAATATTTTAAAATATTATAAACTATTTAAATTTTATTATTAATATATGTTGTGCTATAATGTAATTTTTTTTTAATTTTCCAAAATTGTGATATTTCAATATTTTTAAATTGTATTTATAATTTTGTCTTCTTGCATAGTCATAAAAATAATATCAAAATAAATAATATATATCATACTAATTGTTTGCAAAAGTCGAAATTATAAAAATATGTGATATTTGAAAATAAATTTTTATTTTAGCCACCATTGGATCAAAGCTAATTGAAGCAACTTGTTAAATTGTATATTCGATATTGATTCGATTTTTAATTAAAGCACAAACTATTCCTATAAGTTTGTTGAATCGTCTTAGCCGCAATAGATTTTTGAATATTTTTGTGTATGATATTTAGAAAAGTGATATATCTGATTAATTCGAATAAAAAAATGGTACAACAATGTGATCACAATTATCTGGCTAAGTGCCAAAATAATTAGTGAATCACAGATTCCGTCACAATTTTTGTGATCGATTACAACAATTTGATGACATCTATAAAAAAAATTCATTTTGTTTTTAATTTAATAGTAAACTATTTCAAAATATTTTAATATTTTAAAATATTATAAACTATTTGGAATTTTACTATTAATATATGTTGTGCAATATTGTGAATTTTTTGTTAATTTTTAAAGTATGATATTTCATTATTTTAAATTCTATATAAATTTTTATATTTGTATAGTCATAAAAATAATAAATATCAAAATAAATAATATATGTCATTTACGATGTTACAAAAATTCGAAATTATAAATATTTGTGATATTTGAAAGCAAATTTTATTTTAGCCACCATTGGATCAGCTAATTGAAAGCAGCTTGTTAAGCATGCTCGTGATATTGACTGGTCTATATAATTAATGCACAATAACTTCCTGCTAGTTCTGTTGAATCGTCTTAGCCTCATAAGTTTTTTGAATATTTTTTTATTTATTAATATTTAGGAAAATCTCTATTTAATTAATTTAAATAGAAAAATGAATTTTGTGTGCGATATGTCACAAATCGGTCACAAAATTGTGTCGGAATTATGAATCCGTCACAAATTTGTGACGGAATTAATAGTCCGTCACAAAATAGTGACGGAATCACAATTACGTCAAAATTTTGTGATAGATTTTTGAACAATTTGTGACAGATATCTATAAAAAAAATTCATTTTTGTTTTTTAATTTGTATTAGACACAATTTCAAAATGTTCAAATATTTTAAAATATTATAAACTATTTGGAATTTTATTATTAATATATGTTGTGATATATTGTGCAATTTTTTTCTAATTTTTCAAAATTGTGATATTTTAATATTTTTAAATTGCCTCTATAATTTTGCCTTTGTTATAGTCATAAAAATAATAAATATCAAAATAAAATATATATATCATGCTACGATGTTACAAAAGTCGAAATATAAAAATTTATGATATTTTAAAATAAATTTTTTATTTTAGGTATTTGTGAGCAGAAATTCAATTCACGGAAAAAGGGTAAAATCGTAATTTTGGTTACAAAGTATAATTTAGTTAAAAATCTAAATTTATTCTCTAGATCTCGGATGAAGAAATGGTTTCACGTGGAATCGTCACCATGGCTCCCCAATTGCTTAAATGGAATTTCATTAGAATTCGGGAGCCGGTCGGAGTTAGTAATTTTCGAGGGCATGTTTGAGTCTTGAGTAAAACAATTTCGTCTGTGAAAGTCACATATAACACGTGCTCATGTGCCTTATTGGCATGAGTAAATGATAAAATGGGCCCGGCCGAGATAGTCTTGAGATATGTGGGGAAAGAAGGGACATAATGGTCATTTTGAAAAATGATTAAATGATAATATGCAAAAATAGGGAATAGTGCCATCTCTTTGATTAAAAAACAAGCCAAAACGTGAGGTGGGGGAGAGGAGATGTTGTAGGTGCAGAAAATAGAGAAATTGTGATTTTAGAGAGAGAGTAAGGCACTTCTCTCTAGAATCAAGTGGGAATCGCGTCGTTTTGGAGGCGAAGGAAGGCGCTGCGCGAAGAGGCCGACTGACATCGTTTAGGAGTTTGAAAACTCCGAGAGGTAGAGTTTCTCCTACTTGGGTTTGACTTTGTTGGGGCGCTGTTGATGTTTCGGTTGGTTGAGGCCTTGAACGGTCATTTGATCGGTCCCACGAAGTGTGAGAAATTATGGCACCCATTTCGGACAGTCCGTGAATGGGTATGGACTGTTTGGGTGCAATGTGTGATGAATTGTGTAATAATTCATGTGTTGATGTGTGTGAGGCCGGAAATGGCCGCGAAATTCGGGTTCACTAAGTGAACCAATGATTGGTGATTTGTCATGAATAGTAACCGAGGGTTTCACTATTCCCGAGAATAGTGTTCACAAAATAATTTTTGTGAAATAATGTGTTTTGTTGAGTAATTCAAATCGAATTGCTCGTGTTTGATAATTAAGTAATGGTAATTTTGATGGGATAAATGCGAAATTACATAACATGATTGTGTGATTTAATTTTGAATATATGCATGTTTATATATTTATATGTTATAAACTATAATGGAATTGGCATCATGCATTCCGTATACCTTTGAGACCTACTAGGATGGTAGGAGTGAGTGCATGAGTTGAGTCTAGAAAATGGGTTCGGAGGATTTGTCTAAAAATGATAATTATCGGAGGGTAGTCCATACCAAAATATCAATCGTCGGAGGCAGCCCCAGATTGATATACATCGGAGGGTGATCCATAAATAGTATCAATCGTCGAAGACGACCCAATATATATATATATACATCGGAGGGTTGTCCACAAATAAACATAATAATTCTCATACGAGGCTTAGGCGAGTGTGAGGGAGTCGGTGAGGACTCGGGTACGAGATGATCGGTTAGACATTCAAGTAGGATCAAGCATTTGCTTGAATGTGTGTTTACTTTGGAGCGTATGCACTTAGGTGGAGAGTAGCCCACTTAGGGTGATTCCACTACTGAGCATTAGCTCACCCTGTCGAGGGATACTATTTTATAGGTACATGGAGCGTGCGAGGAGACAGCTCGTCCTAGAGATTGAGTTTTAGAAGTGAGTTGGAATGTGTCTTTGATGGTTCTACATGTATTAGAATTGTTTTAATTTTAATATATGTTGTATAAAAGTAAAAACAATTGAACTCTGGAAACTATTGGATATAGTTGGATATATATATATTGATGAGTAGTGTTGTATTGGGCTAATGATTTGTTTGTACTCATGATATTGATGTTTGGGACATGTATATACAGATTTTGTATTTGGGTTAGAGCTCCCAGTACAAAGAGACTGCCGATTTTTCATGAAAAGGTCGGGTTGCAGGCATTCCACGGTGTTTAGTGGGTTGTGGTGGTCAGCGGACCCGGGTTTGGGAAAACATCACGGCTGGTATCAAAGCTTAGGTATACAACTACCTAGGGCTTGAGAGGATTTGGGCTTAAGCCATAGTCGAGTAAGAACATCGCCACTAGGTGTGGTTCAATGTTGAGTTTTGGTATGAGATTACCTAGGAAAATCACGGAATGGCTTGGACAACATGCATGTGTTTGGTGTGTTTGTGATTTGATGGTATTTATTAATGAATGTTTGATGGAATGGTATGTATACCATGTTATGAGTTGTGAAATGGTTGTGTGCTTGTGATTAGCACATAGGAAGCTTTGGGAGTTTTACAGTGAAGTAAAGCGGAAGAATAAAATAAAGAAATAAATTTTAGAAATTTATTTGGTTTATTGGATAGAAGTAGAAATTTTAAATAAATTTGAGGTTGAACACTAGGGTTAATGTTAAATAAGGAGGCTTTGAGAAGTGCAGATATTTTCAGAATTAAATGAAAAAAAAACAAACAAAATAAATTTTAAGCAATTATTTGGTTTGTAAAGAAAGCAATATATATATATATATATATAAATTGGAAAATTTTTTAATTGAAAAATTGGAAAAAGAAAGTAAAGAAAATATATTTCATAAATTTATTTGATTATGAGGTGAAGAAAATAATTTTCTAAGGTTTTACAAGTTGTGAAATTTAAGAAAATGGAAGTAAAATAAATTTTTATAAATTTATTGAAGTGATACGGAAAATGAGGAAAAAAATAGAGTATAAATTTTTTTAGTATTTTCAATATTGAAAGTAATGAAAAACAATATAAAGAAAGCAGAAAAAAAAAAATGGTGGGGTTGAGTTCTTTCTTAAAAGTAGAAATTGTATTGCAATGGGAAGCTGTATTCTGCGAAGGTCAAGACCCCAGTTTTAAGAGTTTGTGTTTGCGTCTGATAATTGTGTGTGGCATTTGAAAGAATTAAGTTGTAGGAAGTTTGTAGTACCTTTTGGTGTGACTAAACAATTGTGCTTCGAATGGTTGGGCAATGGTGTCACGTAATGCTATTGTATCGTGGTAGTGAGCTGGAGCGGGTTAGAGTATGGCGACACGGCGCGTATGAAAACCCGCGATATCTGTGTGAGCCGTGAACATCTGCGTGAAACTCTAGGCGCGAGGTAGGCGAGTCTGTGGCGTCTTGGTCGTGGCGGGCGTGCGAGTGTGCGACATGGCTAGGCGTGGGGCGGGCGCGGGCTGCAGAGACGGATCCTGCGGGAAGCGGCACGGCGACGTGACCTAGGCATGTTGGTGTGGTATTGAGGTGTGCGCGGTGCATTCGGCTGTTTTGACCGGTTGGCGATCGTGCTGGTCATTTTGAACATTGTTCGGCCAGACCAGGTTCTTGGTCTTTGTTCATCACAAAAAATTTACAGAAATTTTTTGATTATTAAATTAAATCAAATAACATTAAGTAATTTCCGAAAAATAAGAATTTCAAAAATGAAATTTTGTTACCAGTAAATATTTAAATACATGTCCGTTTTGCCTGCATTACCTATAAATGCAAGGATAATGGGTATACACTAATTTATGTGTATGAATAGTGTCTCGGGGCTGTGTTTATGCCTTAGAATCTTGTATTGAACTAACTTGCCATGTTAATTGTGGTGATGATAGAGGGCTAGCAGGGACGTAGAGAGCGTCCACGGGGGTATTGGTCGAGGCACTACCGGTGTTTGATCGGCGGGCTTTCTCTTGAGGCTATAGAATTCTGTTTACTTTCTCTTGCAGAGTGCAGTGTAAGCGAGTAAATGAAGAAGGTCCTAGTAACCTCCAAAAGTTTAGGGCGCATTATCCTCAGGCATTCTGAGGGGAAGATCCAGATGGTGTGAGACCGTTGGTTCATCAGTTGAGAAGATGTTAGAATTTATGAAATCGCCCGACACTACGGGATTAGACTAGATTTGTGTTCATTTAAGAGTGAAGGCTTGAATATGGTGGAAATGGGCAAGGACCTCTTGAGACCTTAGGGCGCTGTATATATAGTTCCTAAGGGATAAAATGAAAATAAGGTTGATATCATCGAGGTTGCGAGTTGGAGATCTCGGGGACTCTACTCACGGTGGACACGAGGATCATGGACATGTTAAGTTCGTGTCATCCCCCAGGATGGATTGGGCGGCGAAACTACGGTGGTGTTATCAGGTTGTGGCGTGGGAGGTTCTGCTTTACGCAGACAATACTCGTGTGGTATTTTAGGGGACAAGCATGACATTTGCAGTTAATTATCTGATCCAGTGTCGGGGATAGTTAAGCGGGTTGGCTAGCGAGCCTTACCACCTGAGGTGAGGAGAGACCGGACCGTCTACCTCGGTAGTGTGCGAAGTATGTGGATGTTCCCGGATGAGCTACGGACTACCTCCGCAGGAGATTCGTAGACTTCGATGTCAGGTCCACCTGTGCCTTCACCCATCTCTATGACTCCACATAGGATGGCGCCAGTTGAGTTACAGGAACTCAGAGTCTAACTACAGGAGCTACTGGACAAGGGGTTCATTAGACCGAGCACTTCACCATGGGGCGCTCCGGTTCCATTTGCGAAGAAGAAGGATGAAGTCCGCCCATTGTGCGTGATTGCGACGGTTGAGCGGGATTGATCGAGAATCGATACCCATTGCAGGGATTGGCGATTTATTTGATCGATTGAGAGGAATGAGTCACTCCAAGATAGAACCGCTAGCTGGTTACCATCGAGTTGAGGTTAGGGAGGCGGATATCCCAAACGGCCATTTAAAGCGCGTTATAAGGCATTTGAGTTCTGATGATGCCCTTTGAGTTGGCGAATCTTGCATTCATGGATTTCATGCATAGGGTATTCCAACCCTATCTAGATCAGTTTGTCGTAGTCTTCGTGGATGACATCTTGATCTACTCCTAGTCAGAGTGGGAGAATGAGTATCAATTGAGGATCGTATTACAATTGTTGAGAGACCATCAGTTGAGGATCGTATTACAATTGTTGAGAGACCATCAAGCATCTGTGAGAAGTTGGTAAGTCAGGGTTTTAAGCTTCTGCGAGGTGAGATTCTTGGGACACGTGTGTAGGCATCAGGCATGTCAGTGGACCTAGAGAAAGTTGAGGCCGTGATGAGTTGGGAGAGACCGAAGTCAGTCTTCAAGATACGTAGTTTCTTGGGATTGGCTGGGTATTATAGGAGATTCGAGAATGGGCTGAAGTTGTCCATTCGGGGTAGTATTGTAGGACTTCGCCTACGGGACGTGGACTCCATGGTTGGGACGGCCCTGACCATAGAGAGAGAGATCGAGGATGCTCGGAACTCGGGATCACGGTGTTAGTAGTAAGAAGGAGGATCAACCTTCTTCTGGATTCGGGAAAAGAGCGGAAGACTTATCGGCTTCACACAGTTTCCGGGACGGGGCCAGGATTGGGCATGTGAGGCGGATTGCCCCGAACGGGAATCGAGGACTTGGGACATGAGTCTAGGTTATTTGTAGAAACGAGAGAATATACATTTCATTCCTCCACACCTAGTGCAGGTCGGAGGCGGGTTCAGTTTCGAAGGGTGCTATCTGGCTTGCCCCAACCGCAGATAGACGGAGGGCCGGAGTGTGGAGTCGAAGTTAGGGACGGTCGAGTTGCACGGTGGAGCGTAGTGGACCTTAGGGTGGTAAACATATTGGTTGTTGATGTCGAGCGACATGGATGAGTTGACGACCATCGGGTTGATGATAGTGGGACCTTAGCGGGTTGTCATACGACCGCGACCTTAGTTTGGGCTTAGGGTTAAGGCCTTTAGAAGCCCGATAGCCGTCGTTCTTCCTTAGGATGTAGGGTGAGAGTTGACATGATAGGTCGGGATTATGAGTGAGAGATCTCTGAGATTCTGCTCATGGTGGACCCTGGGATTGGGTGTCATAGTATGGCATTATTGCGTTCGTGTGCATAGTAACATCGCGTTGAGTCGGGTGTGGGTGCACGGTACGGTCATTCACCACTCTTGGTGAGTGTGGGTTGAGTTTGTTTTTAGGACTACGTCCAATGTCAACTCATAGTTCGATTCAGGAAATGTAAGAGGCTCGATGTGTAAGCCGAAGAGTTATGTTAATCGAGATGAAAACACACAGTCAGGTTATCACGTAGACTTAGAGTTGAGTGATAGGAGTTGGGAGTGACTCGAGATTTGGATTTGGAATTTGCATTGGGTGTTGTTGAGCCAGCAAGGGCTCAGTATATGGATCGCCACATGACATGGACTAGGAGTTGGCCAGTCCATTGGATTGCCGTGATTGTGACCTTAGGAAGGTGGCGTTTGTAAGGTTGTGTAGGGTTACACGTTGTGCGAATTATCTGGAGTGTTAGAGGACATTTGCGAGCATGTCTGGGTCCATAAGGAGTAGAGGAGCAATTACCCTTGAGTGGAATTCACCCTCTGACAATAGTTGTCGGCGGGTATACAAATGGCACGCAGGGCGTTGGCCTTGGGAGGCCATGTGGAGTCGCGTTACGTTGGATAGGATGGAAGAGAGCTGAAGTCTGGCTGGTCACGATTTGATTCAGAGACACCTCAGGAAGGTGAGGTATCTGACGGCGTCTTCTCACGGCTCAGGCTGACGGAGAAGAACTATGCGGATGTCTGACGTCGACCCTTAGAGTTCGAGGTTGGGGATCCGTCTTCTTGAGTGATGCTGGGGAGGTGGTCGAGGTTCGACGAGGCGGGTGTCAGTAGGGGTTTAGTGGACCTTCGAGATGCTCGAGAGGATAGGCACCATAAGCGTGCCGGTTGGGCGTTACCGCCCGGCATGTCGGTGTCCACGGGGTATTTCAAGTCTCATGCTCGGGAGAGTATACTCCAGGATCCGGCTCATATGGTGGATTGGGGACGGATAGAGTTGACACGGATGGATTGAGGAGGACGGTGTGCGTGTAAGAATCGCGTGATGGGTTTTGCGGCGCAAGACACGTGAGGCTAGTGTTGGTGCTATGGGCGTCACTATGGAGTGGAGGGAGTCAACGTGGGCGAGGACACGATGCGGGCCACCTATCCCTTCTTGTTTAGGGATGAGAGGTGTGGTTTTAATTAAGTTTTAACATTTAAATGACTAGTTTACATGCATGGTAGAGTGCACGTTGCATATGCATGTGAGTGATTGTGATTGTCTTGAATTTGGGCAAATTCCTTTGGGAGGAGAATGTAAGACCACGAAGTCCCAATTTACGGAAAGGAGTAAAATCGTAATTTTGTTCAAAATTGTAATTTCGGTTAAAAATCAGATTTATTCTCTAGATCTCGGATGGCAATGAGCAGATTTCACCATTGGAATCGTCTCGCGAGAGTCTAGCTAGCACGTGGAAATTCATTAGAATTCCGAGGAGCCCGGTCGAAGTTGGCATGTTTTTGGCGTGGCGTTTGGTCTTAGTAAAGCGATTTTAAAATCGACGAAGTCGCATGCTGCGTGCTACCATGTGCATAAGTGGCATGGTAGAGAAATGATAAAAATGGACGGCGATATAGTCTTAGAATGACCATGGGAAAGAAGGGACATAATGGTCATTTTGAAAAATGATTAAATGATAATATGCCAAAATAAGGAATAGTGCCATCTCTTTGATTAAAAAAACAAGCCAAAACGTGAGGTGGGGGAGAGGAGATGCAGTAGGTGCAGAAAATAGAGAAATGGTTATTTTAGAGATAGAGTAAGGCACTTCTCTATAGAATCGTGGGAGATTCGACAGTCGGCAGTCGTCGGAGCAAGAAGGAAAGCTGCTTTACGCGGAGAGGCTGACCCGTGAGCACCGGATTTGAGGAGTTTTGAAAAACTCTGAGAGGTAGGGGTTTCTCCCTACTTGGGTTTTACGCTTTGTTTAAGAGCTATGTTGATGTTTCGGTTGGTTTAGGCCTTGAAAGGCCATTTGATCGGTCCCAAAACTTAGGGCCGAAGTGTTAGAAATTATGGCACCCATTTCAGACAGTCCGTGAATGGGTATGGACTGTTTGGGTGCAATGTGTGATGAATTGTGTAATAATTCATGTGTTGATGTGTGTGAGGCCGGAAATGGCCGCGAAATTCGTGTTCACTAAGTAAACCGGTGATTGGTGATTTGTCGGGAATAGTAACCGAGGGTTTCACTATTCCCGGGAATAGTGTTCACAAAATAATTTTTGTGAAATAATGTGTTTGGTTGAGTAATTCCGTCGAATTGCTTTCGTGTTTGATCGTTAGCCAGCCAGGCTAATTTTGATGAGATGAAATCTTTGAAATTACATAACATGATTGTGATTCATTTTTATGTGAATATGTACTTGTTTATATATTTGCATGTGTTATAGGTATGTGGAATTGGCATCATGCATTCCATATGCCTTTAGGACACCACTAGGATGGTAGAGTGAGTGCGTGAGTTGAGTCTAGAGAAAATGGATTCGGAGGGTTGTCTAAAATGATAATTATCGGAGGGTAGTCCATACCAAAAATATCAATCGTCGGAGGCAGCCCAGATTGATATACATCGGGTAGATCCATAAATAATATCAATGCTGTCGGAGGCAGCTGAAGCGAGAGCCCCATTTTGTACTCATGATATTGATGTTTGGGACAGGTTATATATAAGTTTTGTATTTGGGTAGAGCTCCCCGTACAAAGGAGACTCTGCCCGATTTTCGTGAAAAATGTCGGGTTACCCGACATTCATGAGTGTTTTCGCGAGTTGACGGGTAGTCAACGGACCCTCGGGTTTTGGGACGTCACATTAGCCACCATTGGATCAAAGCTAATTGAAGCAACTTGTTAAACTGTATATTTGATATTGACTCGATTATGTTAATTAAAACACAAACTATTCCTATAAGTTGTTGAATCAATCTTAGCCTCATGGGTTTTTAAATATTTTTTTATTTATGATATTTAGAAAAGTATATAATCTGATTAATTTCAAATAGAAAAATGAATTTTTATTAATAAGCGATTTGTCTGTCGGTCACAAAGTATGACGGAATTATGAATCGGTTACAAAATTGTGATGGAATTATAAGATCTATCACAAATTTGTAGAATATCATTCGTAAAAAAATAGTATTGGAATCACAATTAAAGTCATAATTCTGGCGATTTTGACCCGATATGCTTGGATATCTATAAAAAATTCATTTTTATTTGTATTAGATATTATTTCAAAATATTCTAATTGTAACGCCCAAAGCGAAGTCAGGTTGACTACCCGGTCAGCAGCGAACACTTTCGTGAATGTCGGGTAACCCGACATTTTCCGCGAAAATCGAATGATACTCCCTTTGTACGGGAACTCTACCCCGAATCTGAAAACACAATATAAAACTGTCCCAAACAATCCAATGACCACACAGGGTCTCATATACAACTAAACTGAGTAAATAATGGCTACTTGGGCCCCTGCATCATCACTCACAACATATTTCCAATATGATCACAACATAGGTAAAATGAAGCCACTTGGGCTATAAACAATACCCGTAAAACATACTTGACTATGAATCAACTATATCCAATAGTTTTAAGAGTTCAAATGTTTTACTCTTATATAACACATATATTACAATTGAAATTCTAATACATGTAGAACATCATAACCCAAAGCCCTGATCAGAACTTAACTACAAACCCTGACCTCAGGGCGAGCCATCCCACCAGCGTACTCCTGTACACGTAAATGTTATCCCTCGACAAGGTGAGCTAATGCTTTCGATAGTGGAATCACCGAAGTGGGCTACTCTCCCACGCTAAGTGCGTGCAATGCTCCAAAATAAACACATTCAAGCAAATGCATGATCCTACTTGGATGTCCTGGCCCGAATCATCTAGTACTAGAGTCCTCACCAAACTCCTCACACTACTTTAAGACTAAATGTAGAAATTATTATGTTTATTTGTAGACTGACCCTCCGATGTATATATATATGTCAATTGGACCATCTCAGGCGATTGATATTATTTATGGACTACCCTCAGTGTTTATCAATTGGGCCGTCTCCGACGATTGATATTTTTTTATGAATTTTACACTCCGTCATTTTTAGTTTTAAAATGACCCTCAGAAACCATTCACTCTGGAGCTGCTCATGCGCTCTCTCCTATCATTCTAGGATGCTCCCAGTTCATATGGAATGCATGATGCCAATTCCATTACAGTCTATGTCACATGTAAATATATAAACATGCATATATTCACATAAAATTCAATCACACAATCATGTTATGTAATTACGCATTTCATCCCGTAAAATTAAACTCATGACAATGATCAAACATAAGCAATTCTACTTGAATTACTCGACCAAACACATTAATTCACAAAATTTATTTTGTGAACACTATTCTCGGGAATAGTGAAACCCTCGGTTACTATTCCCGAGAAAATCACCAATCGTCGGTTCACTTTGTGAACCCGCATTTCACGG
This sequence comes from Tetrastigma voinierianum, assembly GCA_016808115.1. Classification (NCBI taxonomy): domain Eukaryota; kingdom Viridiplantae; phylum Streptophyta; class Magnoliopsida; order Vitales; family Vitaceae; genus Tetrastigma; species Tetrastigma voinierianum. The sequence goes on along the minus strand of JAEQBH010000417.1, from coordinate 425,123 downwards.
CCATTCCCGGCCTTTTCCAAACAAATACATGATTTAATACATAATTTCAAATAATATTAACAGCCGTCGATCGTGGCGATCCTGGTACTCCATTCAGTTTTTCAAATATTTATAACAATTCGGTCCCAAGTTTTGGGACGAATCAAACGGCTCCTCACGGCCTCATTCAGCTCAAACATCGACAAAGTACTTAAAGAAGGAATAAAACCCCAGTAGGGAGAAACCCCTACCTCTCGGAGTTTGAGGAAACTCCTAAATCCGGTACCCACGCGAAGCCCTCTCCGCGTAGAGCAGCTTTCCTTCTTGTCCGAAGGCTGTCGACGGTCGGATCTCCCTACAGTTCTAGAGAGGAGGACATCTCTAAGCATATTTTTGCTCTTGGAAGTCTCTCCCACGATTTCTTCCTTTTTGGCATTTAAGAAGACAACACTATTCGTTGTTTGTCTTATTATCCAATTTAAACAATTCAAAAATGACCATTTCGTCCCTTATTTTCCAGTTTTGACATTTGGCCCTATCTCGGCCGTCCATTTTTATCATTTCTCTACTCATACCACTTATGGCACATGAGTACGTGTTATATGTAACTTTCGTTGCATCAAATCGATACGGCACGAACGTGCCTTGAAGCGTGTCAGCTCAGGCGTGCTCGGGTGGCGAAATTTACTGCGTGCTAGTTAGATTTCGCGAGACGATTCCAGCGGTGTAATCCGTTTTGTCATCCGAGATCTAGATAATAGAGTGCAGTTTTTAACGAGAATTACGATTTTTGCTATTTTCGAAATTAGAATTTCTCGGGTCTTACATTCTCCCCTCCTTAAAAGGAATTTCGTCCCGAAATTTTGGACAACCACAACACAACACATGCATATGCAACGTGCATAATACCATGCATGTAAACTAGTCATCTAAATCTTAAACGACTAAACCACGTACCTTCATCCCTAAACAAGAAGGGATAGGTGGCCCGCATCGTGTCCTCGCGCTCCCACGTTGACTCACTCCCGGCTCCGCCGAATTATAGCCATAACACCATGTCGCTAGCCTGCGGTCTTGCATTTGTAAAACTTGATCCGCGGGTATCCAAAATGCACCCGAGTTTTCCCTCAAGGTCATCGATTGTCGACTCGATCGTCACCGATCCACCCACGTGGTACGGATGCGGGTATACTTCGAGACATGGAAGCATTGAAATACCTGTGGACACTGTCATCTTTGAGGCGGTAATGTAAGCCGATGCCTTTACGGTGCCTATCCTCTCAGTATCTCGAAGGCCCAATAAACCTCGGTGATGCTTCGCGTTTGCGAATCGACCACTCCTCTTAGGCATCACCTTTAAGAAGACATGATCCCATTCTCTCGAACTCTAAGGGTCGTGGCGCACATACGCATAACTCTTACCTTGCCGTACGGCGTGAGAAAGGCTTATTTGTCGTATTAAGCTCACCTTCTCGGAGTGTCTCCTAATCGAATCGGGACCGGTGATGGAGCTCTCTTCCGCCTCGGTCAACAATATGATGATCTGCATGGCCTCTGTATAATGCCTCATATCGTTGTCATTCGTATACTCGCACAATAAACATTGTTGTAGGCGAATTCACCTAAGGAGCAATTGATCCTTTACCCTTATGACCTAGGACGTATGCTCGCAGCGTGTCCTCTAACACATCATATAATCCACCTGGCGATGTAACCTATAACCCTTACTTTGTGTGTAAGCGTTGACCTTCCCGAGTGTAATCGATAATCGATGGACCGTTCTTTATTCCATGTCATGTATGACATTCATATACGAGCCCTTGAAACTCGACCCAACGCAATCACGGTGCCAAAGGGGGTGGCCCGATCTCGAGTCACTCGGGCTCACATCACTTTCGATTCTAAGTGCGTGATAGCGTAGGTGTGTTTTCATCTCGGCGAGCAACTCTTCGACACACTTCGGGCCTCATTACATTTACCACGGGGGTAGGGATATCTCCCGGTCTCTTACACCCTAACCCGGGATTCTCACCTTGGGGATTCTAGGCCCCCTTTTTTTCTTGACACACTGCAATTACTCTTCGTATCTTGGTCCCGAACTGAGTCTTCATTAGGCGTAGTCTGAGCCAAACTCAGCCTTGCTCCACGAGTGGTGAATGGTATGCGGAGTGCTTTTGGGCTACGACGATGTTGCAGGTGCACACGAATGCAATAATGCCATCTTTGTGTACCCAATCCGGGGTTCACCATGGCTGAATCTGGAGATCCACGCTCCTCATAATCTCTCAGCCTATCGGAGTCCAACTCTCTTCGTCCTAGGGAAGAACATCTATACTGGCTTCTCTGAGGCCTTAACCTCTAAGCTGAATCCAAGGCGAGTGTCGGTTATGACAATTTGGGTCCCGGTCCTGACAACCCGATGGTTGTCAACTTCATCCATGTCAAGCGTCAACAACCCGATATCATCTACCACCACAGGTCTGCGCTTCTCTTGCGCAACTCACGATCTGTCCACGACTTGACCACACTCTGGCCCCTCATTTTCTCTGTACTCTTTAGGGTGCTTGTATAGCATCCTGAAACTAAAGCTGGTTCCTCTGACCCGTACTAGGGTGTGGAGGAATGGGCAAATGCTCTCGTGTTCTCTGACTAAATGGGGTATGTTGTCCGAAAGCCACAGGATCCCTGTCTTTATGTGATCCCATCTACATGCCCAAATCCAGCCTAGTCTGGCTTCGTGTAAACGAAGTCTTTTGCCTCTTGCTGAACTAGAAGGCTGATCCTCCCTCTTTACTACCAACACACTTCATCCAGAGTGCTCAGAGCATCCTCGATCTCTCTCTATGGTGAATTCGTCCCTGACCATGGAGTCCATGTCTGCGTGGCGAAGTCCTGCGATCCACCTTGAATGGATAACTTGACCCATTCCCTGAATCTCTGTAATACTGACCAATCCCGAAAATATGCTCGAAGATTGACATTCGGTCTCTCAGCCCATCACGGCCTCAACCTTCTGGGTCGCGACCGCGCTGATACGACACCACGTGTCCCAAAGATCTCACCTCAGTGGTAAAACTACGCTTGAACTGCGTCTGACCTAATAGTCTCTCAAACAAACATGTCTGATCCTCAAATGATACTCATGCTCCCGCTCTGTGGGAATTAGATCAAAATGTCATCCGAACTAAACAAGCGAATCTAAATAGGGTTGGAATATCCTGGCATGAGATCCATGAATCTTTTCTTTGATCGTTCGTCGATCAAGGGCATCCGCAGTAAACTCAAAGGGTACCCATAGTAGCGTCTTAAAGCATTTGTCTTAGGGATATCTGTCTCTCTAACCCTCAGCGTGGTAACCGGTCACGAAGGTCTATCTTGGAGTGGACTCGCGCTCCTCTGTTGATCAAATAAATCGTCGATCCTCGGTAATGGAGTCTGGAGTTCTTGTTGTAACTCTGTTATTTGTCATGTAGTCAATGCACGGTCGAAGGTCTTGTCTTTCTTCTTTGCAAATTATACAGGAGCACCCCATGGTGAAGTGCTCGATGATAGACCCTTGTCCGGTAGCTCTGCCATTTGGACTCGAGTTCTTGACTCAAGCGGTGCCATCCCATGCGGAGTCATAGAGATGGGTGAAGTACCAGGGTGTAACTCGATACCGAAGTCTACAACCCTCTATGGAGGCACTCCAGGTAGCTCATTTGGAAAAACATCCACATACTCGCAAACTACTCGAGGTAGATCTAAGTTTGGTCTCTCCTCGTCCTCTAGGGTAAGGCTTGCTGCTTGACCAGCTAACTATCCACGACCTGGACTCGTATATTGTCTAGGGCAAAATATCATGCTTGTCTAAAATGCCACAGTGCAGATCCTGCGTGTAGGCGGTAACCCTCTACTCTCACAATCGATGCTGACCACATAATTTTGTGTAGTGATCCATCCACAGGATGACATCGAACTACGACATGCCCATGATCCTCGGGTCATTGTGAGTAGAGTCCACAGGAGATCTCCAACTCGCAGCCGCGACCTATCATCCCTATTCTAGCCTAATCCTAGGAGAACTTTCACATACAAAGGCTCTCTAAGGTTTCAACCTCTGCATTTGGAGCTTGCGACTATTCTATTCCGGGTTGCGTTAGAGGTAATCTCCATAGCCTCAGCTTACCTTCTCGATCTAGCCCAGACAATGAGTGCCACCATCGGATCTCCTCCCCTGTGAATGTCGGAGGATGATGCGCCCTAACCTCTGGGGGTTACTAGGACCTTCACAATACACGCTATACCGGCTGTCAGATACTTGGTATTTGTAATACCTCTGACCTCGGTAAAGGCACATTGATCAAACACGTGGTGCACGACCCCGGTACCACAATGGACGCCCTCTATGTCCTCGTCCTCGACTAGCCATCTATATACAATTAACATAGATTAAATGTCTGATATCTCTAAAGGCATAAGCAAACCCAGAGACACTAATCATACACGCCGTCGGTGTATACACATTGTCCTTGCATTTACAAGTAATGCAGAGACAATGGTCCCATTTAAAATATTGTTTTCAACAAAAATTTATTTTGAAAATTTCATTTTGAAAATTTTATTTTTCCGAATTTTGTCAAATTTTATTTGATTTTATTTTATTTCTATTTAATTTAATAATTTTTTCTTTTTCGACAATTTTGCGATGAGCGATTGTTCATGGAAACCAGGGTTCATATTGATTGTCTAAATCGACTGAAAGCGATTATTGAGTCAAAGGCTGGGTCCAAAGCGAGTGAGTGCACGGTGCACGGCCTAGCGTGGCGGCACTCCAGTCATACAGCGGCGCCCGAGCCGCCAGCCGGCCGTGCAGCGCCGTGCCGTCGCCCAGCGCCCAGCCCCCTGCGCCGCCCGCAGCGCCTTGCGCCCTACAGCGCGCCGCGCCTGCGCCCTGCGCGTCGCACCTCTGTACGCGCGCGCCTGGCGCCCTGGCGCCCAACGCTGCGTGTCTTACCTACGCGCCCTTGCGCGCCCGCTGCGCGCGTCGCGAGACACATGCGCGCTTACCTTTGCAGTGCACCGCGTCTGCCGCGCTCCCAACGCTTCGCGTCTGCCGTCGCGCCCAGCGCGCCGTAGAACCTGGCTGCGCACCGCGCCCCGCGAAGCTGTCGCCACGCCCAGCCAATGCCAGCGCCCGATTTGTGCGCACATGCTCGATGGGCGTGGCCATTCGAGTTCCTCCGTCTTTTTTTTTAGTTTTTTTCCCATTTATTTCGGTATTGGAAAATACCAAAAAAAATATACACACACACACACACACACACACACACACACACACGAGATGTATATATATATATATATATTTTTCATTTTCCGGGATACTCAAATAAGTTATAAAAATTTATTTTCTTGATTTTCTTCCATCTTCTGACGTGTAAAACCTTAGAAAATTATATTATTCACCTACATTTTTTTATTTGGACATTTTGTCTAAATCTCCTCAAACCTCTTGATCCAACACTAAACCTAGTGTTCAACCTTAAAGATTTATTAAAATTTTAGTTTATCATCCACAAACCAAATGAATTTATTCAAAATTTATTTTATTTCTCCTCTTAGTTCGATTTTCTAAAACTATAAAAACTTCTACAAACTTCCCGACACATCATGGTTTTCTAGATGCTAATCACTAAGCACACAAACCATACACAATACATGATCACACATCATTCATGTTATGAATATTTTTCACACAACAAATTTATCCGTCACCTGGCTACATTAAACACATGCATGTTGTGTCTAGTTTTGTCAGTGATTTCTAGGTAATCTCATACCTAAACTCAACATCAAACCACACCTAGTGGTGATTTTCTTACCCGACTATGGCCTAAGCCAAAATCCTCAATCTCTAGGTTTCCATATACCTATACTCTACATCAAACCACCCAAGTGGTGATGGATACTTAAACAGAGCTCCACAGGTGATACGTATACCTAAGCTCGATGCAAGCTATGGCGCCCCAAAACACGGGGGTCAGTTGACTACGAATCAACCGCGGAATACTCGTGAATGTCGGGTAACGGAGCATTTTCACAATCGGCTTGAAGAGTCTCCTTTATGCGGGGAGCTCTACCCAATCTGAAAACACAGTATAAAACACATCCCCGAACAATCCAATGACCACCTGGTCCTCGTATACAACTAAGGCGGGTAAATAATGGCCACTTGGGCCCTTGCATCATCACTCACAACATATTTCCAATATAGTCACAACATGAGTAAAATCGGCCGCTTGGGCCCATAAACAATACTCATCACAAAACATACCCGACTATAGATCGACTATATCCGATGGTTTTAAGAGTTGAATGTTTTACTCTTATACAACACATATATTACAATTAGAGAATTCATACATAGCAGAACATCATAACCCGAAACATGTCGGCTTTCTTCTAAACCCACGGCCTACAGGACGAGCGAGTCCCTCAGCGCTCCACGTACTGTAAAATAGTATCGCTCGGGGTGAGCTAATGCCGATGGTGGAATCACCTACACAAGTGGGCTACTCCACCTAAGTGTAGTGCAATGCTCAAAATAAACGCACATTCAAGCAAATGCATGATCCTACTTGAATGTCCCTAGCTGATAAATCTCGTACTAGAGTCCTCACGAAACTCCACACGCTCGCCTAAGCCTCGTATGAGAATTATTATGTTTATTTGTGGACAACCCTCCGATGTATATATATCAATTGGGCCATCTCCGACGATTGATATTATTTATGGACTACCCTCCGATGTATATCAGACAGATTAGTCTTGACGATTGATATATTTTTTTTTATGGACTACCCTCCCAGTCATTTTAGTTTTGAGCAGCCCTCTCGAAACCATTCACTCTGGAGCTCACCTCAGCCATCACTCCTATCATCCTAGGATGCTTCGGTTCATATGGAATGCGTGATGCAGATTCCATTACGATCTTATGTCACATGTAAATATATAAACATGCATATATTCACAAAATTCAATCACCTGATATGTTATGTAATTCGCATTTCATCACATCAAAATTAGCTCACATGGGCTAATGATTAAACCTGACAATTACACTTGTTTACTCGGCCAAACACATTAATTCACAAAATTTATTTTGTGAACATATTCTCGGGAATAGTGAAACCACCGATTCTTATTCAGAAAAATCCCTGTCATTCAGTTCACTTTGTGAACGCATTTCCATAACCAATTCCCGACCTTTTCCAAACCAATACGCTGATTTAATACATAATTGCAAATATTAACAACCCCAATCGGTAGTATGATCACGAGTACTTTCCATTGGTTTTCAAAAAATTTATAACGGTCGATCCCAGTTTGGGGTAGTCGAAGCAGCCCCTCACGGCCTCGTTTAAGCTCAAACATCGACAAAGTACTTAAGAAGGAATAAAACCCAAGTAGGAAAAACCTACCTCTCGGAGTTTGAGAAACTCCTGAGTCGGTACCCACCTTGAAGCCCTCTGTGACGGCTTTCCTTCTTATCCCGAAGACTGCCGACGGTCGGATCTCCTACAGTTCTAGAGAGAAAAAGGACATCCTCTCTCTAAAAAATGCCATTTTTGGCTACTGGAAGTCTCTCCCACGTTTCTTCTTGCTGGCATTTAAGAAGACAACACTATTCGTTGTTTGTCTTATTATCCAACTTAAACAATTCAAAAATGACCATTTCGTCCATTATTTTCCCAGTTTTAACATTCGGCACTATCTCGGCCGTCCATTTTTATCATTTCTTTACTCATACCACTTATGGCACATGAGTACGTGTTATATGTGACTTTCTTCGCATCAAAATCGTTTTCGGCACCCCGACGCGATGCCAGCCCAGCCGATCCCAGCTGTTCGTCTCGAGATTCAACGAAATTTTACGTGCTAGCTAGATTTCGCGAAACGATTCCAACGGTGCAATCCGTTTTCATCCGAGATCTAGAGAAAAAATTACATATTTTTTAAGCAAAATTACAATTTAAATGTAGAAATTACGATTTTCATATTTTCGAATATTAATTTCTCGGGTCTTACACTAATATTTTAAAATATTTTAAACTATTTGAAATGTTATTATTAATATATGTTGTGCTATAATGTGCATTTTTTTTTAATTTTTAAAATTTGTGATATTTTATTATTTTTAATTGTATATATAATTTTACACTATTACATAGTCATAAAAAATAATTAATATCAAAATAAATTATATATATCATGCTACGATGTTACAAAAGTCGAAATTATAAAAATTTGTTATATTTGAAAATAAATTTTTATTTTAGCCATATTGGATCAAAAATTTAGTGAAGCAACTTGTTAAAAGCTGTATGACCGATATTGACTCGATTATGTTAATTAAGCACAAACTATTCCTATAAGTTGTTGAATCGATCTTAATCTTAACCTCCTTAACGGAGTTTTTTGAATATTTTTTATTTATGAATATTTAGAAAAAGTATATAATACAATTAATTTAAAATAGAAAAATAAATTTTTTTGTAACCAGCGTCTGTCTGGAAATCGGTCACAAAATGGTAGCGGAATTGTAGATCCCATCTAATTTGTGGCCAGATTTTTGACCAATTTGTGACTAATATCTATAAAAAAAAATTCATTTTTGTTTTTTAATTTGTATTAGACACTATTTAAAAATGTTCTAATATTTTAAAATATTATAAACTATTTGGAATTTTATTATTAATATATGTTGTGCTATATTGTACGGAAATTTTTTAATTTTCAAAAAATTGTGATATTTCAATATTTTAAATTGTATATATAATTTTGCCTTTGCTTTGCATAATCATAAAAAATAATAAATATCAAAATAAATAATATATATAATGCTACGGTGTTACAAAAGTAGAAATTATAAAAATTTATGATATTTGAAAATAAAATTTTATTTTAGCCACCATTGGATCAATGCTAATTGAAGCAACTTGTTAAACTGTATATTCGATATTGACTCGATTATGTTAATTAAAGCACAAACTATTCTTATAAGTTGTTGAATCAAATCTTAAGCGTCATATGAGTTTTTTTTTTAATATTTTCTTATTTATGAATATTTAGAAAAAGTATATAATACAATTAATTTCAAATAGAAAAATGAATTTTTATTAATAGCGATCTGTCACAAAATTGTGATGGAATTATGAATCGGTCACAAATTTGTGATGGAATTATCATTCCGTCACAAAAAAGTGATGGAATCACAATTCTGTCACAATTTTGTAGCCAGATTTTTATTTCCAATTTGTGACGGATATCTATAAAATTAATTTTGTTTTTTAATTTGTATTAATTACTATTTCAAAATATTCAATATTTTAAATATTATAAACTATTTGGAATTTTATTGATAATATATGTTGTGCTATATTGTACAAAATTTTTAAAATTTTCAAAATTGTGATATTTCAATATTTTAAATTTGTATATATAATTTTGCCTTTGTTATAGTCATAAAAAATAATAAATATCAAAATAAATAATATATCGTAGTGCGATGTTACAAAAGTCGAAATTTGTGACACCCGAAAACTTGAGGGTCCGTTGACTACCCGTCAACCCGCAAAAACACTCGTGAATGTCGGGTGACGGAGCATCTCTCCGCGAATCGAGGCGAGAGTCTCGGCTTTTACAATGCGGGGGCTACAAAATGTCTGACTTGTCCCGAACAATCCAATATGACATATCCATGGTAAAAGCGGCCCTTGGGCCCACTAGCAATACTCATCCAAGCGGATACCAACTATGTACAATAGTTTCAAGAGTTAAGAAATTACTCTTATACAACATATATTAAAATTTATATGATTCTAATACATGCATACAACTAACTACCAAAGCCACAACCAGGCTTTCTTCTAAAATTCGGCCTCAAAATGAGCCGTCTTCTCAAACGCTCCCTTTACCTGAAAAATAATATCACTCGACAGAGTGAGCTATCGCCCAGTAGTGGAATCACCCTAAGTGGGTTACTCTCCACCTAAGTGCATATGCAATGTTCCAAAGTAAACACACATTCAAGCAGATTTGTTATCCTGCAGATGTCTAAATGACGGCCACGTCCAGAGTCCTCAGAGCTCCCTCACACTTACCTAAACCATGTATGAGAAAACATCATACTTTTTCAAAACAAGATTCTTATTTGTTTTAAAACTATACTCTAGAAGTATCGGTAAAAATATGGGACTACCCTCAGGCGAGTATGTTGGAGAACCTTAGAGAAAGCGGGTCGTGGTCCTCATACGAAATGATACGTGGAGTAGTCTCTGACCCCATTCAGTAAATTCATCTGTGAAATTCCTTTCAAAAAACATTTTCTTTTCTTTCAATTTTTCATGTCATGCACTCACCTAATTTCTAAGTACCACAGGTGCACTGTAAGATGGATTATACCATTTCACACAATATTTATATACACCCACAGTAAATATATCATCATGCATATATTTACATAATTTAAATCACACAAATCATGTTACGTGAATTCTCAATACATTTCACCAAAATTAGCTCACATGGGCTAATTTAACAAACACGGGCAATTCGATTTGAATTACTTGACCAAACACATTTTCACACAAAAATTTATTTTAGTGTGGTATTCCTTGAGCGGTAAAACCTCGAGACATTGTTCCTGACCTATCGTCAATCATCGATTCACTTTGGGAACCCGAATTTCATGGCCATTTCTGGCCTCATATGCATCAACACATGACTTAATGCACAATTTATCACACAATGCACCCACACAGTCCAAACCCATTCACGGACTGTCCAAAAGGGGTACCATAATTTTTCACACTTCGGTCCCAAGTTTTGGGATCGATCAAATGGCCGTTCAAGGCTCAAACCAACCAAAACATCAACAAAGCTCTTAAAGCAAGAGTAAAACAAGTAGGATGAAACCCCTACCTCTCGGAGTTTGTCAGCTCCCAGCCAGGAGACCAGCGTAGGCCTCTCCACGGAGGAATGGCTTTCTTCTTGTCTTGATAGACCAGACGGTGGATGTAGTAATCCTAGAGAGATGTCACACTCTCTCTCAATAGGTTTTTAAAAAATAGCTCTCTGCATCTCCCCCTATTCCCACATTTTCTTTTCCCCTTTTTAGTTGTAGGAGACAACACTATTTGGACTTTTGTCCTATTATCATTAAATCAAATTCATAAATGACATCTATGTCCCCAAGTTTTGGATTTTTGACATTTGGTACTACCTTGGCCGTCCATTTTCATCATTTTTCTACTCATGCAACATAAGTCACCTGAGTACATGTTGTAGGTGACTTTCGTCACATCACATGTCGTTTTACGGCACCCAATACTCGACGCTTCAAAAAACGTGCAAATTCCGACTATCTCAGGAATTTGTGAAATTTGACGTGTTAGCTAGATTTGTGAGGCAGTTCAACGGAGAAATCTGTTTAGATGTCAGGACCTAAAGAATAAATTTTAGATTTTTACCGAAATTACGATTTTGCCCTTTTTGAGAAAATTGGATTTTCTCAAGTCTTACATTCTCCCCTCCTTAAAAGGAATTTCGTCCCGAAATTCTGGACAATCACAATCACTCACATGCATATGCAATGTACACAATACCATGCATGTAAACTCGTCATTTAAATATTAAGCGACTAAACACGTGCCTTCATCTAAGCGAAGGGATAGGTGGCTCGCATCGTGTCCTCGCGCTCCCACGTTGACTCATCCACTCCATAGTGCCGCTATAACAAAAATTTTATTTTTGAAAATTTCATTTTTCCAAAATTTTGTCCCATTTTATTTTTATTTTATTTTATTAAAAAAAATTCGAAAATTTTTTGTGATAAACATTGTTCGTGCCGGTGTCAAATGATGACTCAAAAATAGTGCTGAGTCGAATGGGTTGGGTGCACCAGATTGCACACCACTGAACCAGCTGCGAACCCGGCGCATGCACTACGCTGACGTAGCACTTTCGGCTACTTTGTGTGCCTTTCGGCTCTTGTGTGCACGCTCGATATACATATGCCCTGTCTGATCGAGCTTCTTTGTGTGCGCAATTCGACCTTACATATGCCACAATACAGTAGGAGCCTACGTGATATGCGCGCCGACCTTCTAAATGCCTGTCTGATGAGGCCTACTTTGTGTGCTGCTTAGCCTTCTATATGCCGTCTGGTAGGAGCCTATTGTGTTTTGCTCAAACCTTCTATATTCAATACGGTAGGAGCCTCTTGTGTGCTTGTTCGGCCTTCTATATGCAGCAATCTAGTGTAACACCGATCCAGGAAGGTGTAGTACATGTATTGTAGGGCGCATATGTGCACCAAGTGTCATTGTAATATTTTTTGGAGTTGTTATTAAGGATAAAATTGTAAAGTTTTCAAAGAATTATGGCACTTTTGCAATTAAGGAAAGTGGAGGGGGTGAAAGTACAGATTATAGAATTTCAAAAGAATAATAAATTGCCAGAATGGTTTAGGGAAACCTATAAAATTCTCTAGATCTTGGATGACAGCTTGATTTGCTTGTGAGTTAAGTTCGTGCTCACAAAATCCTAGTGACCTAGAAAGTTTAAGTTTAAATTAAGATACGGTCGAAATATTTTGTGAATTTCTAGCGACAGTATAAAGTGAAACTTGAAAATAGGATTTTAGAAAAATCTGAAAAATGAAATATTTAAAGAATATTCAATTAGGATAAATGAAATTGGCTAGGATGAATAATTTGTTTGGTGAAACGAGACGAAAGGAAAGAAAGGGACATGTGGGTCCAGCAAGGAAAAAAAACATAAAAACCAAATGGACGGACGGACGAACAGAAGGACGGAGAAGAGACATAAGATTTTAATTTTTTTTCTCTATTAATTTCTTTATCAGATTTATGAAATCGTAGGCAGACGGGCGAAGCAGTGCTCTACGTGTGAGTACCAAAAACACGGGATTTCACCGAGAATTCAAGTAAAAAATCGGAAAAATCCTAATTTTTGGTTTTTCTCAGATTTACAGCGTTCCGCGGTCAAATTTTCGGGACCAAGAATTCGAAAGTTACTCTGCGGCGAGGCTTCTGGCATTAGATGCAATCATGGATTGTAGAATTTCCATGTGAAATAGTGAATACGTATAAAATAGTTAATACGTATGAATACATATAAATACGTATGAATAGTGAATATTGAATAGTGAATAGTTCATAGTGCATAGTGAACCGATGAAATGTCTGGCGTGTAGTGTCGTAGATGTGTGAAATTTAAAAACTGGCTGGGGAAAATTGTGGAATGCGTGCTCAATTTTGAAAGTAGCGAGGAAAAGGTGAGTGTTACAAGCCATTTTCCAAATACTAGTGTATTATATTATAAACTGTTTTACACTGGTATTTAATGGTTATGATTGTAAACCATGTTTGAAAAGCAATGAGTTTAGCAAGCAAGTAAATGGTTTTGATTTTAAACCATATGTGAGTGTTCTAAACCTAATTTTTCAAATACTAGTGTATTATTATTATAAATTGTTTTACACTGGTATTTAAAGGTTTTGATGGTAAACCATGTTTGAAAAGCAAGTAATGAGTTTAGAAAGCAAGCAATGGTTTTGAATTATCAAACCATATTTAAAGCAAACAATGGTTGTGAGTGTTCTAAACCTAATTTTTCAAATACTAGTATATTATTATTATAAATTGTTTTACACTGGTATTTAATGGTTTTGATGGTAAACCATGTTTGAAAAGCAAGTAATGAGTTTAGAAAGCAAACAATGATTTTGAATTATCAAACCATATTTAAAGCAAACAATGGTTGTGAGTGTTCTAAACCCAATTTTCAAATACTAATGTATTATTATTATTATAAACTGTTTTACACTGGTATTTAATGATTTTGAGTTGTAAAACCATATTTCCAAGAGCAAGTAAATGGTTTTGATTTTAAACCATATGTGAAAACAAATAAATAATGGTTTGATGGTAAAACCCACTTGTTGAAAAGCAGCGATGGTTTTAAATTGAAAAACCATAATTTAAAGAGCAAGCAAATGGTTTTGATTTGCATCCATATTTTAAAGCAAGCAATGAGTTTACTTGGCTTAAGTAAATGGTTTTGATTTTAAACCATATGTGAAAAGCAAATAAATAATGGTTTTGATTTATTCAACCATATTTGAAAAGAAAGCAAGGAATTTAGTAAGCAATGGTTTTAAATTGAAAAACCATTTTTCAAGCAAGCAAGTAAGTAAGCAAATGGTTTTGATTTAAACCATATTTGAAAAGTAAGCAAATGGTTTTGAATTGTAAACCATTTTTCAAAAAGCAAGCAAGCAATGGTTTTAAATTGTAAAACCATATTTCAAAGAGCAAGTAAGCAAGCAAATGGTTTTGAATTATTAAACCATGTTCAAACAAGCAAGCAAGCAAGCAAAAAGAATATTTGTGAAAACAGGCCTTATGCGCTAGCTAGATTTTAGTGACGCGTTAACTAAATTATGGTGATGGAGACCCAGGTCAATTCCACCATATTTATCAGAAGAGGTGATGTGGACACAGGTCCTTCCACCGCACGGTCGATGCCCAGGCTCCCGTGTTCACTAGGGTACAACAAGCAAGTATAGGCCTCCAATGGTTGATGTTTTATAGCATGTTTATACAGTTTTGAAAAATCAACCATTGGTGCACGGTTGCATAGGCTTCCGTAGAGATTTACAAGCAAACGGTTGAGCACAGGCTCCCTTTTATATTTCAAAATGATAGGATTTAGGCCGGGCTCCGAAGTAGTGATTTTAAAAGGAAGCAGTTGAGCCAGGGCTCCGATGTTTATAAAAGTTTTGAGAAATTTTAAAGCAAGAGGTTTGTGAAAGGTTTTGAGAAACTTTTTAAAGCAAGAGATTTGAGAAATGTTTTATACATTTTTAAAGCAAGTATTAAAAGTTTTTATAAACTTTTAAAGAAAGCAAAGTAAAGCAAGCAAGCAAGAGAATTGAGAAAAGTTTTATAAACTTTTAAAGAAAAGAAAAGCAAAGCAAGCAATCAAGTATTAAAAGTTTTATAAACTTTTAAAAGCAAGCAAGCAAGTATTAAAAGTTTTATAAACTTTTAAAAGCAAGCAAGTATAGAAAGTTTTAGAAACTTTAAGTAAGCAAGCAAGGCTTCTGGAAAATATCTTGTAAAAGAGAGTTTTATAGTTTTGAGATATTATCAAGAAAAGGAAACATTTTATAAACATACCTCAGACTCGTTTAGCTCATTATTTTTGTTTAAAACTATTTTTAGGCATAGGCATCTTAGGACCCATTTGGAGCATATTAGGATTCTCGACATTTGTACAAGAATCTTTGTTATTAATATTTTGTAGGAAACACTTTTGAATTTGTATAATAGACATATGTATGTATATAGTATAGTTGTGAAAATGTGTTGGGTTCTTTGGCTGCCATATTTGGAAATATATGATTGTGTATCTGATTTAGATTGTCTATATCTTAGTAGTCATGCTCTTGAGGTTTTATCGTTGCCAGATTTACCAAATCTAAGTTGGAAAAAGAAGAAAAATTTTTTATCGAGGTTTAAGCGAGCAATGCGGCCGGCTTCTGGGATTTTTAGTCGTTAAAGGTACTTGGTGGGTTTGTGGGTCATTTGGCACACACCTAGCGCTAGTGAGGGGGTGGGGGTGTGTCAGCAATTTGAGCCTCTTGTGTGCACGCGGTACAGCGTGATGCTGCCAGTCTTGTATGCTGCTCGATTTCTTATATGCCTCTCTCATTTCTTGTCCCCACGTGCGCGCGACCGGCGCGCCGGTCTTGTGGCCTTGACTCCAGCGCCTAGCGCCTTGTCACGGCTTGTATCGTAGCTAACTGCGCCGCGTATTGCAATCGATGCCACGCACATAAAACCTCGACTGTCCTGATACACTGTGTATTGCGAAACCAATTCGGCTAGCCTACCTGCGTACAAACTCAGCCGCACTACACCAAGTTGCAATACAATCGAGTGTATTGCAATATAATGTCAACAACCAACCTCCTTGTGCGATACAATTTCGGCCACTCTACGACCACTTGTCTGTACAATTGTTGTATTCGCGACACAAACAGCCATTGAGCCTTGCCCGACTTGCAATACACCTCATGTGCGATACAAGCCCTTCTCTTGCAATACAATTGGGCAGTAGCCCAAATCAATTCTGCACAATTTTTTTCGTTTTTTTCATTATTATTATTTTATTTTATTTATTATTTTTTTTTCAATTTCCAGCTATTGGAAAATACCCAAAAATTGTATATATGCATATTTTTTTTTCATTTTCTAAGAACACTCGAATAAATTTATAAAAATTTATTTTGTTGATTTCCTTCAGTTTACAAATTGTAAAACCTTAGAAAATAATTTTCTTCACTTTTTTTTTTTTTCATTTCCATCAGTAGCCTTCCTTGCTACTTCTACATCTGATAGCTTAAAGTACATCCCATAAACTGAATAATTTAATGAGTTCAACCTTAAAATTTATTAAAATTTTAAATTATTCCCCAAATATAAACTAACCTTATTGAATGTTATAATGACAGTTGTTGAAGGCTGATTAGAGGTCGATGATAGCGAGGTAGATTAGAATTTGACGCTCGGATGTCATTTGGGCATAAAGTAAAATTTTTGAAAGATTTTCACTTAGGATGCCTTAATGAATAGTGATTCTTCTTATTATATCCGGATGGAGGGGTTTGTAGAGGAATTTTTAAGAAATTTCAGTTCCTATGACTTTGAAATGATATTTAAAAGGGAATTGGACATTTAAGTGAATAGTGCTTTTCGGATTTGAAGTCGGGCACAATGCTAACATTTTTTTCGAAATTAGAGTAGAAAATACGAAAATGTCAGGAATTAATCATAGAGAGTCTAACGAGCGAAGCAGTGAAACGGAGTCCGTTTGGATAGTTTCAGCGATCGAGGCATTAATTCGAATAATACGCTATTGTCCAGGTTGGAGTTTTAACGATTTTAAATCCGATTTCGGTGGTTTCAAAGACTGGAATCCACTGTGAAGGATTTAATTAGAATATTTCATGGTCCATTTGAATTTTAGACGACCATAGAATATTTTTGACGTTTAATCGGTATAAAAGCAGTATAAGGCGGAAATGAATAAAATATGATATAAAGGAGATATTTTCTTGTGAGAGCCAATCAAAACCTTTCTTAATGGCTAAGTTATGATTAAAATAATAGGTTAATGGATTGGGGACTCATGAGAATGGACCAATGACAAGGTGACACGTGTAAGTCACTTGTCACCAACCAATGAGATTCTTGGGCTCAAGTGCAATTTTGGCAAGTTGTGTGGGTAAAAAATCTAAATTCAAGAAGTTGAATTTATCAAAGGAGAGCTTGGCCGACCGAGAAAAGAGAGAAGAAAGAAGAGAGAAAAGAAAGGGAAAAGAAAAGAGAAAGAGAAAGAAAACCGTGTTAGGCCAAGGTGGAGTAAGGTGTTAAATGTGATTTTTTTTTCTTCTCCTTCAAGCTCTCCAAGTGATCTACAAGTGGAATCAAGAGAGAGAAGCCAAGGAAAACCAAGAAACAAGTAAGTTTCTATTTGTGGGAAAGTTGGATTTTGATGTTTTTCATACCTAATGCCTTGATTTTCTTGTATGGATGTTAGATTAGTGTTATTTAAGGTTGAATAATGATGATTTTGATAAAAGTTGAGAAATAAATGGATTAGGTTAGGTTTGAAAAATAAAGTGATGGTGTTAGGGTTTGATGGTGAATTTTGTGTGATATGTTGAAATTGGTTGGATTAATGAAGTGAGGTATAAGGCATTAGATTGGAGTGATTAGGTGAAAATGGAAGAAATTTTTTTTGAATATGGCTTTGTGCATGTTTGGCCCAAAATGGAAATAAGAGGTCGGGTAGTTTGGTAATTTCCATGTGTTTAAATTGGATATTAACTCCTAAATGCATTGGAATTGGTTAGAAAAGAAAAGGATTTAATTAAGGGGCATTAAGGTCATTTTGTAAAGTAAAGAGGTAATTTGGTCATTTCCTTGGTTATGTATTTTTAAGTGTGGTTAAATGGGATTAAAGTGAATGTGATATGGTTGGGTGAAAATGAATGTGTATGGTGGATTAAAATGGAAGTTATGGTTAATGTTTAGTCATGGTTTTTCTTGAAAAAGGTGAAAATGAATATCGGACAGGAAACGGGAGTTCGACGGGAAGTAAGCGGGATTGAGCGGTGAACGGTGAGTGTAAAACCGATGTTTTGAAAATTGAGTTTTAAAAGTGAACGATTTTAATGTTAAAATGAAAAGTTTAATGTAAATGTTTATATATGTATATTGATAATAATGTAGTAAATGTTATATGTTATTAGTATATATATATATATGTTTATCTTGCCTAAATATATGTATTTATATTAAATTATATATGTATGCATATGTTAAGGCATTATGGAAGTTTAAAAATGTGTAAAGGATGCATATGTATATTTGCGTATATATGTGTTTCCATGATAAAGTAAAGGAATTAAATGGATTTATAAATGTATTTTGAATAAATGTTTTGCGATGATTACCACAGCCATATAATTGTTATGGCGTGTATCGGTAAGTACCTTAAAGCGTGTAAGGATTTAGAGGAAAAGTTTTAGGTTGCCCTAGCAGGGAGGAAATAGATTTTTAAGCGTAATATCCTTACACATGATAAGGTGCTATGACTGGAACCCTATGCAAGGCGTGAGTTTCTCCACAGCGTAGTGGTTATGATTGGATTGAGATTGTCCTCGCGTCGGTGCAGGAACTGTTCGTGTTTACCCACCTGGGTTCCATTAGAAAGAAGTTTAAAGTATAAATTGATTTTTAATTGAATAAGTATTTGTTACTTTGATATACTGAAAATGTTGTCTAAATGAAAATATACACTCATTGAGCTACTTTAGCTCACTCTTTTCCGTATGTTTCAAAAACATTCTCAGGACCTGAGACAGGTGCGTCGGTAAAGCATCCTGGCAGCGGTGAGTCAAACCATCGAGAGGCAGCCTTTATGTATTTACGTATATATATTTTGTATATTGTATATGTTGAAAATTTTGTTATGTATATATGTATATATATTTTGAAAAGGAACTACGTGGGCTTTGATTCTCAATGGACGAGGTACGTAGGCAGTCGGCTTAAGTCTGGCTCAAGCCCAATCTTTTTATAAAAATGTGCATGGAATTGAAGAAGTTCTTAATGTTTTGACAATTTGAAGTGAATAAATGTATATGTGTATATATTGTGCTTGATTGAGTTTTGAACGGGGAGTCCTAAAACGGAAGTTGAGAATTGAAAGATTAGAAGTGTTTTAAATATTTTCGGAGGTTTTTGAAAATTTGGGAAAGTCCCAGAAAAGCAGGAGAGCTACGTAGATTTTTTGAACAATCTAAGTGTTTAAAAAACAAAAAGAGAAAAGAAAAAGAAAATTTTTACCACTTTAGCTGCATTATTTTCTAAAATGAAGTAAGGATTGTAGGGGTTCGCTCCATGGATTTTTATTTGATTGTTTTGAGGAAAAGTTTCTATATCTGTTGGAGTGCCGGGAGGTCCCCTCGGGTTTATGAGGTTAATCCTGGTGGGGATCCTTCACAATAAATCAAATAAATTTATTCAAATTTATTTCATTCATTTTCTTTGTTCCAGTTTACACACTGTAAACTCCTAAAAAGTTTCCCAACACACTAAATGCTAATTACTAAGCACACAAACAATCATAACACATAACAATCCATGTTATGCACACAATTCACACAACAATTCATCAAATCACATGATCACACACAAAACACACATGTAGTGTTCTAGTTTTGTCCGTGCCTTCCTAGGTGATCTCATACCTAAACCTAACATCGAGCCACACCGAGTGGTGATGTTCTTACACGACTATGGCCTAAGCCCAAGCCCTCAAGCCCTAGGTATTCATATACCTAAGCTATCTACATACATAGGAGCTCCCAGTGTCGTTTACCCTGGCTACGTGCAAGTTGTGGCCTGAGGCCGGGGTTCGTTGACTGCCCGATCGACCCACTGAAAACACTCGTGAATTCCGGGTGACGGAGCATCTCTCACGAAAATCGGGCAGAGTCTCCTTTGTACGGGGAGCTCTACCCATATACAAACCTGTCCCAAACAATTCAATATGACATATCCATGAGTAAAACGGCCACTTGGGCCCACTAACCAATACTCATCCAAACAAATACCAACTATGTACAATAGTTTCAAGAGTTAGAAATTACTCTTCTCCTGACAATATATTAAATTTATATGATTAATACATGCATCTGACTAACTACCAAACCCACGACCGGCTTTCTTCTCAAACTAGGCCTCCAAAATGAGTCGTCTTCTGAACGCTCCTGTGCACGAAAAATAATATCCCTCGACGGGGTGAGCTATCGCCAGTGGTGGAATCACCACTAAGTGGGTTACTCTCCACCTAAGTGCATATCTGATGCTCCAAGTAAACATTGAGAAAATTCCTGATCCTACTTGAATGTCTACACACGGAAACCAACCCACGTCAAAGGTCCTCACCCAGGCTCCCTCACACTTTACCTAAGCCATGTATGAAAACATCTTTTCAAGAGCAATTCTTATTGTTTTCGAAACTATCTTTACCAGTATCGGTAAAATATGGGACTACCCTCAGGGCGATGTGTTGGAGAACCTTAGAAATAGTCATGGTCTCAGCCCAGAAATGATCTGTTGGAGCGGAGTCTCTGACCATTCTGGAATTCATCTGTGAAATTCCTTTCAAAAACGTTTTGTTTTTCTTTCAATTTTCATATCATGCACTCACCTAATTTACAGGCTACCAGGTCGTATAGAATTCATTATGCCATTTCACGCAATATTTATATACACCACATCTGATATATCATCATGTATATATTTACATAATTTAAATCACCTAAAAGCATATTATGTAGATTCTCCAATACATTTCACGAATTAAGCTCACATGGGCCTAATTTAACAAACCTGAAACAATTGACTTGAATTACTCGATAAACACATTTTCATAAAAAAATTTATTTTCGTGTCACTATTCCACGCGAGCACAGTAGAAAGAAAGGCACAAGGGTTAATGTTCTGACTATCATCAATCATCGGTTCACTTTGGGAACCGATTTCATGCCATTTCGAGCCTCATACGTGACACATGACTTAATGCACAATTTATCACACAATGCACCCACATGGTCCATACCCATTCACGGACTATCCAAAAGGGGTACCATAATTTTTCACACTTTGGTCCCAAGTTTTGGGACCGATCAAATGGTCGTTTAAGACCTCAAACTAATCGAAACATCAACAAAGCTCTTAAAGCAAGAGTAAAACAAGTAGGATGAAACCCCTACCTCTCGGAGTTTGTCAAAAACTCCCAAAATCGGAACCCACGCGTAGGCCTCTTCACGGAGAGCTGCTTTGCTTCTTGTCACGGCAATTAGACGGTCGGATATAAAATATAATCCTAGAAGTCACACACTCTCTCACTAGGTTTTTTAAAAATAGCTCTTCATCTCCTGTTTACGTTTCTTTTCCCGCTTTTTTTAGTTTGTAGTAAGACGGCACTATTTGGACTTTTGTCCTATATCATTAAATCAAATTCATAAATGACATCTATGTCCCAAAGCTTTGGATTTTTGACATTTGGCACTACCTCATTTGTCCATTTCCGTGTTTTCTCTCATGCAACATAAGTCGCAGTGCATGTTGTGGTGACTTTACGTCATCACATGTCGTTTCACGGCACGATAGCGCCTCGAAGCGTGTAAATTTCGACTATCTCGAGGGTCGGCCCAATTGACGTGGTAGCGCTTCAGATTTCGTGGGCGATTCAATGAAGAAATCTGTTTCGATCCATTAGGACCTAGAGAATAAATTCAAATTTTGCAAAATTACGTTTTGCCTTTTTGAGAAAATTGGATTTTCTCGGGTCTTCTGAAATTATAAAAATTTGTTATATTTGAAAATAAATTTTATTTTAGCACTATTGGATCAAAGCTAATTGAAGCAACTTGTTAAAAATTTGTACATTCGATATTGACTCGATTATGTTAATTAAAGCACAGCTATTCACAAGTTGTTGAATCCAATCTTAGCCTCCTTAACGGAGTTTTTGAATATTTTTTTTTATTTATGAATATTTAGAAAATGTATATAATATAATCAATTTCAAATAGAAAAATGAATTTTTATTAATAGCGATATGTCACAAATCGGTCACAAAATTGTGACGGAATTATGAATCCGTCACAAATTTGTGTGATTATCGATACGACACAAAATAGTGAAATCCTGATTTCGTCGCGAATTTTCTAATGTGATTTGACAAATATGTGACGGATATCATAAAAAAATTCATTTTGTTTTTAATTTGTAGTAGACACTATTTAAATATTCTAATATTTTAAAATAATATAACTATTTGGAGATTTTATTATTAATATGTTTGTGCTATAATGTGGAGTTTTTTAAAATTTGTGATATTTTATTATTTTAATTGTATATATAATTTTACCCAACTACATAGTCATAAAATTAATTAATATTAAAATAAATGATATATATCATGCTACGATGTTACAAAAGCTCGAAATTATAAAAATTTGTGATATTTGAAAATAAATTTAATTTTAGCCACCACTGATCAAAGCTAATCACAAACTTGTTAAACCCAGATATATTCGGGAGTATTGACTCGATTATGTTTGATAGGGTTCGAAAAATAAGGCTCACAGGCCCACCTGCCAGGCCCAAGAAAGAGGCCAGCCCAACGAAACACGGAGGCTCATCCGCTAAACCCTAGAGGAGAGACATGCCCATTGGAAGCTTATTTTAGCCTTTCAAGGCTAACATCTCGCTTCGTGCCAGCCCGTAATGAGGGCCTAACCCGACGGCCCGGGAAGACCTCAATTATGGAAGTCTCCCACAGTACGTAAAATAGAATAGTCCCTAAATAATATATTATTCGTTAAATCTAGCCATTCAATTAACACGGAAAGAAAGGCAATAATAGGTCATCATCAAATCAGATCCCCCAAAGGATCCCCAATAAGGAAGAGAGATTATTCCAAATAAACGTTTTCTATATCCTTAACACCCGACACCAATAAAAATATCCCATTCAAGGAACAAACTTAATCAACATCCGCCACTGGTTGAACATCTACTATAAATACAAGGCCACCCCATCGGTGAAAGGTACGCAACACATTCGCCCTCTAAGAAGTCCATCTTTTCTCTCAGAAAGAAACTGACTTAGACATCGGAGCGGCCACGGGCGAAGCCCTCGCCGACCCCCCTTCTTTCTTGTTTTGCAGAAGAGTGACACCTTTAAAACCACAGCAAATCGGGTCACGCAGTTAGCCCTATTCAAATTTCTAGCGATCCAAGATCCTATTGCCCAAATTCCCACCAAGAATCTCGTCCGCCTAACAACGCCCACACGCTCCACCTCAGCCTCCGTTGAAAAGGCATCACTGGCCAAGGGCCGTTGGGAACGACAGCTTCCTTCTACAAATATAACTCGATTTCGCCATCGATGGTATCGACTCGGAACATAAGCAGGAGCAACGCTAATCCTCCAAGGATGCAAGACCAACCGGGCAACGCAGATAGTCGACCTCCCGACGTGTTAGAAACAATGCAGGCCAACACGGACGAGGTGGAGGCACTCCGCCTCACCAATCAGCGTCTGACAGAAGAGTTAGAACAACTCACCAGACAGATCCGACGACCACGGGAGGCGCGACAAACTCAGGAAGGCCATGATATTCCCCCCCATGAAGGACAACACAATATCGGCACTCCCCGAAGGGTCGAAACAGAAGTAGAATCTAGCCGAGCCCGGGGGCACAGACCACATCTAGCCCCTGGAGGGGAAGGCAACGTAGCTAAACACTCGAGGAGCCACGCCGACACAGAGAATCGCGTCTATCCTCACAAGGAGCAGGAGAACAATCATCATGGGAACAGAGGTTCAAGATTCTCCAAAGAAGAGCTCACCGTGGTGAAGCTGAGGTGGTGAAAGGACGTGTTTCGACACTATGGACACTTTGGTACAACAACCTGAGTCACCCTACACAGCTGATGTATTCCACTTTCCCTTCCAAATCTAAGTTCCCGAATACCCTGTGGAAGCGTCGACCACTACAGGATCAGTCTGATTCGTGCCACAAGAGGGTGATCCTAATCAACAAAATTTATATCCTAAGCTCCTCCTGCACGTCGTAGTCAAGCTTACTACAAGATAGTGGTCTAGGGTCGAACACAGGGATGGGTTTTCTTCGTATAAATGACTAACAGTGAAGGCAAAAATTGGTGAATTAAATTTGGAATTTTAAGGTTTGGTAAAAACAGGGGGGTTTTGGGTGTTCACCGACCGGGGGTTAAACAAGAAAAAAAACTCGTAAAATAGAACCCCTTGGAAGTGTTAGGCCACCGGTTTAGGTTTTAAGGTAACCATACATGTCCCCGGTATTTTTTCCTCGAGTCAGGAGGATGACATATAGTCATTTCAATCGATCTTCTTGGCTTAGCTTTTAAAACTAAACCCTATGATTTTCCCTTTTGAAACATAGCATTTAAATGGGCATAAATGTCCCTAACAGTGAAAACACATCTCTAAAACCCTACTCCACGATAACTAGCAGGAGACAACTAACTGAGCCTCAATGGATCTAGTGAAAGTATCCATTGAACCCAAAATGCTTGCCAAATACACATTAAAGAGAGCATGCGCTTAAGAGATTTTAACCTAAGTGAGAAGCAGAACACAAACAACTATAAATACAAAAAGTGTGCTAAAAACAGGAACCGTGGAGTTACCTCCACACTTAGCCAATGTACTGCATTCTTCAAGGGAGGAAGAGGTTCAGTTTCGAACATCCTCTGAGTTGTCATCCTCGAGGAGGCTTGCGCCGAGAAAATGGTAAAAAGAAAAGGAAAGAAAGGGAAAAGGAAGCTGGTGGGAAACTCGCTCCCGCCATCGTATATCCGAAATTCAGTCTCGTTGATTTGTACAAACCGAGACTTATATAGATGCTCAAAGGTAAGGGAAGTTACAAAAACCAAAATCGAAGGTTATTACAGGTAAATGGAAAAACCAAAGCAAAGCAAACAGGTGTAGCGTGAAAAGTGTGAACTGCAGCGTGAGGAACAAAGGCCGAGCCGGGAACGCGTCAGGAGCAGCTTTCCGCAAAGGGTGTTTTTCTTAACATTTTGCTCTTCTTTCCTTTCTGATCTTTGATCTCGCAATGTTGAGTTCGACTTGAATTCTTCGTGTCGATCGACTAACAATTTTGGCATAATTAGCTAGCAAAAACTGCAAAATTTGCCACAAAATGCGATCATTAAAATAATAGGGACCTTAATGTGCAAATCGGGTTAATTAGCATGATTAGTACACAAAAAGCACTCAAAACCTATAATAAATAGGGTTCAAAATAGCACTTTTTGGGCACTAATCACAATTCTCTTAACCTACACTATCAAGCAATTCCTAGCAATGTAAGAAAGAAAGAGTATATACAAAACGATAAATAAAATGATGTTGAAAAGGTTGCGCTCAGTATGTTAGAATGAGCAATGCCTAACCCAAGAATAATCAATGCCATGTCCAAATAACTATCAAGAGAGAGAACAGCTGGCTACAAAATTGAGTATTAAAAGAGCCTTTCGTGAATTCAATCCAAACTCACCAAAATCTAAGTGTTTTGTTTGGATCGCCTCAACAATAAACTGTCAAACCTATTCTCCCCCAACCTAGCTACTACTACGACCCAGCATACTAACTAACCCAATGATCAAAGACCCACCTCTTATTCCCACAAATTTTTCGTGTCAGAGGCAATGCCTGGGTTAATCACCTCACTAAAAGTCTATGGTCGGATCTACCATGACTCCTAAACCAATTAAGGCTTAGGGCACCAAGTCATATGATCTTTCGACCACAAACTCTACAAAGTTTCACCCCTGACTTCGAATGATTTCAGACCCACATCTACAACTTGCTAAACTCCACCCATCCACCCATATAGCGACTAAGTCGGTGACTTCAACCAAAGGAAGGTTTAGGCACTGTTTTAAAGGCTTTTGCCATATACCCCTGACCGTGCTCTAAGCCTTCACAAAGCGTTGCAATTTTATGCCTTTTTTCTTTTTCTTTTTTTTATTTCTTTTCATTTCTTTTTTCTTTTCTTTTCATTTCTTTTTCTTTCTTCTTTTCTTTTTTTTTTTCACGTGGGTCCTTAACCCATTAAAGGCGGTCAATGAAACCAGGGTAAGTTATGCAAAGTAAAGGAGGTCAGCAATTTTTCAGCCTATCATTGAAACTAGTCAAAGCTCATGTTAGCTAAAGTAGCGGAAGAAAAATGTCAACCACAAGAATTCAACTAATCATTCACTCTCAACCAAGCATGGAACGAATCCAAAGATCACAGAATTGACAAAGTTTAAATTTTTCCAACTTGCGTGTTACAAACCACAAAAATTTTGATTGCAAACGTCCAAATTTTTGAAAAAGTAAGTCAGAAAAGAGGAACAACTTGAGAAAGAGGACCCAAACAGTTTCACTAAACATCACAAAATGGGCTTGAACAACAATAACAAAACATAAATACAGCCACTTCCTTTGCTAACTCTCCCCCAACCCAAACATCTCAGTGTCCGAAATGGGGCTCGGATTGAAAAATTAGAGAAGGAAGTGTTACCTCCTTGATGAGATGTGATCATTGCTGGATAGGAAACTTTGCAAGCTTTCCATCGACACCTTATTCACTCCGTTTGGGCTTCAAATAAACAAGTTAGGAGAAGAAAAGAGAGGAAAAAAGTGACCAGTTGGAGAATTTTTAAAATTACACTTTTATAACAGTCTCAAAAATGTTCTTTCTGGCCATATTTGGATTCTACACTCTCTAAGCTTTCCAACGGTACCAAGAACGCCTAAACAGTAGTTCGATGAAAAAGCTATGAGCCAAAACAAATTTTTCCAGAACAAAACTATGGGTATAGCGAAAAATTAACTAGCGAAAAATTTTCGCTAAGCTAGCGAAATTTAGGCATTTCCCTACGTTT
Organism: Tetrastigma voinierianum; assembly: GCA_016808115.1. Taxonomy (NCBI): domain Eukaryota; kingdom Viridiplantae; phylum Streptophyta; class Magnoliopsida; order Vitales; family Vitaceae; genus Tetrastigma; species Tetrastigma voinierianum. The sequence goes on along the minus strand of JAEQBH010000417.1, from coordinate 398,007 downwards.
GCGAAAATTTCGCTATGTCTAATAGCGAAAATTTTTTATTTTTGATTTTTTATTTTTTCAAATAAAATAATTAATAATTAAAAATAAAAATAAAATAAATTTTTTTTATATATTAAAACGTTTTTTTTTTCAAAAAAGTTTTTTTTAAGACAATTATATATATATATATATATATATATATATATAGTATATATATGGTATATATATATATATATATATATAAATAAAAAATAATAAATTTTTTTTATATATAAAATAATAAAATAAAAAAAACAAAAACAAAAATAAAAAATAAAAAAAAAAAAAAAAAAAAAAAAAACAAATGGCACTGTAGTAGCTTTGTCCTGTAGTGGATCACTATTGATTTCGGGCTGGAATTCTCGCTTAGCTAGTTTAACTCATTTAGTTCTAGCTTAAATTCCTTCACCCCTCACAGTTCACAAGATTTTCGCTTAAGCTAGCTTAAATTTTCAATTAGCCAGCTTAAAATTTCCATATATAATGAATTTTCGGTGATTTCTCTAGAATTGCGAAATTTTCACTATAATTGCGTAAAATTCTGTCACGCTTGCTGATTTTCAATCCAGTTTCAAATTTGCACACAAAATCGGCAAAAATTAGTGCAAGAAAAATTAAGAAAACTTGGTAAAAGAGTAAAATTAATTCTTAAAAACATAAATTAACTAAAATTAGAGATAATCTAAAAGAAAAATTAAAGAAATCAAAATAAAATACCGATAAAATAAAACAAAACAAAACAAATTAAAACAAAAGTGGGAGCTTAGAAATGCCGGTGTTTAGGTGCTCCAAACTCCGAACCCAAGCATTCGAACCAACCATCGTACATGCGATGAGCAATAGCTAATTTTTTCGATGTAGTGACAATAATAACATGAGCAATGGCCACTAGCTTCTTGAGGTTTTGTAGAATAGGCAGCATGCTGGACTTAGTGGTGGGTGCTTCAGGGGTTTTGTGTTGGGATTGGGCTGCAAGCAGATATACACTGGTCAAGGAGGGGCTACCGCGCGGTTTTCGTGGCTCGGGTAGTGGTAGCGGGTTCGCCAAGGAATCGCTGAAGGGCAAGCTGTGGCTCTTTCCCCGTCTCAATACCACGTCTCTTCGCTATCAAGGCACTAATATGTTCCTCTTTTTTCCAAGGCCAAAACTTAACACCTGATTTAGGGGCATCCTACAGTTCCTCAAGAGCTTCTACGGATTCCATTGTCAATTCCTCCTGAGGCTGCAGTTGAACTTGCTCACCCAAAATTGTTTCAGTCAAGCACTCATCCTCTGGTGGACACTGCTGCTGATTGATGAGGCTTTCAATGGAGTCTTACAGGTTGTCCCATTTGTGCTCAAAGTCATTCTTTAGCCCATCTATTCTTTGGTCCAGGGAATTCTCCTCGCATGGATTTTTCAATTAATCACATTGAATTCCTTTTGTTCTACCTCACAAGATCACCCACCGCCAGGTCTAGAATCGCTTGCTCAATTCGAGAGACGTCGGTAATGAGGTCGAGACCAAGAGGCATACACTGTGGTGCAAACATGTAGGAGGGTGCACTCATCCAATGGTCTCCGTAGTCCTCATGGATCTAGGTGGGCTTGGATTTCTCTCCTGTGGTTGCTGATTTTGCCATGCGAGGTTCCTATAGTCCTCATTGTCATATATGCCCTTAGGTTACTCCGATCAGATGCTTTTCATATGGGGGTTCCATTTTCTCTCAATCAATTTTCCTACGTAACCCGAATCGAATGCCGTTTCAAATTGATCCACCTAAAATGGATTCTCGCAAAGAGAAGCAGGCAACCCAAAAACAAATTTCTAATGAATTTTTTTATGAAAAAAAAAAAAAAAAACTAAATGAAAAATGACAAATAATATAAAAGCACTCACCGGAAGATTTCAGATTTAGGATCACAAGTGTTCCACGTCATTAAATGCACTAAGGCACCATCCCCAACGACGCCATTTGATTCAACAAAGTGATCCTAATCAACAAAATTTATATCCTGAGTTTTCCTACCGTGAGTCGCTTACCGCAAAGATAGTGGTCTAGGGTCGAACACATGGATGGGTTTTCTTCGTGACAAATGACTAATGAAGGCAAAAATTGTGAAATTAAATTTGATTTTTACGATTGGTAAAACAGGGGGTTTTTGGGTGTTCACCGAATAAGCTAAAACAAGAAAAATCAGAAATAGAACCTCTTGAAGTGTTAGGCCAACGTTTAGGGTTTTAAGGTAACCGTACATGTCCCTCGGTATTTTTCTCGAAGCCGGGAGGATAGACATATAGTCATTTCCCCGAACCTGATCTTCATTTAGCTTTAAAACTAAACCCTATGATTTTACCTTGAAACATAGCATTTAAATGGGCATAAATGTCCCTAATAAAGGAAAAACACATCTCTAAAAACCCTACTCCACTGCATAACTAGCAGAGACAACTAACCCATCTCAATGGATCTAGTGAAAGTATCCATTGAACCGCATCCTTGTCAAATACACATTAAAGAGAGCATGCTTAAGAGATTTTAACCTAAGTGAGAAGGTGAACACAAACAAACTATAAATACATAAGTAAAAACAGGGGAAACTGAAAGGCCTCCCACAATTTAGCCAACACCGCCCTTCAAGGAGTAGAAGAGGTTCAGCCGAACATCCTCCGAGTTGTCATCCTCGCAGGAGTGTTTGGAAATCGAGAAAATGGAAAAGAAAAGGAAAGAAAAAAAGGAAGCTGCGGAAACCGCCTCCCGTCATCAGATATCCCGAAATCTACCAAGGATTTGTACAAACTGAGACTTATATAGATTTTCAAGGTAAGGGAAGTTACAAAAACCAAAATCGGAAGGTTATTATAGGGGTAAATGGAAAAACCAAAAGCAAAAGCAAACAAAAATGCGGAAAAGCAGAACGGTAGCAGGAGGAACAAAGTACGAGCCGAACTGCTCTCGCAGGAGAAGCTTTCCAAGTACGGTGTTTTTAACATTTTGCTCTTTCTTTCCTTCCTCGATCTGATCCGCAATGTTGAGTTCGACTTGAATTCTTCTTCGTGTGCTTGGATCGACTCAACAATTTTGGCATAATTAGCTCGCAAAACTGCAAAATTTTCCACAAAATGCGATCTATAAAATAGTAGGGACCTTAATGTGCAAATCAAAAGCGGATTAGCATGATTAGCATAATAAAAAGCACTCAAAACCTATAATAAATAGGGTTCAAAATAGCACTTTTTGGGCACTAATCAAGATCCCGTCGATCATCTCAACACTTACAAAAACCAAATGGAGCTGCATGGGTATAAAGATCCGGTGCGATGCCGAGCTTTCGCTATCACTCTAAAAGGCTCAGCCTTGGCGTGGTTCAATAGACTTCCACCGTCATCAATCTCCTCATTCAGGGAGTTATCCATTGCGTTCGTCTCTCACTTCATTGGGGCCAGGACGTATAGAAAGCCAAGTTATCATCTGGCGACCATCAGCGGGCTTGCAAAGCTGAGGTCTTATGTCAACGATTCAATGCCAAGTCTCTAAAGGTAGATATACGGCGAAATTCGCTATCCTTTGCCGTTTGTGGCGGCGAGGATTAACTCGAAAGACTTAATGTTTTCCATCTCGAAATCCCCCAACGAGCATGCGAGTGCTTGCAAACGAGAGAAATATATTAACGTTGAAGAGGCCCTCATATCCAAGAAAGGCTCTTCCATTCACAAAAAGAAAAGAAGCGGGGCGAAGACAAACGGCGGGGGCGAAGCCCAAAGAGAGACAAGCGACGGGAAGGATCTCCAAGAAAAATGGAGAGCGATCTCCCGAAAAGGCATAGGAACCTCGAGAGATCGTCCCAAGTCCATTGCAATCTGACAGCAGCGTTACTCGCCTCAGCGTTTCACCCATACTGACCTCGGTGTCATAGGTTCTCTGTGAAATGCGAAGCGAACGAGTTCTGGTGTGTAAATGAGGTCATACCCTACAACAAGAGACAACGGGATGTGCCTCGACAAGGATAGCTCAGAGCAGTGCCAGTGAGGTTCCACTGTGGGACTGGGACTACTTTTTGGGACCGGGTTGCATACGACTGAGGAAGGGAGAATAGGTTGGCGACCAAGAGGCGCGTTTGCCTCAAAAACTTTATATCCACCTTTGAAGTAGATTCAGGAGTCGACCTGAAACGAGGCTCCGCCCGGCAGCGGCCGCCTCGGCGGGAACGGCGACTGCACCAACAATCCCTAGGTGAAATCCGGGTAATCTCGGGAGGATTCGCGGGAGGAGAATCAAGCTTGCTCCCAGCTCGAGAGAAGGCCCATCTACTTTCGGCATCAGGTCGGCCCGGAATGGTGGAAATTCAGCGATGTCTAAACTTCTACCGCGACTCGACACATCCATCACGTTCTCGGCTGGATCATAGAGGGATGACAACGTCGCCATGACGACGCGGTAGTTCGCGCCGATTGTGGCTTGACAAAGCGAGTTCATGGTCTTGGTGACGCGGGAGTTCAACCGATATCATCTTCGCGTCAGCCTTCGATAAAATGGGCATCGGAAGGGAGAAAAACTAAGAACCCAGTGCCTCTGAGGGTTCTCGGGAAAAGGTATTACCTCTAGGCTCAATACAATTGGTACTCACATTGAGATTCCCATTACGACGACGACTACGACGAGATTCCTAAATCGTAGACACCCGTCTGCTTATAACATGTTGGCGAGACCTTCTCTCTCAATGCAATAAAAGGCTACTCCCATAGCATATCACATGATGATCAATTCCCTACGAGTAAGCGGGGTAGGAATGGTTCGAGGGAGAGATTAGCGAATTTGAGAGATGTGCACGGCATCCATGAAACAAAAAATGGCGGAGTGGGAAACCAACATATACGTGGGCGAGCTCGACATCTTTGTGGCGAGGTGCTCACCCGACTGAGCCCTGGGAAAATGGAGCAGAGTGTATTGTTGGATGACGACCCTGAACATCTAGCTATGTTGGCTTTAAAGCCCCAGCGGAGGACCTCAAAAACCCCTTATCCATTTTTTAGAGACAAAACGAGGCGTCTTGGCAGCTGGAAGCAAAGCGGACATGGGAGGAATTGGTCTGTATTAATAGCCTGGGTTGAGCGATCGGCCGAATCCTTTAAGCCAATCAAACAAAGAGGAGGTGCTTCATGCATGAGGAAGGCGAGCCATCAGCGAAGGAGTCGACTAAAACTCTACATGGGGCGGGAGCGTCCCGGTAGAATACCACTGAATAGCTACAGGTCTTAAGTACTAATGAGCGAAACGGAGGAAAATGGCGACTACGCGTAAACTTCAACGAAATCAACAAAGCGTGCCCAAGGGCGGTTCCTACGCCGCGATAAACCTCTGCATCGTAGATGCCAGCGGGCAGCCATGAGAACTCTCGGTTTATGGATGCCTTCATGGGTTACAACTAGATGCGAGTGTATGGACCCGGGTGGCCCAAGAAAGGCGTTGTTCGTCATATTGCTTGGGGAACTGTGCTGCTGTAGTGTGATGCCGTTCGGGCTCAGCAGGGAGCTACATATCGAGGTTGGTGAATCGGATGTTTTGGAAGCCCAGTTGAACTACGATGGAAATTATTACATAGATAACATACTAGTAAAATCCACCTGTTTGGGCTCCACATGGCGCTATCTGTCGAAGCTTGTTTACTAGATCTTGAGACACTCCTGGCATAAAGCCCAGGAATCCGACCAAGTGTGCCTTACAGTATCGGTAGGAAATTCTACGGGTTTCATAGTCAACCAGGAATTGAAGCAAATCGGACAGATAAAGGGTTGTGGCACCGATAACCAGCCCTTTACATCGAGAGTATAAAGGGTTCGGTGCTGACAGGAAGGATTAGACCTTAAGCCGGTCGTATTCGAGCAAGTGATAAATACCAACCTATTCGAGAGTCAGAAAAAGGCCTTTCAATGGGATGCGAAGTGCGAGGAGGAAGCTTTTATTTTCAAATCTTGAAAACATGTTAAGCTCCCACCCCATTCACAGTAAGTCCTATTGAGGGAGCTCCTCATACCTGGCCGTATCGGACTTTACTCAACTTGATCTTTACATCCTGCCATTCGAAATGGCGAAATCTGACTGCTGGTTTACTATTACGGCCAGAGCTTTGAGAGGAGCGGAGGGAGAGGGTATACCCGAGGACTAATTTTGGCCTTGGTAACCCATGACTCGGGAAACTCAGCCCTTACTTCCAGGCTCACACGATAGAAGTTCCAACGGAATACCCGATGAAGCAAGTGTTGCACAAACCGAGAGATCTCGGAGGATTGATGAAGTGGGCTTCATAAGAATTTGAGTGGGTTAGGCATCAGGATACAAACCGAAAACCGCTATAAAAGGGCAGGTCCTAGCCGACTTCGTCATGGAGTTCACCACAGTGAGACATGCTCGAGACGCTCAAGCAGCGAATGACCTCCCATCTGGAGCTCTCACGTAGATGGGGCCTGGGGCTAGCACAGGGAAGCGGGGCCGGTCTAATCTTGACCTCTCCGAGGAAAGGATTAGATATAGGTGCGCACTTTCAGTTCGGTTCAAGCCTCAACAGCGGGCCGAGTATGAGTGATCATAAGCGGACCTCAGCCTGGCTCCATTCCTTTGGAAGTTGACCAGCTAGGTGTAAGGCGAGCTTCCAGTGGTAGTAAGACAAATGAAGACACCTACAGAGGCTAAAAAAGTGGAAGGATGATCCCTATATCTCCAAAGATGGGTCCCATTTAAAAGTCGTGTAGGTTCGAATTTGCCGGACGTATCCCAGGACGAGAGAACTCTCGAGTCATAATCTTGGCTTGAAGCCCCAAGCGACGACCTTGCGGGGAGAAGACCTCAGCCGGTCGACACCTGTCGAATACCTGGCAGAGCCCTCTATCGATCTCTACGACGTGGAGGTTGCCCAGGTCGGGTCCGAGCCGAGTTGGATGGACCCCATTTGGGACTATATAATAGACGGACGTCTACCTGACGACCCGAAGGAAGCAGCTAAAATAAGGACGAGTACGCCGAGGGTTCCACTAATCATGAGGGCTTTGTACAGCGAGGTTTCTTCACCTCAATCCTGAGAGTGTATCGCGGAAGAAAAAATTTGAACACGTGCCCAAGAGGAAGTACCGAGTGTATCACGGAAATCACATCGGAGCTCGGGTGTTGGCGGGAAAAGTCTTGAGGACAAGGATACTATTGGCCTACAATGCTCAAAGATGCAACCAACCTAGTCAAGAAATGCAAGATGCGCAGGGAGCACACAGATCTGCGCCTCCCATCGAGGCCCATGAGCGTCGATCCACGAGGCCACGGCCCTTCCAACAATGGGGGTTTTGGACATCTTGGGACCTCGCCTTAAGGAAGGGCCGAGTCTTAAGTTCATCATTGTCGCGATGGAATTACTTCGTAAATGGGCTAAAGTAGAGCCTTTAACCAATCCTATATGAAGATCACGCAATTTTTGTGTGGCGAGCGCTATCATATGCGAGGTTTGGTATCCAGAGCCACAGTGTCGGACGACGAGAGAGAAAACAATTCGACAACGCCAAATTCAGAGATTTACGTAGGCTTCGGAGGAATTAAATTACTACTCGTTTCTAGCACATCCATGATCTAACGGTCGGGCCAGAAAGTCACCATCGGAACCTTAAGGGGTCGCTTTGAAGACCCGAGGAGTGGAAGATGTAAAGGAAAGTGGGTAGAATACCTCCAGAGGTGCTATGGGCCCTCTGAGGAACAACATAGAAGTCGACCACGAAACCAGTTCGCCCTAGCCTTCGACGCAGCGGTAGCCACACTTGTCGGGTCGGACTAAAGTCCCAAGGATCGAGTTGCGGTGGGGAAACCGCAGTGACGAGGCTCTCCGTCTAAATTTGGATCTCTTAGATGAAAAACGCGAGCAAGTTCTAAGGCGTACAAAAGAATACCAAAGGAAGACATCAAGGTACTACAACCAAAAAGTAAAACCCAGGAGCTACATGCTGGGTGATTTGGTCTTAAAGAAGTTACTTCCAACAAGGAAGAATCCAGCCCATGGAAAATTGAATTTATTTGGGGAGAGGCCCCTATATCATATCTCGAGTCGTCTGGAACCAGATGATTACGAGCTCAAGCGAGGAGGAGGGAAAATTTTACGGCATGCACGGAATGGAACATCTTAAGCGTTTTTATCGGTAGACCTTGGTTTGTAATCTTAAATGGAGATTTATCAATTTTAGGTTAAAGTGACCATTTACTAGTTATTACATTAAAGCGTCACAAGCTTAACTGGAACGCCATAATGCTCAAAAAAATTACATGCAATAAAATGAGAAAGCTCATAGACATAAAAGGAAAAGTCTCTCTTTATTCCAATCAGATTACATTTAGCTACAATCAATAGTGTCATCGGTGCATCTTGGGAAGCACTCGGTACAAGCAGTTCCCTCGAAAAAAAAAAAAAAAAAAAAAACTTCAGGAAGAAAAAAGGAAAAGAAAACGAGATGGGAATGAATGAAAGAAGGCCATAAAGGTGGAAAAGAGGAGAAAAAAAAAGGGATGGAAGGAGTTTGTGCAGAAGAAACAAAAAATGGGAGAATGAGATGTGGAAGAAAAGATGAAAAGAAGGAGAAGGAGAGGAGAGAAGGAAGAGAAAGAAGAAGAATAGAAAATGGAGAGGCGACACCAAAATGCACAGTCTCGGGGCACATTCCTAGCACGAAGCTAGGGGAATAACATGACTCCAGTGGGGGGAGACTAGGGAAAACCATGACTCCCTAGTGCGAAGTCCGCGAGGCGAGACGCCCGGAGATCTTCGGGTGGATCCCAGCGAAGACAGCGGTTCGGCGGCCGTCTCGCCCGATTTAGATCCCGCACACCGGGAGAGAGCGGGAGTATTCAAAATATAAACTCCATAGCAATGAAGCACGCCATTTATAAGAAGGCGAAAGCACTTTCGAGAATTAAATAGCTTTAAATTCTCATAAATCGGCATTAAAGGCGGCTCGCGCCTTTCGAGAAAATCGAGTAGTGGCAGCACCACGACTCACTTTGGCGGAGGTTAGTCTGCTCTGCCGCAGATCATCTTGCTTGAGAGTCGGTCGGTCCCGGTACACATCGCTCTTGAAGCGGCCTTGGCGCGGGAGCCCGATGACTCACTTTGACGGAGTTCGTCTACTCTGCCGCAGTCACGCTACGAGGAGTCGGATCGGCTCGGGCTACATCTCGCCACTCGACCCACGGCGCGGGAGCCTGAGCGGGCTCACTATGACTGGAGTTAATCTACTGCGCACGAGTCGCGCGAGGGTAGGATGGCTCAGGGCTACCGCCGCCTCGACCCGCGACGCTGGAGCCGCGGCCTCACTTTGATGAGTTCGTCTACTTTGCCTGGTCACGCTACGAGGGGGTCGGATCGGCTCGGGGCTACATCGCCCGCTCGGCCCACGGTTCTCGGAGCCCGGCCCAGCTCACTGACGAGTTAAATTACACTCTGCCTGGTCGCGCTACGAGGGGAGTCATGTCGGCTCGGGCTACATCGCCACTCGACCACGGTGGCCGGAAGACCCGAGAGCTCACTTTGGCCGATTTCGTCTACTACGCGCAGATCACGCTACGGTCGGGGATCGAAGCAGGCTACATCGCCACTTTCGTCCATAGCGCCCGAGCCTAGCAGCTCACCTTGACGGGGAGTTCGTCACGCTGCGCGCGGGGGTCACGCTACGAGGGGAGTCGGATCCCGGCTCAAGCTACATCACCACTTTCGGCCACGGCGCCGGAGCCGACTCACCTTGACTGGATTCGTCTACTACGCACGCACCAGTCCGCGCTACGAGGAGTTAGAATTGTTTCATCTACATCGCCGCTCGGCCACTGCGCCCGGGATCGATTTCGCTGCGGCGGTCGTCTACTGCGCCGCAGGTCACGCTACACGAGTCGGATCGACTCGGGGGCTTCCTGTAGCCACTCGACCCACTGGCCTTTCGGGCAGAAGCTCACTTTGATGAGTTCGTCTACTCTGCACAGGTCATTCTACTTGAGAGTCCGTCAGATCGGTACATCGCCACTCGGCCCACAGGCACGAGGAGCCATGACTCACCTTAATGAGTTCGTCTACTGCACCAGATCACGCTACGAGGAGTCAGATCAGCTCGAGGGCTACATACGCCCGCTCGACCCCACGGCGCCGGAGCCGGCGACTCACTTTGAGTTCATCCTACTACTGCCCTGGTCGCTATTGCACGAGGAGTCGGATGACTCGAGAATTTCTGTCCTTGGCTCATGACCATAACGCCGGGCCAGGCGACTCACTTTGTGAGTTCGTCTACTGCACCAGTCTGTGCACGAGGGGTGGGATCGGCTCGGGCTACATCGCCACTCGGTCACGGGGCCGGGCCCGAAACTCACTTTGGCTGACCCGGGGTTCGATCTGCTGCCGCCAGATCATTTACTTTTGGTCGAATCGGCTTCAGTGCCATCGCCCGCTCGGCCACGGCGCGGAGCCCGGTAGCTCACCTTCCAGCGGGTTCGTCTGCTGCCGCAGATCCGCGCTACGGTCGGGTGACTCGGGCTGTCGCCAGGCCCGCAGCCGCCGGGCCAATGGCTGGCAGCGAGTTGATCTACTCTTGCCCGCGAGGAATCACGCTATCTAAGGTCGGGTCGGTTATTCATTTACATCGCCACTTGGCCATAGCGCCGGAGCCCGAGCGAAGCACGTGGCGCGAGCTCAACTATTCTATAGGCCACGCCCAGCCTAGGAGTCTTTTCGACTGGAGACAAATCGGTAGAGACGGAGCCCGGCGACTCGCGTTACTGACTAGCTCAACTATTCTACAGGGCCACGCGGCCTAGGAGTCTCATTTCAGCTGAGCAAATGGTAGCGGGCCGGTGACTACGCATTGTCGAGGCGCTCAACCATTCCACCAGGCCATGCGGCCCTAGGGTCTTTTCAACCAAAACAAATCGGTAAATGGGCCAATGACTAACGTGTGAGCTCAGACTATTCTACCACGAGACCCACGCGACACAAGTCATTTCAACTCGGGGAAAATCGGTAGGCAGACCCCGGCTCGCATTGGCCGAGGCTCAACCATTCCACCTAGGCCATGTAGCCTAAGGGTGCGCTTCAACTACAGCGGAAATCAGCAGAAATGAGACCCAACTGACTGTGTGAGCTCAACCATTCTACCTAGGACATGCAGCCTAGGAGTCATTTCAACTCAGATGTCATTGGCAATTTGACATCTCTCATTGGCCAGGCTCAACCATTTTACACGGCCAATACTGACTAGGAGTCACTTCAACTCGAGGCCAGAATCATGAGCGCCAGAACTGGCAGCTCACATTGTGACTCAAGTTTGCTCGCAAGGCCATGTAACACAAAGGTCAGTTCAGCTCAGGCTACTTAGGCCTTAGAGCCCAAAAGCCTCAGTGGACCAGTTTGAGGGCGGCTCAGCATGCCTCCCAGCTCGGGGCGCTGGGGTCGGACCATGCGGGACAAGAGTCGATTCAGAATTAAGAGGAACGTCAAAGGAGAGCACAAGAGTGGGGCGAGCAGTAAAGGGTGCAAAAATGAGTATTGTAACCAAAGACAAAGCTACATGTGTCTCGGGACCCGGGCCCAGAAAAAAAAAAAAAAGGGGGGGGGGGGAGGAGGGGTGCCGGCTTTACCCAAAATATACCCTAGTCGTTTCGACATGTTTAGAATGACTTTGTAAAGCCCTAATATGAATGTTTCGTAAGTCAAATACGAGAAATATAGAGCGAGACCCGGAAAGTTACAAAACTTAAGGACAAAATTAGCAATTTGTTGTCAGGGGCCTAAAAAGACATGAATTGATGAGTTTGAGGCCAAAATGGAAATAAAGGAAACTTGGAATACAAATAGCGAAGTTTGAGGAGGGGCTTAGAAAAGCAATTAATGAAACAACAGTGGGTTTTTGGAGGGCCAAACAAGGCCTTAGCAAACATGGGATTTTTAAGACCAAATTGGTCTCATGTTTTGGGAGGAAAGGAGGCAAGTAAGAGAGAGAAGGGGAAAGGAGAGAAGAAGAGGAAGAAGATGGAGGAGCCAAGATCAAGGCCAACAAGGTATGGAACTTTGGATTTTTGGTATGGAAACTGAACCTAAGTATGGAACTTGGGATTTTGTATGGAAACTCACCTTGATTATGAATTCTATAAGATTTGGCATGGATCCTTGGGTTTGTATAATGATTAACTTGCTCAAACCTAGGGTTTTGCTAGGGTTTCATCTTAACCCAAAAATTATGGAAAGTGAGGTGGGTAAAACCCCATATGGCACAAGATGGTTATGGAATCCTTCCTTTGAGGTGGATTCATGGTTATTAATAGTAAGTAAGGTTAGAAGGGTTTAAAACAAACCTAATTAACCTTCATATTTGGTTTGTGTATGGGTTATAACCCATATTAGAATGGTATTAGGAGGAAATTCATGGAAAAGGTTTTGAAAGACCAGGGATGGAAGAGGAGTTTGGAATAGAAAAAGAGATTACAAAGTGGTTGAATGATTTTGATGTGTGTAGGAAGTATAGGGTGATCCATGGATGAAAGTGCATGAAAAATGGGAGAAAACACACGTCGGGCACTTTTCGGAGGGCTGCTGCCGGTACACTTTGAACATGTGCGTACATGTCCCCGGTCATTTTTGGCCAATGTGTACCAGTACACATTAGGGGTGTACTGGTACACCCTGTTATGCTTTTCCTGTTCTGACCAGTTTTTGTATTTTGGCCATAACTTGCTCATTTCTTATTCGGTTTGAGTGATTCAAGTGGCCAATTAAAATAGACTTCAAGGAGAACCAAACATAATATAATAAGTACCTCCAAATTCTGACTCTAGATAGCCCAAAAATTCACTCAAAGTGGGGCTATGTCCAAGCCCATTTCCTGCATCAGTTGATCATAGAGTATTCCCGGTTGATTCGAACGTAACTTGAGTTCCAGTGCTCCGAATTGGGTGATTCCAGTTGGAATAGAACCCTTAGCACCTTAGCTTTAAAGGAGTACAAAGATCCAGTGTCAAATATCGAGACAAGGCACTGGAAAATAAATATTTCAAACTGTCCCTCGGTAAATAAGCAGACTAGTTGGCATGAAAATACCATAACTTTAGTTTGGATGATCCGATAGGATGGAGTTCCCAATTCCTGGAGTAAAAGTAGATTCATAGAAGAATAAAGAATACATGAATAAAGGTATGATTACATATGCATCATACTTTACCCGGTATATGAAAACTCTGTCGGTCATAAAAACATAATGTGGCTAAGAAATGCTAATGCAAGATAGTAAAGTTACTGAACTCATATAATTGTAGAAGCTACCTAAGACCAGTTATTGAATGACATGGCACCTCTGTTACGTGGGCGGGCATTTATAGTACTTCGGTAGCACTCACGATGGTGCGATGGCACTCGGCTCCGTCTTGGCACATTTTGCCGGTACTCTACGATTAGTGCAGCGGCACTCTGGCCGTGCCCGGCACGGTAGTACCGGTACTCACGATTAGTGCGACGGCACTCGGCCAGGTGCCGGCACATTAGTACTTTGGTACTCACGATTAGTGCCCGATTACTCACGATTAATTACGTGACACTCTCGACGATGCCGGCACGGTAGTACTTTGGTACTCTCTTATTAGTACTTCGGTACTCTCTGATTAGTGCGATGGCACTCTCTGTCGGTCTTGACATCTGCTTTGTGCTCACGACACCTCGGTGCATCTTGTACCTTTGGGTACTTATTGTCTTGTGTCCTACTCATTAAAGTATTAACGATTACAAGCCGATCAACAATTATATGATAAGACTACGAATAATGAATAAGAATAAAGATGCGAATGTACCTACGTATTATCGTTACGTAGTACCTCACAGGTACTCTTGTATCCCGATTAAGTTAAGTAGTACCTATGGGTACTCATTATCTATAAAATAGTATAAGTCAGTGGTACCTCACGGGTACCCTTTGTGCAATATAATGAATGCATTACGCACTACCTACGGGTACTTTTGTACAAGAAAAATGTTCTGTAATACCCACGGGTATTTTCCTATCAGGAATACGAGAATAAGCTCCGTATAAGATCAGAAATCCTAGGATAAGTTCTGTAACTCCTACGGGAGTCCCGAATGAACATACGTCTGTTATAAGTATAAGTTCTGTAAATTAAGTATAAGTCCAATCGTACCTAAGGGTACTTCCGTATAATGAATCTATGATCTGTACCTACGAAAGACTAATGTCCGTGATATACGTAATAAGTCGGTCGACACGGTATGTGATAAATGATCACGATGCGATTTCGACTTATCGTACCCTCTGAGGTCACCGCCCATGAAGAATAAGATCCAAGTAAAACGATAATAAGTTAATAAAACAAGTATAAGATCTGTAAGACAAGAATAAGTCTTGTACACAAAAATCTGAGTTCCATAAGACCGATTATAAGTTAGTAGCATATACATGTAAGATACGAAATACACAATAAAGTTACGTAATACATGTATAAAATCAAAAATACATGTATATGCTCCGTAATACGAGGATAAAGATCAGAAATACGGAATAAACTCTTGTAGTATAGTAGAATCCGTAAGACAAAGGATAGGTTTGTAGTACAAGAGTATAAAGAATCTGAAGTACTAATATAAGTTAAGTAGTACCTACGGGTACCTGTATGCGGATTAGATTATGGTACCCTATGGGTACTCCACGTATCCCCGATCAATTTCTATAGTACTTACAGATATCTCGGTATAAGCTCAGGATAAGGGATAAACTCCGTGAGTACTCACGGGTACTTCCGTATGAGTATAGGTGTCACGTTAACCTAGGACTTGTTGGGATATGATACCAACACAAAGTTGGTATCGGAGCGGACACATTGATCAAAGTAGTACTTCTGGGTACTCAGGTATAAGATTAAGTTCATGAAATCCGGTATCGATTCGTGTCTATGGAAAAAATCTCACACTTAGGGTACACCTCCGAATAAGTGTAAACTCGTCAGAATAAAGTATATGAAGTTACACAGCCAAACTCCTACGGGAGATACGAGGATGAATATAAATGCCAATGCACGATTAAATACCTGTATAAGCATAAGGATTACGCCTTTCACATGGAATCAGAATAAGTATAAGAGTACGAGACAAAGTATCGAGAGTATAAGTTCCGATATGTATGTCATTTGGGAGACCTAAATAAGTATATGTCTGATGCAAACATAAGTATAAATATGTATCCTACGGGAGATAAAATTATCGATACGACGGAAGTTGAAATATATGTCCTTTGGGAGATGAGGAATAAGTACATGAATCTGAACCAAGAATAAGTCACGCTATAAAGTATAAGATCAGGTTACTTTACAAGTATAAGACAGGACAAGAAAAAGTGCTATGAGTATAAGATCCAAATAAGGATAAGTCTTAAAGCAAGTGTAATTCACGAGTAAGTATAGCAGATCGAATGCTTGATAAGTACTGAAAAATTAGAGACCAAAGCGAGTACGTATAAGCTTCAAGTATTTGTATAAGTTCATTATGTGAATGCACGAATATTAATTCTTATTCTTTACATTTATACCTTTGTAATTTATGTTTCTGTATAAAAAATGTCCACTAAGGCGTAAAGCTTGGCACGGGTTTAATCCGTGTAGGTACGAGAAGACATCGTATGGCTGTCGCATACGACTAGGCGACATAGCGGGTTCGCTACATGTAGGTTTCATGCTCGATTTGTAAATGTGAAAAATACAGGTTGTAATTGTAAAATGGGACTCATTAAATGTATATGAGATTTTGATTATGTTTATAAGATGTGGGCCGTACCCACAGTACCGATTCGGTTTTTAAAAAAAAAAAAAAAAAAAAAAAATTCAAGTAAAGAGTCCCAGTATATGGTCTCGCGTCCCGGAAATCGGGCGTGGCAGAGAATATAAAAGCCGATCTCCGAGCCCGATGGCGTGCACCGGGGAGATCGGGCACACCGAAGGAAGAGCGGGAGGCAGGGTGAAAGAAGGGGTGGGCCTCGGCGGGGTGCCAGGCTCTTTAGGATAATCAACGGAGATGGACCCCTCATCCTCCTCGTCGGCCCAGGAAGTCAAGTTAAAGTCCGAGGCGGAATAGGCATTAACAAGCCTTCTTACGGCGAGTACGAGAGCTTGCATTGATTAGAAGCCTCGGCTCTCGGTCTTCCAATAACCCGTCGTGAGCCACGAAGTTATTTTCTGATGAAGATCCCCATGCAGCCCGCGACACTCCTCATTCAGGCGTTCCACCGAGCTCACTACCTCGTTAGCCTCGCGACAAGCCTCATCCAATAGCGTCGTCATATCACGAAGGTCGTCGTTGATCGCACGCAGCTCTTCCTTAAACTCCCGAAGCTCGCCTTGGGACGTGAGAAGCTCGTTCCTAACCATCTGAATTTCATACTAGGCGGACTGCAGCCCGTCCCTAGCCTCCGTCAAGTCGTTCTGCACAACCCTCGAGAGTCATCCGAACCCAGAGAAGCTCACCTTAGAGCGCTCTCGAAGCTATTTAGGACCTCATCTTCCCTACCCTAAACCCAGGAAACACGGTAGCGTGGTATGTTTCAAATCAGTTGAGCTTCACGGCTTTCTCGGTCATACGCACGACCTCGCAGCTCGGCCAGCTCGGATGTGGGGGGAGCCTCGCCTTAGCCGGGCCGCTTTGGCACTGTGACCCTCGTTTATTTTGGCCTTTACGCCCCGAGCCAGCTCAAATATGAGTAGCTACACATCCGGCATAGAATCAACATCAATGCAAGTTTCAAGCTGCGTCTCAAAATGGAATCAAATATGACAAGATGGGAACTTACGAGAGCGACCCCCACAGAGGCTGGGCAGCCTCGTCAGGCGTATGACCGACCTCTTGAAGGTCGAGAATCATAGAATGGATGATGCGCACTGTAGCGAGAGTTCGGCATTGTGAAGTAAAGAGTCCCCGTCTCCGCCAAATTTGGATTCCAGATCTTTCCTCCTCGCCTCTTCCGCCCTTCGAGAAGGTGACCTAACCCTCTTCGTTGGCGGGTTCTAGACAGTAATGGGCGTGACCGCCAACGATTCGGCGGCCCACGGCAGGACATACGCCTCAGCGGCGGACCGAGAATGGGACCGCGAACTCAAAACTATAGGAGCCGTAACCCATTCGCGTTTATGGATGTGAGAAGACGGGGAAGGTGAGATGCCCTGACTTGGAACTTTGACCCAAGCCGTCGATTTTCTCGAGCGGAGTCCGAGGTTTTTCGTTTAACGGGGCTTAGGAACACCATCTCGGTGGGCGACGGTTCCTAGTGGGTTTAGCGGCCCAGAGGAAATTTAGCGGGAGGAACTTTCATGGTGGAAGAAGGCAAAGGCCTCAGAACAGCAGAGCGAGCAGACCTCAAGCTCGAGGGGCCGGGAACATCTGACTTGATTAGCTAAAATTATAGCCAAGGATGAGAAGGGCAGCTCGAAGCTGGCCTTGCCAGTTATGGCGTTATCTTCGTGTTGAGATCGGTCGGAGGCACTTGAGGAAGCATGTGGAGCGGTCTGAGGAATCGGAGATACCTAGTGACCACACACAAGTTATAAACCAAGAAGCGAGAGCAGAGACACTCACGAGATTCTCGGGTAGTGTCAAGCCTTCAGGAGCATCAGTGTGGAGTCCTTGTCGAGAGGATCATACTCCCGATTACGACGCTAACAAAGTAGCGTCCCTTCCACGACTGTGGGAGGAAGATCCGGAAATCACGAGAGGAGCGCCGGAACGCCTAGAAAAATAAAGAAAGCCAGCCCTTGGATGTCTCCTTCGGGCTAAAGGTAAAACGAGGCTATCGGGGAAAACCCGGCGGGGTAACCAAGTACCCTGCAGGTGGGCCGCGAGTTGAGGCCGGGGACACACATTGAGTCTTTGCCAAGGCACCTCTTTTTATGAAGGGATCACGGAGACGAAGACCCGTTATCGAAGGCCACTTCGAAGAAACACACCATCTTAGGCACAGAGACCACATAGAGGGTCAAAACGTCAGGGGACCACACCCAGAGACAAGGGTGGTAGATGCTTGTCTGGCAAAGATGGCCCCGTATGAAGGACTGACCTTGCTAGGTCCCACAGTTAAACTTCTCTTTGAGAGCAGCGGGATCTCATATTCCGACCCCAAGGGTGTTAAATCAAGTTCATTTCCTTGCCCTTGTCCAAGGGAAGAGGAGGCACCTCGGGAGCATCTCGGAGTTGACTCCGACCCGAAGCGGTGCAGGAGACACCGCCCGGTCGTCCGGAACGACAATAGCGAAGAGTCACCATCGACACGCAGAGAAGAAGAACGATCCGGACCCATGATGAAAGTGGATAATGAAAATAAAATTCAGCCAACCACTAACGCCTCGAAGCGCTGTTGCGAGACCGAAAACAAAAGACGCGGTGGACCCGAAGCTTGACGAGGGAAAAGACTATCCCAGAAAGACACTAGAAAAAGAAGACTACGCACAAAGGCTCAGACCAGGAAGACTACAAAAAGAACGGAAGAGGAAGTTCGAACTAAGCAAAAGGCAAAGAAGGTCCCAAAGCGAGAGGGCACACAAGACGGAGGATATGCAAAGAAGCAAGAGGCGAAAGAGAATTGGGAGAATGGCTGTTAGCCAAGAGTCATCATTATCATAAGACAAATGGCGACGACCAAGCCTAATCTGGCCTCAAGCGAGACCGCATTGTTGCATCCGACGAGACATTCTGACCCTTGCCCCGCGTGCGGCGGAGTACCTGAGCTGGGGGCAAGCGTAGGGTTGAAAATAAGGCTCCGCAGGGCGCTGCTAGGCCCGAAGAAGAGGCCGGCCCGGCGAAACCCCGGAGGCCCATCCACGGCTAAACCCGAGGAAGGAGAGACATGCCCATTGGAGCATTTAGGCCTTTCTACGCCAACATTTAAACCTTTGGTGCCGGTGAGGAATGAGACCCGACAGATTCAGCCCCAAAGGCAGATTCTGGAAGTCTCCAGCAGTACAGGAAAATAGAATAGTCACTAAATAATATATTATTCCATGAGAATCTAGCCAAATCTCACTAACAAGGGGAAGAGGAGAAAAGACAATAGGTCATCATCAAATCGAGATCCCCCAAAGGATCCCCCGATAAGAAAAGAGATTATTCCAAATATTTGTTCTTTCTATATCCTTTACCTAAATCCGATACGATAAAAAATATCCCATCCAATGAGACAAATCCTAATCACCATCATTTGGTTGAACATCTACTATAAATACAAGGCCACTATCGGTGAAAGGTACGCAACACATTAAGCCATCTAAGCGGTCATCTTTTCTCTCGAAGAAGCTTCAGTTTAGGCAGCCGGAGCTGACCACCTTCTTTCTTGTTTTTGAAGAGGCACCTTTCGCAAAACAATGAGTAAGTATTTGCTTGCGATCCTACTTCAGCCCGAGCGATCCGGCTGTATCCTGTTACCCTGACCCACATTAGTCTGATGATTGCAGCGCCCACACTCGGCCGATTCCGGTTGAAAAAGGCGCCAACTCAATGTTAATTAAAGCACAAACTATTCTTATAAGTTATTTGAATCAATCATAACTATATATGAGTTTTTGAATATTTGTTTATTTATGAATATTTGGAAAAATATACTAATACAATTAATTTAAATAGAAAAATGAATTACAATATTATTCCCAAATGTAAGTTGAAATGGAAATATTTTCTTGGTTTTATTATTTACCAAAACGAATTGCATGTGCTTTATTTTATAAACCATAGCGAGAGGCCTGATGTTGAGTGCGGGGTGCATTATCAATTTAGAAACCCAACTACATCTCTCTGCCTCATCTCTTTTTCCTGTACAACGCATTCTTTGCCTCCTCATGATCATTCTTCTCACATGGCTTTCTCAGACTCAGCGCTCTTCTCTCTTCAGCTCTCCTCCTAATCGTGTGCATTTGACTGAACCACGGCCAGAGCATGATTTAGTGTGAGGTTCTCTTAAACTCTTTACTTACAAGAGGGTGTTTGTTGAACCACTGTTCCATTCTTCTTGATGCTTCAAACTCTGGTGGTTTGTTTGGTTATTGAGAAAATTATTTGGTGAAAATTTTATCAAAAGACGTTTACAGTCTTGAGCCACTTAAAAAATTTTGAATGAGATATTTTACATTTTGCAGGGCGGTGGTTGTGCCGATTCATGTTGGTGGATCGACACAGTGGTGTGAAAATGCGGCACCATGGGTGACATTATAAATACAGAGCCAAGACTGCGTTTGGGTATTCTATTGTCCGACATCATCTTGGGCATCTGTATGAAATAGAAAATTCTAATTTTTAGAAAAAGGGCAAAAAATATTAATTAAGGTAAAAAAATCAGAATTTATTCTAGATCTCTTCGAATGATGAAGCGGATTTCCTGTTTAAGATCATCTCAAATAAATCAGCTAACCGCATTCGAATTTCGGTCGAATTCCGAGGCGGTCGAAATTTACTGACTGAGCATCGCGTGTCAGTGCGTAAAACCACATTCGATCGACAAAGTCTACCATGCCCCATATCTCATGTGACGCTGTTGCATGAGTAAGAAATGAGCAGACGGCGGGTGGCGCCTTTTTTTTTTTTTTTTTTTTTTTTTTTTTTTTTTTTTTTGTGTGAAAATCAAGAGAGGACACTAGATGGCATTTTAGGAAAGTTTAATGAGGAAGATGACAAAATAGTGTATAGTGGTCATCTTCCTCCTTCAAAAAGGAGACAAATTGGCTGGAACAGGGGAGAGATGCAGAGCATGGGTTTTGTGATTTTACTTTAGAGAGAGAGTACTTCTCTCTAAGAGCTCGGCAATCCGACAGTTGGAATTCTTAGACAGAGAAAGGAGTGTTTCTACACCAGGCTCGTGTGGACTCGGGTTTTAAGGAGTTTCGTGAAACTCCGTGAGGTAGGATTTATCCTACTTGGTTTTATTTTATTTATAGTGTTTTGGTTGATGATTAAAATTGAATTGACCTTAAGCGACCCGTTTAGTCGGTCCCAAAACTTGGGGCCAAGTTGTCAATTTTGGGAGCCATTTAGACGGTCGGTATTTGTGAGAATGACCCAATTAACTCAATGGTATAATTACCATAAATCTAACATTTTGATGTGTATGAGGCACGGAAATGGCTAGAGTGAGTTCACAAGTGGAACGATCGAGATGATGGTAGTGAGCATTAACTTGGGGTTTCTTTGTTCATGAATGAGCATCATTCACCGAAATAAAATTTGTGAGAAAAATGTGTTTAGTTGAGTAATTGAATCAATTGCTTTCGTGGTTATTAATTAGGCGCGTGAGCTAATTTTTAGTGTGATTGTAAGTATAATATGTTTATTGATTAAATTATGTAAATGTATATCATGTTATATACTTATTTCATGTGTTATCATTCTTGAATTGGCATCATGCATTCCATATACCTTTGGGGCACCTAAACGATAGGAGTGAGTGCATGAGATAGTTTCTTGAGAAAATTATTTGGAGGGTTGACTAATAATGATAATTGTCGAATTTGTGTCCATTACAATATCGGAGGGTAAATCCTTGCCAAATATCAATCGTCGGAGTCGACCCAATTGATATACATCGGAGGGTTGTCCGCACTAAATAGATTGCCAGGTCGTGCTACTTTGTGGAAGTTCATCACAATTAAAAACAAATGCCTTTGTTTTGAAAATAATGTTCTCATACATGGCTTAGGCAAGTGTGAGGAGTCGATGAGGACTCGGGACATGGGTTACAGTCATTTAGACATTTAAGTAGGATCTACGTATTTGCTTGAATGTGTGTGTTTACATATTGTAACACCCCAAAATATACCTAACGATTTTATAACATGTTTAGGTATAAAATAAGTTAAAATTGTATTCGTTCGAAAAAAATGACATTTTTATGAAAAATGGCAAAACGGTAATTTTGTCGCTTTGTAAAATTACTCGAATGGCTCAAAGAAGCCTAGAAAATTCTCTAGACCTCGAATGATGAAACGGACTGCGCCATTGGTTCCGTCTCGTGAAATCTAGTGACCCAGAAAAGTTTCGTCTAATTCCGAGACAATCGGAATATTTTACGATTTTCTAGGTGATAAGTCGCCAGTGACTTCAGGGACGAGATTTTTACGAAAATCTCGGAAGTGGAAATGACATCAGAGTGAGTTAGGTGCAAATAAAAAGTGAACGGAAAAGAAATAAAAATTTTCGGGACAAAAAGGGACCCGAATGAGGCTAATGAACTATGTATCCAAATAATAATAAAAAAAAATGATAAAAAAAATAAAATAAAAATAAAAATCAATTTGGACGGTGACAAAAGGGAGAGGCGTGAAAAGCGGAGGGGAGAGATTGCATTTTTATTTTCTTCTCGCTTCTCTGTACGATATGTATGGAGTTTTTTTTAGGCCGTCGAATTGTCGGGCCAAGAGCGAAAGTTCATCTACTCGGCTGAGAGACTCTGGCGTGAGTACCAAAAATACGGGATTTCGCGGTGTCAGTAAAGTTGAAATCTAATTTTGGTGTTTTTCTCAGGATCTCACGGTGCGACGGTCGAATTGGTCGGACAGAGACAAAGTTGATCCACGCATCGCTTGAGCTACGTGTGGGTAACAAAATCTTGGAACCTGTCCAAACTCCACGAGGGTATCGAAATTTTCCTACTTGGAATAAAAGTCATATAATGGCATGAGTTTGTTTGGCAGGAATAGGCCGTGTGATTTAGTCGAGATTTTGGGATGAATATTGGAGAATTTTGGGGGTGGATTCATATGATTCAGGCCCTTCTTAAGAAGGATATAAATTAGATAAATAATAAGAATATATATATGGATATATGATATGATATGGAGGGTAGATAAATAATATGAATATAGGAATATATGAATATATGATAGAAATACATGAGATTAGGAAGTATCTGGAGTTAGACAGCACATATTTAGAAATACACGAATGATAGGAAAATAGTTACATATGGAAAAGAATTATGAATCTGATAAATAGAAGTTAAAGATATATGAAAAATGCAAAGATACAAATATATAGTTTATGTAAATATCGCATATGATTGCGAATAACAATAATTATTGAGAATGAGATATTCTTTGAATAAAATACACATAGATTGTCTGCTTGGGGCACGGTGGGGGATGAATGGCATGCCTACAGGATATAGTTCTTTGCGACATACGGAGTTTCTGAATGCTCCAAATTTGATTCCGTTAGATGACATAGATCCCATTTGGATCATTATAATGACCTGGATTTGGTCCTATTACAAGGCATGAGTCCTTTGTCTAAATGCGGTGATGATACCTTCGGTATATCTGAATGAGATCTTATCTCGTATAGTGATAGTACCTTCGGGTACATATATTTTTTCTCCCGTATCCACTTCTAAGGTGTTCTGGAGACATGAAACCTAAAAAAGAAAATGACAAGTATAGCCAAATAAATGTATAGAATATATGACATAGTTTGAGAAGCATAACTTCTTGCTATGCGATGATAATGCTACAATTACAAAAACAAGAAGTAAAGTCTGAAGATGACGATTATATGAAATATGACGGTATATGAAAAGTACATAGCATTACATGAAAGTATATGACAAGGACAGAATTGTATATGTGATATACAAGAGAATACAAAATGCAGTACATGAAAGAAGTATATGAACAAGTCTCTGATATATATGAAAGAAAGTATATAACTTAGTACTCTGTATTATAAGAAATATAAAGTGTGATGACACGAGGAATGTATCTGACGGATAATAACTTTAGAAATACGGTATATACAAAGCATAGTATATGAAAATCATAGGAAATATAGTATATGAAAAGTACAAGATGAAAATATAAGGAATGACAAACATGATGAGATTCCCTCTCGAATGTCGTGATACCAATTCTATAATGATCGGAGTGGCTTGAAATGTAAGTATATGATAATATAAGATCATTATAGAAAATATATGATAAAACAATATATAAGAAATGAATAGTATAGCATGGGCGTGTAGCCACATTTACATGAAGGAAATGATATAGGTATAGGATAAGAAATGATATAATAATATTAGTACATAGAATGTAATAAGTCATAGAGGCGAAGATGAAAAGACTAAACAGTGGTAAAAAGACATGAGAAGTACGATTACATGAAAAGTATCGAGATGAAAGCATACAAAAAATGTAGTATATGAAAGTATAGAATGCTAGATAAAAGTACGGAATAGTATAAAAAGTCAGGTTATATGAAAGTATACGAATGTGAAAATTATATGATACATGCACAGTATGCGAACATGAAAGGAAATGAACATGAGTATAGGAAACTTACGAGAACATGATCTGAAATATGTAAATAGATCAAGTATACGATATAAGCAAATGACAAGAGAAATAGAAGCAAAAGTATATGTCTTGATAGATAAGGAATGATATGATATATGCACATATTTTGAACCGCATGAAAGGCATTAGACAAGATGATGAGTGTTAAGCCATAAGTATATTATACGCCCATGAGTATAAGAATGTATTCGATTAAACTGACGATCAATGTTATTTGTCGTCTATGTATAACTTTTCCACTAAGGCGTAAAAACAGCACGGGTTCAATCCGTGTAGGTACAAAAGTAAGAGAGCGGATAGAGAGACCAGGACATCCCACATCGACCACGTACCATCTCGGAGGATAGGTGCTCTACCGCATTGTTCGCGATCTCTGATTTATATGTATGGTTTGTAATAGTACAAGTAAAAGAGGACTCAAGTATATGTGTATAGAATATAATGAATATCCTTTATGGTGGTATGTATAATGTATATGTAAGATTTTTGGTATTACATAAATTGTGCATAAGAGTGAGGAAAACATGTACAGTGTCGGCTTTGGGACGAAAGGTTAAAGAGTCGATCCGAAATTATGACACCTAAGCGACACCCTTTGGGTCTGGGTTAGGCGATCACATATAGGATCATATCATATTATAGGTGGGGAGTAACCCATTTAGGGTGATTCCACTCTTGGGCATTAGCTCACCTTATCGAGGAATTATATTATTTCGAGTGCAAACGCACGAGGAGGCGGTATCACAGAAGTAGATATTGAAGAAAGCGGACATGGCTTTAGTGTTTTATGATGTATTACATGTAATGACCATAGAATTCTAGAATTTTTAATATATATTTGTATAAAATGAAATTATTAACTCTGAAAACTATGGTGTATAGTTGATGTTTATTGGCAGTATTAATAAGTATGGGCACAAGTATTTATTTTTTCGTGTATTTGTCTTATGATTGGTTTGGGACCCAGGTTTTGTATTTGGGTAGAGCTCAGTACAAAGGAACTCTGCTCGATTTTCATTAGTGGTGTCAGGGTTACCGACATCCACGATATTCCTTGAGTTGTGGGTTGTCAGCGGACACCAGGAGACTAGGGCGTACGACTTGGTATTAGAGCTTGGGTAGCATCTAGGAAATACCTAGGGAGCTCGGGTTTGGGTATCCATCACCACTTGGTGTGGTTCGATGTAGGGTTAGGTATGTAGGTACCTAGACAATCACGGGATAAATATTAGAACACTGCATACATGTGTTTGGTGTGTGATTGTGTGATTTGATGAATTGTTGTGTGAAAAATATGCATAACATGAATGATGTGTGATCATGTGTTGTGTTGGTTTTGTGTGCTTATTAGGTGTAGCACATAAGTGTGAAAATTTTGGAGTTTCTGAGTGTGTAAAAAGCTGGAACAAAGAAATAAATAAAAATAAATTTCAATAAATTTATTTGGTTTAAGTGGATAATAAAAATAAGAATTTTTAATAAATTTTAAGCAGTTGAACACTAGGTTTAGTGTTGGATGATGAATTTTGAGAAATTTTTGACAAAATGTCAAGAACAAATGAAAAAAATTTAACTTCAAATAAAATAAAATAAATGAGACAAGAAATTTTGGAAAAATGAAATTTGAAATAAAATTTTTGTTGATAAAATGGTTTTTACTATGGGCGGTTGTCTTAGGACTTTGTGTATATACACTTTTTTGATTTACGTAGTATGAATAGTGTCTCTGCGGGCATGTTTATACCTTGAATCTTTGCATTATGTTAAGCCTTTCCTTACGGCTGACATGGGTATTAGTAAAGGCAAGAGACGTAGAGGGCGTGTGCGAGTCTTGAGTAAATGCGCGGTATTTGTCGTGAGCCATTCATAAGTTGTAAATTATTCTTGGTGAAGTATAGCCTGATGTATCGCGAGTAGTCGAGAGGTCCTAGTAACCTCCAGAGGTTTAGGGCGCATCATCCTCCGACATTCACGGGGAGGAGATCCGATGGTGGCAGACCATTGGTTCATGCAAGTAGAGAAGGTGTTAGAGGCTATGGAGATTACCTCGTATGGCAAGATCGGTAGGCTGCGTTCGGCTAGAGGTGAGGCCACAGTAGTGGAAATGGGCGGACCTGCGAGATCTAGGCGATGACATGGGCGGGGGATTTCGGGAGGCGTTCATGGGTAAGTACTTTCAGGATCTTTGCTTGAGGCATACGAGAAGGCTCGAGGTTCCTAGAGATGAAGCGGAAGGCGATGTATTCCGTGATGGAATAATAACTGGCTGAGTTCCGCAGGCTAGCCCGATTCTTGATGATTACATAGGCTACGAACATGGCGTCGTATTGGGAAGTTTAGAATGGGTGAAGTTGTCCATTCGGGCGGGGTGTAGGACCGCCTGCGGGATATGGACTCCATATGGTTGGGATATGCGACCATAGAGAGCTAGAGGATGCTCGGAGCACTCGGGATGCGGGTGTTAATGCTTGAGGAAGGAGAGTCGGTCTTAACTAGTTAGAAGAGTAGAAACCTGGTTCCGCGCGATGTTCGGGCGCGGCCATCAGAGCTCTGGACGGATGAGAGTTGCGGTCAGGGCCAGGGCGGAAGTGGTGTGCTACCATTGCTAGCAGCTGGACACATGAGGAGAGGATTGCCCCCGAATGGGATCTTGGGTTTCGGGACCTTACGGTCAGTCGGTGGTAGAGACGGGGAGAGATACGATGCGGCTCTCCACGCGGCCAGTGGTCGGAGGCCGATGTCGAGTTTCGAGGGCTGAGGCACCTCCCATTTCAGAGGCGGGCCAGGAGGCGGAGTATGGGGTAGAGCGGAGGGCGAGGCCACAGGCTGGGGACATCAAGGTTTAGGGCTTGTTACACCATCTTTATAATTTGAGTGGAAGATCAGCCAGTTATCACAGGGTGCGTTTTGCTATCTCTGCATAGGCGAGTGTTATTTGATTAAGTTATGCATTCATTCATTCTTGCATCAGTTGTGATAGAGATTAGGCTTAGAGGTTGGAACCTTGGAGGCCTTTGTATGTGAGTTCTCCCCTATGAGATTAAGGCGAGAATAGGGATGATATGTCGTGGTTGCGAGTTAGAGATCTCGGGGACTCTACTCACAGTGGACTTGAGGATCATGGACATGTCAGAGTTCGATGTCATCTTGAGGATGGATTGGCTGACAGCTTACAGGGTTGTTATCTATTGTGAGCGTAGGAGGGTTACCGCCTATACGCAGGACGGTACTCGTGTGATATTTCAAGGGGACAAGCATGACATTTTGCCCCAGACAGTTTACGAGTCAGTGTCGGGGGCGATTAAGCGGAGTTGTGCTTGAGCCTTACCTAGGGGCCCGAGGAGAGACCGGACTTAGATCTACCTCGAGTAATGTCTTTTGAGTATGTGGATGTTTTCCGGATTAGCTACCTAGACTACCTCCGCAGGTTGTAGACTTTAGTATCGAGTTACCATTGCTTCACGTCTCTATGACTCCATAAGATGGCACGATTGAGTTTATGAACTCGAGTCGGCTACGGGAGCTCTTTGGACAAGGGTTCATTAGATGAGCACTTCACCATGGGGTGCTCGGTTCTATTTGCGAAGAAGGACAAGACCCGCCATTTGTGCATTGACTACGAGGCAGTTGGGTGAGATTACGATCGAGAATCCTATACCATTCACAGGATTGGCGATTTATTTAGTCGGTTGAGAGGCGAGGTCTCGAGATAGACCTTATGATTCTGAATGGTGAGGGGTTAGGGAGATGGTGCTCCTAAGGCAGTTTAAGGATGTGTTATGGGCACTTTGAGTTTACGGTGATGCCCTTTGGATTGTGAATCACGCCAATGACATTCATGGATCTCATAGGGTATTTGTTCTTTGAATCATTTTGTAAAGTCAGCCTTCATGGATGACATTTTGATCTACTCCCGATCGGTGGGAGCATGAGTATCGCTTGAAGATCGTGTTACAATTGTTGAGACTGTCGATTGTATGTGCCCGAGTTCGATAAGTCTGCGAGTTTGGCTTACTGAGGTGAGATTTTTGGGACACGTGGTGTGCATCGGGCGTGCCGGTCGACTCGAGAGAAGGTCGGTAGTGATGAGTTAGGAGGCGAAGTCGATCTTCGAGATGCGCAGTTTCTTGGGATTAGTTTGGGTACTCTACGGAGATTCATTGAGGATTTCTCTGGAATGGCAGCACCTATGACAAAGTTGACCGGAAGAGGAGGTGGGATTTGATTAGGATAACCGTGTGAGGAGGCATTCCAGGAGTTGAAGAGGAGACCGCCCGGCTCCATCTTGATAGCCCCCAGACGGATAGGGTACCACAGATTGTGTGATGCCCCTCGAGGGCCGGGCGGGATGTGTTTTTTGATGCGTGTTCTTGGGAGGTGGCTGGCCATGGTTTGACAGTTGAAGAATCATGAGCAAAATTACTGACAGCTGTGGAGTTAGCGAAGATTTAGGCGCCACTCTTATATGGAGAGGATTTTGAGGTGGCTGCTTTCGGACACTAAAAGTCACGAAGTATATTTCACGCGTAAGGACCTTAATAGCCCTATGAGTGAGATGGATGGAATTCCTAGAGGATTATGACTTCACTTTGCATTACACCTTGGTGAGGAGAAAATGTAGTGGCTGATACACTCGATCGAAGTCACGGGGAATATTGGCTAGTAGCTTCCCGGGAGTGCAAATGCCAGAGGCGTGGGACCGGAGTTTGGATTCTGATGCAATGAAGCGGGGCACAAGATGCAGTTGGGAGTTTGTAGTGGCTACACCGTCTATTGAAGCCAGTGATTAGATCCCGGAAATGGCAGGGCGAGAGATAGTGTCTGTCGGGGGCCGGGTATAGTCGAATCTGGTGTGAGGGTGGACCATCCACACGGATGGTAGTCTTCGGTATAGAGGGCCAGAGGTTCCCGTTTGACCGACTTGAGAGAGGAGATTCTCGAGGAGTTTCCTTGCTCTCGATTGCCATGCATTCGGTGCCTGAAGATGTACGGGATCTTCGTGTCGATGTGCTGGTGGGATGAAGAGACAGTAAGGGGACTTTGTGCGACGATGTCTCACGTGTATTAATGGAGTTAAGGCGAAGAGCACTGAAGCCGGTAAGGCTCGCCGGCCATTGGAGGTGGCTGAGTGGAAGTGGGAGCACATCACGATGGATTTTGTGACCCACTTACCACGGATACCGCAGAGACATGATGTGGTTTGGGTGATAGTGGACCGACTCACGAAGTCGGCACATTTTCTAGCCATGCGGATGACCTTCTCATTAGAAGATTACGCGATTTGTATATTAGAATGGTCAGGTTACATGAGTACCAGGTATCCATAGTGTTGGATAGGATTTCGAGATTCTGACGCACTTTTGTAAAGAGTTTGCCACAAAAAGCTATGGGCATACGGTGACTTCATGGTACAACTTTACCTGGGCGGATGGTGTTGAGAGGACAATCTCAGGGTGTTAAGAGGACATCTTTGCGAGCATGTGTCTGGATCATCGGGGAATTAGTTGGGGAAGGCACTTTCCCTTGAGTGGGTCGCCTACAACAACGGGTTATAAATGCGAGTATACGGATGGCACCGTGAGGCGGCATTATAGGGAGGCATTCGGAGTCACCGTTATGTTGGGCCGAGGTGGGAGAGGAGGCCCAGCCGCCGGTCGTTCTGCTGTCTGATTAGAGACATCTCTGAGAAGGTGAGCTTGATACGACAGCGTCTTATGCGGCTCGAGCGAAGAGCTATGTTGATGTCGCGGCGTCGACCCTTAGGATTCGAGTTGGGGATCGCATTTCTTGGCGGTGATGCCCCCAGAGAGGGTGGTCGGGTTCGGCCAGCGGCCAATATCAGCCGAGATTTGTGGGCCTTCGAGATACTCGAGAGGGTAGGCACTATAGCGTACCGGTTGGCTTTATCGCCTAACATGTCGGGTGTCCACGAGGTATTTCACGTCTTCATGCACCAGAAGTATACTCCAGATCCAGCTCATGTGGTGGATTGGGGACAGATTGAGGTTGACATTGATGGGACCTTAGAGGAGGACCAGTGTGCATTTTGGATCATGTGATTGGGTTTTGCGACAAGGCAGTGAGGCTAGTGCGGGTGCTGGCGGCACTATGGGTGGAGGAGTCGGCGTGGGAGGCCCGGGGACACGATGCGAGCCACTATCCCTTCTTATTTAGGGATGAAGAGTCGTGGTTTTACAGTAGTTTAATATTTAAATGGCGAGTTTACATGCATGTGAGCATTATAGGCATTGCATGCATGTGAGTGATTATGATGTCCAGAAATTTTGGGACGAAATTCCTTTTAAGGGAGAGGATAAAGGTAATAACGAAAATTCTAATTTTAAAGAAAAAAAGAGAATAAATAAGTAGTTTCGGTAAAAAAATCTGAAATTATTATTCTCTAGATCTTGAATAGTCAAACCAATTTTACCACAGATTGGAATCGTCTCGTGAAATCTAGCTAACATTAATTTACGTGATTCGGGACGGCCCGAAATTTGCATTTTTGAGGCATGTCGCATTATCGGTGCCGTAAAACCACATTCGATGTGACAAAAGTCACATATAACATGTAATCATGTGACACATGTTGCATGAGTAGAGAAATGATGGGAACGGACGGCCGAGATTGTGCCACATGTCGAAAATCCAAGAGAAGGGACATATATGGCATTTTAGGAAAGTTTAATGAGGAAGATGACAAAATAGTGTATAGTGGTCATCTTCCTCCTTCAAGAACAAATTAGTTGGAGCGGGGGGGAGAGATGCGAGCATGGGTTTGTGATTTTCTTTTAGAGAAGTACCTTCTCTTTGGCTTGAACGATCCGATCGTCGGAATTTGCCAGACAAAGGAAAGTTGTTCTGCGCGGTGAGAGCCTCACGTGGACTCCGGTTTGAGGTTTTTTTTTTTTTTTTTTTTTTTTTTTTTTTCGACAGACTCCGTGATGTAAGAGTTTATCCTGCTTGGTTTATTTTAGGTTAAGTGTTTTGGTTGATGATTCAAGTGAACAGAACATGGCGCCGTTGTCCAGTCAAAGCTTTTAGGACCTAATTATTCAAAAAATTCTTACAGGCCTTTGGGCTGATCATGGCTGCTTAGGGGCTGTTTAGATTAACTCAATGGTATAAATTATGCCATAAAATCATGTTTTGATGTGTATGTGAAGTAGGAAATGGCTAGGGGTCGGGTTCCACGAAGTGGAACCCGTGTAGGTAGATAATCAGTCGTGAATAGTAACCAGAAGGGGTTTCTTTGTTCACGAAATAAGAAACCCAATGAGAAAAAGTATGTTTGGTTGAGTAATTCAAATCGAGATTGCTCGTGGTTGTCCAATTAGTCCGCGTGAGCGTAATTTTGGTGTAATGGATTGTGAAATTGCATAATATATTTGTGTGAATTAAATTATGTAAATGTAGTATCATGTTATATATATTTGCATGTGTTCCTATAAATTGTATTGGAATTGGCATCATGCATTTGCATATGTGCTTTGGGGCACCACTAGAACAATAGGAGTGAGTGCATGAGATGTGGTTTCTTGAGGTGTTTCGGAGGGGGTTGATAATAATGATAATTATCGGAGTGTGTCCACATTACAATATCGGAGGTAGTGCATACTAAAATATCAATGATAAGTCGCTCAATTGATATATCGGCAGGGTTGTCCACTAAATAGATTATGAATTCGGTCCACTGCCATATCGGAGGGTTGTCCATAATTAAAGCAAATGCCTTTGTTTTTAAAAATAATGTTTCCTCATACATAGCTTAGAGCGAGTGTGAGGTGATGTGAGGACAGACATGGAGTTAGTCATTTAGACATTCAAGTAGGATCACGTATTTGTTTGAATATGTGTTTACATAGGATCATGACATATGCACTTAGGTGAGGGTAACCCATTTAGGGTGATTCCACTCTTGGGCATTAAAACTCTGTCGGGGGTATGTTCGGTGCGGGGAGGCACGAGGGAGGCAGCTCATCTGAGGCGGATGTGAAGAAAGCAGGTGTGGCTTTTTGGTGTTTATGATGTATTGCACATGTATTAGAATTCTAGAATTTTAATATATGTTGTATAAAATGAAATTATTAACTCTGAAAACTATGGTGTATAGTTGATGTTTATTAGCCAGTATTGTCGTATGGGCCCAGTGGCCGTTTTTGCTCATGTGTTGTCTTATGATTGGATTTGGGACAGGTTTTGTATTTGGGTAGAGCTCCCATTACAAGAGACTGCAGGTGCCTATGAATAGTGTTGCGGAGCATTCCACGGTATTCCGTGGAGTTGTGGGTAGTCATCGGACACCAGATTTGGGCGTCATGACTCTCAAGTTTAGATGAATCACGGTATGGGCATTTTGCTATTATTACATTGTTTTCTTCTTTACAATGTCAAAATGTTTACTGTGTGATGAGTGAATCAAGGATAATCCTGAGAGAATAAGGATAATCAAGGATAATGGTCATTTTTACTTTTTTCATAATGATAGATAATCCAAAGTTTCATTATTGTGACTTATGTAATCACCTCGTGTGACGCCCCAAATCCAGGGTGTCCGTTGACTATCCGTCAATACGCGGGGAAATGCTCGTGAATGTCAGATGGCAGACACTATTCACGAAAATCGGTGATCTCCTTTATGCAGGGGGCTCTGCCGAATACAAAACTGTCCACGATCTGACATCGCAAGACATAACATGAGTAAAAGCATTACACTTGGGCCCTTCCTCATCAATATATACCAACTATATACAATAGTTTCAAGAGTTAATAAATACTCTTATACAACATATATTAAAGTTTTAAACATTCTATTACATGTATATAACTAAAACACCAAGCCTATCCACTACTATTCTCAAACTACAAACTTCTAGGATGAGCCCCTTGCGTCTCATAAATCAAGCTCTACGAAATTATATAATTCCCTCGGCAGTAGTAACTAATACCCGATAGTGGAATCACTAAGCCTCTCACCTAAGTACATGCAATAACAAACTCATGAAGCACACACTCAAGTAAATGTGCAGTCTGATAAAATGACGACCTGTCGAGTCTCTGCCTGACTCTCTCACGCCTAAGCGTATGAAAACGTGACCTCAAACAAGGCTATTTGTTTTGCGTGAAAACCACTCCGATGCAAATAGTGGACCCGACTCCGCAAGCTGTCTGACCCCCAGTGGACAACCCTCCGATGCTATATCAGTGGGCGACTCGGCGATGTACTACCCTCGGTATGGCACACTCCGATAGTGTATTGTGTCGGCCCTCGCTATATGATAAACACCACCTCTGCACTCGCCAACAAGTAGCGATCATATGGAAATGCATGATGTCAATTCCAATACAGTAAAATATATATAACATGATATATGACCATAATTTTAATCACACAAGCAATGTTATGCATTTCGCGATCCGCCACCAAGATTAACTCACGTCAGGCAACAGAAGAGGCCATTTGAATATAGCTTACGACCTCTCACAAAATTTATTTAATGAACACTATTCACGTGACTGATCAAAACCCTCGGGTTCTTTTGTTCACGGCCAGTGTATCAATCATCAGTTCCACTTTGTGAATCAGGAATCTATGTCCACACCGGCCTCATACACATCACAATACAATTTATTGCATAATTTATGAAATAACCATCCAAAACAACCCCAACACGTCTCGGAGTAGCCTGTGGAGCTTCAAAAAAATTACAACAATTCGATTCCAAGATTTGGGACCGATCAAACGGCCGTTCAAGGCCTCAACCAACCAAAACATCCACAAAACACTTAAACAAAGCGTAACTTCAAGTAGGATGAAACCCCTACCTCACGGAGTTTGTCGAAACTCCTTAAAACCGGTGCACACGCATTGCCCTCGCCGTGTAGAATAGCTATCCTTCTTGCTCCGAAGGAATCCGACGGTTGGATTAGCCAAAAATCTAGAGAGAATTGGCTTACTCTCTCTCTAAAAATGAAAATTCCATAGCCACTGCATCTCCCCTCCTCCTACACGTTTTGGTCTCCTTTTTCAATTTGAAGAGGGTGATACTATGCATTATTTTGTCATTTTCCTCATTAAGAATTTCCAAAATGACATCTATGTCCCTTCTTTCCACTATTTTGACACTTGGCACTATCTCGACCGTCCATTTCCATCATTTCTCTACTCATGCAACGTAACATGAATACATATTATAGGTGACTTTTGTCACATCACGTATCGTTTTTCGGCTCGTGCAGCAAGCGTGTAAGTCAATGTCTAAAATTGACCGGCGTGTTGTGGCTGATTTGGTCGATTCAGCAGTGAAATCCGTTTCGTCATCGAGATCTAGCAATTTCGGGTTTTCACGAAATTATGATTTGCCTTTTCGATTAGGTCTTGGGTCCACATTTCTCCCTCCTTAAAGTTTTTCGTCGAGTGGACAATCACAACAAAACACATGCGTATGCAGCGTGCACTCTACCATGCATGTAAGCTAGTGTTAAATCTTAGCAGTAAATCAAGTAACATCGTACTAAGCGAGAATGGATAGGTGGCCGCATCGTGTCCTCGCGCTCCCCGTTGACCTCCACTCCATGTTTTGCCATAGCACCCTCACTAGCCTCACGGTCTTGCTGTCATAAGGCTTTGATGTGACCTCTAAAATGCACACGGTCCCTCCTCCCGAGAAGGTCTCGCCCGGTGTCGACCTCGTCATCCCCGATCCACCCACGTGAGATGGATGCGGGTATACTTAGGAGCATGGGGCGTCAAATACCTCATGGACACTGACATCTTTGAGCTGCGCCAACGGTATAACGATGCCCACCTCGAGTATCTCGAAGGGCCCGATAAACCTCGGCGATGGCTTCACGTACCTGCGGGTGGCATCACCTTGAAAGGCGTGATCCCTGACCTCGAACACTAAGGGTGACATCGTACACATCCCCAACCATCTTTGTAGCGCCTCAAAAATTTCACCTCCCGATAAGCTGAAAACTCGCACTTACCCGAACTTTGGCATTACAAGCCCAGTGGTCTCTCAACATTTGTAATACAATCCTCGGGCGTGCTCAGTAACCCCTCTGATTGGGAGTAGATCAAAATCATCATACACGAAGACTACAACAAATTGATTTAGATAGGGTTGACACCATTCATGAGATCCATGAATCTTGTGGCGCATTCGTGATCGAAAAGGGCATCACACGTATTTCAAGTGCCACATAACAGCGTCTATGATGTCTTAGGATCTCTCCCCTAACCCTTAGCTAATGGTAACCGATTTTGAGAGGAGTCTATCTTGGAATGGACCTTCGCACTCCTCTCTCATTGAATCAAACCAAATCATCAATCCTCGTAATGAGTACCGATTCTTGATCGTATCTTTTATTATTTGTCTGTAGTCGATGCACGATCGAAAAGAGGGTCTTGTCAACTTCTTCTTTGCAAACAAAATCGGAGCGCCTATCTTGAATTTTCGGTCCTAATAGACCGCATGCATTAGCTCCTATCTTTGGACTCGAGTTCCTACAACTCTTTGGTGCCATCCCATCTGGTTATAGGGTGAGTACCGAGGTGTAACCGATACTAAAGACTCTGTTCCCTCTATTGGTGATCGGTAGCTCATCTAGAAAAACATCCACTCGCACATTGCACCGAGGTAGATCTAGTTTGGTCATCGTCATCTCAGAGATTGAAAGGCTAGCTAACGCCCGGCATTACAGCGTCACGACACATGTGGACTCGTGCTATGGGGCAAAAATATCATCGCGCTCCCCACTGACTCACGAGAATTTTTATCTTCAGGTGTGAAATGACCTCTCTAAATACATTGGTATTCAACATTTTACCGTGGCATAATTGAGTCATTACAGGATGACATGGAACTCAGCATTTATAATGTGCGATTCATAGGGTCCATTGGGTGGATCACGGGATCTCAGGCTATTGACTTGGGCATGTCATTTATTCATTGATCCTGGAGCTCATACAGAATATAAGATTCTACCAGCTCTGGCCC
The DNA here is from genome assembly GCA_016808115.1 of Tetrastigma voinierianum. Lineage (NCBI taxonomy): Eukaryota > Viridiplantae > Streptophyta > Magnoliopsida > Vitales > Vitaceae > Tetrastigma > Tetrastigma voinierianum. Next base: position 361,633 of record JAEQBH010000417.1, on the reverse strand, counting down.
AGCTCTATCCGTGGTAGCAATGAATTGAATAGAAACACCAGTCAAAAATAACATCTTTTATGTGAGGGCTAATATAAGAAACATGCCCTGTCTCTTGCAGTTGATCTTGACTCCTTTGGTGTGTCAATGGCGTGAACCACACTAGACCTGTTGTCTTTCCTTAGACCTCGTCTCTGCCTCCTTATATGGCTCTGGAATGCTTATAGCAGATTTTGTGTGGCTCCTAAAGCTGACCGTCACTAAACATGTGAGGATGGAGGCGTCATGTCCTCTTGTCTACCATGTACAGACCTCACATGTCAGAGCAGCGGGATCTATCTGGGAACAGTCACTTCTCATGTCTGGAGCTGCTGGCAATGGTAGTACACCATCTACCTAGCCTGGCCAAGCAACTCCTCATGTCCACGGCGGATAGCGCGACCTCTTAGAACCCTCTTGAACTAGAAATACAGGATTTTCCCGAACTAGAAGAAGACTGACTCTAGATTTCCTCTTGCTCACTAACACCCGCATCGAGTGCTTTCAGGAGCATCCTCGATCTCTCTCTATGGATTAAAGGTGGTGCAGGCCGTGGAGTCAGTATCCGTGAGGCGAAGTCCTCTTATCCTGCCCCAGTGGACAACCGGCCATTCTGAATCTCTAACCTTGGCGAGTTAGTGGCCACGTAATCCATCAATGGCAGGCTAAACTCCGTGAATCTAGCCCCACGTACTCCATCACATTCATCGTCCCCACGCCCATTTCACGGGAACTCTGAGCCTTAGCATGCCTATATTAGTATCTACGGAAAGTACTTAGCCATGAAGCGACTCCTAAAACTCTACCCATGTCGCCGCCTACAGGTCTACAGAGGTCCTTGCCATTCACCACATACTTGGGCCTCACCCTGTTTTGAACGCTAACTAGTCGATCTAGTCGTGTAGAGGAGGTAATCTCCATAGCCTCTAACACCTTCTCTCGTGAACCAATGGTGCCATCGGATCTCCTCCTTGTCGATGTCGGAGGATGATGCGACCTGGCTCTCTGAGTATTCGGACCTCCCGACTGCTATACTAGCCTATGCGATAGCAGCCGCCGCGATACCTATAGCCTCAACAAAGGCCTGCTGATCAAATACTAGTGGTGCTGACCCGGTGCGGGCGGGCGCCCTCATTCCTGCGCCCTCGAGCCCGCCATCTACCAGTGATGGCGATTCGATTAACATAATGTCTCAGGCATAAACAATGAGACACTATTCATGCTGAGATAACCTTTCGCATACAATGTCCTTGCATTTGCATAGACAGTGTTCACAGAACAACTAATTTCCATATATCATATCATAACCAACACGGAACGAAATTTTTGTATTAAAAATTTTGTCTCATTTTATTTTGACTTTATTTCATTTTTATTTTATTTTTCAAAAAATTTGAAAAATTTTATTGAACAATGTTCATGAATGACAGTGTTCATGAGCAGTGTCCCCAGTATTGTTTCGACTTGATCTTGCGAATCAAAAGCGGTCAAGTGCACGATTAATGCGCGCCTTGCATTTCGACTGCGACGCGCCTGAGGCGCGCCAGTACATGTGCATGGCGTGTCGTGGGCGCGGTAAGCGCCATATCGCAGGCGCCCAGCCGGCCGTATATCGTGGCACTGAAACTACTTAGTGTGGTGGCGCGGCGGCCGTGTGTTAGGCACGCCCACGGCCGTGTCATGAAGCCTGATGGCCAGGCTGTGTGTCTGACCGATGCATTGTACCCTTGCCCCTGTCACGATACACCTGGGTATCTTGCGACCTGGCATGACCTTTCCTCATTGGGCCTGCATCCTGATACAATTAATGTATTGCGATGCAAACTCTCTACGGCCACCAGCCGCCTCGAGTCACAATGCCCTCGGTGTCTTTGCCAATGCACTCTGTGCAGGCCCATTTTTGTGTCACCGTCTGATAGCTGTGTTTGGCGTTACTCTTATCAGCATTTGGGCGGTTTCGACCTTGGTATCGCGTCTGATGATGCTCGTGACCCGAACTATGTCAAATGAAGCGATAGCTGATCCAATTTTGCCTTCTTTTTCTTTTTTTAGTTTTTTGCTTATTTCGACTACTTGAAAATACAAAAAAATATACTTATATATTTTTTTCTCATTTTCCAAAACACCCAAATAAATTTATAAAAATTTAGTTTTAATTGATTTTTCTTGATTTACAAGCTTATAAAACCTTGAATATTTGCTTTGCACTTTTTCTCATTTTAATTTTGGACCTTTTTGTGTCCCAAGAATTTCCTCAAAACCTCATGATCCGACCATACAACCTAAGTATTTAAACCTTAAAATTTATTAAAATTTTATTTTATTGCAACTAAACCAAATAAATTTATTCAAAATTTATTTCATTTTATTTCCTTTGTTCGGTTTACTCTTTGTAAAACTCCAAAATTTATTTTCCAACACATACATGTGCTACACCCTAAGCACACCAAACAAATCACAACACATAACATGGTATACACACCATTCATCAATTTTCCTGAAGTCACACAAAACACACATGTCACGATGTCCTAGTTTTTATTCCGTGCCTTCCTAGGTAATCTCTGCCCTAAACGACGCCGAGCCACCGGAGTGAGTGTGTTTAACCCCCTACGACTGCTGGCTAAGCCCAGTCCCTCGAGCCTAGGTATTCGTATACAACTCACGTCTGAGCTGTGGCCTTCGTCAGGGGTGTCGGGTATTACCGAATCCAACCACGGAATACTCGTGAATGTCGGGTAACCTAACACTATTCACAAAAATCGAATGAGTCTCCTTTTAATACGGGGAGCTCTGCGAATACAAAACTGTCCCAATCGACATCATAAGACATAACAAGGTGGCATTACCACTTGGGCCCTATAATGCTGGTAATATATACCAACTATATACAATAGTTTCAGGATAGAATTACTCTCCATACAACATATCTTAAAAGTTTTAAAACATTCTACTACATGTATCCAACTAAAACACCAAAGCCCTGACCCGACTTTCTTGAAACTCGGCCTCTAGGATGGCAGTCGGTCTCCTGCGCTCCACATGCACTGAAATAATATAATTCCCTCACGGCGAGGTGAGCTAATGCCCGACAGTGGAATCGCCTAAATGGGTTACTCTCCACCTAAGTGCATATGCAATGCTCCAATGTAAACACACACTCAAGTAAATAAATGATCCTGCCAGATATACAAATGACCCGACCCATGTCACGAGTCTCTCAGGCTCCCTACGCGCGCCTAAAGCGGGTGTATGAAACATTATTTTCAAAACAAAGTATTTGTTTTAAGCATGAACAACCCTCGATATAAGTAGTGGACCGACTCAGATAATCTATTTAAAGTAGACAACCCTTTGATGTATATCAATTGGGTGGAAACTCAGAAGCGATTGATATTTTATATACCTTCATCAGATATTGTAATGGACCACTCGGAGTAATTGTGTATTAGTCAACCCTCCGAAACAATTCTTTCAATAAACCACCTCAAGCACTCCTCCTATTATTCTAAGATTTACTTACAATTGCATATGGAATGCATGATGCCCGATTCGATACAATTTATATAACACATGCAAATATATATAACATGATATATATTTACATAATTTAATCACGACATATTTATGCAATTTCACAATCAAAACTTACACCCAAAAAATTGGCTCACGTGGGCTGTTCGCGTCACGAGGAGTCGATTTGAATTACTCGGCCAAATACATTTTCTCACGAATTTATTTCACGTGAACCACCTTCACGTGACGGTAAAACCCTAAAGATTCTTTGTTCACGACCAATTATCAATATGGGGTTCACTTTGTGAACCAAGATCCATGGCCATTTCCGGCCTCATATACATCTGTCTGATTTATTTTATAATTTATGAAATAAACATCCCAAAACAATACTGACAAGTCTCGGTACATCTGATAGGCAAAAAAAGTACAACAATTCGGTTCCAAGATTTGGGGCCAAGTCAAGCGGCTTAGTTCAGAGCTCGACGAAACATCAAAACACTTAGGCAAGCGTAACTTCCAAGTAGAAGGATGGAAACCCCTACACCTCACGGAGTTTATGTGAAACTCCTTAAAAACGGTGCTCACGGGCGTTGCCCTCGCGCGTAGAATAACTTTCCCTTCTTACTTTCCAGGAAGAAATCCGGCGGTTGGATTGCTTTGAAAATCTAGAGAAGTGACATATCTCTAAAACAAAAATTCCAATAGCCCTTTGCATCTCCCCTCCTCCTACACTTTTTGGTCTCCTTTTTCAATTTGAAGAGGATGACACTATGCATTATTTTGTCATTTTCCTCATTAAGAATTTCCAAAATAACATCTATGTCCCTTCTTTCCACTATTTGTACACTTGGCACTATCTCGACCGTCCGTTTCCATCATTTCTCTACTTATGCAACTTGTGTAACATGAGTACATGTTATAGGTGACTTTTGTCACATCACATGTTGGCTAGCCCATTTCAGGGTCCGTTGTGACCCGTCAACCACATGGAATACAAGTGAATGTCGGGTAACAGAGCGCAATTCATAAAAATGAGCGAGAGTCTCCCTTGTCCTAGGAGCGGTCTCATGGTATGTGGTGAGGCGTTAGGACTAGTCGGATGGCGAGAATGCGTTTACCCTTGCTTATTACCTAGAGTAAGTTTAGAATTGGATCGTCACATTCAATTTCATTGTTGCATCTTGTGTAGTGGATTTGAGCAGAGGTTAAGGCCTTTAGAGAAACCAGGTATAGATGTTCTTCCTAGGATGTAAGAGTGAGAGTTGACACGTGGGTCGGGATTACGAATTAGAGATCTCCGAGATTCTTCTCATGGTGGACCCCCGGGAATGGGGTGTCATAGTATGGCATCATTGCGTTCATGTGCACGGTAACATCGCTTCGAGTTGGGTGTGGGTGCACGATATCGTCATTCACCACTCTTGGTGAGTGTGGGTTGAGTTTGTCTGGACTAGATCGATGAAGACTACGTAGTTCGAATAAGAAATGAAGAGTAATTAATGTGTGTTGGGCAAAGTAAGAAGGGGGTCGTAATCCCACACAAGGTGAAAACACAGATTTAGGAGTGAGAGGAGACCGCGGTAGTATCGAGAGTCATGTGTGGGTGTAAGAGATTTGGGTGGAGATCCCACGATTTACGTGTGGGTGTAAAGATTGGGGAGCTATCGATTTACGGGTGTAAGAGACCCGTGGAGTTATCAAGGAAATTTACGTGTGCGTGTAGAGACCCGGGGCTATCCGAATTTGCAGCTACAACTGGGTGTAAGGGCACGTGGAGTTATCGAAATTTAATGTGGAGTGTAGAGACGCGATGGAGTTAATGAATTTACGTGTGGGTGTAAAGGGACCGTGGAGATATCGAAATTTACGTATGCTGGATGTAGAGGCTCATAGTGTAGGCCGAAAAGTTATGTTACTTGAAGAGGAAAACACGGTGGGTTATCACATAGACTTAGAGATTGAGTGATAGGAGTCGGGAGCTGACTCGAGTTAGGATACCTTTGGAAATTGCATTGGGTGTTGTTTAGTCGATAAAGGGCTCAGGTATGTGGATGTCATTCATGGAAGGAAAAGAGCGCGGACTAGGTTGGATCCGTGGATTCATCAGTGATTGTGACCTTAGGAGTCGTTTACACCAGCGGGGGGTTGTAGGGTACATGTTATTAGCCAGATTGTATACAGGTGTTAGAGGACACACTGCGAGCATGCGTCCTGGATCATAAGGGTACATGGGAGGAGCATTTTCCCTTAGTGGAATTCGCTTACAACAATAGTTATCAGGCGAGTATACAAATGGCACCATATGAGGCATTGTATGGGAGGCCATGTAGATCACCGTTATGTTGGACCGAGGTGGGAGAAAGCTCCATCCACTTGGTCTGATCGGTCAGACACCTTTGAGAAGGTGAGCGATGACAACGTGCTTTTCACGGATTAGTCGACCTTAGGAGTTGGTGATGTCACGACCCTTAGAGTTCGAGGTTACGGAGATCGAGTCTTCTTGAAGGGTGATGCACAGAGAGAGTGGTGATTCGGTAAGTGAAACTATGCGTAGGGTTTGTTGGGCCCTTCGAGATACTCGAGGAGGTGAACCTTTCATTTGCGTACCGGTTGAAGCTACCGCCCAACATGTCAAGTGTTCACGAGGTATTTCACGTCTCCATGCTCCGGAAGTATGCCAGGATCAGCTCATGGAACGGATTAGGACCCCGGATTGAGGTTGACCTTGATGGGACCTTTGAGGAGGACGGTGTGCATTTGGGATGGCCGTGATCGGGTTTTTGCGGCGCCAAGACCGTGAGGCTGGTGAGGTGCTATGGCGGCACTATGGGTGGAGGAGTCAGCGTGGGAGGCGAGGAAGCGATGCGGGCCACCTATCCCTTCTTGTTTGGGATGAAGTGCGTGGTTTTAATCCGTTTAATGATATTGCGTGAGGTTTACGTGCATAGTAGGAGTGCCGCGGTGCATGCTGCATGTGTTGTGTTGTATGATTATCCATGGAATTTTAGGCTGAAATTCCTTTAAGAGGAGAATGTAAGACGAGAAAATTCCAATTTTAGAAAAAGAGGTAAATAAATAATTTTAAATTCAAAACCCCAAAATTTTCTAGATCTCGGATGACAAAAGCCCAGTTTCACCATGGAATCGTCTCACGAAATCTAGCTAACTGCGTGATTTGATCAAATTCGAGACAATCTCGGAATTGACCTTGCGATTTTTCGGAGTAGCGTATCGGAGTGTCGTCTGCAGCGATTTGGCGATATGGCGAAAGTGCACTTTATAACATGTACTCATGTTACTTATATTTAACGTGAGTAGAAATGATGGAAATGGAAGGCCGAGATATTTTCACACATATCGAAAATCCAAGATTTGGCATTACGTGAATAATTAAATGATAATAAAGCCCAGGAAATAGCGAATAGTGTTGTCTCCTACGCTAAACGAAGACCAAAACGTGAAAAGGAAAAAAAAAAGGAGAAATCTTCTGATGGTTTGAGATTTCGTTTTGAGAGAGAGAAAGTGTAGCTTCTCTCTGGAAGTTTCTAGCGATCAAACGTCACAGATTCTTGAGCAAGAAGGAAAGTCGCTCTACGCAGTAAGGCCTACGTGTGGGTTCCAATTTTAAGGAGTTTCAACAAACTTCGTGAGGTAGGGGTTTTATCCTACTTGAGTTTTACACTTTGTTTAAGTGTATTTATGATGCTTGAATTGATTGAGGTCGTGGTGTGCGTTTAAGTACATCCCAAATCTTAGATTGATTATTGAAAATTGAAACCCATTTATCGATGCGCGAACACATCCACGGGCTATTTAAGGGTTGTTAATTGTATAATTTGTGGAACAAATTGTATTGTGATGTATGAGGCGGAAAATGGCTATAAAATTCGAGTTCTAGCGTGAAATCGATGTTGGTGATTAGTAAAGTGAGCAGTAACAGAGGGTTTTACCGTTCACGTGAATAGTGACACGAAAATAAATTTTTGTGTGAAAATGTGTTTGTTCGAGTAAGTCAAGTTGAATTGCTCGCGTTTGATAATTAGCCCAAGTGAGCTAATTTTTGGTGTAATGGATTGTGAAATTACATAACATGTTGTATGATTTAAATTATGTAAATATATGCATGATGATATATTTGCATGTGTTATATAAATTGTATTGGAATTGACATCATGCATTCCATATGCACTAGGGCACCCTAGAACAATAGGAGTGAGTGCATGAGGTGGTTTTTGAAGTGGTTTCGGAGGGTTGACTAATAATAATAGTGTCGGAGTGTGTCCATTACAATATCGGAGGGTAGTCCATATAAAATATCAATGCGTCGGAGTGGCCCAGTGATATACGTCGGAGAGGTTGTCCACTAAATAGATCATGGTTGGTCCTACTTATATCGGAGGGTTGTCACAAATTAAAAACAAATATCTTTGTTTTGAGAAAATAATGTTTCTCATACACATGGCTTAGAGCGGGGTGTGAAATTGAGGATTCGGTACCTGAGTTAGTCGTATAGACATTCAGGATCACGCATTTACTTGGAATGTGTGTTCATTGGAGCATTGCATATGCACTTAGGTAGAGAGTGCAACCCATTTAGTGGTGATTCCACTATCACATTAGCTCACCTTGCGAGGGAATTTATTATTTCAAAAATAGAGCACACCTAGGAGACGACCATCATAGAGGCCTGAAGAAGCTATGTCATGGCTTTGGTTTTATGATGTATACATATATTAGAATTTTAGATTTTAATATATGTTGTAAAAGAGTAAATTTTTAACTCTTGTAACTATGGTATATAGTTGGTATGTTTATGAGTATTGTTTTAGGGGCCCAAGTGGCCGTTTTTACTCATGTTATCTCTGATGATGTTGATGATTGTGATTGTGGTTCTCGGGTGAGCCCCGTACAAGGGAGACTCGCCCCGATTGTGAGTTAAATGGGTTGTCCGACATTCACGAGTTTTCCACGGGTTGACGGGTAGTCAATGGATACCCCGATTTTGGGTTTCACACATCGCTGCATCCGAAACTCGATAAGTCAGTAAACGTAAATTCGAGATCAGTTTCAATTCGGCTGTACCCGACGTGTTAGTTAGATTGGCGAGATGATTCCAACGGTGAAACCAAGCCATTATCTGAGATCTGTAGAAAATTTCAGGTTTTGACCGAATTAAGGATTTTGGTTCTTTTTCCGTAATTGGAATTTTCTCGGGTCTTACACCTCGAGAACTTGATGCAGGAGGGGCTCTTGCAGCAGTCTTATGCTGTTGATGCTATATCTTACCATCCAAGACAAGAAGACTTGTATTTGAAATTACCACATTCTTGATGGAAGTCATGCATTTTGGCCATTCATGTTCATTAAGCTCTGTTTGCTCTATTCCTGATGCTTGAGAAAGCCACACAACAACAGTATTTCTTCAGAATTTTGGGAGATGGAGTGATGTTCACCTTTGGTCTTGCTTGATTGAGTTGAGTTACTTCTGAATTTTGAAAAACTTCACGATTTGGGTACCTCATTTGATGTCGGATCTATAGGAATGGGGAAGTTCAACTAGGTGCCTCTGCAGAATCTTGAACCTCATATGCAGTGACAGGTTCATGTACAAAACCATCCATTCCTTATTTAATATTGAAGTAATTCTATGCAATACATATCAGCACAAGAACTAAGAAGAAGGAGGAAATAGTTTCCAAATAAAAATTTAAATGTTAATAATTTGTACAATTTTTTTTTTCAAATTAGCAAATAAAATGATATTGCTACTATCTAATTCAACTGCATTTAAGCTTCAATATTGTTTTATGCAGTTTGTGAGTTGGTACAAGGCAGCAGGTTCAAGTACTACTCATAAGGACCTCCAGGTTTGCAGTATATATGTGCTTTTCATGGAAGTAAAAGTTAAAATTAGAACAATCCATCCCACCTTGGAGGCTTGGACTCAAGCAGGTGCACATATTCTTGATATAAAACTCTTTATCTTCTTTAGCATTAGTTTTGGGACCTTATTTTAGGTAGAAAAATAACGTAAATGGAATCCAAACTGAAGTTACTGATGAGCATACAACACAGCCGTGTTGTTTCACGTCTCCATGGCAGCATATATATAAGATAAAAAACATGTATAGATACTATGTTATAATAATTATCTGTATAATAATTTTCTTTGCCATTGCCTTTTTTTTTCCTTTATGTAATATAGGACTAGGAGGATCAAACTCTTTTGTTCTTTTATAGATATAGGTTTTTTACTTATAAACTCATTATTGCCTGGATAAATCACTTTTAAAAAAAATTGAATTGGCAAAGTTCAATTTTTATAGGCATGGCTTCGACTGTAAGTTGATAGGGTGATCAAAGTTCACCATACCCATAGGCATACTAGTACAATACAATTTATTTGTGTATAATAATAATTAATTAATTATATATATATATATATATATATATATATATATATTGGCAAAGGTTTTGACCATTAATACTTAGGGCAAATTAAATTGTTAGTACAGTATCCATGTGGGACTTGTCCCTATATGTTATTTAAGTGTACAAAAATAGTGGTGACATACTAATGTGGGGGGTGGGTCCACTGTTGGATAATCATACATAGTCATTTATAAGGAGGCCAAAATATGCTAGGCCTAGTATAATAATCATGTAAGAATCATTGCCCTGAATCCTAAAGAATTTTGTTGAATCACAAATTTAATTAATTGGTGGCTGTGAGAGTGCCGCAGGGTCTGTTTCTTATTTTTGGACAATACCCATGTGCCCCTTTATACAAATCCTCTTTCTGCATGCTTCCTTTCCAAGAAAGAACAAAAAATATATATTTATTTATTTTACAAATCCATTAAAAAAATATGTATATTCAAATATGTTATTTTTATTGAGATATGATGTTTTTAAATATCATGTCTAATAGAAATTGTCAATATTGTAAAGTATTATTTACTCCTATATATCTGTTATGTGTAATGTTTAGAGAAAGAGCAGTATATATATATATATATATATATATATATATATATACTTGTATATTATTTGCAAGTGGCTAGGAAGATATGGTTGACGGAATAAGTTTGGAGCTAATAATTTTATTTTATAACTGGACTTACACCCTCACATATTTGAGTAGATTGTGTTTTAGATATACATCTCTTTGACTCTAAAATTGAAATATGAATTTAGATTTCAAATGCCTAACAATGAAATATCACAAAACATGAAAATGATTTCTTCTAATGTTTTAACTAAATTAATGGATTATTGACTCCAGTTATTTGTTTTAATAAATACAATATGGGGTGGTGAAGTGTTAGTTATGAATACAACAAAATTCCTCCATTTGTTTTACTAGGATTTACTTGTTGGCTGAAAACTCATTTCAATTGGTTAAAAATGAATGTGAAGATGCATCCTTAGTCCTCGATCCTAGTCCAGACTTGGTATTTTCTCATTATAATCAATGCCTATAAAAAAAATATGTTCTCATTACAATTTTGTCGCTATACTGCGGGCTAACGTGTTCCTAAGTCAAAATTGAATCTTAGATGAGTCCATTCTTAATTTGGCATTTAGTAGTTTAGATTCTTCCTTATGGTCCATTCAGTCATGGAGGACATAGGATCAGAAAAATCCAAATGAATTATAGTACACATCAATAGATAAATAAATAGGTCACTAATACAAAATGCATTGGTTTTCTTTTGGGCCATGTTGCCATGAATTTGTACAGGTTGTATTTTGGGTAGAACTCCTCGTACAAAGGAGACTGTGCCCGATTTTCGTTAAATCTAAATCTTGAGTCCTAGGAAAAGGGGACTCAATGATGTCGTGTCAGGTTACTCGACATCCATGAATCTTCCACTTGCCGACGGTCATTAACGGACTCCTGTGTTTCACACACATGTATTAATTATTTCAAAATATTCTAATATTTGAAAATATTATAAACTATTTGAAATTTTATTATTAATATATGTTGTCCTATATTGTGCAATTTTTTTACTTTAAAATTTGTGATATTTCAATATTGTAAATTGTATATATAAGTTAGTGTTGTAAAAATCAGTATTTGCATACTTGTAATATTGTTATTTTTATTAAATTGTACATGAGTATATAGAATTGGGTGCTTGAGCTCATGGAATTGTGACATGTTGTAGGAACTTGCTGGAACAGAGTAGTTGTTGCTTAATTTGTTGCGTTATTGCGTCATTAATTTTTTTGAATTTCTGCGCGACAACAAGTATTTTTCTATTCAAAGTTAATGGTATACTTTTGTTTATTTTAGAAATTTGTTAACCAATAAAAAATAAAGTACTTTTAAATCATTTGAACAAATTAATTATGTTTGACATGTAATTTCAACTTGATTATTATTCACATTTTAGATAAATATAAATATGAGTTCGGATAGGTAATGGATGTATGCTAGATTGGATAATGGATGGATAAAGCCTGAATTTATAATAGGGGCTGAGCAATTGTGGAATTTGCAAAATGCATCCGCACGGGCGGACGGTGAAAAAGATAAGTGTCCATGTAATCATCGCAAGTGTCAAAATAGGAATTATTTAGACGAGGATACTGTTAAAGTGCATCTTGGAAGAAATGAATTTGTAGCAGATTATTATCGTTGGTATCATCATGGAGAAACCTATATGCCTCAGCCAATAGAACAAAATGTTGGCTTAATTGATGCTTTTGTACATACAGAGCATGGTGAGACATTCAATGCAATGCAGTCTATGGTGTATGATGCTGCTGGTCCCTCTTTTAATTCGATTGAAGTAGAAGAGAGCCCGAATCCCACAACACAACATCTTTTTGATATGCTCAAAGCATCAAAGAAAGAGGTGTGGAATGGGAACCCTTATGGCCATTCTCAATTATCTGCAGTGTCTAGATTGTTGAATATTAAGGTTGAACACCATATATCTGAAAGGTGCTATGGATGGAAATTTTGTACATTGATGAAAGAATCGCTTTCCTCGACCGATAATCTAATGACAGAGAATTCCTTATAGCACAAAAAGTTAGTGCGAGGTTTGCCTACACCGTAAGATTGATTGTCGTAAGAATAATTGTATGCTATGATCAAGGTGAAGATAATGACTTAAGTTATTGCAAGATTTGTTCCCATCCTCATTTTAAGAGAGAGTCAAAGCGTGATCTTCCAAGCATAAGAAAAATGTTCCATATAAGAAATGTACTACTTTTCTATACCGCTCACGTAGATTGTATGCATATGATGCAACTGCGAAGCATATGAGGTGGCATGTAGAGCAACCACATAAGGATGGTGGTATCATGCGTCATTGTTCAAACTCTCCTGCTTGGAAGCATTTCAATCGACTCCATCCATCATTTGCACCGAAAGTCGAATGTGAGGTTAGGTTTGTGTAATCACGGGTTCCAAACGTGGGCAATCAGTCAATGTGATTCATGTTGGCTTGTAATATTAACTCCATACAATTTGTCACCTTGGATGTGTATGAAGGAAGAGTATATGTTTTTAACTGTCATTGTTCATAGGCCAAAAAATCCTAAAAACAAGTTGGATGTTTTTCTGCAACCACTCATTGCTGAGCTGAAAGAATTATGGGAAGTTAGGGTAGAAACATATGATGTTTCTAAGAAAAGAAATTTTCAATTGCGAGTTGCTCTTATGTGGACAATAAGTGATTTTCTTGCTTATTCGATGTTGTCAGTCGGGGGTACCGGTGGGAAAGTATGCTGTCTCTATTGCATGGAAGATCTGATGCATTTTCTCTACAAAGGAGGAAATTGTCATGGTTTGACAATCATCGAAAGTTTTGCCATAATATCATTTATAGCTTAAGGAATAAGAGAGATGGTTTAGGAAGGGACGAAGATTCAAAAAAGTGCACCACCTATATGGTCCCAAGTGTGGACTCTAATTAATGAAATTGATGATTTTGGGTTTAAGAAAGCATAACTCAAAGTGGAGAAGAGATAAATTGTAGAATCCAAAATCATGTGGATGTGGTTGGAAAAACGGCATCTGGGACTTACCTTATTGAAACCAACTTATTAGGCAATAATTTGGATGTTATGCACATTGAGAAAATTTTTTTGATAATATTTTTAATATGGTGATGAATGTTAAAGGGAAAACTAAGGATAATGCGAAGTCTGGGAATATTTGAAGGAATTTCATATCGCCCGGAAGTTACACTCCGATGAAAAATGCAAATAAATATCCTAAGGCTTGTTACATCGATAAGATAAGAGCAACTGTGCTGATTAAGTAGTTGAAATTTCCAGACATGGTTATGTTTCTAATTTGGGGAGATGTGTTGATTTGAGGGAATAAACTGCACGGAATGAAGAGTCATGATTGTCATATTTTTATGCAGGTTAATCTCGACAGATTGGGTGGAGTTATCAAGCCGCAAATGTATGGCAAGCTTTGACATAGTTGAACTTTTTTTTTAAAGATTTAACCGCCATAGTCATAAAGGTAGGATGACATGAAACGCTTGGAAGAAGATATTTCCACTGTGCTATGTAAGTTAGAACGCATATTTCCACCAAGTTTTTTTTACTTCCATGGAACATCTTCCACCATTTAGCTTATGAAGCAAGAGTTGCTGGCTTGGTGCAATATAGATGGATGTATCCATTTGAGCGGTGAGTTTAAAAACTATTATGTATTGATACATATTAATAAAATTTATCTTATGTAATAATTAAAATCAATTCTTATTTTTAGGTACCTTCGCAAGTTAAAGAATAATGTCAGGAATAAAGCTAAAGTTGAAGGTTCAATATGTAATGCATACTTGGTTGAAGAAGCTTCATCATTTTGTGCACATTATTTTCTAACCTTTTCTGTATATACATCGACATCGAAAGTGTCGCAAGAATAGTGATGGTTGTGGATTTGATTTGAAAGAAGATTCTGAGATGCTTTCCATATTTAAATGTGTTGGTCGATCATTGGGAAAAGCAAAACTCAAACGTTTAACTGATATGGAATACAATGCAGCTCGCACGTACATATTGTTAAATTGTGATGAAGTAAAGCCATACATTCAGTAAGTAACTAACTAGGCGATTCTGTATTCATATATATATTTTTAAATTTTGCAAAGCATAAATATAATATAAAAAATAACACTAAATTTACTTTATGAATATGTAATCTTTGAAGTAGTTGAGGCAATTTCAACTCATATTGGAAGCTTTCTAAATTGATGCGTAATTTGAGACAAAGTTTGCATTATGGTTCGAGAATAATTATGTAAGTAATTAATTTGTCGAATATAAAAATGAAATAATATGTAAATATTTTTATAAGTAATTAATTTCTTATAATTGTTATATATAGGTAAATCTACAATCATGCAACATCTCTAACCAAATGATCAAAGACCTTGCAAAAGGACCACTTTATAGGGTGAAATCATTTTCAGGGTATTATGTTAATGGATATAAGTTCCACACAGAGGAACGTGGTTCAAATAGTGGAGCAATGAATAGTGGAGTGTGGAAAAAAGGTTCTAGCCATAGTGTAAACGAGCTAGAGTACTATGGTCGATTGCAAGAAATTTTGGAGTTAGAGTACCCTGCTCTACCAATAAATAGAATTGTACTATTCAAGTGTTCATGGTTTGATCCAATCTTGAATCGTGGTACAAGAATTCACCCACAGTACAAACTTGTAGATGTCAAGAAAGCCGAAGAGTATTTAATAAATATGAACCATTTATTTCCATCAAAGTAAGCTTGTGGCAAGTGTATTTTGCATCTTATCCTACTTTGAAGAGAAATGTGAATGATTGGTTAGCTGTTTGCAAAATAAAAGCAAGGGGAATTGTGGAGGTACCAAAGTCAAATGCATGTCTACCTTCTGATATGATGGCATTTCAAGAGGATGTCAACGATCAACATGGAATCGATGCGGCACTAGATGACAGACATCAATCTTTAATCGATGAAAATGGTTCATTTGTTTACATGGATAATAATGAAATTGAGAAAAATGCTGAATTGGCCTTGCAAATTGAAGATGATGAAGATATCGATATAGAGCAAGAATTTGATGATGATGAAGAAGACACCGATGTAGAGCAAGAATTTGATGATGATGATCATGAAGATAGTGAGGGAGACCGAGAATTTAATGATGATGACGATGACTAAATAATTATATTCATATTTTGTTGTAATTATTTCAAACAATATATATATGGAATCTACTATTAATGTTATAATTAATAAAGACCGTGGCACATTTTTACTTAAATTCAAGTATATTCATCATATTTTTCAGGACGCCTCAAAACCCGTTCGTTGACAACCCGCCAACCCGCCGAATACTGCGGAATATCAAGGTAACCCGACAATATTCATTGGAAACATGAGTTTCCTTGCACGGAAGCTTCCACCCGAGGTACCTAACCTATTCCAATCAACATCATAAGATATATACATGAGTAAAAACGGTCACTTGGGCCCAAATGACAATACTCATCAATATACATCAACTATATACCATATTTTCAAGAGTTAATAATTTATTTTATACAAACAGAGAGTTAAAATTCTAGAATTCTAATACATGTAATACATCATAAAACACCAAAGCCAAAACCTAGCTTTCTTCAGTATCAGCCTCTAGGATGAGCCGTCTCCTCGGCATTCCCTGCACTGGGGCCAATATAATTCCTCGACAGGTGAGCTAATGCCTGCAGTGGAATCACCCTAAATGGGTTACTTCACCTAAGTGGCGCAATGTCTATCAGTGTAAACACACATTCAAGTAAATGTTGATCCTACTTGGAATGTCTACATGACCAACTCAGAACGCCCGTCCCGAGAGAGTTAAGGGCATATGTGAATCGTAGGGCGCGCATATGAGCACTAAGTGTCACATTGTAATATTTTGGAGATGAAATTAGGAACGATAAAATTATTAAACCTGAATGTGATGCTAAAGAAAAGGGTAAATTTAAATTCTCGTGCTATGATAAGAAAGCCATAATTTGAGAAGATAGGATGCCAAAAATTGAAATAACACAAGTTGATTTGTAATATTAAAGAGAAGGAGGACTTATTTTCAATTAAAGGAAAGATAAGCCTATAAATACAGATGAGAGGAAAACAAAATTTCATTTTGTCTCATGTTGGGCTAGGGCTTCACGTTTTGGGTGAGAAGAATAGAGGAAGAAGAGGAAGGAAGAGGAAGAAGAGGAAGATGAGAAAGAAGAAGTGGGAGAAGACCAAAATCAGGTATGGAATTATGTGTAATTAGGGTCTTTTGGATTCCTAAGGTTTTGGTATGGAGATTTGTTCCTTCTTTTCTAGGGTTTTGTGGAAGAGATCACCCAAACCCTAGATTTGTTGAAGTTATGTGGGTAAACCCCACTGGTGGAAAATAAGCATAACTACTCATATTATATGGTTTTTAGAATTGAGGACCTGGTTAAACACATAATGAGTTTTTATTTCACCTAAGGTTTTAGGTATGAGGCTCCAAACCACCATGGCAAGGTGGAGTGGTTTTGAATGATCATGTTGATTTTTGAGGTATTATGGAATGGAGGAGTTGTATGAAGAGAATTGGTACTCGTGCGCAAAGAAGCAATTTCGGCATTCCCGGTTCACCGCATCAAACAGCCACCTTGAGTTCAACGTAATGCAAACTGCATCAGATATCGAGTCGACCGGTGACAAGAGCGTCGCAAACGCCCAAATGTATTTTTATGACTGCTTTAAATTCATTAATAATCGACGTGATATGAATTACTAATGATTAAGAGGTTCAAATAAGATTAGAACTCGATGAAAACGAATGATTCGCTATATCGGAGTACGATTAATTTGTTCGCCCAACAGATCATTTCCCCGATGATGACCATGATTGTCGGGCCCTCCAACACATTCACCGGAGGGTAGTCCCATATTTTTACCGACACTTCCTGCAGTATACTGGAACAAGAATTTTCCTCAAAGATATTTTCCACATTACTTAGGTAGTGAGGAGTCGCTGAGAACTCCTGTATTACGGTTTGTTTGGTCTGACATTCAAGTAGGATCAATAATTTGCTTTGAACTGCAGTTTACTTGCACGTATATGCACTGAGGTTGAGAGTAACCACTAGGTGATTCCACTACTGGGTGATAGTTCACCCTATCGAGGGATATTATTTTTACGCACAGGTTTCTAAGGACTCGCCTTCTATAGAGACCGATTTTGAAGAAAGCCGGGTTGTGGCTTTGGTTTTAGTAGATACATGTATTAGAATATTTTAAACTTTTTAATATATGTCAGAGTAAGAGTAAATTATTAACTCTGAAACTATGGTATATAGTTAGTGTATTTTGATGAGCATTGGCTATCTAGACTATATTGATCATTGGGACATGTTTGTATATGGGTAGAGCTCCTCGTACAAAGGAGACTATGCCCGATTTTCATGAAGATGTCGGGTCACCCGACAATCACAAGAGTCACATGATGGTAGTCGACCTCCTGCTTTGGGAGCGCTTACACAAATAGTGTATTATTATAAACTGCATGATTAGTATTAATAGTTTGTTTGTAAACCATATTTGAAAAGCCAAAGAATGAGTTTGGCAGCAAGTAAATGGTTTTATTTAAAAACCAAATGAAAAGCAACAAGTAATGGTTTTGATTTATCAACCGCATTTTAAAGATAAGAAATGGTTTTAAATTGAAAAACCATATTTCAAAGAGCAAGCAAGAAAGCAAAAGTATATTTGCGAAAACGGGCCTAACTAAAATCCCTAGTCTTAAGCAAGCACCGCCTGATATTCGCACGTGTACGATGGTGTTAGGATATCATACATGCATTTTAGATTGCCTGAAACTAGGTCAGCATCATAGCATTTAAAGGAGACCGTGGCACGCAGCGATATATAGGCGAACGCCGCTAACTAAATTATATGATGGCGACCAGTCAATTCCACCATACCAGAAATGTGGATGAAGGTGCCCAGCGCTTTCTTCCACCTAGGTGAGCGACCGAATCCAACGCATCTAAGACGGGTCGATGCCCAGTTCCAGTGTCACTGAAGACAGCGCAGAAAGCTTCAGTGGTTGATGATTTATAAGCATGTTTATTACGCATTTGAAAAATCAACCACGGAGCGCATCTGGGCCGGAGCCCGTGCTCCGTGTTTGTTTTAAGGAAACCAGTTGAGTTTCCGTGCTCCGCTTTGATTTCAAACGATCGGTCGGTGCCCGTGTCTCGCAGATTTTAGCAACCGCTGAGCCTGTGTCCCGCTTTTATTTCAAAGCATACCTATTGAGCCTAGGTTTCGTGGTTTATAAAAAGTTTTGGAAACTTTTTAAAGCAAGATTTGGAGAAAAGTTTTAGAAACTTTAAAGTTAGTATGCTTATAAAGTGTTTCTTACAAACTTTGTTAGTACTAAAGCAAGAAGAGAGATTTGAGAAAAGTTTTGGAAACTTTTAAGTTAAAGATTTGAGAAAAGCTTTGTAAACTTTTAAAGTGTTAGGTTTATAAAAGTTTTACAAACCTTTAAAGAAAAGCAAAGAGTAAAGCAAAGCAGTTAGCAGATTTGAAAGTTTTAAATCCTTTAAAGAAGAGGTTTATAAAAGTTTTATAAACTTTTAAAGAAAAGGCAGTAAAGCAAGCAAGCAAGAGATTTGAGAAAAGTTTTTTAAACTTTTTAAAGTTGAAAGAAACAAAAGAAGCAAGCAAAACTTCGAAAATATCTTGTGAAAAGGAAAGTTATGAGCATGTTTTCCAAAAGAAACATTTTATAAAGCATACCTCACTGAGCTCAAGTAATTTCATTATTTTCGTGTTTTAAAACTATTTTCCGTGCATGTGCACTTCGGACGCCGGAGCAGACAGATTGATCCAGCACTTGTGGCAAGTGGGGCCGGTGAATTCATACACATTTGTATGAAACACTTAATTTGTATACAAACATATGTATGTACATAGTGTAGTCTTGTGGAAATGTGTTGGGCTGTTGGTCGCTTATTTGGAAAATGCAAACAGTATACAGATTTATTTCCTACATGTAGCCGCATGTCGCGAGATTTTACCGCCACAAGATTTTAATACAAAACTACAAGTTAGAAAAGAAAATGATAATGAGGCTTAAGCAAGCAATAATAAGCCACAGATAGAATTTCTAGTTGCTTGGGAGGTAACGGCTTCGGGATTTATGGAGTGGCCAAGACACCCGTCGCAAAGGGTAGGTGGGGGTGTGTCACCAACCCCATGTCTCAGTCCTTCACCAATCTCTCATACCCTGCCTAAGCCATGTATGAGAAAATAATCATTTTCAAAACAAACTGTTGTTTTTTTAAATTACACTACCGACGGTCTGCAAAAATATGGACTACCGGTGCTTAATGTGTTGGAGAACTTCCCTAAACAGTCATGGTCTTCATCCGAAATGATCTGTTGGACCGTCTCCCAACCCCATTCTCCGGAAAACTATCCCAGGAAATTCTTCAACCATTTTCATTTTTCAGAAAATTCATGTCATGCACTCGCCACCAATTCTAGGTTACCCCAAGGCGGCATATGAAAATAATGAGCCATTTCAACACAATTCATATCATAATGCAACATATCAACATGCATATATTACATATGTGCCAATATAAAAACAACATGTTTTACATATTCATCATCAATTTACAAAAAATTAGCTCACATAAAGTTAATTTACAACTACGAGCAATTCGACTTGAATTACTCAACCAAACATGATTATTTCATAAATTAATTCCTAGTCATTCCCGGCCTCATACACACCATTACTACAATTTATTTCATAATTCTATGAAATAAACATCCAAAACAATTTCAACACAGCCAATACGATCGTGTGGCATAAATGGGCTTCAAAAATTACAACAATTTGCTCCAAGATCAGACCATCAAACAATGCTCAAGATCAAACCAACCAACATCACAAAACACTTAAAACAAAGTAACTGCGTAGATGAAACCCACCTCAATGGAGTTTGTCGAAATCCCTTAAAATTCCAAGACTCATACGCGAAGCCCTAGTCAAGCAGAACCGTTTCGCCCAAGAATTCCCACTGTCCTGACGTCAGATTTTAGAGAGAAGTCTTCTCTCTCTAAAATAAAACTCAACACTGGGTCCCTTCCTCCTCACATTTTTCTCCTACTTTTTTCACTTGAAGAGACACTGTGCCTCAATTTGTCCCACATCATTTAAAACAAATTCTATACGCCATCTATGTCCCCAAGCTTGATTTTTAAACATTTACACTCTCTGTCATTTCGGTTTCACTACTTTACCATAATATGTTTCATGAGTACATGTTATAGGTGACTTTTGTCAAGATCACATGTTGTTTTTACAAGACCCATACTCGATGCCCGAAAGTGCAAATTCGACCGCCCTGAATTCATTGACGAAATTCGACATGACAAATGTGATTTACAGAAGATTCCAACGTGAAACTGCTTTCACATCCGGGAAGACTAGAAAATAAATTTGAATTTTTACCAAAATTACTAAGACATTTTTCTAAAATTGGAATTTTCTGGTCTTATAATTTTTTTATAGCTGTTAAAGTGATACCGACTAATTTCAAAAAGTAATATGGTGAGACTTCCTCACCCCACCACCGCTATCTCCAAATACCACTACGTCACTTCTTTTCTGCAAAGATCATCTACTAAATGGAACAAGGTACTATTGATTAGAGTTGAATAGAAAATAGCAAAGAATTTTCTATATACTACTTATGTATTATTGTGGGTGGTTGTTGTGTGTATGACATATTTTTACCTTGTTTATGATATTTGTATCATTATGATTGGTTCTCTGATTTATTTTATGTTTAACATTACTTTTTTCAGGTTGGTCTCGTAGGTAGCCCTTTATTTCCTCCAGGTCAAGTAGTATCTACTTACATGCTTGGAAAATTTTGTGAAAGACAAGAAGCAACTGCGTATAGTGGGAAGCATGAAAGATCCCGACCTGGATTAACCTCATGAACCCGATAGACCTCCTAAGACTCCAACTGATATATAACTTTTCCTCAAACAATCAAATAAAATCCATGAGCGAAACTCTACAATCCTTAACATATCTTTAAAAAGGAAGCGAAGTGGTAAATTTTTATTTTTATTTCTTTTCTTTTTCAAACACTTATTTTTCAGAAAATCGCGTAGTTTCCTCCTCTCGTTTTCGAACTTTCCCAAATTTACAAAAACCTGTGGAAACATTTAAAAGCACTTCTAATCTTTCAATTCTCAACTTCTGTTTTCGGACTCCTCGTCCACAACTCAATCAAGCACAATATATACACATACATTTATTCACTTAAATCGTCAAAACATTCAAAACTTCTTCAATTCCATGCACGCTTGATAAAAGATCGGGCTTGAGCCGACTTAAGCCGACCGCCCACGACTCGCCCACCCGAGGATCAAAGCCCACGAGTTCCTTTCAAAATATATACATATATACATATATACATGACAAAATATTCAACTTTATAAGAACATGCAAAATATATACAATCCAGTCACATGCATCGTCTCCTCGATGGCTCGACTCACTGCGCAGGGGGATGCTCTACCGGCGCACTTGTCTCGGGTCCTGAAAATGTTTTTGAAACATACGGAAAAGAGTGAGCTAAAGGAGCTCAGTGAGTGTACATTTTCATTAAGACAATATTTTCAGTATATATCCAAATAATAAATACTTATACTATTAAAAATCAATTTATGCTTTGAACTTTCTTTCTAATGGAACCCAGGGGTAAACACATCGAACAAGCTTCCATAGTGACGATGAGGCGCCTCAATCCGCCTCATAACCACTACGCCGCTGAGAAACCTCACGCCATGCATGTGGTTTCAATCATAGCACCTTATCACGCAGGTGATATTACGCTAAAAATCTATTTCTCTCTGTTAGCAAGTGTAACCTATAACTTTTTCCTCTAAATCCTTACACGCTTTAAGGTACCTCACCCGATATCGCTCATATACCATATAGGTTAGGGGTAAATCCATCCTGTAAAACATTTATTCAAAATACTTTATAATCTATTTAAACTTTACTTTATCATGAAAACACATATATACGCTAAATATACATATGTGATCCTTACACAATTTTAAACTTCCATAATGCTTTAACATATGCATACATATATAATTTAATATAAATACATATATTTAGGCAAGATAAACATATATATACTAATAACATATAACATTTACTACATTATTATTAATATACATATATAAACATTTACATTAAACTTTTCATTTTAACATTAAAATAGTAGTTCACTTTAAACTCACTTTCAAACATCAGTTTCTTACACTCACCGATCATCGCTCAATCCCGCTTGTTTCATCTAAATTCCCGCTTTCCGTCCGATAGCCATTTTCACCTTTTCAAGAAACCACAATTAAACATTAACCCATAACTTACTTAATCACCATACACATTCATTTTCACCCAACCACATCACATCTACTTTAATCTGATTTGAACCACACTTAAAAAAAAAAAATACCCAATTTTATGAAATGACCAAAATAATTTTTACTTTACAAATGACCTTGATGCCCTCAATTCAATTCCTTTTTTTTCTAACCAATTCCACGCATTTCTAGAGTTACGCCCACCCTAAAAACACATGGAAATTACCAAACTACCCTTGACTTCTATTCTTTCCATTTTGGCCTAAACATGCACCAAGCCATATTCAATTTTGTTCTTCCATTTTCTTCACTTTAATCACTCCAATCTAATGCCTTACACCTCAATTCTCACTAATCCCAACCACTCTGAACATATCACACAAAATTCTATCAAACCCTAACAAATCACTCACTTTATTTTCAAAACCTAACCTAATCCATTTCTTTCAATTCTATATCAAAATCATCATCATTCAAACTTTAAATACCACTAATTTAACATCCATATAAGAAAATCAAGGCATTAGCATGAAAACATCAAAATCCAACTTTCCCACCAATGGAACTTATTTGTTTTACTTCTCGACTTCTCTTTATTACCACTTGAGATCACTTAAAGAGCTTGAAGGAGAGAAGGAAAAAATCACATCTCACCTTGCTCCACCTTGGCCAACACGTTTTCTTCCTCCTTCTTTCTTTCCTTTCTTTCTCTCGCTTCTCTCTTTCTCATGGGTATCGAGCTCTCCTCTCTTTGGAGCCAATTTCATTTTCAATTACATTTTGACCACACAATTTGCTAAACTGCACTGAGTCCAAGAATCTCACATTGGTTCATTCTCATGAGGTCAATCATCAACTATTATTTTAATCATAACTTAGCCATTAAGAAAGGTTTTGATTTGGCTCTCACAAAAGCAAAATATCTCCTTATATCATATTTTATTCATTTTCGGCCTTATACTGCTTATACCGATTGTTCAAAATATTCTATGATCAAGCCTAAACTTCAAATTGACCATGAAATATTCTGACCAATCTTCACAGGATTCCTGTGCTCAAATCACCGAAACTGATTTAAAAATCGTTAAAATCTGGAATCGAACAATAGCGTATTATTATCCGACCACGCTCGATCGCTCTGGAAACTATCTAAACGGACTCGCTTTCACTCCGCTTTCAGTTTCGTTAGACTCAATGATTAATTCCTACATTTTTGTATTTTTCGCCCACTTCCGAAAAATTTATCGCAGCTCCGACTTCACCGAAATCACTATTCACTTAAATATCCAATTCTCTTCTAAATATCAGTTCAAAGTCATAGGAACTGAAATTTCTTAAAAATTCCTCTGCAAACCCCTCCATCCGGATATATAATAAGAAGAATTACTATTCATTAGGGCATCCGGTGAAAATTTTCGAAAAATTTCACTTTATGCCCACATGGCGTCCGGAGCATTCTAAATTCTAATCTACCCTTGCTTCTATCATTGGACCTCTAATCAGTTCAACAACTACCATTATAACATTAAATAAGGTTGGGGTTTTACAAAGCATCTCTCAAGAGATATTAAAGACTTTTATTGGGAGGAGTTTAAGGTTAAAATATTTAGTGTATTTTTGTGTGAATGAAAATAAATTTAATAAGGATTTCATAATTATTAATTTATATTGTTATATTTGACAAATAAAAATATTCTTATTTCATTATTTATAATTATTTTGTATTGTAGAAGAGGTACACTTGGGACCCAATGGATGAAGAGGCCATTAAGAGTTGTCAGCGGCAAAATGTTAAAACGGCACACTCAAACATGTCCACATTTGGAGGCATTCTAAGGATGGCAAGCCCGGTTGTGTGACCCAAGAAATTTGGGATAATTGGCAACAACATTGGAACACTGCAGAATGGAAAGAGAGAGCTCAAAAATCTAAACAGAATCGTCTAAGTGAGACTGGTGGTCCTGGTACCGGTCTGACTAAGCATACGTGTGGATCTCGATCTATGGTGACATTCTTTAAAAATGGTAAATTATTAATTATTTAGTGCTCTAATTTTTAGTTTTTAGATTTTTTTTTCAATTTAAACTTTTTAAACATGTAATTACTAACTTATTGTGCTTGAAGACTGAAGAGTTGCAATGTCGACCCAATAGTTGGGAGTTATTCAAGAAAGTGCACATGAGAAAAGATGGAACATTTGTGGATGCCAAGTCAAAGCAAGTGAATGTAGGTTCATCTTTTATTATTTAGTAATTTTAAAGTTGTTTATCAATTGTTAAATATAAATTTTAATATTAACTTGAACAATTTTTAATTTAGGACGGATGGAGGAGTTGCAGGTCTTCTCGTCTCACCCTTAGATGATGGTTCACAACCTCCGCCAATTGACATAGACACTCTTTCTTTTGAGGCTGCATGTGGAGAGAAGAGGAGATGTGTATATGATCTTGGCTCACGAGCTGCATCTATTTATCCTTCCTCTTGTCAGAGTATCGGGAGCTCACACTCATCAGCAACTACAACTCGAGTTAGAGAGATTGTGCAGCAGGAGCTCGCAGAGAAGGATAGAGCAATTGTCGAAGTTAATCACGAAAGAGAGTCATGAGATGTAAGAGCAGATGAGGTATTTCAATGGAGCAGATGTGCAATCTAGTCAACAATTTAATGGATCAGATCTTCATTTTAAGCCATGATTTAATTTCTTTAATGTTGGATGTAAAACATAAATAGTTATTATTAGTTATGCTTCACTTATATAACTTTTTTTTTTTTTATGTATACTATTTAATGTTTTAACATATGAAAGACATTTTTTATTATTGAATTTTAATTCCTCCTTTTAATTTTATTAAAATGTATCAAAATATATTCTAATTAAAAATAACATTTAATTTATAAAAATTATATAAAATATAACAATATGACAAAAAATAATAACGACAAAATAGTCATAAAACGTTAGTGACGAATTTTTGTTACTAAACCGTCACAATTTTGTAACGGATTTTTGTCACTAATCTGTCGCAATTTTGTGACGGATTTTTTTCATTATTGCGTCACAATTTTGTGATGGATTTTTGTCACTATTTCATCACAATTTTGTGACCAAAATACCTTTCAATGATGCAAATTTAGTGACGAAAACTATTTTCGTCACTAAATTGTAACAGATTACAGTTACAAATCCATCACAATTTTGTAACTGTAATTTGTACCGTCACAAATCCGTCACAAAATTGTGATGGAATAGTGACAACAATCCGTCACAAAAATGTGACGGAAACTTCTTTTATCATCACTGAATATTTTATGACGGAAACTATTTTCGTCACAAATTTTTGATGGATTTCCGTCAAAAATCCGTCACTAAATTTTGTGACGGAATTTTTTTCCGTCACAAAATTTAGTAACGACTAATATTGTGACGACGAAAACTCCGTCACAAATCCGTCACAAAACATGATTTGTGACAGAATTGTGACGGAAATTTCCATCACTATTTTGATTTTTTTTAGCAGCGGGCGCATACTACGTAGACACTGGACATCGGAGTTCACAACTCCAAGAGGCAGGATCTTTTTCCACTTGTGATATTCTTCACTAAGAGCCATGTTTATGGTTGGGATATTCTAAGGCTTTAATCCATAAATTCGGTCTCAAAACCTTTGAACCGAGTGGAGAAAATCCCACTTAGGTCGTGAACAAAGGGCAACCCGAGGGTTTCACTGTTCATGTGAATAGTTGCGTGATTTTTGGTGTGAATTTTTATGCCATTTGCCGATTCAAACTAATTTGTTTTGTTTGTTAATTAGCCCATGAAGCTAATTTTTACATATTGACAAGTGATTCGCATAACATGAATTATGTGGATTAATTATGTTAGTATATAAACAAGCTATTAGCATAAGTTTGTTGATCGACATCACGATTTACATTTAATCGCAATTCTAGAATATTAGGAGCGGGTGCAATGATATGAAATTGAATGAAAAAGAAAATGTTTGTGAATTTCAAGGAAGATTTTCCGAAGAATTTCCTCGAGAGTTGTCCAACATATCATCAATGATAATTCATGACCGTTTTCGAGAAATATCCGCAAATTCGCCAGGTAGTCCAATGTATTTACCAAAACAGAGCGTTTTCGGTAACAAAAGCTTTTGTTTCAAAAACCGGATATTTTACCGCATTCGACTTGAAGACACGCTAAGTAGCCATAAGACTTTATTAATGGCCAAAGACGACATTCGATAAAGTTCATGTACCTGCTGGATGTGATTGTTTGTCGTGGCATGTGCACTTAGGGTGGGAGTAACCCATGTAGGAAATTATCTCTACTGGCTTTGCTTAATCACGAGGGATCACCATTTCAGTACGTAAAGTGTGCACGAGACCTATGCTCACTAGAGGCCGCGCTATAAAGAAAGCCTGCCATGGTTGGTATTCATTTTGTATAACATGTACAAAACTCTACATTTTAATATATGTTGACTAAGATTTATTATCCCTTCAACTATTGTATATAGTCGATGAATTTTATGAGTATTAATAGCTCAAGTGGCCATTATTTTACTCGCATTTGACCTCCTGCAGTATCATTGTAAACTATTCGGGACATAAAGGTATTTCCGTAGAGCCCGCATAAAGGAGGCCGCCTCCCCGATTTCATGAGGGTGCCTGCTACCGACATCCACGATTATTCCAGTCAAGAGTTGTCAACCTTACCCTGGCTGGGGGGCGCCGCGCCTTGCATCAAAGCTTAGGTAAACGACACCAGGCAGCTCCGCTCGTATCCATAAGTTTAGTCCTCGATACCACAATGTACTTGGCATCGAGCTAGGCATACGAATACCTAGGTCTTGGATGGGCACGGTTAGATCACTCATTCCTGTGCACTCGCTGATGATTGTCAGGTGATGTGTGATCGTGTTATGAATTATGCGAATTGTATGTCGGTGAATAGCATAGAAAGATGTCAATACTAGGTCAAGAAAATAACCTTAGGGTAAATTCGAGAAATTTTGGACAAAATGGTCCAAAATTGAACGAAAAAAAAAATGATGAGAAGAAAATTTTTTCTAAGGTTTTATAGTGTGTAAAATTGGAAG
Source organism: Tetrastigma voinierianum (assembly GCA_016808115.1). NCBI lineage: Eukaryota > Viridiplantae > Streptophyta > Magnoliopsida > Vitales > Vitaceae > Tetrastigma > Tetrastigma voinierianum. Next base: position 333,527 of record JAEQBH010000417.1, on the reverse strand, counting down.
AAAAATGAATAAAATAAATTTTAATAAATTTATTTGGTTATACTGGAAAATGAAAAATATATAACATTTTTCGTGTTTCAAGAGCTGGAACAATGAAAAATAATGAAAAAATATTTGCTCGGGCAAAGACCGGATGGGCTATCGCCATTCGGGGTCAATGCATACAATGGATCGTATCGCGGACACAAGGTCGAGGCCGGGTCACGGCGGGATAGCCACGAGATATCGATCGGGCCACGATACGGCCCAGACACGCTGCGCCACAACACGCACGGATGAGATCCGTCGCGGCTTCACGATATACCTACCGCTACAGGTAAAGCAAGAATACGCATAGTCCGGCGAAGGAATGCGCGAGCAAATTATCGCGGTCGGGGCGCCAGGTCGCGACATGCGTTTCGGGCCACGCGTAGGGTCAGATTACGACAAGCCATGACACGATGTGAGTTGCAACACAGACGCAGCGACACACGCGGCGTGGCGCACGGCGCTTCGCGACCAAAGCCGCATACGCCTGCCGTTACGATACGGCGGCATGTACTCCACAACACACCGCGACACACCCGCCTCCGGGCGATGCTTTCATCAGGCGCACGTGTCACTGTGTGTGCACTGGTGCACCCGACTAATTCTTGACCTCCGCAATCGCTCGAGTCACCGTTTGAGATACTATTTATGAACACTGTTTATGAGCACTGTTCACGAGGTTTTAAAAAAATAATTAAAATAAAATAAAATCTTTTAAAATGAAATTTTCTAAAATAATTTTTTTTTTGTTAAATATGATTTAATATATTGAATTATTGTCTTGCATTACCTATGAATGCATGGACATAATGTATGAAATAAGTTTCAGATGATTAGTGTCTATTTGCTTACACCTGTAGACACGCATTAGAATTAACTCCATTTGACATGTGCATGGCTAGGGTCGAGGGCGAGGACGTAAGGTCCACGAGGTGTTAGCCAAGCACCACCGGGGCCTTTTGACCACAGCTTGTTAAGGCCAAGATATTTGCCGCCGCTATCGCACGTTAAGGCAAAGAGGTCAGGAGGTCCGAGCAACCTCCAGAGGTTTGGGGGCATCATTCTCCGGCATCTGGCCAGGGGAGGAGATCCGGCGGTGGTGCACCATTGGTTCATGCAGCATCGAGAAGGTGTTAGGAGGCTATGAGATACCTCCGACATGACCAGGATTAGACTACGCATTCCGGGCCAGAGGCGAGGCCCAAGTAAGGTGGAACTAGCAGACCTCGCAGAGACCTAGAGGCAATGACATGGGCAGAGTTCCAGAGCCGTCTACGGTAAGCATTCTCCGGATAACGCCACACGCGGTCTGCAGAGTTCCTGTGAGTCGAAACAGGGACAAATGACCGTGATGGATTATGTGGCTAGATCTATCGAGCCAGCCCAAGCTACGATGACTACGTACATGGATACGGCTAAAGTCGAGATTCGAGAATAATGTTGTCCATTCAGGCAAGATCAGAGGACTTCGCCTATAGGACACTCGACTCCATGTATCGACAAAATGATCTATAGAGATCGAGGATGCTCTGAGCACTCGAGATGCGTGTTAAGAGTAAAGAGGAAGGAGAGTCATTCTACGGGAAAGAGAAGGAGAGGGCTTCTAGTTCACGAGGGTTCCAGGGCCACGACCATCCGGCCAGGGACAAATCAGGGTTGCCTGTCGGGGTCATGCATGGTGTGCTACCATCATAGCACTGACATATGAGGAGGGATTGCCCCGCAGACGGGATCCCAGAGCCATGATACACCCCGCTAGCTTGTGAGGATAAGAAAGAGATACAAAGATATCCCTCCAATGCACCTGGGTGACAGGCCAAAGGGAGCCAGCTTTAGTCACAGAATGCACAGCACCTCACGTTACTACATGTGCAGCTAGAGGCCAAAGTTAGGCCGAGGTAGAGGACGAGGCCCACAGGCAAGGACGACAAGGGTTCAGGGGCGTGTCTACGCCATCACACCCACCCCACGAGGCATTAGTCAGCTTATATTGTGGTACGTGTTTACATCTCGCCACGCAAGAGTGTTATGTGATTCGGTGGTTCATTCATTCATCACAGACCGCCAGATAGAGTCATTTTTGAGGTCAAAGGCCTCGAGGAGCCCTTATACGTGAGTTCCCTGTGTGATTGTAGGCGAGGATAGGTAAGGATATGTCATGGTTATGAAGTTAGAGATCTCATTAATTTACTCACAAAGTGGACTTGAGGATCATAGACATGTCAGAGTTCGACGTCATCCTTGGGATGGATTACCACAGCCTTATGCAGTCGCATCGACATGCAGCGCATACCGTCTACACACGTGAAGGTACTCGTGTTACGCTTTCAAGGGGACAAGATGATATTTCGCCCTAGGACACGCGTACGAGTCCGTGTGTCAGTATGTCATGTCACAGCGCCTTACCCTAGAGGACGAGGTGAGACCTACCATATCTACCTCGAGAAGGCGACAGGAGGATCAAGCCCTGACGAAGCACGGATTGCCTTCAGAGGGTTATAGACTTCGGTATCGAGTTAGACCCTGGCACTTCGCCCATCTCTATGACTGTGATAGGATGGCACCGCTAAGTTGCAGAACTCCATAGTCCAATACAAGAGTTACTGGACAAGGATTCATTAGACCGAGCACTTCACCACGGGCGTTCTTGCCTTTCACAAGAAGAAAGACAAGACCTTCGACCGTGCATTGACTATAGACGGGAATGTGGTTAAGGATCAAGAATCGATACCCATTGCCGAGGATCGATGATTTGTCTGATCGCTTGAGAGGAGCAACAGCCCACTTCTGCCAAGATAGATCTTCGTGACCTGGTTACCATCAATGAGGTTGTGAGACAGATATCCCTAAGATACCGCTCGTGACGCGTGATGAGCACTTCAGTTTACAAAGGATGCCCTCTTTAGATCGACCGAATGTGCCAAAGAAGATTCATGGATCTCATGCATAGGGTATTCCAACCCTATCTAGATCAATTTGTCATAGTCTTCGTGGATGACATTTTGATCTACTCCCAATCAGAGTGGGAGCATGAGTATCACTTGAGGATTGTCTTATAGTTGCTGAGAGACAATCAGCTGTACGCTAAGTTCAGTAAGTGTGAGTTTTGGCTTACTAAGGTTAGATTTTTGGGACACGTGGTGTCAGCATCAGGCGTGTCAATGGACCCAGAGAAGGTCGAGGTCGTGATGAGTTGGGAAAGGCCGAAGTCGGCTCGAGATGATGAAGCCTCGATTGGTCAAATGCATGAGATTCACATGATTTCTCCATTGAAGGAAGACTCCATGACGATCGAATCTAAGGAGGTCAAGTTTGATTGGGATGCCCGATGCGAGGAGGCATTCCAGAGTTGAAGATGAGGCTTACTTCAGTTCCTATCTTGATAGTCCCAAACAGGGACAGGCACACAAAGTATTGTGATGTCTCGAGGGCCTGGACTGGATGTGTTTTACGTACCCGGAGGGTAGTAGCTATGGTTCCCCTGCTAGTTGAAGAATCATGAGCAGCATTACCTCACACACATGGAGTTGGCTACCATAGTTCGCCTTGAAGATTCGGGCGCGACTACTTATATGGCGAGAGTTCGAGGTACCGCAGTTCACAAAAGTTTGAAGTATATTTTCACGCAATGACCTCAATATGAGGCAACGCAGTATGGATGGAGTTCCTAGAGGATTATGACTTCACTCCCTCGCATTACCATCCCGGGTAAAGCAAAATGTGGTGGCTGATGCACTCAATAAGTCACTGGGAGCATTGGGTTGGGGTATAGCTTCCCTGGAATGGCGATGCTCTAGACTCCGACGTCACACAGCAAGGTGGAGCACTAAGGCACGTTAGGAGTTTGGTAGCTACACCGCCTCTATTGAGAAAGTGATTGAGTCCTGTGAGGCAGGACGTGAGATGTTGTCCATCGGATCGTACGCCAGTACTGTGTGACGAGGGTCGACCATCCACGCAGATGGTAGTCTTCGAGCATAGAGGACGGGGTAGTGGTTCCCTAGTTTATCGATTGAGAGACTCGTGAGTTTCACTACTCGATTTGCTTCAGATCCCCTGCGGGCACGAAGATGTACCAGGATCTTCGTCGCCAATACTACTGGAACAGAATGAAGAGACACGTAGGGACTTATTCGACGCACTTTCTCACGGTCAACAAAGGCTACCGAGCAACTAAGCCAACAAGGCTACTTTTTTAGCCATTTGGAGGTGGCCGAGTGGGAAGGAGCACGTCACGATGGATTTTAGACCCACTTGCCATGAACACCGCAATGAGATGATGCGATATAAGGATAAGTGGACCGCCACGAAGCTCCAGACATTTTCTAGCCGTGCGAAATACCTTCACATTGGAGAGATTCTGTCGATTGTATATCCGAGAGATCGTTCGGCTACATAGAGTACCAGTATCCATAGTGTCAGATAGAAACCCGAGGTTTATGGCGCACTTTTGGAAGAGTTTCCAAAGATAGCGCACCTACCACCATGAGTACAGCTCTTTTCCACCCATTGCACATGGTCACCCGAGACTATATTGTGTGTTAGAGGACATGTCGCGAGCATGTCTGGATCATAAGGGTAGTTGGGAATAGCACTTGCCCTGGTGGAATTCACGAACAACAAATACCAGCGAGTATACAAATGGCACCATATGTAAAACCCGAGAAAATTCAATTTTCCGGGTGCGGTACGATAATTTCGTTGAAAACCCGTGAAATTTAGATCTCGGATGACGAAACGGACTGCGCCGTTAAATTCATCTCGCGAAATTTAGTGACCCATAAAAGTTTCACCAAATTTTGAGACAAGCGAAATATTTTACGATTTTCTAGGTGATAAACCGTCAATGACTTCGGGATGAGATTTTAATAAAAATCTCAAGTCGAAACGAGCCACTAAGTTCATTTAAAATAAAGTGAACTAAAAAAAGAAATAAAATTGTTTCGGCAAAACTAACCGAATAAAGCAATATGAACCATATTCAATGATAATTATAATAATAATAATATTATATAATAATAATAAAATAGAAAAACTGCAAGGCAAGTAGAGGGTGTTGAGGAGAGAGCGTTGAGAGAGAAAATATTTTATTTTTTTTCTCGCTTCTTTTTCTCAAATCTACGAAAATCGGACCAGGTTTTCTACTGGGGCTGAAAGCAAAGGATCCATGCGACGAGCCACATATAAGAATAAAATCTGGAGTTTCACAACCCACGAGGAATTTTCCATTTGTGTTATTTCAGCCTAAAAGCAATTTAATGGTTTGGAATTGGCTTAGAGAGTCGAAAGGTCAAATTCACCCTCAAATTCTTAGACTGAGTGTAGGAATTTTTAGAATTTAGAATTCTTTGGGACTATTTTTCGGGCAGTCCTGTTGAATTTCGGGACTGTTTAAGTGGGACGCTTGGCTGAATTTTCGAGATTTTAGACAATATGAAAGAATTTTCTGGACTATTTTCTGCAAATTCCTGCATCAGGCCGAGGTTTGGTTTTGCTCCCGTGACCGATGTCTTCTGCCAGGGTGTGTTTTTGCATCAAGCAATACGGATGATGAACCGTGAAGGGACCAAGAGGTGCCCTGTTTTATATGGGTCCGAGATTTGGGCCATTTTGTGTGTTATTACTAGAAAATGAATAACGTGAATAGTAATATGAATAGTAACATGAACAGTGACACTAAATTTTTTTTTTTTTTTTTGTGAAAATGTGTATGGTTGAGTGATTCAAAATGAATTGCTCAGAGCCATAATTAGCCCATGTGAGCTAATTCTTGGTGTAATTGATTGTGAATTTGTATAACATGTTTTATGTGATTTAATTATATTAATATATATATGCATGTGAATATATTAGCATGAATGTGTTGGAATTGGCATCATGCATTCCATATGTACTGCAACTGGGAAATTAGGTGTGTATGCATAGTTGAGATTGATAATCGTGAGCCAGCGCTTGATGGTGTGTCGTGAGTACATTTGTCAGGGATCAACACCGCGTAGGTGTTGATTAGTGTGCTCACTAATGCGACAACGTCCAAATGAGTCACGTTAAGAAAATGGAAATGGCCCATTGCATTTCATATATGCACTAGCACCCTGAAACAATAGGAGGAGTGCATGAGGTGGTTTCTTGAGAGAATTGTTCGAGGGTTGACCAACAATATTATTTATCGGAGTGTGTCCACTACAACATCAGAGGGTTGTCCATATAATATCAATCGTCGGAGTTGGCCCAATTGATATACATCGGAGGGTTGTCCATATAAAATATCAATCGTCGGAGTTGGCCCAATTGATATACATTGGAGGGTCAGTTCACAAATAGATTATCGGAATCTGTCCACTATTTATACTCTGAGGGTCGGGTTCATCGCTAAAAAACAAATACCTTTGTTTGGAAATGGTTTTCATTCATGGCAGAATGCATGTTGGAGGGAGTCAGTGAGAACTCGAGGCATATGGGTGTAAGAGACCCACGATATCATAGTTCTGTATGGGTATAAGAGACCTGCGGTATCACCCGAAAAGTTCGCTGGCTTCAAGAAGACACACGGGCCATGTTTATCACATAGACTCGGGTCGGTGATAGGAGTCGGATCGACTTGGGATTTGTTGCCCATTGACACTTTGCATTGCAATGGAGCCTGAGGGCCTCGATACTGTCATTTGCAATACCAAGGATACCAAGCCACAATGGGTATGTAATGAGAAGAGTCATGAGTGACTGATATTTTACTCAATGACATATTGAGTGATGGAGCGGCGAGAGTTTCCTGAGACATGGGGTATGGTGAGTCGGAGTCTCATTCATGGCATGTAGACATTCAAGTACATGTGTATGTTGCACTGGATGTGTTTGATTATGCGACTATCGCATGTGCACTTAGCGGGAGTAGCCCTTGTGAGTTTATCACTGGCTTTGCTCACTCTGGGCCGTGGGACCCCCCTTCAGGTACAGTCGTGGAGACTACCGACCCGTGACTGACCGTAAGCATTATGAAGAAAGTTTGACAGGGCTTTAATATATATATTTTGAACATATATGGGTTGTAATTATTCAGGAGCAAGAGTGATGTAATTTTTAAACTCTTATGGATTATGGTTTTATAGTCATGTGCTTATATGTTTGAGTATTGGATGCAGCCCAAGTAGCCATTATTTTACTCGCATATAGACCCCGTGGTCATTACACATCGGGACAGTCAGACCTGTAGAGCCCCGTACAAAGGAGACTCGCCCGATTTTGCGGAGTGGTGTCGGTAACCCGACATCCACGTAGTATTCCGCGGCCGACAGGTTGCCAACCGACCCCGCTTGGGGGCGTCTGCTAGCTGGCAGGTATCGCAGCATGTATACGAATTACCTGGGGTGGCTCGAGGGACACGTGGCTTTCAGCTATCAAGCATCATGGAAATTGATAATTAGCGCTAGCTTGGTATCGTATTTAGGTACACGAATACCTAGGAGTTCATGGACGGGTTTAGACCAATCGCACGCAAGGTGTGTTCAGGTTGTGTTTGACATGTGTTCCATGTCATGATCATGATCGTGTTGGCACATCGCGGGAAAACTTATGTTACCCGATGATGTATAAGTGGGAGATGTGGATTGCATGGTTATTATTGAAAAATATATGCATGGCATAATGTATATAGGAAAAAAAGTAGAATGCTAAGGTTAGGAACTATAACCTTAGGGGTTCGGAAAGCAAAATGACCAAGAAAGTTTTGAATTTTATTGAAATAAAAAAGGAGTGGTCGCGCAGCACCACTTGTGCTTATGAACGGGTCGGCCATGGTTGTTAAGTCTACTGCAATTGGCATGTGCATTACTAGTTCGACCGAATGAGATTAAATAAAGTTTGTTACATTTGATATGTAGATGATAGCCGAAATGAGGACGAGGTCGCCCACGAGGTGCCAGCCAAGCACCACAGATTTGACAAGCAGTCTTTTACCGAGGTCATGGTTTGCGCTTGCCGCCATTGCATAGGCTAGTGCAACAGGTCGTGAGGTCCGAGTAACCCCAGATTTAAGTCACATCATCCTCCGACGCTTGTTGTGTGGTGGATCCATGTAGGTAAACCATCAGTTCCAACAGATTGAGAAGGTATTGGAGGCTATGAATATTACCTCTGATGTGGCCGAGATCAGGCTAGCTGCACTCTAGCTAGAGGGTGAGTCCCAAGTGTGGTGGGACTGGGTTAAGACCTCAAGGGATTTAGAGACAATGACTTGGGCAAAGTTCCATGGGCTCTTTATGAGAAAGTATTTTCCAGCCATTGCTAGACATGCAAAGGCCTAAGAGTTCCTAGAGCTGAGGCAGGGAACGATGACAGTGATGGAGTACATGGCCAGATTCACTGAGTTGGCACATTTTGGTGATGACTATGTGGCGCATGTGGCTGTCAGAGGATTTGAGAATGGACCGAAGTCGTCTCATTCAGTAAGATCAGGCCTCCGCCAAGACACGGACTACGGCCTAGATGCCGCCATAGAGAGAGATGGATGACGCATAAGGCATTCGAGATGCGAGTGCCAATGGGAAGAGGAAGGAGGATCAGCCTTCTTCGAGTTTGGGCTAGAGGCTATGCCTTGGGAAAAGTCATTGTACGGGAAAATTTCTCTAGGATCTAGGTGAGAGTTGGTCGATATGGCACGTTTTGATGTCATTCTGATTACGATGAGTCGACAACCCATCCGTTGTCAAGTGGGATTGTGACCCGATGGTTATCATAGCCTCGACACGGTCTTGGAGTTGTAGAAGGTAGCATAAAGCATGTGAGTGATGAGGCGTTGAATTTCAGGGACGTAAATTCATGGGAAGGAGAAATGTAAACCCGAGAAAATTCAATTTTTCGAAAAATAGTAAAACTGTACTTGATTGAAAAACCAGAAATTCTCTAGATTCGATGACTAAACGGATCAAGGCCGTTAAATTGCCTCACAAAATTTAGTGACCTAGAAAAGTTTCATGAATTCGGTGACGTTTTTAATATTTGTACGATTTTCATGATAAACTCATTAATGACTTCGTGGATGAGATTTTTACGAAAATCTCAGAAGTCGGGAAATGACTTGGGCTAAGTTCATTTAAAATAAAGTGAACTGAAAAGAAATAAATTGTTTCGGGGTAAAACGGACCCGAATAAAGCAATATGAACCATGTATTCAAAATGATAATAATAATAATAATAATATAATAATATTATTATTATAATAATAATAAAATGGAAAAAATCAAAAGGCGTAGAGGTGTTTCCGAGAGAGAGCGTTGAGAGAAAAATATTTTATTTTTTCTCTTTGCTTCTTTCTCGTATCTACGAAAATCTGACTCATAGGTTTTCATCTAGGGTCAAGGCAAAGTTGATCCATGACGAGCTACTGGTGGACACTAAAATCTTGGAGTTTCATCAAACTCCACGAGGTAGGGAATTTTCCTACTTGTGTTATTTCTAGCCTAAAAGCTATTTAATGGTTTGAATTGGCTTAAAGGCCGTGAAAGGTCAGAATTTCAAATTCTCAAATTTTGACCGAGCTGAGAATTTTTAGAATTTTCTTGACTATTTTCGACAAATTTCAGTTGAATTTCGGACTGCTTGGACAAATTTCGGGTTGAATTTTTTGAGGACTATTTTTAAACAAATATGACATCTTTCTGGACTATTTCAGAAGTCTTGTGACTATGTCATGGCTCGGGTTTCTGTCTCTGAATCGATGTCTTCTGGTTTTGTGGATGTGTTTTGGTGAATACAATATCTTATGGATGAAACCGTGAAGGGACTAAGAGGTGCCCTGTTTTATATGGGTCCGAGATTTAGGCCATTTTATGTGTTATTACTTGAAAATGAATAACGTGAATAGTAATGTAAATAGTAACATGAATAGTAATATGAATAGTGACACGATTTTTTTTTTTTTTTTTGCGAAAATGTGTATGGTTGAGTGATTCAAAATGAATTGATCATGTTTGTTAATTAGCCCATGTGAGCTAATTTTGGTGTAATTGATTGTGAATTTTCATAACATGTTTTATGTGATTTAATTATGTTAATATATATGCATGTGAATATATTAGTATGAATGTGTTAATTGCATCATGCATTCCATATGTAATCGGGGTGTCCTAGAAATTAGGTGTGAGTACATAGTTGAGATCGAATAATTGTGTTAGGTGTTTGATGGTGTGTCGTGAGTACACGGTTGTGGATCAACACCACGTAGGGTGTTGATTAGTGTGCTTGCTAATAAGACAACGTCCAAATGAGTCGTACTATGACGCCCCAAACCCAGGGTGTCCGTTGACGTAGTCAACCTGCGGAAAATCTATACGTCTCATATCATGAGACGCATACATGAGTAAAAATGCCTTTTGGGCTCATAAACCAATACTCATCCAAAAACCATTACCAATTATATCACCATAATTCAAGAGTTGATTACACTCTTATACAACACATATTAAAATCTAACATTCTAATACATGCTATATTCAGCATGAAGCCACAACCCGACTTTCTTGAAAATCGGCCTTTACATGAGCCATCTTCTTGAACGCTCCCTATACCTGAAAAGAAATTCCATCGACAGGGTGAGCTATCGCCTGAAAGAGGGAATCACTCCTAAATGGGTTATCACCAAAGTGCATATGCAATGCTCCAAAATAAACACACACTCAAGTAAATGATTAATTCTACTTGAATGTCTACATGCCCATTCCCATGTCTTGAGTCCTCACCGACTCCCTCACACTTGCCTAAGCCATGTATGAGAAAAATATCATTTTCAAAACAAAACTTGTTGTTCTTGAAAATAAACTACCGAAGTGTTAGTAAAAATATGGGACTACCCTCTAAGGCGAATTGGTTGGTGAGCTTTCCGAAATATTCATGGTCCTCATCCAAAATGATTTGTTGGCCCATCTCCCAACCCAATTCTCCGAAAAATCATCTCAGAAATCTTTCGCAACCATGTGTCTGCTTCTTCTCGTAGGTAAATTCATGTCATGCACTCACACCTAATTTCTAGGTTACCTAGTGCATATGAAATGTATTATGTCATTTCAATCATTTTTATACAATATATCAATTATGCATATATTCACAAATTACATTCACACCACATGTAATTTAACATGGATCAACCATCACCCAAACTAGCTCACTTGAGCTTATTCATTCATCAAACATCACTCAAATTAGCTCATTTGAGCAATTCACAATCTCATCTCCAATGGCCTACACACACAATTATATTCTATATAATTGTGACATCACATTAACACATCAAGCTTATGCATTAACTTATTAATTCCACACAACTCAAGCCATTCATTTCAAAAATATTTCAATAAATTATGAAACAAACACCCCAAATGTGCCCCACATAGTCACGATTGTCCAAACGGGCTCCAAAATTCTCCAAAAATTCCAACAATTCGTCCCAAGTTTTGGGGATCGATCAAACGGCCGCTCACGGTCTCAACCAACTAAAACACATAAACACTTAAACAAAGTGTAACTCAAGCACGATAAAACCCTACCTCAATAGCTCATTAAACCCAACTTTTGGTGTCCACATGTAGCTCCTTATCACAGATCAACTTTGCCTTCAGCTCCCGACGAAACTACAACCGATTTTTCATAGATCTGAAAAGAAAAAAATAATAAAAATAAAAATCTCCTTCCCCTCTTTCTCTCTGCTCCGCCCCTCCCACCACTGTGACTTATATATACTTTTATTATTATTATTATTATTATCTAGATACATAACTTATATTACCTCATTCGGGTTCGTTTCTATCCCGAAAATTTTTATTTCTTTTCAGTTCAATTCTTTTAAATGAACTTTAACTCACGCCATTTTCTGACTTTCGAGATTTTCGTAAAAATCTTGTCCCTGAAGTCATTGACGATTTATCACCCAGAAATTCGTAAAATATTCTGACTGCTTCTGCACTGACTTAAACTTTCTAGGTCACTAGATTTCTCGCGAGATGAATTTAACCCACAAGTAATCCATTTTCACATCCGAGATCTAGAGAATTTCCGCTTTTTAACCGAAATTACTGCTTTACTCCTTTCAAAATGAATTTTTCTCGGGGGTTTTACATTCTCCCCTTAACAAAAGTCTGTCCCGAAATCTACGCATACGCATCACCTACATGCATATACTCGCACCTAAACCGTGTCGCGGCAGCCTATAACCCGCCCCTGCGTCACATCACGACAACCCGACTGGGTCATTAACTCATCCATGTCAAGAATGACATCAAACCCGATTTGTCTACCATATCCGACCAACTCTCACCCTGCATCCTGTGAGGAGAATTTTCCCATACCCGCAGGCCTTAACCTTTAAGCCTAACCGTTAAGGTCGATCCTCATTTCTTTCCCACCAAGATCGTGATCCTAATGCCTCAGGCGGCCATTCATCTCTCTCTCTACGGCCGAAATAACTCCACCATAGAAGTCCATGTCTCAGCGAAGGCCCACAATCTCATTCCTGGAATGGACAACTTCAAATTATTCAAATCTCCACCTCGCCATATCTCAGGTCAAATAGTCATCACCAAAACGTGCCAATTCAGTGAATATGGCCATGTACTCCATCACTATCATCATTTCCTACCTTAGCTCTAGGAACTCTTGGGCCTTGGCATGTCTACCAAGGCCGTAAAATACTCTACAAAGAGCCCAGAACTCCGCCCAAGTCATTGCCTCTAAACTCCTGTATTTTTAACCCATCCCACACACCTAGGACTCACCCTAGTTGGAACACAAATTAGCCTCGATTCGTCGACGGAGGTAATATCCATAGCCTCCAATACATTCCTCAATCCATCTGAACCAATGGTCTCACACCATTAGATCCCTCCCCAAACCGGCCTCTTGAGGATGATGTGACTTAAATCTCCAAGGTTACCTGACCTCCCGACTACCAAATCGCACTAGCCTCGTGCAATGGCAAAGAATTTAGAACCCCAATGCTCGCAAAGGCCCACGTCAACACCTAAGGGTGCTCAAGCACTCCGGTGGACGACCTTCTATGTCCCCTACCGACTCTTACATCTACACATGTCAAATGACAACAAACTTTATTTAATCCCATTTCAGTCTAACTAGTAATGCACATGCCAATTACTAATAGACTTAACAACCATGAACTGACCAGTTTATCGCCTAAGTGGTGCTACTTGCCAACCACTCATTTTATTTATTTCACTAAAATTCAACACTTTCAGGTTCATTTCATTTTCCAACCCCTGTTATAGTTCTAACTCAGTATTCTAATTTCTTCCTATATACATTATGCCATGCATATAATTTTCCCGCGCAATAACCACACAATCACACAATCACAAACATGGAACACATATCCGAACACAACACGAAACACACCATGCATGCAGTGATCTAATCCTGTGCCGTGATTGTCTAGGTAATCGCATACCTAACCCTACATCGAGCCACACTAAGTGGTGATGTCCTTATACCTTTCGACCATGGCCTAAGCCCAAGTCCCTCAATCCCTAGGTTTTCATTTACCTAAGCTCTACACTCTAAGACCGTGGCCTGCCTCCAAGTTCCCAAGCCCCAGTACTCGCGGTACCCAAGCTCCGATACCAAGTCTGCGGGAAGCCGTATCGTGGACTAAACTTATGGATACCCATACCCGAGCCCCTAGGTAATCGCTTATCGGCTCGATACCATGCCGAAGCCGGTATCGTACATCAAGTGTCATGTAATCAAAACCAGGCACTACACTGCAACTCCATATCCTAGGCCCATGCCCAGCAAGCTATAGGTAATCGTATACCTTAAATTTCCGATACCAAGTCAGAGCAAGAAATGGAAATGGCTCATTGCATTTCATATGCAATCAAGACCTTAGAACAATAGAGTGAGTGCATGAGGTGGTTTCTTGAGAGAATTGTTCTGAGGGTCGACCAACAATATTATTTATCTGGAGGTGTCCATCATAACATCTGAGGGTCGGCTCCATATAATATCAATCGCCTGAGCTCCGCCCAATTGATATACATCGAGGGTTGTCCACAAAATAGATTATTGGAGTTTATCCATTATTTATATCGGAGGGGTTAACCTATGGTTAAAAACAAATACCTCGCTTGGAAATGGTTTTCATTCATGGCACGGTTCGAGGGAGTTAGAGAACTCGAGGCATTTTCGTGTAAGAGACCTACCTATATCATAGTTCAGATGAGTGTAAGAGATCTCGCAATACCCAAAAGTTATGTTGCCCAAAGAAGACATACGGCCATGTTTATCACATAGACTTCGGGTTGTGTGGAGTGAGCCTGATTGACTTTGGGATTTGTTGCCCATTAACACTCATATTGGGTAATGGTTTCTGAGAGTCACATCAAGTTTATTGGTAATACCAAAGGATGCTTGTCACAGCTTGGATGATAGATGTGAGACTAGCCGTTGAGTGACGATATATTACTCAATGACATATCGAGTGATGGAGCCTAAGGAGAGCTCTGACATGGGCATGGTGAGTCGAGTCTCATTCATGGCATGTAGACATCTGTAGACATGTATGTCGTGACTTGGATGTGTGTTTGATTATGCGACTATCAGATGTGCACTTAGGGTGGGGGAGTAGCCCTCAGAGGAGATTATCACTAATCGGGCTTTGCTCAATTCTCACATGGGACCCCTTTCGTGTACGTCAGTGCAAAAGCACCGAAATGCATTCGAGACCGCATATGAAGAATGCCGGATTGTACTTTAATATATATATTTTGTAAATATATACGGGTTAGAAATTATTTGTATAAGAGTGATGTAATTTAAACCTTATGGACTATGGTTTTATAGTCATGTGCTTATATGTTTGAGTATTACAAGGGCCCAAGTGGGCTATTATTTTACTCGCGATATAGACCCCGTGTGGTCATATTGTTGATTATCGGGACGTTGTACCTGCAGAGTTTCGTATGCTGAGACTCGATTTTCATGAGTGGTGTCTGCAACTCGACATCCACGAGTATTCCGCGGTTGACAGTTGTCAACGGACTTTATTGGGGGGCATCACACCATATGAGGTGCATTGTAGTTTCGAGGCTACGCAGACACCGATACGCTGACCGAGGCGGAGAGAGCTCCATCACCGGTCCCGACCATTGTAGACACCTCCGAGAAGGTGAGCTCGATAATGGCCAACGCCTCTCATGGCTCAGCCAGCGTAAGAGCAAATGCTGATGTACGACTTCGACCCTTGTGGAGTTCGAGGTTGAGATCACATCTTCTCAAGGTGATACCTAAGAGTAGGATGTCAAGTTCGCTTAAGAGCGGCAAGCTATCGCCGAGGTTTATCGCCCCCGGTGATACTCGAGAGAGGGTGGCACCGTAGACACCGGATAACTTTACCACCCAGCATGTCAGGCGTCCACAAGGTTTTTCAAGTCTCCATGCTCCGGGAGGTACACTCTCGCATCTAGCCTGGCGTAAAGGGATCGGGGAGTAGATCGAGGCTGGACACTCTGATGGGACCTTCGAGGAGGACTATTAGTACTATGGATACCGGATCAGGTTTTGCGATGCAAGACCGTGATGCTAGTGAGGGTACTATGGCAGCATCGTGGAGTGGAGGAGTCAACGTGGGAACGCGAGGACACGATGCGGGCCATCTATCCCTTCTTGTTTAAGGATGAAGGTATGTGGTTTAGTCGTTTAGCACTAAATGACTAGTTTACATGCAGGGTATAGTGCACATTGCATATGCATGTGAGTTGTGATTGTCCAGAATTTCGGGACGAAATTCCTTTTAAGGAGGGGAGAATGTAAGACCCGAGAAAATTCCAATTTTTTGAAAAATGGTAAAATCTTAATTTCAATAAAAATCCAAAATTTTTCTAGATCTTGGATGACAAAACGAACTTCACCGTTGGAATCGTCTCGCAAAATCTAGCTACCACGTCGAATTTCGTCGACTTTGAGACGTCAATTTCATGTTTTCGAGGCATCGGTGCCATAAACGGGTTTGAGAGACATGTGATGTGACAAAAGTCACCTACTACATGTACTCATGTGACATGTTGCATGATTAGAGAGATGATGGGAATGAATGGCCTAGATAGTAAAGTGTCAAAAATCAAGAAAAGGGACATAGATGGAATTAATTGAAATGTTAATGAGAATAAAGACAAATAACAAATAGTCATCTTCTTCCTTGAGCCAAAAATGTGCGGCTGGAGGAAAAATGTGGGCGTTGAGCTCGGGCCTTGAGTTCTAGAGAGAGCGTGTGCCTTCTCTTAGATTCGCGCTGCTCGACCCGCCTATTCTCGATGGAGCAAGAAGCAAAGTCGTTTCTACGCGTGACACTCCGATTCGTGGAGTTCCGACAACCCCAAGAGGTAGGATCTTTTCCTACTTCAGATATTCTTGGCTAAGAGCCATGTTTATGGTTAGGATATTCAAGGTTTGATTTAACCATAAATTCTGCTTTCAAACCTTTAATTGCGGGAAAAATCCCAATTCTAGGTCGGAACAAAGGCTAACCCGAGGGTTTCTGAATTGCTCAATGGAATAGTTATGTGATTTTGGTGAATTTTTATGTGTTTTAAGTGATTCAAAATGAATTGTGTTTGTTAATTAACCCGTGTAGGCTAATTTTCTTTGTTATTGATTGTGGATTTGCATAACATGAATTATGTGGATTAATTATGTTAGTATATACATGTCTTACATATTAGCATAAGTTTGTTGGGATTGACATCATGCATTTCATATGCACTGGGGCACCCTAGAATATTAGGAGTGAGTGCATGACATGAAATTGAATGAAAAAAGAAAATGTTTGTGAAAGGAATTTCAAGGAAGATTTTCCAAAGAATTGCCCATGGAGAGTTATTAACATATCATACGGATGAGGACCATATTTGTTTCGGATAAATGCTAGAAATTCACCTCGGAGGGTAGTCCAAATGTATTTACCCGGAAATTCGGTAGTGAGTTTCGAATAAAAGCTTTGTTTTGAAAGCCCGGATCTTCTATATTCGGCTTAGGCATATGTGAGGGGCCAGGTGGTTTCGGGACATGGGTTTGGGCATGTAGACATTCGAGTAAGTTCATGTAATTGCTTGGATGTGATTGTTTGTCCATGACATGTGCACTTAGGTGAGGAGTAACCCATGTAGGAAATTATCACTACTGGGCTTTGCTCACCCTGTCGAGGGATCACCATTTCAGGTACAGGGAGTGTGCACGAGGACGCTCACTAGAGGCCGCGTTTAGAAGAAAGTCGGGTTGTGGCTTTGGGTATTCATTTTGTATAACATGTATTAAAACTCTACATTTTAATATATGTTGAATTAAGAGTGAATTATTAACTCTTGAAATATTGTATATAGTTGATGAATTTTGTGAGTATTAATGCAGGGGCCCAAGTAGCCATTATTTTACTCGCATGTGGACCCTATGTGGTCATTGTAAACTGTTTGGGACAGGTTGTATTTGGGTAGAACAAAGTGTCAAGGAGGCTCTCCTATTTTCATGGTGGTGTCAGGTTGCCGACATCCCGATTATACATGAGTTGACGAGTTGTCAGCGGATGCAGGTTTGGGCGTCCACATCAAAATATCTATGAAAGCATGTACATGCAACTACTAGGTTGCCTCTTGCATATTTACCATTGCCTTTCTTTAAATGATGGATTCAAATTACTATAGTAAAAATACTCAATACTCAAGCAAATGCTTTACATAGTATAGAAAATGATATTCATCATCATATTAGTATTCATGAAACAAATAATAACATTATTAGAATATAAGTTTACATAGTTAATTGACTATGATTTTGTCATTCATTTCAACTAATGTAACCATATGTGTAGCAATTACAGTTTTGAGAGTAAAAGATTATATGTAAGTTGAGTAGAAGATAGGCTCTTTTTCATTTATTGTATTTGAAAATAATTGAGATTTTTAGATTTTTAAATTTTTATGGATATAAATGTTTTAATATTTGGATTCAATTTGGCAATAGCTTTACCTTGGATGAGGATTCATTTTGGCTACATGTTAAATTGTTGTATGTATTCAATGTGTAACCTTAATATTAAATAAATAAACTTCCTTCATATATACCCAAAGAATGTCTATTTTTTATTTTAATTAGTATAAATTTTCTAAACCTTATATATGATTACTTTTCAAGGGTTTGCAACCTTCCTTGTCCTTTCAATATAAGGTGATGATACCATTGCAACAAGTGTAGCTTACTTATTGAAGGTAATAATAATTTATCATAGTGTTTCCTTTGATGATCAATTGTTCTTTTTTTTTTTTTATAGATTTATTTAATTATTTAATTATTTATTTTTATCCTTGTACAAGTAGTATGATATGAAAAGGTTATTATGCATTTTTTGTTTTAAAAACATAGGCCCCTTAATCAAGTATAAATGCCTCTATACAAATTCTAAAGAAACATAGATAATCATACTTTATTAACCTCTAATTCTTAGCACTATTGCAAATTATGAGAAAAAAATAGAATGGAATTTTGATCATTAAGTACTGAAAATCTGATTTGCAACGGAGTACACCTTGAACAAAACAATACTTGAATTTGCAGCGGAATGCTAATGAAAGTCGATAAAGTAAATTGCAACTGAATTGCAACTAACTTGCAATGGAAATTTGCAACGGATTCATTTCTGTTGCAAAACATGGCGGAAACTTTGACGCCATCCTTGGAGACGACATTACAACGGATTTGGCCGTTACAAGTTTGCAACGGAACGATTTCGTTGCAAACTTTTAACGGATTGACAACAAAATTACAGTTGTTGCAATTTCGCAACAGATTTGCAACAGTTTTGCAATAGATTTATAAATTTCAAGGAATTTTATCAAAAATGGCAATTTTATTTATAATTCCAAGGTAAATTATTAACTATCAACATTTATATAGAGGGCCTAAAGTGCAATTTCTGGAGTAAGGTTCTGGAGTAGATTAAATTCCGTTGGTACTTATATTATGTTTAATGATGCTTTTAAGTTGACTCCCTTTTAGAAACATCCATGATATGTAATTGTTGAAAACTAATATAAGTAAAAATAATTTATTTTATTTTACTATCGCAGTTAATTTTTATTTTAACATTATATTAAATAATCATTAAAACTAATCAGTTTTTAAATATTAAAAAACTACATTTTGTTTTTGTAGAGAAATAAAAAATGCATACTTATTACAACTTTTTGTAGAGGAACAACTTGTGAAGGAGTTTAGAGATGCAAAGCCAAAAAGCTTCTAGAATTTTATGAAGGAATTACACATTCCAATGATTAGGATCGATTTAAGTGAAGTCTACTTCTACATTCATGAATTTATTTAGTAATGTTCATACTTTTATATTTAAAACAAATTTTATTTTTTAATTTATTTTCTTTAAATTTTTTTTCGCTTTTCCTTTATTGTTTTATTTTTTCAAAGTTCATGTTATTAAACTTTCCGAGAATGAGAAAGATGGATAGAATAATAATAATTTGAATAGTTTAAAACTAGATTTTTCAATATTTTAAACCAATACGTTTAAATTGCAGATATTAAAATTTAAGAAAATTCCGCAAAATAGAAATACTTAATATTTATATTTTGATCCTTTGATTAACTAAAATTTTAAAATAGATCGTTATATCAAAAGAATATTTTCACAAAAAGTGGAAATAATAATAATATGATAAAGATGCAATCAATCCAAATCAATTTTTCCTTTAGAACATTACCAAATTGATGGCTTTCCCCAATTTTAAATTAATGTGAATAAGCGTTCCCTAGCATCACATTAGAAATTAAAATTTTGAACACAACATTTATACTGTAGTAGTAGTAGTGGCATAAAGAACAGTTTTAAAAAATAAAAACCAAACATAACCTAAGTGTTCATTGAATGATGATGATGGTTGTAAAAACTAATTTTAATAACATAAGAAAACTCATTTATTGATTGTAGTATTCCCGAAAGTGAAAATTGAAAATTGTTATTAATAACAAATTTTGAAGATATAGAGAATATTATTTTGATGTTTTTTGAAAAATTTTGTTATATGATTTTAGTATATATATATATATATATATATATATTGGTGCTTTATAAAGCTTTTTCAAATTAAAAAAAAAATTGAAAACCAAATGTTTTTTTTTTTCTTGTTATTATCATTGTTCTCCTTGTTTTGTAGAATAACCCCTCAAGTATCAGGGTTATGATCCGGCTAAAGTGTGAAGTCATTAGGGTCATTTTACTGAAAACTATTTTATAAAAATTTGTAATTATCAAAGGTGTTTTTTAAGTTTTTTTTGGTAAATAACATAAAACTATTTTTTTTCCATATATAAAAAAAAAAAAAGTATTTTAGAAACAATTATCATTTTGGGTGATTAGATTAAAAGACCGTTTCAAAACCTAATTTTGGAAATTTGAATTTTGACATGATGTTGATAAAAATAACTTCATGTTTTTACAAAAATAACCTATTATTTTGCCATATGAATTTAATGTAAATACATAAATAAAAAAATGTGACATTTTTGTCCACTTCTGACTACTTTGGGTGAATTCTGGTCAATAGATTCAAAGTGGGCGCACCCGATATGCTATTAGGAGTTGGCAGGTTGGGCCGCTTGATGACCTTGCTCGTGGTAGCAATACCGTGGTGGATTCGGGCATTCCCGATGTATGGAGCCTAGGCCCGACCTTCTGTTAAACGCCTTTAGAGTCGCTTGGCACAGATATATCCCATTCCAAATTTAACCTTAAGGTTTTTGAAGTAAAATGCATATTCATTTAACATCTATATGTTGAAGGTATTTATCGCAACATATCTATATGTCGGGGCGCTTAGGCATTCTTTACAGTGATATTTTTTATGAATACTTTAATAAGATTTCTAAGGCCTAATGTTTAAGGCCCACACAAAAGGAAGAGACGCATCAAGTCACAACTCACTCACCATTTGACAATTCTCCATCTCAGGCCATTGAAACGAAACACTTACATATTTTTCTCTGTTCTCGAAAGGCAGAGAGGGAGGGAGGTGCTAACAACCACCGTACGCAGCCAAGCGCTGCGAACTATTGCATCTCTTCCTTAGCCGTCTTCTCCGGTATGATCCTAATATAATCCTGTTGATCAGGGTTTTGATATTTTGGATTTTCTTTACAATCTATCTTATTTGGGGAATTTGGGAGATATTCATTGGCTTTTGATGATTGGTTTTTTTTTTTTTTAAGTTTTTACCAGCAAGAGGTTGATAATTCTTATTCACTCTATTTAGCACCATAGCACCTTTCCTAATTTCTGATGCATAGTATTGTTTCCCTACCCTTGCAGATGTCTTTTGTAGGAGTCCCTTTTTACCGATTCTAATCCCCGTATGCCTTATACCGAGGTCAAACGGGATGAACCTGGCTTTCGCTTGGCTTCCTGGGTAGGTTAATTTCAAATGGTTTGATGTATTCTTTTTTAGAGTTTCAGCACTTAAAATGAGTATATATCGCATGGGGAAAAATTATTTATAGATTTATGTATGATCCCAATTTTCATAGAACTCATTCCCAAAAGTATGATCTGCAGATAGAAGTAGGTGACTTCACAAATTCAACCATTATAAAACCAATATAGATTTAAATTGTGTAGAATTACTGTTTCAATTAGTCGGAAATAGGTTGTCTGAATTCAAGGGCTAACACTGGGTATAGAGTTATGTGCTTTTGGGAATGCTGTTTTTCTTAGTTGTCTTATGCGGGTGTGGTGTTTGTCTGAATTCAGTTGTTTTTCTTTGTCAAAATGCTTCTTAGAGGATGTGGAATAGTCATTCAGAGTCTTTTTCTAATGCTTTCATTTCATTTCATTTCTTAATCAGAATATCGATACACAAGAATAGAGGATCCATTTTTCCAGTAAATGCTACAGTGAGTTAGGGAATGTTTGGTTAGTGATTTAGTGTTACTGAAAACAGGTTTTGTTTTCCCCTATTCTTGTTATTTCAAGTAGTTTTGTAAAACATTTGAAAAAGTTGAAATAAATCACCAGTAATCTCTTTTTCTTTGTTTGTTTGTTTTTTTATTTATTACACCTTCGATTCTAAGTTTTTTAGGGTTTTTTCTACTTGAAGACCTGTATTTACTTTTAGATTTCTAGGCTCGGGTCTACATTTGGGATTCATGATCTCTCACATGATGTCTGATCACTTTGTTTCTTTATGAACTAGATTTCCTCAAATGAAGTAGTTGGAAAACAACTGTTCTGACAAATGAGATGGAGAGATCGGCAAATGGTTCGAGTTGGCTTAGTAACCGAATTTATTTTTCGGTCAACGCCTCTACCAGAAACTTTCAAAACTGGCAAACATTAGGTAATTACACCAAAATTCTTGAGTTATCTACTTTGGTGAGCCTGAGAACATTTATAATTCTGAAAATTTATCTACTTGAAGAAGGCTCGAAGTTCACTTACCTAGCTGCAAGAGGTAGAAAAAGTAAGCTTTGGGCATCAAAGAAAGAAAAACCTTTCCAATAATTATAAGCTAGACAAGAAATTGGAAAACACCATAATTTATCAAAAATATCTCACAAAAGTGAGCTAAACATGATCCGATACACATTCAACATAAAATCATTCTTTCCTCGACAAAGGATCACCCGGCACCCACAATTAAAAGTTTAGTTGCTCGAACAAGTATTTAGACATATGGCAATTTCTTTTGGTTAAAAACTAAATAAGATGAGTGTTAATAAAGACTAGTTGTGCTATGTGTGATAATGCATCTACTTCAGATAACTCTCTCGTGGCATGTATTTGGATAGTAATGGAATTCAACATGGTTAAAATAATGAAATACTCAAAATAGTCCCGTCGTCAAATGGATAATTTGATTGTTGTGTTTTCATTAGCTATTATCTTTGTAGAAGTTGGTTGCTCCATTCTACAATTGTTTTGTGCAGTAAGATTCAGAAGGCAGTGTCACTATGTTGATCCATTTCTAGTCTCGACATTCTTCTTACTAGTGACTTAATATGGTTAAAATAATGAAATATCAAAATGTGCTCCTTCTTAGATGTGTCATTTGATTACTGTGATTTTATTATTTATTATCTTTTTGTAGATGTTCGATTTCTCAGTATTTTTGCAATTAAGTCTATGCAATAAGGATTCATGATAAAGAAAATTAAGTTGATCCAGCTTCTAGTCGAATATCTTATGGATTGTTGAAAAAAACGTGGGTTAACCAGATGAAAAAAATGGCCCCTTGGGGAGCGGATCATTTTGATTATTGTGATTCAATTATTTATTATTCTTTTTTGTAGATGTTAATTTTCCCATGATAAAGCAATTTTTACGCTTGATTCACGAATGGAAGAAATTAAGTTTATCCGCTTAGGGTCATAACATTTTCCATGAGTGACAAATTGTTTCATGCATTATTATTCATGGATGGAAGAAAATTAAGTTGATCCAGTTTCTTAGCCAAAACATTATCCATGAGAAACAAATTGTTTCCTGCATTATGTTTCATGAATAGAAGAAAGTTAAGTTGATCCAGTTTCTTAGTCGAACATATCCATGTGCAACAACCTGATGTGCACATACTATGAGTCATAGATGGAAGAAAATCAAGTTGATCCAATTTTTCTGGTCGAACACAATCCATGAATGACAAAGTCGTGATAGTTCACAATCACTTTGATTAGACTCATATGGCAGCGCATGTCCATCTGAGGATCATGATTCACTATATTCTAATCCCAAACTTCATCATGATGCATGATTTATTTTGGAACTTTTCTTAAAGAATATTTCCATAAAGAATAAAAAATATGAGTCAGGTTTTATTTATTGAATACATTTTGTGGTGGATAATTTACAATCAACATATCTAAGAAAGATTATTGAAGAGCCCATATCTAAGAGAAGCTATGTGGAATAAAAACAAATTTAGATAGTTTAGAAGAAGCAAATAGTCCGGTGATGTTAATACATGAATTATACCTGTTAAGATATGAACATCTTGAAAGCCTTATTGATAAGCCTATATAAGAATTTTAGCGGCCTTTTGTATTTTTATGAACATCTTAGCCGTGCTTTGAACATGTTGTAGGTACTAGATTGACTCGTCCCTAGATTGCCAATATTAAGAGGTCAAGCAGTAGGTAAAGTACTTTTTAACAACAATTTAGTTTTTAAATACACTGTTTCTAACTTTGATTTTTGTGTACTAGGAATGCTAAATTTTGGTGGTTGGCATTTTGTGTCTTGGTCTTTAAGGCTATGTTTGGAACTCGAAACCCGGAAAATGTGAGGGAAAGAAAATAGGGAAGAAATATGGGAGGAAAGAAAAAACTATGGAGGGGAAAATAAAATTTTTTCCTTGTTTGGTTATTCATGGAAAACTCAAGGGAAAAAGATAAGGAATCTATTTTCCATTGTTTGATTATCTATGACCTTAAAGAGAGATGATGATCAATACTTTCCTAATTTCATTGTATATTAATCAACTGACTAATTATGTTACATATAAGGGCATGTAAAATGAGTTCCAACAGAGAATGGATGCATTTAAGGCTAACAAATGGATTGTCTAACCAATCATTTATAGCGGGAGTCGAAGAATTTCTTCAATTTGCACTTAGTCGACTAGAAGGCAGTGACGGTAATCACATTAGATGTCCATGTAATAAGAAGAAGTGCCAGAATAAGAATTTTGTTGAGGTTAACGAGGCAAGGTTCCATCTTTATAAATACGGTTTTGTCCCTAATTATCGTGTGTGGTACTTGCATGGTGAGATCGAATCATCTATATATGGGGATGAGGCATTATATAATGTGAATGCCACTAACCATCAAGGCTTCAACAAATAATGTCGATCATTGACAGTCATTTGTTCGGGGATGGTTTATGATGTACTGTCCACGCGCTTAATAATATTGTCGAGGAATCTCTCAACCCAACCGCAAAATTCTTTATGACATGCTTAATGCCGTGAAACCAAGAAGTATGAATTCCTAATTGTCAAACGCATCGCCGCTATTATCAGCCATTGCTCGAATGTTTTCACATCAAGTCAAAGCATCATTGTCCGTAATCCGTGCTATGATGCTTGTGTCGCCATGAAGGAGTTGCTGCAGGATGATAATGTTATGACCGATAGTTTCTATGAGACCAAGGAAGCTTGTCAAGGGAATTGCTGCCGCCCATAAAATTCATACTTGTCTGAATGGTCAGATGATTATCGCAGACACTTCGAATTAACTCACGCAAAATTTTTGTGACCATCCTCGATATCGACCACAAAGTATTAATAGACAAAAGCTTGTGCCATATGACACACCCCCACCCCCCTACCAGCGGCGGGTGTGCCGACCACTCCACAAAATCCCCAAATTGCTACCCCAACGACCAGAAATCCCTACGAAGATGCCGTATCGCTGCTTAAAACCTCCTATAAAAATTTTCTTTATTTATCTACTTGGGGATTTGGTAAAATCTTAGCAACAAAACTTCAAAGAAGATGACTAGGGCCGCACATAGTAAAATTCCAAATCCTATATACATCCAAATTTGTACTATATCCAAACATGACAACCAGCATACCAACACATTCTCCCAAAACTGCTCTATGTACATACATATGTTCCATTATACAAATTCAAAGTATATTCTTACAAAATATTCTTAATTTATACACAGCACTTGTACTGATGTCAGGACAAATCCTATTATGCTCCAGCATCTTGCGTACCTGTACTTGGAAAATAGTTTTTAAAATACAAAATAATGAGCTAAACGAGCTCAGTGAGTGTATGTTTTTATAAAGTTTTGCTTTTTCTAAAACTCAAAACTCGTAAAACTTTCTTTACAAATATTTCCCATAAGCTTTACCCTGCTTTGCTTGCTTTAAAAGTTTCTAAAACTTTTCTTTTGCTTTAAGCTTGCTGTGGCCTCGTTGTTGGTTTTGCTTTTCTTTAAAAGCTTGTAAAACTCTTATTTGCTTGTTTTCTTAGAAGTTTATAAAACTTCTCATAATTTCTCTTTCTTGTTCGCTTTATCTTGTTTGAAAAGTTTCTTAAAACCTTTCACAAACCTTCGCTTTAAAAGTTTCTCAAAACTTTTTCATATAAATACGGGAGCCCTGGGCTCAAACCGCTATGCTTTGAAAAATAAACGGAGCCCAGGCTCAACCGCTTGCTTTAAAATCCCATGGGAGCTTGGCTCAACCGATCAAGCTGAGTCTAAACTGAGCCCGTGGCTCAACCGCTTGTTTTAAACTCTCCTAAGCCCGGGCGACCGAAACAATGGTTTATTTTTCAAAATCGTATATCATGCCGTAAAACATCAACTGACCGGAGGCTTATTTTTGCTTCACATACCCTAGTGAACACTGAACTCCTATGTCACTAACTGCGCTCTGGAAGGACCTTTGTCCACAAGCCACCTTTTTTCCAGAATATGGTGGAATTGACCTTGTGTCGCCATCACCATAATTTTAGTTGGGGAGTTCCATGCTCTAGTACGTGTCACCAAGTCTAGCTAGCACTTAAGCTCCTGTTTAATTATTCTTTCGCTTGTTGCTGTTCTTTGTAAAGTTTGCTTCGCGCAATTTAAAACCATTTGCTTGTTAAGTTAAGTTGCTTGAAAATTCTTCGCTTAATTATTCAAAACCATTTGTTTGTACTTGTTGTTTGAAAAATGGTTTAATTATTCAAAACCATTTGCTTACTTTGCCGCTTGCTTGAAAAAATCAACGTTTTAATTATTCAAAACTATTTGCTTACTTGTTTTGCTTGCTTTGCTTGAAAATGGTTTAATTATTCAAAACCATTTGCTTACTTTGTTTCTTTGCTTGTTTTCAAAAAAATGAAGGTTTAACTCAAACCATTAGCTTGCTTTTCTAATTTATGGGTTATTTAAATCAAACCATTTGCTTGCTTTTCAACTAAATGTATAATTGGATGCATCCGAACCATTACTTGCTTTCTAAACTCATTTCTTGCTTTACAATATGGTCTTAAAATCAAAACCATGAACACCACATAAAACGCTTTATAAATAATAATATGCCAATACACTGGTATTTGAAAAATGAGTTTAGTGAACACTCACTTCTTTGCTTCATGAACTTGAGCACGCCCACACTTTTTGTCACTTTGCTTTTTAACCTACAACTCAAACGAATACTTCCGCAATTATCACCACCCACGTAATCGCATAACCTTCCTAACTTACTTCCTAGCACTTATTCACGTCAATGAATGTCGCGAGTAAGCAAGCTTCACCGAGGCTAGCAGGAAAATGCCACGCGCTGGCCAGTCCCAATCTTATTCAACCTATTTTTAATTTCCAGTTTTCGCCGAGGTACGCCACGTTGCCGAAGTCCCAATCTTATTCGAACCTATTTAATCATTTACATTGCTCCTCAACTATTGATATACGAATTTGGGCTTAATTATACAAAAAAACATAGCATCAAGTATTAGAATATGTGTACGCACACTCCTGACCGCACTGGCATTATACTCTGCCGTTAGGTGCAACGGCATGCACTCGAACGTACCGATACACTTTGCCTTGTTAGTACCGGTACACCGTATGTACCGGCACACCTTGGTAGAAATTTTGCCCGTATTTGCTTCTTTCTTTTTGCCACTTCTTTTCTACCAATTCACTTCATACAACTTCTATATCTAACACCTCAATAAACATCATGGAAACATCCAAAAACAACCTCGCACAACACTGAATTGGTGCTATGGAACCTCAAACCTCAAAAACCTTAGGTGAAAATCCAAGAACTCAACCCTTAGGTCCACCAATTCTTTATAAAACCACATAAATGTGATGATTCCATGCGGTTATTTTTCTCCCACCGGGGTTTTACCCACATAATCCCAACAACAAAGGCTTACGTGCTCTTCAGACACAACCTAGACCAAAAGGAGCATCTATTCTCCTACCAAAGTCCCAGAACTAATACACTTGATTCTAAGACAACAACATACCTGATTTTTGGGCTTCTCCTCCTCCTCCCTCTCTTCCCTCTTCTCCTTTCTCTTCCTCGGGCTCTCTCCTTCTCCTCTACGGTTTGTTAGTGGCAAACTTTTTTGAGACCAAATGAATTTTGCTTTTGTTTTTCCCCTTATTATAATATCAACTTATCATAAATTGTAACTAGCCCTCATCTCTTAAATTTTGTAATTGTAACTTTTGAAATTCTTACTATAGCCCATCTCTACACTTAATGATTTTTGCTTTTCATAATCTTTTTTTCTAAATGACCATCGTGAATTTTGTTCTCATGGCACACAAATCCTGGTTCCACATAATCTATCTTTTTCCTCTACTTTAGTCTCCAAAATAATTACTATGTGACACTTAGCGCTCTACACACCCCTTACAAGATTCATGTAATTACACTCTCCCGTGACGGGGTGTTACAATATAAGAAAATGTATTGCTTTCCACTAACACCAAGACTTCAACGCTTATATGCTTCAAAAGCCACTCCTAAAAGTATGAGATGACACGATGATCATTTTGTAGAAGATGGTGAGATGCGTCATTGTTTTGATTCTCTTGCATGGAAAGATTTTAATGCTATGCATCCCTCATTTGCAGTTGAAAGCCGTAATGTCAGATTAGGCCTATGTACTAATGGATTTCAACCATTCGGGCAATCTAGGAGTCGTAAGATTCTTCATGGCCTCGCATTAAATTCATGCACCGCCTGCATCGTATGAAGGAAACAAATACATGTTTCAACGCTATTGTCCTAGGCCCTATAAATCCAAAGGACAAGTTAGATGTGTATACAACCATTGATCTTTAAGTTACAACCATTGTGGAAAATTGGAGTTGAAACTTATGACATTTCTAGAAAGCAAAATGCGTATGCTACAGCCTCTAGTGGATGCAATCGTTGACTTTCCAGCTTACTCAATGTTGTCCGGTTGGAGTACATCTGGCAGACTAGCAAGTCCGTATTATATGGATGAATCATATGCTTTTACCCTACATAATGGAAGGAAACAAACTTGGTTTGATAATCATCGTATTTTCCTTCCACCAGATCATCCATTTAGAAGAAATAAATATGCTTTTAGAAAGAATCGAATGGTAGCAAATCCACCTCCAAAAATTCACTCTGGTGTTGAGTTGCTAAGGGAAATTGATGCATTAGGCTAAAAGTTAATGGTATTGGGCCAACGATGCTAATGTTCCGTTAGTAAATTAACCCGATGGAAAAAGAAATCACCAGATTTTTCCATATTGGAGCACAATCAAGACATAATTTAGATGTGATGGCTATAGAGAAAAATGTGTTTGAAAATATCTTTAATACGGTGATGAATGTTGGCGGGAAAACAAAAGATAATGCAAAGTCTAGATTAAACTTAATGGAAATACGTCGTCGACCAAAATTGCATGTTGTTGATGGCAAGTTTCCAAAGCTTGCCATATTAATAGGACAAAAATATCAAAATGAGTTGTGTATTTGGGTTCAGAATCTAAGATTTTCGATGGATATACTTCAACAGTAGCTGTGCATGAGGAAACATAAACTTTTTTGGAATGAAAACACGACACAAAGTGTCTTTTTATGCAAAGGTCGATACCAATTGCATTTCGAGAAATGCTTCCATCAGCCGTAGGCAAGTTACTAACATAACTTAATCCTTGTTCTTATGATCTTACATCAATCGTGCTAAAATGTAAGCTAGCATGAGATTAGAGTCTAACTAATTATTATTTGCAAACTACAGAGTGATATGCCCTCCAGTTTTTACTAACGAGCATTTGCCACATACTGCATACGAAGCAAGGGTAGTGCGCATCAAGATAATACCACATGGATGTATCCATTTGGAAAGGGTATGCGACTTAATGTTATACAACTACATTTGGTCATCAAACTAATCATTATATGATATTGGTATTTATAAACTTATTGATTGATTGTTGTGGTATTTATGAAGTTCACAATGTAAGAATAAAGGCCAAAGTGGAAGGATCCATATG
Source organism: Tetrastigma voinierianum (assembly GCA_016808115.1). Taxonomy (NCBI): domain Eukaryota; kingdom Viridiplantae; phylum Streptophyta; class Magnoliopsida; order Vitales; family Vitaceae; genus Tetrastigma; species Tetrastigma voinierianum. Next base: position 303,450 of record JAEQBH010000417.1, on the reverse strand, counting down.
CAACGTATATTTAGTTGAAGAAGGTTCTAACTTTTTGTGAGCATTACTAATCCAACACTCCATACAAGGCATTGAAGGATGCCTCTTAATGGGGAAGAGTCCCATACTGAGAAGGAAATGATTTCTCGATGGGAACTTGTCAATAATATTCACCCATCCCGACGACCTCAAAGACACATACAACACGAATACGTCGAGTAAACAAGACGTAAATGTCGCACATCGTGCATGTCTTACAAACTCGCATTGAAGCGTCCTGAGTATTATATGCATCTTAACTCAACTTACACTAATGGCAACTTTCTAATTCGACTAATTAGTGCTCTATTAACGTAAATATTTTATTACCAGTTACTATGAAAATGAGTCATACATTAATGATGCAACTCAAGTGATGCTAGACTCGATGAATTTTCCTAGCATGGTTCAAGACTTATGTAAGTTCTTTATTGTTTTAGTTAGTTTATGGAAATGTTCCTTTTTAACACACTCTTATTAGCAGGCACGTGACAACGTTGAAAACATATATCTTAAAGCTCTAACAGATGGACCGCTTCAAACGCTAATCGTTATAATGGATATAATGTGAATGGTTTTCATTACACTTCAACAACAGTGGTACTTCTAGATTTTCAAACAAGCCGTGGTGTGTGTTAAAGGTACCCCATTACATCATTGACAGAAACTCGACTACTACGGTCAATTGCAAGCAAAGTCGGAATTAGAGTACCAGATGACCCATTAAGAGGACTGCTTTTATTTAAGTGTGAGTGGGTTCGACATTACACCAAATGCTCCGACGAGGATCCACAAGCAATACAAATTAGTGGATGTAAATCATACAAGATGATATGCACAAGATGAACAATTGTTTTTTATAACGCACAAGTGCTGCTGCATATATTCAAGCTAAACGTGATACAGATCTTTGGTGGGTTGTTTGTAAAATCAAGGCGCAGGATGATTAAGATGCTCCTCGCAGAGCCGTAAATTGTTTTCACAAGATCCATTTCAAGAGGAAACAAATGATGGGATGGAATTTAGTTTACCGGGTGAAAATGATACTATTTTGCTTAATGATCCGATAGGTGAAATGTTAGATATCGATGTAACTGAAACACTTTCTCATGATGATGATGAAGATGAAGATAAAGAAGAAGAATGGAACGATTTAAACAGTGATGAAAATTAGGTTGGTAATTTGATTATTGTATAACCATTTCAGCACCAATTAATATATATTTCAGGTTGGCGTTCTTATTCTCATGCGCATATGGGCCGAGGAGCGTAACGAGGATCCGGGATAAGGGTAGAGGACATGGTAGGAATGTGGCTCTCCCCTAGTGCCCTAGTAGATTCCTCGAATCATTAGAGGGATCACCTACCACACCTACTATTACATCCTAAGCATTCAGTGCCATCATCCATGATACTACTAGCCCTACCTTGCAGACACCAGGTGATCATGCATCATCATTTGCACCACCACCTGTACAAGATTCAACACCACAAGTAGCATCACTACAGAGTTCAGCATCACCACTACCTATTAGTTATGTCTCTCGTCCTACCATTACACTTACTAATGGAGAGTACGTTTTCTTTTTAAAACTATATCATTTGAATTTTTTTATGTTGACCACATGAAGTTGAATGATTGCATTGATTAACTTTGTATGTTTACTTGTAGGATACAGTATCATTTAGTAAGAATGTCAGTATCAGATTACATCATATACATGTCTGAATATGTCAAGGCCACTGTCACAACAGTTATGGTGTCTCATGATATCAAAGATTTATACCGACAAGAGTTTTAAGTATGAATCGGGTCTAAGATATATTTTATTTATTTTATTTCTTTTTATATATTGATTAATAACAAATGTTGTTTCACTTTGGTCTTCAATTAATGTTTATAATGTGGATAAGGTGGAATTGAATGTGAATAATTCAAGAAAACCCACAACATTAAAAAGTTTCACAACACATGCAAGGTAATAAGACTAATTTTTTTTTCTTCACAAATTTTCATTTTTGGCATTATTTCAATTGCAGAAACATTATTAGTGGGATCCTTCACTAGATGCTCTAGTTAAGGTTGCATGACATAAAAAGGCTTCACAACGTTATAGCAATGATGTTAGTCGATGGAAGGATCATAGCCAACTAATCGTGAGTTTCATCCTCGTGAGTATGCCTGGGAAGCTTGGCAACGTTATTGGAAGTCACCAGAATTTCAAAAAAGGTCTGCCCAAGGATCTATGAATGGGATGAGTGAGATTGGAGGTAAGGGTGTAGGACCTTCACGCCATACCGGTGGTTCCTTATCTCATAGGGAGCATGCTAGACGCTAATATACGATAAATATTTGATTTTTTTTAACTACTTGTTTTAATATATGATACTTCTTTTTCAATTTTAGGCGGCTGCCAAACGCGGTCCGCCTCTTCCACATGAGCTCCAGGAACAAACTCAAAAGAGGAAGGTAGATAATCAATTTGTTGATCTGAAGTCTCAGGAGATCTACGTAAGTGCAAACTTTTTAGTCAATTTTCTTGTACTTTTTGTCTACAGAAAAATATATTACTAATGTTTATATATTTCAGGATCGTGTAGTTGCAAGGTATGAGGTTGAGACCGCAGCTGTAAGAGAGGATGCATATTCATCTTAATCAGTTGATGCAACTCAAATATATCTAGATGAGGTTAGAGGAGTCAAGAAGAAACGAGTATATGGCCTTGGATCGATGGGATCTGTATGCCTACGATCTCAGGCATCATCTAGTTCTATCAATATGCCTTTCGCAGTCAACCGCTCATGAATCTGCATTAATGTGCACAAGAAGATAGTCGAATCTTGTGCTTTGGAAATGAGATGAGTGTGATGCGGAGCAAATGATATAGTAAATGTAGGAGCATTGCCGTAATGTGCGTAGTCTCACTACAACTTTCTCATGCACGTAATTCGCAGCTTATTAAGGTCTGCCTATTCCACTTAACCATTGCTCCATGGTCGATGTACCTTCTAATCATGATCCTACCGATTATTAAACATTTTAATCAAGAAATTGCTGCGTAAGGGAATCTATAAAACTTAAACAGGGCTGAAGGTAACATGAAACTATAAACTATTAGCTATCAAAAATTTTGTATTGCATTTTTTATTATGGTATAGGAAATTTTGAATAATATAGGAAATTTTGGAAATTTACAAATTTAACAAAAATGAATGAAAATTGAAAAAAAAATAATTGCAACGGATTTTGGAACGGATATTCTATTGCAATTAAGTAAGGTTTAGAATGAAAATATTTGTTGCAATGCTGTTGCGAATTTGTAACGGAATTGCAATAGAATTACAACAACATACTTTGCAAATGACCATAATGTGGAGTTGCAAATCACAAAGTTGCAACAAATTGCAATGAAATTGCAATGGTCTTGTAATGAAATCCAAGCCACGACCGCTGTAAATTTACAACGGAATTGCAACAACTTTAGTTTATTAATTGTCTTTTGATTTTTGAGATTTAGCAACTGAATTAGCAAAGGATGTGAAATCCGTTGCAATATAAAAACGAATACTGTAACCGCTGCTGGTCTTTTTGCAACCGATCAAGTCAAAGTGTGCAAATTGCAACAAGGTTTTTCAATAGAATCGGTTATAAAGGTAAAATTGCTGTTAAAAGAGATTTGCAACGTATTTTTATGGGTTTGCAATAGAAAAATCCATTACAAAACTGTGATTTTCTTGTAGTATTTCTATATTTTTTTTTTAAAAATAATTTTGTAATCCGGATTTCGGTCTCCTTGTCCACGAAATGAGTGATATGCACTCAATTTTTAATGGGTGTTTCATTCTACAATATTGGCAACTACAATTATTAAAGAGCTTAGCTTGTTAATATTTAGGGAGTAACAATCTTATTATTGTTCTATTTTTTCTTATAAAATGTTAAATGTAAACTAACATTTTTCTCTACTTGGAACAGGTTAGGTTACATGTAAGAACAACAATTTGGAGAGTATAAGATGATGTACAAGACTTTATTTTTATTTTTTCATAATATACGCATGCCAAATTATAGATATGTATATCCATGTAACTAAAACACTTTATAATTTCAAAAATGATATTTTCCTTTTTCAACATTAGAAGTTCTTAAATTTGCAATAAATATAAAAATTGATTCTTAGATTTAGTTTGGATTTCATTAGTATTCTTGGATGAGGATTAATTTAGGCAGTAGATTAAATTGTATATTGTTACATATTTCATATGTGATTTTGAAGAAAAAGAAAAGGGCTTTTTTAACATAAGCCAAACAATCTTAACATATGTTGGATACCATCTTGACAATCATAGAACAAACGTGATACACTAACCAGATCTATTCATCTTGACATATTTATATGTCAAATTTGCATTAAACTTTTCTTGACATTGGGATAGATGACATATATGAACATTCACCCACCTTAACATATATATCTTACCTTGACAGTGAAAAACTGTCATTGAAGACCTTTTTTCTTGTAGTGATTCTTGATGGTGATAATTTAAGGGAGAGTGTTATAAATTGATTCATTGTATGGTGAATGACCATAATAATAATCATTCATTTGATAGTGAATGAAGGTACATGAACCTTCATTCAAGTTGAGTAAACGATACTTGTATACAAAGGCTATAAAAAGCCTTCCTCACCCTTTGTAAAGGCATATAGTGAAAGTAAGACTTCTCTCATTAATCTCTCTCTCTCTCTCTCTCTCTTCTCTCTCCATACTTATCATTTTCATATACAAGAGAATATATTTATATTTTATAATACTTTCACAACAAAATTAAATTTGTAGTTTGTTTTTTTGACAATTTAACACTTTAGTTACAAAGCGGTAAATTGTCTCTACTAGGACTCGAATCCTAAACCCTCCCCTTCTCCCTATGTCTAGCCTTTTTGAAACGTTGAATGCTCTACCATATGAGCTAGACATGATGGACATTAAATTTTTAGTTAAAAAAAAAAAAAATTCTGAATCATTATCTTAACTCTCGATTATAATTTAATTATAGATAAAATTTTATTTTATTTTTAATCAAACATTTAATAAATAAAATATTAAATCTTTTTTTTCGAATAACAAATGGTCATACCATCCAATCGGATTAGCGGTCCGATTCTATTGTGAACCGGTCAACACCATGTTTAGCCATAGTCTTGCTAGGCTTAGGCTACTGCTTTATTTGACCCAACATCCCTTTGCTTCATAGCCCATCACGACCCATTGATTTCCTTTTTAATTTTAAAATATAAAATACATAGATATTTCGATAAAATTATATAATATAGTTTTTTTTTTCATATTTAAATATTGTGTACATGATAAAATCAATTGTATGGGTGCGGCTCAAAGATGACAAGAGAAAAATATGATTGATCATATGGGTGCAGTCCATGTCAAAAATAAGACATGGTCAATTGGTTAGGGGCGGTGTAACAAATGGTGGGAGAGATGTGACTGATTGCATATATGGGTTGACACTAAAAATGGGACAATACAAAGATGATACTCAAATAAAGTGGCTCAAGCCAAATGTAGTTGTGGTAATGATGCCAAGAAACTCATAGGAAGGGAATAAGCTTTAGTATGAGAAGTTGAGAACTCTTAAAGGTCAACAATTACTTGATACAAATTAACATAGTCCACTAAAAATGTGATGATCCCAAATAAAAGGGTATGCCCTATTATGCAAGTCACAAGGGTTCATAGCCAAGTTAAAAAGTAGTGAACTTACTGAAGATCTAATAGTAATAAAGAAGGGGAAATGCTGTAGCATGTGATGGTGATTGTGTAGAGTAGCCAATATCCCATATGAGATAGCAATTGTCACTGAACATATATGTGCACCAGACTCAAATAGATCTCAATCAAAAGAGGGGAGTATGCCCCCATCATAGCATCGAATGCAATTATATATGATGAAATCCAAAATGTCATAACCAAGCTCTTTCTCATTCTCTCGTTGAAAACTGTCTATATGAGTCATCAAGGGGAAAGTGATCTTGACAAGCGGGGGAATATGCCCTAGTGTGACATTTGGGGCGCTGTAGAGTTAAGAAGTCAATCAACATATGGCATCTATCAGTAAAATGAGTAGACATCCAGTAATCCGGAATTGTATATAACTAGAAACAAACCGAAACATCATTGGAGCCTCTCTTAGAAGAAGCAGAATATTGGGTTTGAGATTGTCCATATCTTTGTCCCTAGTGTTCTATAAGAAGAAGACTGCTTCAAAGATCAAAATTGATAAAGATTTGAAGGATCAAGGATAAATTCTGGACTAAGGTCGTCCCACAGTGTAGGGATGTGTGAGACTCGAAGAATCTGGACTAGGGTCGGAACTGATGTGGGATGTAAGTTAGTTCTATAGCCGTGGAGGCCAAGGTACTTAGGGAGCAAGTAACTTATGGGCTTGGGATCTATTTGTCAAGAAAATAAAGATCAAATCTCGAAGATGCGGACTTCTAAACTGTTAAACCTGAATTGGAATCAAATAAGGATTCGATTCTGAAGATGATATGTGATCAGCAAGTTTCCAATTTCCACGTGATAGCTTAAAGGAAAGTACAGATAATTCAAGGTAGGTTTGGAGTCATATTAGGATAATTGATGAGTATCTTAAATACTCATTTTATCTCCATGTTTTGGTTAGTATTTTACGTTCTCATAAGAGTTTACATGCTTTAACAAGATTGTCTTATTTAATTTTAGACCAAACTAAGGCTCGAGGCAATATGAAGTGAAACAAAAAAAGCTCCTAAAATCTAACAAACTCGCTATAGCATGTAGCAGCGTTAGCCATCGTCTTTGATGTTTTAGTATCTATAATGACTCTTAAAGGCTCTCCTCTTTCTATAAACATATTCTAGACTTCAAGATCTTTCAAACGAGACCAAGTTTGCGCGAATCGGAGTTTGGATAACAAAGTTATGGCCTCTGGAAGTTGAGAGTGCAAAATAGGGAGTTCATCACAAAGCACAAATGGTAGACCGGTTGCTCGAGGGCCTGCTATTCGGCAGTTTTGTCGATAAGCCCATTTCTAGGGTCATTTTGGGGCATAGATTTAGAGCTGTTAGTGCCAAAAGCCCTAAAAATCAGGGGGACTGATTTTAAACTTTTTTTTTTTTTTTTTTGAGGGGCTGGTAGACCCTCTGTTAGTGGTGGAAACACCCTAAGGCACACATCTTTTAGGAAGAAAAGCTTGAAGAAGGAGGAAATGGAGGAATAAGAGATTGGGGCTTCACTAAGATGTTTCCTTTCTTTTGATAGTTGTGTTTTCTTTAAAGATGTTTTACTTAGTTTTCTTAGGGCGTAGATGTAGTCAAAGACATGAATATATGGATTTTGCCTAATTTCTATTTATTGATGTATTATTTTCACATATGTGTTGAGTATTTCATTTAGTCTTAATGCTAGTGGGTATTTGGCCAATATTTTCAAGATTGCGGTTGACTTGAGACCACAAGAAGTGACATCGAGCTAGACCATGGATGAGTTCCATCTAATTATCATAGAGATAGAGATATATAAATGAGATTAGATGTGGTATTAAGGTTTGGTTGCATTACTAGGCTTTAGGGTTATAGAAACTGCAAAATACCCAGCCCTAGTGGGGGTAGTGTGCGAATGCTCAAGAGAGATTCACATATATGACAGTGAAAACGTCATCTTCATATGAAAAACAAATATTACGATTAGGTTAGAGGTCCATATGGGATTGCTTTAGCAAATCTATATATACTCCCAATTAAGGCTTTTTAGGTCTTTCTTGAGTCATTCTTACATGCTAGATTAGTGTATTTGAGTCATTTACAAATTTTCAATCATTCAAATAGAGCCTAAGTTAGATTAGAGTTGGTAATTAGTAACCCAATCCTCGTGGGAAGATACTCATTCTTTCATTATATTACTTGGATTAGGCTTAATTTTGTATTTCTGCATAAAATTCATATATTTTCATACACATTTGTGCCTCATCAATAATGTGATCGAACCCTTTGTCTAGTCTTCCATAACCTAAATACAGGCGCTATATATTCGGGACTTTTGGAAGATGCTCAACATGGATTTCAGGAGCAAAGCTTGAAGAAGACAAGCGAAGTCCTAACATGCTGAGGGTTTGTAGATACTCGATTGAGGTATTGCACGTTAAAAGCCTTTCACCTTTGCGAGCATTTATTTTAAAATTTATATTCTTCATCTTATTTTGATGTTTGTTGGGTTATGGGTGTGCGATGCTGTAGATAAGGGAATGAAGGGATTTCATTCTGAATTCCACTATGAGTAATTAAGTTTCAAGAAGGGTCGTGGGTAGAGAGGGAGTCTCGTACCACATAAGACTAATTATTAACTTTGAATCAGATCAGTGGAAATCTTTGCATCTGGCCACTGTCCCATAGACGTAGGCAGGTTTCCGAGCCACGTAAAAATTGTGTGTGCCTTTACTTTATTGCAAAATATATCACATATGCTTTACACACACTAAGTTCCACAAGGGGAGTTCGGATGCACTGCAACATTGTTCGAACGAAATCACAGTTCGACCATCAAAGACTATGACCTAGAATGCACACTTATGTCTATCATAGAATGATAATGGCCAGATATCAATCAAGTCTCAAACACCTGTTCAAATGGAGGCTATCGAAGAATACATTTGATCACATGGCCACAAGGTGGTCTTACGACACAAACGATAATGTAGGCTCGAAGTAAAATGGTGAAACAAATAAAGGAAAACTAGGCTTAAGTACCCAATGATCAAACTCACATAGATCATGGAGGAAAATACTAGGTTTTATGGAGATTTTATTAAAATCCCCATAAAATCTCACATAGATCCCAAACACTAAATACACCCAACAAGTGTCTCTTGAAAGTCAATACAAGCACCTAATAGAGGAAAATACTATATAGAGATATGTCACTACACACTTTTTTTCTTTTTTCTTTTTCTTTTGATTTTTTTTCCTTTTCTTTTTTATAATATTGTACTCGAACTACTCACAAATCAAACTCCAATGAGAAAACATAAAGTGTGAATGAACTCTCCCCAATCACTAATATATGTCTGAATCCCCACTCTCAAGGTAACCTCTCAAGCCAAAATATCTGAATCAATGCCAAGGGTGGAGTGAAGGGAGTGACGAAACTATCCTCCATACACCAAAATGTGAAGAATCATCAATCCAAGAAAGGTAACAAAAAGAACAAGGTAAGCGATAGTGAGAACAAAAATAGAGGAAATGTAACAATAATGAAATATGACAAAAACGGGGGATCAGATGGTAGTAGCCAGTATAAGAGACCTATAAGTCCAAAGCTCATGAGACCCTAGCAAGACATGCATGTACATCAAAGGGCCCCTATCCCATGCGTGAAAAAGGTAAGCAAGGCTATAAGAAAGAAATAGGCTAAAATGCACTCGTGAGGCTCAATGGGCTAACAATGATCAAAATATTTGTAAAGGGTGATAAAACATAAAGCTAACCGAAATGATGGCCACACATCCTTCGACCATGTACTCAAACATAAAATATCTTCAATCGATCCACATTGGTAGACTTTAAGAATTGGTTTCCATCTAAGTCCATCAACCATGCAACTCCCTCTAGAATCAGCTCTCTAATAATGTAAGGTCCACTCTAGTTAGTTCAGAAATTTCTTCTAGGGGTCAGTAATCTATCCTTTTAGGACTCTCAATACCAAATCACCTTGTTATAGTGGTCTAGGCTTGACCCACTTATTGAAAGCGCGAGCCATCTTCCTCTGGTAAGCCTGAACATGATATGAAGCTCTCAGTTTCCTCTCATCTAATAGGCTAAGCTGATCAAATCGTGACTGAGCCAACTCTGCCTTAGAAATCTACTGCTCTATGGCTACTCTCAAGGATCACATCTCTATCTCAATTGGAAAACAGGAAATGTGATATGCCCATAATGCGAAAGGAAGCTTCTCTAACCAATCTCAAGAAGTCTCAATTATCTTACACAAAATCCTCTTGATGTTCTTGTTCGTGGCTTCTATTGCCCCATTTGTCTACAGCATGTACACAGATGAGCTGTGATGCTAGATAACATATCTCTGTAATAAAGTGTCAACCTCACCTCTGAAATGTACACATCTATCTGATATCAACTCATGAGGAACCCATATCGGTAGATACTGCGTGATTTGATAAAGGTCGCAACCTTAGTCGCAGTCAACTTCACATAAGAAGTGGCCTCTACCTATTTCGTGAAATAATCAACAGCGACTAGGGTGAACTCTTGACCACTGGAAGACTTCGGTGAAATCTTCCCAATAACATCTATGCCCAAGACTAAAAATGGCCAAGGTCAGGTCAAGGCATGCAACTCTGATGGTGGAATGTGTATGAAGTTCCCATGCATTTGAGATTGTGATCATCTTTGAACAAACTAGAAACGATCTATCTTCATGGTCAACCAAAAATAGTTAGTCATCATAATCTTACGTGCCAACATATGTCCTCCCATGTGGGGCCCATAAACGCCAACATGAACCTCTCTCATTACCTAGTTAGCCGAATCCCAATCTAAGCACAATAGAAGCATGCCATCAGCTGCACATTTAGAAAATGTCTTTCCACATATCAAAAAATGGGTGGCTGATAGGTGCGAGCATGTTATATGAAATAGTAAGCCTATGTGCGCAAGTGCACGTGTCATATCAAGTAATATAACAAAAGTATGAGTATCATCCCACAAGGATTAGGTTACTAAGTACCGAAATTATAATAGTTCTTGCTTTATTTGGATGAAAATGTGATGTAAAAAAAAGGAAAACAAACTAATGAAATCCTAAACTAACATGTAAATGGATGAAGAGAAAATAAAAAAAAAGGCCTAGGGTTTAGATTTCATTTAGTTAGTCATTAGGCATTTGATCCAATTTATCTGTAATTAATATTAAACTGATTCTTACAATGATAAGTCTCACCATCAGAGCAAGTGAATATTCCCCGACAATCTCACACCCGCCTTAGAATTTAGGTATTTTGCATCTCTACTCAACCCCAAAGTCTTAAGAATGCAATAGACCCGAGAAACCTCAATTACCACACAAAATCCATGATAATCTCTCGTCAATGGCGAATTGTGATATTCAAATCTTGGTCTAATTCAACTCTCACTTCTCAGATCCCGAATTGAACGACAAATCATGTTAATGGTGATCATTCATCAACAAGCATGAAGAATCAAATAAAGCATTTAATAGAAACATGATTCAAATATCAAATAGAAAGTAAATAAAATCCCAAACACATAAATCATAACTAAACTACAACTAAAACCCTAGAAAACAAAATCAATTCATCAAAGGGGAAAATACAACCATAGAAAAGAGGGAAAACATGAAGAGGGAAAGAAATAAACTAGTTGGAAGCCTAATCTCCTCTTTAATCTACCTTCTTCCCCAAAGAGAGTTGTGCCATAAGGTGTTTCCACCCAAAGGGACTTGTTTTCACCCCAAAGCTTGTTTCTAAATCCCTAACATGTTCCTTTTATGGTCCTCCTCAAGTTGGGGATCAAAATGAACCAAAAACCAACAAATCTGCGTGTTTAGTCTAGACATCCACGCTACAACATAAGCACTATTCACAACATGCCCTATTTTTCCTCCTTTGCTTCCCAATGTTGTATCTTACTCATCCGGTCGGACTACAAATTGAGTGCCCTTAGGTTCTATGGAAAGCTCTTAAAGTCTATATTCAGGATATGACCAAAGAGAACACTTTACATGTGATGGTAAAGACTTAATAAAAAATTTTTTGAGCACTTTTCTCTTCTTCCTTCTTGTAAAATCCATAACTTGATCATTTGAAGCCTAAATTAAGTGAATAAGGGCTATTTGGAAAGCTTATAAAGTATATAATGCATCCATAGCAGAAGAGAAGCCATTTGTGATCTTATAGTTGAAAAGATCGAAATACAGTATATGATGTTGTATGTTGTAACGGAGTTTACTAATTTTTGGACTTTTCGCTTCATTTTCGCTCCTCTCTACCCAATAGTTGACCTAATCACAAAAATGAGCATTTAATACATTAGAACATTTATTAGTATCATAAAACTACTAAAAACTAAGCAAAACATGAAAATAAAATGAGTATATATAATACTCATCAGTGACTAACTGTCTTAAGGCTCTCCTATCCTCAGTCATCATGACATTAGGGTATGTGTCAAATCTAAGAAACTCCGATAATACCGGCGATATCACGCCATTCATCATCAAACCCCCGACTATCGCTAAACAACAATATGCAGGGACAACTCAATATACTTTTACTAGAAAAGTAATCAAAAGTCTAATGTCTATGAAAGTCAATGACTTTTTCAATATCGTATACTTTTATAGAGTCTATAAAAGTTGTAATTGGATACACCTTGATTTTAATAGACTTTTTTTTAAGTCTTAAAAAGTCTTTATTGAATACTCCATGGCTTTTATAGACTTTTTAAAAGTCTTCAAAAGTCATTATTAAATACACTATGACTTATATAGTCTTTAAAAGTCGTAATCCAATCCCCTTAACTTTGTAATTCCATAAAAGGCATTAATTTTCCTAATCCAATCCCATTAACTTTGTACTTCCATAAAAGTCATTAATTTTCCTAATCCAATTCACCCCTTAATTATCGATCAATTGAAATGGTTTTTTTTTAAAAAACATTTATTGTGTGGTTTTTCCAAAAAGTAAAATTATTTTATTCATATATTTTTTTTTTCAAAAAAAACATAAACTTCTTAAAAAAGTGGTCATGATAGACCTGACTCAATTGAGATGAGGTCATGTGAACCTCAATCTCGTATTCATTCTTTATTGTATTATGTGGTTCATATTGAGGGAAATATATCTATGGAGAAAAATGGGCAAATGTTGGAGTGGAGTGAGGGGGCACAAAGCGCCCCATTGAGCATGATAGAGGAGTATTTTTGATAGCCTTTGTCCACGAGGACTTTGAGTTTTGTCAGTTTTGTTAGATTTGTCCCTTTTGCTCAATTCATACTTGGATGGTGTTGTCGATTTGGTTTGGAGCACCGTCATTTGATTATTAGATCTTTAAAAGGCAATCCACTATTTTGTGTGTCTAGGTGGGGGGTTATGATCGATCATTGTTTTTGGGTTCTTGGGTTCTTGCTCCATCTTTGTAATTGACATGGTTTGCTTTTGTTTAGGTCATCTCCATCATGAGATATGAGTGGCTCTTTGAGCATCGCTCGACCTATAGGACTTTGTCCTTTTAAATAACTCAACACTCGAACTCTGAAACCGATGAACCCTCCTTTTTTTCTGATGAAGAGCCAATCGAAGTTGCCAGCAACCAACCAAGGTAAAAAAAGAAGAAGAGACCTACACACGAGGAAGGATATTAAAGAGCATAATATGCGTAGTGAATGCAAATCTTGAGCTTAACCTTTGTTATCCAACAATTATTACAAACTAGAGCATTTTGGCCATACTAGCACAGTTTGATGTTTCCACCAATGCGGAGGTTTTCTCGACAACATTATTTTTTATTTTTATTTTAGCAATAGTTGTAGTCATGGCTTTCTTAGAATCCTTAGCGACCAACCAAGGTAAAAAAAAAAGAAGAGACCTACACACGAGGAAGGATGTTAAAGAGCATAATGTGTAGTGAATGCAAATCTTGAGCTTAACCTAATTTTTGTTATCCAACAATTATTACAGACTAAAGCATTATGGCCATACTAGCATCTTGAAAGCCATTCATTATGATATTTGACTTTCTTTATAGGAGGTGTGCAAAAAGTCATACACGACAAAGGGTGTTAGAAAATATAGATGAACCCAAATACTGAGGCAAAGCATTTAGAATTAAAGTTGATCGTTGAACTCTTGTCAGAAATCAAATCAGTATGGCAAAATCAGGGCCTTGGAAGCCATTCTTAGGACGTTTGACTTTTCTTTGATGAACATGGACAGCTCCATCAAAATTTGTTTGGTTATGATTGGTTGATTCAAAATATTAATGGACAGCTCCAATTCAGAACAACTATACAAGACTATACTTTAACAATTTGGAATGTCTCTTTCAAAAAACAAAAAAAACAATTTGGAATGTCAAATCAGAATATTAAACTTGTAAGGCCAGACTGTCGGTAGGCTTATTTTTCCGTTTCAAGGCTACCCGTACCTTAAGACGTGTATGCCTCACCCAGAATGTTTGAACTGTTCAACTATCACCACAAAGTCAGTTCTCCAATTCACAAAGAAAATCCTCACAGAGAACAGGCTCAATTTCTTTCCATACCCATCTTTCTCACATACTTGAACTTTTTCTTTCCATCTGCTTTTGTTTTCGCTGATTAAGAAGAAGCTCTACAATGGAAGCAGTTTCACTAGTAGGTCTTGCTGCATCCATAGCCAAAGTATCCCCATTGCTAATTAAGGGGATTACATGGGTGCTTGACTTCAAGAAAGACTTGGAAAATATTTCAGCAACTTTGGACACAATCCAACATATCCTTACTCATGCAGATGAAGTGCAGAGAAATCCCATCATGCAAAACTGGTTTCAAGATCTTAAGGACGCGGCCTATGACGCAGAAGATTTGCTGGACACCCTTTCAACTAGAGTTTATCTCAGGCAGCAGAAGCAGGTACGACATTTAGATGGTGTTTATAAAGTCCTCCATCAAATATATGGCCAGTTCAAGATTAGGAAAATCAACGACAGATTTAATCAGATAAGAGAAAGAGCGGAATTCATTCGAACTGTTTCCAAAACTGATGAGGGTGAGGGTGAAGGTGAGCGTGGTGGAATGCTTAAGCTCCGCCATACTGTTTCTCAAGTGAATGAATCTACTGTTGTTGGTAGGGCAAGTGATAAAGATAAGATAATAAACATGTTGCTAAACGTAGAATATGACACAGAAGGGGGCCGGGTTACCATTATTCCCATTATTGGGATGTCAGGGGTGGGCAAGACAACTCTTGCTCAACTGGTATACAATGATGATAGGGTAGAGAAACATTTTGGGAATAATAGAAGGTGGGTCTGTGTCACCGTCAACTTCGATTTGTCTAGGATTCTTATAGAGATGATGCCGGAGATGGAAAACACACATTCATCCCCAGACCAACTGCATTCCTGTTTTGGGGATTTCATCTCAAGAAGATTTTTCCTACTCGTCCTAGATGATGTCTGGGCTGACAAGTATCATGAATGGGAGCAGCTCTTGTTTCTCCTAAGCAAAGGGGCAAAGGAAAGTAGAGTTTTGATTACCAGCGAGAAGGCCCAAGTTTGCCGCGTTGTAGGAATGAAGAAATTTAAACCTCACAGCCTCGAGTATCTTAAAAACATGATTCCTGGTCTTTGTTTCAACAAACTGCATTTATGGAAGGTAGTTGTCCGCCTGAACTAGAAGATTTTGGTGAAAAATCTGCACGCGCGCCGCCTGCCTCGGCAGCAATTAAGTCGATGGGAGGTCTTTTGCGTGGAAACACAGATGAAAAGGAATGGAGAAAGATCTCCATGACTGACATATCTGCAGCAGAGAAGCAGCCTTCCAAATCTCTCAATCCTAACATTCTACCTGTTCTCAAATTGAGTTTTAATCATCTCCCTGTGTATCTAAAGCCATGTTTTGCATACTGTTCCATATTTCCAAAAGGGCATTTATTTGATAAGAGAGTAATGGTCCAACTATGGATGGCAGAAGGTCTGATTCAATCCCAAGGAAAAGAAAGGATGGAGGAGATTGGAAATGGACTGTTTGATGAGTTGGTACTAAGGTCCTTCTTTCAAAGATTTAATGTGGACAGCAAGGTGAAATATTACAGGATGCATAATCTTTTTCATGACTTGGCAGAATCCATTTCCGGTGCCTACTGCTGCCAAGTGATTCACGAGTACATGCAATCAAATCTCACTCCGAAAATTCGTCATGTGTCGATGATCTTGAGTGAAAATGTGGAGCAACCTGTCCTGAAGATCATTAATGAAACAAAGAAGCTGCGGACACTGCTGTTTCCAAGTGGATATTTGAAAGATTTTGGCAGTACCTCACATAAGATGTTTATGGCTTTGAGGTACATCCGTGTTTTATTCCGAGCTCAAGCACAATCTCACAAATCTGCCAAAAATCAATTGGAAAGTTGAAGCCATTGCATATCTTGACCTCCTCCAAGACTGAAATCATAATGCTCCCTGGACACCATATGCAATCCTGCAATTCTGGTAAACCTTAAAACCTTAGGGTGTCTATCGCTCCAAGAATGCCCCATGACTGGGAAACTGGTTAGCCTGGAGACACCCTGAGCTAGGACAAAAGGTTCTGGCACAAGCCCGGCCACTATACTGCCACTCGGAATTGGGAGGTTAACCAGTTCCACAACTTGCATACTTTTCAAATCCAGCTCGCAAAAAATGGCAGGATTGAAGAACTGAGAGGCGGTCTACCTCACCGGAACTCCTTGCACATTTCAAAGCTTGAAAAACACAGGGAAATGCACAGAGAGGCAAATTTGATAAGTAAAGAGAGTCTTCACAAGTTAGTGTTCGAATGGAGCGTCGAGGAGGACGGAGATGCAGCTACACGAGATGAAGCAGAAGAAGAGAGGATCCTTGCAGACCTGCAGCCTCACTCAAAACCCCTCGCGAGATTCAAAATTTGTCGCTACCGGGGCTCATTTCCAGTTTGGATGAAGGAAGGCAACCTGAAATCTGGTAACTCTTTTCCTTGCATCATTGCATCAAATGCAAACCCTTCAATCAGTGGGCTCCACCTTGAAGAGCTCTACATTAAAGAGATGCGTGAGAGTTGGAGGAATGGCTGGAGCTAGAGAATCAATTCCGATCACTGCTTGTACTAAAGATTGGTGACTGCCCCAAGCTCCGGCAAGCTGCCAGCCACCGATTTCCTTGTTCAAAAGTCTGAAGATTGAAAGCTGTTATCACCCCTGAAGGGTCTTTCTGTGAAACCCCATGTTCAGCTCTAACACTTGTTGACAATCTAGCTCTGGAAGATTGGAACGAAGTGAAGTATTCCTATCTGAATCTCTTAGAGTTGAAAATCGACTGTTGTCCAAAGTTTGAAAGGTTGCTCTGCGCTCTCCCACAGAAGCTGGAGAGGTCACTGGATGTGAGTCGCTGACCCCCTCGCTCTTGGCTTCAGAGTATTCAAAAACATCTTCGCCATTTAGCATTGGATGGATGAATGGAATACTAGTGGCGGCGATGAGCCAGAGACCGTGCTCCCGTTAGGTTCCTAGTCATCAAACATCTCAAACGCGTGCCCCCTTTCCCAAAATGGCCCCATCTTCCTCGGCTCGGCAATGTCATGCTTTAACATCCTCATCTCGTAGAGATCTCGTGTTCTTGTCAGAAGGAACAGGAGCATCCCAGAGCAGGCTTAGCCCAATCTGAAACCCTGTCTATTCAAGGGTGCCCACAGCTTTCTGTGATGTTGCCTGGTTGAAGGGCTTCCGCATACACTGAATGCTTGATTCGATTCATGCCCAATCTTGAATCTCTGAACCTAAGGACGTGCTAAGGAGTCTAACCTGCCTCAAGGATTCTTACATCATGATTGTCCCTCTCTCAAATCTCACCTGAGGAGGGTGTTTCACTCCTTCAACATTTGCGATCCGGCGGATGCCCCGTACTGATGGAGCGATGCAGAAAGGATGATGATGATGGAGGAAGCCGAGGCCGAGATTGGCGAATGATCATGAACATCCCTGACCTAGAGATTGGTTGCTCCATCTCCATGGTGTTGTCCTCTTCAGATTTGCTGAAGCACATGCAAGAGCCCACAGCCAGCCCCAAGCCTGAGAGAGGCATGCAACAGCTTGGTGTCATCATTTTAAAGCAAATGTAAAGTGGTTATAATAAGTATACATTTTTTTTTTTCCTTTTTGGGTGTCAGCGTTATAATTCTGTTTTTTAAAGGGCCAAAAAAATCACTTTTAAAGGTTTTTGTTTGGTTTATTTGGGTGTCCATTACAACACGTAGATCCCCTCTCTGATACCATAGAGTGAATTCTCACTCCCATGTGTTCAATAAGGCAAGCCTAGGTGAATTTTGCATTTGTTCATTTATCTAAATTTAATTTATGGTGTCATTTTTACTCAAAGTGATTTTAATGGAAGAGTTTCTTGAGGAAATTTTTTAATTTTTCTCTGAAAACACTATAACTGACATTCCTTTAGGGTATGTTTTTACTGGCGTTTCTTAAATTACTAATTTTTTTTTTTTTTTTCAAAAAAACAGTTCTCATACTGGGCAATTATTTTCCAAAATCACTTCTAAACAAACTCTCATATCATGTGATCCTAGTCTCAAAAATCCCTGCTGTAGGAAAACCTATGGCTATATTACTTAATTATCATTGTACTCAATACTTTCCTAATATCCAGAAAGCCAAACCAAGCCAATTTGAACCCATTTCTTCCAGAGGGAGTCCCCTATTCTTTTAGATGGCTATTTAGATAGAAAGTAAAATTTCATTACATCTGCAGGGGGAGAATCAAAAGGGAAGGAGCAAGGAGGACCATCGATTTTGACCAAACACAGTAAGTACTCAAACATTAATTTGATTATGTTGTGCAAGCTTAAAGCTTTAACGATAATATGAATATAAAAAGATAAAATAACTCATACAAAAATACACGAGATTTGGGCTTCGACATGGTTCGTAATGTGCCATTATCTACTACACGAGAGAGAATATTTCCACTGGCACATAAAAATATTATAGAGGTAGGACAATCCCTACAATTGAGTTCCCAAACATCCCATATTTTCCACTCCTTTGTATCCATACCCCCGAACCGAAATCTCATCGCCTCCATCAACAAGTATCCTCGTTTTTCCTCACATTTCTACACACCCTATATAGCATTTACAAGCCCATCTCTCTCTCTCTCTTATGACTTTTTCTCTTCATGACCTAGAATATTTATAGTGATATTCCTTACAACTTTCTTTATTTTATAAAAAAACCTCGTATTACAATAATATAATAACCTAAAAATATTTTTTACAAATAGGAATTAATACTAACAGAATCTTATATATATTCAAAGGTATTTAAAAATACCCATAGATCTTTACTTTTTTTATTTTGGTACTGCAATGAATAAAATCATTATGTCTATATGGATCAAATTTTAAGAGTTTCACCACAACAAGTTACAGCTCAGAGCAAGACAAAGGAGTGCTCAATAATAGCATTGTTATCGTATTATGTCATAATTGATTGTTTTCTTGTTTTAATATGCATTGTAAAGTGAAGATTCATTATTCGTAGAACACATTCTGAAGGCAGAGAGAACAAGTAGACATATCAAGTTGCTAGCAGTAGGTCGAAAGTGTTTATCAGCACCACAGATAATGCAGTCATCTATAAATAATTATTGATGTTTTTAACTGTAGATATTCATTAGTTTAGAAAGTGAACATTCATAGAGACAAAATCTTGAATTGTGAGAGCTTTAGCAGATGCGTGGGTCATGTTTAGCAGAATCTGCAGTAGTTCTCATGGCATACAATAATTCATATATGGTATAATTGACATTTTCTGCTCTAGAAAATCATTTTTATACAAAATGATGACTCATAGGCTATCCTAGTTTCCTAGAAAATTTGAGGGAAAAAAAAGGGGAAGGGAAAGTAGAAGAAAAGAAAAAAATGAAGAAAAATAAAAAATATAGTTAAATTCCATATATTATTTTGATATGTTACTTGAAACCCATTTTATTTATTTTAACTTTTCAATATAAAGATTAAATAATTTAAGAATATGTAAGTTTCTAAGTAAGTTTATTTATGCTTAATTTTTTTTTTTTTGTTGATATTTTCATTAGACAACTAAACATAAGGAAATCGTTTTCTTTAGTATTTTTTTTCTTTCCTTAATAGTTTATAGAAACCAAACACATTAACCATAATATTTACAGGAATAAATTCTGAAAGTAAGGTACAAATAGAGCCATCATATACAAAGGTAATGAATGTGCTCAAGTTTCTTACTAACTGCTTCATTAATCTTTTATATTCTTGAAAGCATTCTACAGAAAGAGAAGATTCATGTATCCATCAAGTTCAAAGGCAGAGTGCGACGGAGTGCCAAATATACGGTAACAGTTGTTCATAACATGGTTGATTAGTTATAGTTCAAAACACACATTTGCAAGCAGTATGTGGCAATTTCATGTTTAGGACCAAATTTTGAATGCAAAGAACAAGTTGAGATATCAGTTCTGTGTAAATGATATAATTTGAGTCTCCCTCTGTGCTGCTTTTCTTTTTATCAGCAGATTGCATGTTGGAATAGTTGCCTCAATCATATTTAACATATGAATTAATAGAATTTCTTTTAGATTGGCAACTGCACTGAAAGTTAAAAATTCATAATGTCTACAGGAGCAAATTTTAAGGAGCCACCACTAGTAGAAGGCTTAGCAGACCAAAGTGAGTGCTCAATAATAATATATGTTATGATCAATGACACAATAATGAAATACGAAAAAAAAAAAAACACCTGATTTACATGGAAGCCCTTGCGGGAAAAAACCACGGATAGAGGTAAAAACTTCACTATAAATATAAGAAAAATTATAAAGTACATTGGAATAAAAAATAAACCCTAATATGTTGATATGACGAAAATACCCGAGCAGAAAGGTTCATACTGAGAATAAACCCCAACGGTTCAGCCCCTATATTTTTTTTCTCAAAATTTTATTTTCACAAAAGTCGCATCACGGGCCTTCGGGTCGGATATAAGCCCAAAACCAAATTCGAGTCACAAATCAACAGTATAGCTATCATATTATGTGTCATGATTGATTATTTGCAAGTTTAAATATGCACTGTACAGTGAAGGTTCATATATAATGTTTGTAGGACCACATCCAGAATGCAAAGAACAAGTAGAGATATCAAGTTTAGCAGAAGAGAGTGAATGTTCATATATAATGATTGATCTTTTCAATTTAGATGCATTAGCATAGAAAGCAAATACATATTATAGTGGAACCGCCAGTTGAATGCGAGGGACGCCAGATCTATCAAGTTCTGAATAATGTGGTGTGAATTCTCAGCCACACAATAATTCATATGATATAATTGATCTTTTCTGCTTTAGATATTCATTTTTTGTAGAGGGGAAAGAACAAATATAATAGTGCTAGCAAGTTTAGCAGAAGGTAGTGCATGCTCAAACATTCAATGGCTACCATTCATGTTTGGTAATTAGTTTTTTTTTATTTTTTATTATTCTTACAAAGCTAAAGAACTTATATACCTAATAAGTTTAGTAGATTTCCGGTGAGTGCTGCTCAGCTCATTCAGTAACTATAGTTCATATTATGATTGATTTCTTCTAGCTAGTTTAATGCACATTTTTGTATGGATACTGATGATTCAATGTTCATAGGAATAAATTGTGAGTGCGAAGACCAAGTTGAGCGATCAAACTTTGTAGAAGATGGTAAGTGCTCAATCCTACCATGCGTAAGTATCAGTCATGTATATCATAAATCTGAAATTTGCATACATAGAAAGTGAAGATTAATCACGATGTTTGTAGGAAAAAGTTGTGAAAGGAAGGAGCCCATAGGTCTATCAAGTTTAGCAGAAGATGGTGAGTGCTCATCTAACAATAACTATTTTTCATGCATTGTAATTATCACTTTTTAATTTAGATATGCTCGTGTAGAAAGTGAAGATTCACGATGTTGTTTGTTGTTTGTAGGAAAAACTTCTGAAGGGAATCAACCAGCTGAACTATCAAGTTTAGAAGAAATTGGTGAGTGCTCAACCAAGCACACAATGTTTGTTATGGTTAATACCTTTAGTAATTTAAGTCACATTGCTAATTGTTGATGTCATAACTTTGTTGATTTCATAGATTATTTGATGTTTCTATGAAGCTAGGTTTACGGTATTTTATTCACTGAATATTCATTCGATCGTCACTTTGGACAGAATCATTGCCTTCATCTATCGTAAGTGGCAATATGCTTATACAATTTCACAACCGTAATTGTGGATGTGGACAAGTAGCCACCATCAAGATTCATGGTCAGCAACTATTTTACTGCTGCTCAACTGATTCTGTGTCTACTTTGAGTCGTGGTGTCCAAGTCCTGAAGATCACGGAAGGAGTAGTTTTGTTGATGAAAAGGACATTCATGAGGTGATAGCAGAGTTAAGAGAAGTGCAGAGTAGTTACAACTTCATCAGATTAGTTATTGTTACTTGTTGCGGTGGCAAATGTTTTTCTCTTTGTTTCTTGTGTTGATGATCTGGAAAGTGATTTGTTGTAAGTTGGAGATGTTTATGGTTGCATGTGATCTACTCATCTTGAGTTGATGAATGGATGCATTAAGTAAAATTTCAAAACACTCAATTTATTTTGGTTAACTAATTGGTATGCAAAATTGGATTAGCATAAATAGCTGAAAATACTATGAGGTTTAATTGACGCGCTTTCCTTCTTAGAATATATGTGCTACTAAAATTGTGTATAAGATAACCGTTGGCATCATTATTGGCAGTATAAGGCTTTACAAAAATAAAATTCTAGAGTGACTCACTTGTTGACGCAGTGGATGCCACATCGAATCATTTATGTCTAGAGTCATGTATGTCTTCTACTGATAGAACAAGGAAAGATGGATCTTATCTTAGCTAGACATCATTTGCGTTGGAAAGACTCTCCGTCGAATTAGGCAAGAGATTCGGAAGATCTAGTATTATTTTATACGTATCGAGGAAGGAAGTATAAAAAGAAACATTGTGATCATTCCGGATTATGAAATTATCAATTGAAGGAAATCTTACCTATAGGAGCCCAGTTGGAAAGGAAAAATATTATGTCCCATGTATAAGGAAGGAAATCAATCAAGAAGGCAAACATACAATATGGCTTTGGAAGTTTGAGGATTTGGCCAATGTGAAAAGATCCCATCTTCGTGTTTAAATAGGAGAAGAAGAAGCCTTTGCAAATGATCGATTAATCACACAAAAGGAGGTCTTTTGGAGGAGTTGTAATTTGGAGAAAGAACAACAAGAAGTATTGCTTGAAACCTCGATGTGGGTAGTATGCTCACTCCACTTGGGATGGGGTGATTGGGCATCAATGAACCCAAATGAATATAGGAAATAAGAGAAGCTTATTTCAATGTTTCTCTATGGGATGTTGGGAGAAGACGACTGTGAGAAAGAGGGAGCCTTATCTCACTTAAGTCCAACTTATAATCTTATTTATAAATAGTGAAACACCTTACATCTAGGCTCAGCCCCGCGGACGTAGGTAATTGCCGAACCGTGTAACCAATCCCCGTCTTCCTCCGTGTGTGTGTGCGTGGATAATCTTTCATCTATCCTTCTATCTTACTACTTTGCACACTACTCAAATCATCACATTGCACATCATAAAAGGGTTAGCTTAGTGGGTTGTGACAAAGGCTCACCGGCTGATGTAGCACACTCGTGGAGCATTGTCATAACACATAGAGACACTAATTTATTTCAATAACATAATTAAAGGCCAACCCGATGGATATGTCTTCCCCTTGATTGAAGCACAATGACTTCGCCCAAGTATCTTATTACCAAATATGCATGCATGCATGATATTCATATTGAACCAAAATCTTACATGCTTGATTTTTTTAGGAAAAATGATAGATAAATATGGTATCAAATCTTGGTTAATTTGAAACCACCTCTCTAAAATTCAGTGTTTGTTCTCCATTTACGTATTAAATTCCCAAAAAGAATTATTTGTATTTGTTTGTTTGTCTCTCCATATGAGAAAGAGTGTTAAGAAGCATAATATTCATTTTAGGAAGTGTTAATGATGGATTTAGTGAACCATAAAGCAAATCCATTAATATTGAAATTCATGTCATATTTTCTGGGACAAAGGAGCTATCTTGTCTCTTTGGATAATACATACACTTTTTTTTTTTTTTTTCTTTCACATGGTTGGCACTCCTGTGCATTATCAGAATATCAGTCACATATATGCATGCCATAACGATCTTTAATTTGCAGTGTTTCTAGGAGGGAAATGTTCTAATAAATAACATTCCTATTAAACAACTAATAGCTATAATTTGCAGTGCATTATCAATTTGAACATAAAAGCTCATGACTAATAGCCAATATGGATAATAAAACAACTATAATTTCACAGAAAATTTTAGTAAAAATCCCAACAGTTTTGCACCAAAATTAATTAAGAACAGCAACTAAGATCACAACTGCAGTCCCTAGCTATGGCAAGATGGAAACAGCGACAAATGAAAATGAAAGCATGGTTAGTGGGAGTAAATGGAGCCATTATTTACTTACTATTCATCCTTACTTACACTCAAAAATGATGATGAGGAAAAGATACGCTAGCAACTATTAGTTTGCAGTACTGGTCATATCATGTGTTTTGGCCTGAGAATGGCCCCTTTAATTACCAGTCCCTTTTTAAGGTGTTCTCCACGCTGAGAAAGGTGGAAGTTTACTTGTCCGGTTTCTCCATGCCTTGTTCGGAAATGCCCAACATTAAGCTCTATCCACTCTTCTCTGATCTTACCTAAAAGTACTTGGCGATCTTTGACTGTTTCACCAGGTACTGATATGCTCAGTTTAACAGGAAGTTCCCACCCAGATCCCCTTTTTTTCAACTTAACCACATACAAAACCTCATATTCAATTCCAGGAGACAGCTCTGACATACTAATATTTCCTCTGATGTTCAGATTTTGCGTACCCTTCAGTTTTGCCACTCACTGCTTTCACTGAAACAAGTTCAAGATCCATAAATTAACCTTACAGTATATATTTATATATATATGGTCATATATAATCGGCAAGAGAGAGAAGAGGTAAACTAATAAGATGGTCACTTCAATCAATATTGAATCACCTGGTTTCGTTGAAACAATCCCAATCCCAGCATTGTTCCTCAGGACCTGAAATTTGAACCAGCAGTTTTGCATATAACATGTGGCAGTAATACCCAAATCTATCCATCCATTTCTTCTGCATGCATGCATGATGATTAGAACTGGCTTGTAAGAAAGTCAATAATTTCTTTCAAAATGTCTTTCATTCCATAGTTCAAAACCCTAATTGCCTATCGATTTTTGGTTCAGAATTGAGCTTTAGCTTCCAATCCAGGAAAGGAAAATCAATTATTTGAAAGAAGATCTATCCAGAAAACTGAGCTGATGAGGATTGAATTTCTGCCCAGAAATGTTTAACGAAACAGTAAGACTGGTATATAAATTCCCACCAGTTGATTGCAACGAGAATCAAGCATCGAAAAATAATACTTACACGCTGCTCCTTTTTGATAGATATGGACAAATTTAAAGAGAGAGTAGGGGGCTTTAACTTACCTTTGTGTTGTGGCCAGGAAAGATTGCAAACACAGATTGATGGTCTTCTTCAGTATTCATGCCTCCATGATCGCAGATGTTATTGTTACATGTACAGATATACTCTTCATTAAATTTTCCTTAAAAAAATGAATAAAATAAAAAGGTCAACCACCCCATCTTCCTCTTCTCCTTTTATCTGATGAATAAAAAACAGCATGTTTTAGCATTTCGCCTAGTGGTTGATCTAGATCCTTCATGTGCTTTGGTAATAAAAATACAAAAAACAAGAATTCATCTTCAGTTGTATTCCTGTAAAATAAATAAGATTTACCTTTGATTTGGTACTCGTCCTGGAGCTGCTTTGTATTGGAGCAATATACTGGTTTATTACAGGCAAAGGCATGACAGTCCTACTGTAAATCTGACGGTATCATATATCCAGTCCTTTTGTTACAACCAGTAATTTACCTTTTTTTCTCCAAAAATTCCATGCATGTAAATACAATTCAAAACATATTTGAAATGTCAGCCGGCTTTCAATGGGATATGTCAAAGTTTACTTATTGTAAAATAGGAATTAATGGTAATATAATCTACAACAGTTCTCAATTCAATGAATTATTGTAGTAGTAATAGGGGAAAAAAATTAGTCACCACTAAATGTTCTCAATATGACACTTCTAATTTTGGCCAAGGGAAATAAGCAAACTATACGAACCATGTAGCTGTCTAAAGAAGAGAAGTGCTAACATATACAACTTTCAGTAGAACATGCACAACCACAGCTATATATGAAAGTTATTTCTCCATAATTCATGTCACAGACTGATGTTATGGCTACAGTGGAAGAGCTTTAATTATGAAAATAAATATGTTGACTGGTTTGAGTTAAATGTGGTGAAGCGATCCAAATTATGTGCGGTAGCTGGCTCATCAGTGAAGCTTCTAGGAAGTTCAACATGATAGACAAACAGTCCCCAATAGCTCAACTGATCCCAAAAACCCAAAGCTGGATCTCATAACTACAAACCCTACTGCTACAACAACTTAACCATCTTTATGAAACAACCTAGCTAACTTCCTTCTTTTTAAATGCTCTTCTTGTATTCAGTTCTGGGCATGGAATGAGATTTGTTTTATGTTGTTTCTCTTTAGTTCTTTAACTTTGCTTTCATGGTATCAGAACTGCGGCTTTGATTTCTTCTTTCTCCCTCCCCAACAAAGCTCCCTCATCCATTGGAAACCTTCAACAGAGCTCCAAACCATCATCATAATCCGTCCTCCACAACTCCACTGCAATTCATCAACCATGCCTTACCTATCAAGTTCGATCGCAGCAACTACATCCTGTGGAAGACTCAAATGGAGAATGTAGTCTACGCGAATGGTTTTGAGGACTACATTGATGGCACTAAAAAAAGTCCTTCCAAAGAAATTCGGCTAGGAGAAATCAACCCAGATTTCATCAATGGAGAAGTTTTGATCGCATGATACTTAGTTGGATTTACTCCACTCTTACCCCAGACATCATGATTCAGATTGTTAGTTATCATACATCTCATGAAGCATGGTCAGCACCGTGCCAATTTGAGTGCTGCACATCTTGCCTACAACTTTGTGTTTCATTCCAGATCTAAACACATTGAACTTGACCTTTCTTATGTCAGAGAGAGAAAGAGAGAGAGTCCTTCATCAGGAGCTGAAGATCTCCTACATTCCTTCTTCTGAGCAGCTTGCAGACATTCTTATTAAACATCTATCATTTTGGGCTATGCGTACCAAGCTCTCAGTCCTTCCCTCTATTGTGAGCTTGCTGGAGATTATAGACAAACAGTCCCCAATGGCTCAACTTGTAAGTACCATGATCGTCTGAACCTTTCAGCATCAACAACACAGTATGAACCTGGAAAAAGGCGATCCGGCGGCGGTATGCCGGCCGCCTCTTTGATGATTAAGTCAATAAAAGATGGAGAAGAAGAAATAGAGAGTTTTAGCATAGTCTGAATGCCCTTACCTCGTGGGAGATCTTCTCGATTTATAGGGCGTAATTCTTTAATCTTCCCTTAATTTTAGGAATAAATTTTTTTAATTTTAGGGATAAAACCTCTTCCTTTCTATTAAGGATTAATCTTCCGAGAAATAAGGGATTTGAAAACTGGGAAATCCGTTGATAAATATCTCTTTTGCGTATTTTCCGCTGTGTATTATCCAATGTATATCCCATATGTGGTAGGACGGCCGGCTGGGGGATCTAAAACTCTAGACGGGCCGCCTTGAAGCTAGTATATGGGAAGACTGATAGGCCGAAAAAGTGATGTGTAAGATGTAAACGCCTATGTCCGCAGCGCACGCGGCCATTTGGCACAAGCAAATTTGCTAATGGATATCGACCACGGGAAAAGTGCGTTGATTACTGAGTTTAGCCCTTGAATATTATCTAGACGTAAACTTTGAGTGAAAAATTAACTAAAGTATGAGATTAACTAAACTAATTTATCTTAGTAATTTACTGTGTTATGGAGACTAGGGCTATGTCTCCCCCTGCCACTTTTGATGGATTACTACCTATAAAAATTACTATTCGCCTATTCATACCCATTGATGACGGGGTGATAGTTCCTACGAGATACCCTCTCTCGGAGTGTATCCGCCTATCTTGGGGACAAGTAAGAAGCTAAGTTTGGGGTGTGATGAGTGCCTAAAACACTCATGCCATTCCCGCGTCTGTCTTATGCTTTTAGCTTAATTTTACAGTTAAATACGCATTTCTATAGCCCGATGTCTGATTCTTGCATTTTGTGTGACCAGTAGGTGGAACGGGCAGTTTTTGAGATCATTTTGAAGCAGAGAGCAGAAGTGCAGAAAGTTGGCAGCAACGTCGCGACGTCCTAACGTCGCGACGTCCTAACGTCGTGACGTTCCAATGTCGCGACGTCGGGTCAACGACGTTGCAACGTCGCTACGTCAGCGCGATTTCTCCATCACAATCATTAAAAGCAAAAGGGACCAGAATTGGAGGGCATTGAGATATGTACGGATAAGGGCACGGAAAGAGAGCGACAACGAACCAGATCAGTGGAGAAGACAGTTGCTTTTGTAGTTTTCTTCTTTTCTGAAAGACTGCTGATGTTTTATATATTGATTTTGTGTATAACCGAGTCCAGTATGTTCTAGATTCATATCTAGGGTTTTGTTGAACCCTGTCACGATTGCATGGATTAAAGATTTGACTATATTATCTCGCTTATTTATGACTTGTTAGTATCTCGTTTATATCTCGTGGATTTATATACATGTGATGTCTCGGCCAACATTGACATGATTTTGCCGGGTAATCAGATCGAGAGATGAGGACGCCTGTGGATCTGAATGTAAAGAACCCTTGGTCAATTCAAGATACAGAGATATCCCGCATTCCGAGGGTGGCGACAAGGTTAGAACATTTAAGCGTGCTCTGAAAGATTGGGTTGGGGTAGAGATACACTCAACCCTGCTAGCGAGATAGGCGGATACACCTCGAGAGAGGGTATCTTGTAGGCACGATCACCCCATCATCAATGAGTCGTGAATAGACTGAATAGTAATTTTTATAGGTAGTAATCCATCAAAAGTGGCAGGGGGAGACATAGCCCTAGTCTCCACAACATAGTAAATTACTAAAATAAATTAGTTTAGTTAATCTCATACCTTAGTTAATTTGTCACTCAAAGTTTACGTCTAGATAATATTCAAGGGCTAAACTCAGTAATCAACGCACTTTTCCCCGTGGATCGATATCCGTACTTAGGTACACTGTATTACTTGAGACGACGCGTGCACTTGCGCACATAGGCGTTTACATCTTACACATCACGCTTTCGACCTATCAAGTTTTTGGCGCCGTTGCCGGGGAAAAAGTTTAGTGTTGATATTGACAACAAGGCAATTAGATATTACTCTGGAAATTTTGTTTTTATTTTGTTTTACAAGTGTCGTGGTAATTTGGTCTTTCGCTTTCGTGTGTGATTACAACATAGCGTTACAAGGAGTATGCGAACACGGGTCAGCCGACGCTTACATCCGTTTGATCCCGAAATGGAAAGAACCTTACACCGACACGAGAACCGAGAACAAGACGTAATGTAAATCTAGCAAATCATGCGTAACAATGAAGAGCATGATCTAGCCATGAGCAAAATGAGCTACAAAGGGACCGGAATAGGAATAACGGTAGGAATCATGCACCTGTGCCGCGAGCATGCCCGCATGTGATCCATTCATGTTGCTAGAAGAGTTTTGCCCTACCGCCGCCGCTTGTTCTAATCTGGGCGACCGGGCACCACCTATTCAGCAAACAATCTCGAAAGTCAGTCAAGAACCTTACAGATGTTTCCAAGGCATCCCTGCTCCACCTGATTGCCCAATGAGAACTAAATATGCATCACCAACTTCCTCGAAGTCTGCGACATGATCAAGTACAATGGATTCAACAAGAGCACTAAGGTTGAGATTGTTCCCACTCTCACTAGGGTGATAGAGTTAAAGCATTGGTCGGCTGGTCAACCATCGTAATTCCATTACTTCATGGAACGATTTAGTGCAGAAGTTCCTGACCAAGTTCTTCCCACTTGCAAAAATTACACAATTGGTGCAAGAGATCAATACTTTTGGACAACTAGAGGGAGATAACCTGGCAGAAGCGTGGGATAGATTTCACGAACTGTTGAGGAAGTGCCCACATCACAGACTGACCAGATGGATGCAAGTCCATACTTTCTATAATGGTTTGAGGAATGCGACTAGAACAGTGATTGATGCCTCGGCAGGAGGGGCGCTAATGAAGAAGGCCACAGACCAAGCATATGAAATCTTGGAAGATGCTGCTACTAATAGTAATCATTGGCCTAGAGAGAAGACTACACCAAACATACATAGCGGTACGTGATAATCCAGGTTCTCAAAGAATCGTTACCTATGTCGCACGCCAAATCTCGCTACCAGGCAAGAGGGTACCGCGAATTTTTCGTTTAATTCAACCCATGGAGTTGCAGACTCCTGTGGAGGATGCGACAACAAAGACACGCCACGGAAACCAAACAAAGAGAGCAGCCCAAGAGGTGTCGAGGTTTAATCGTATCACCACGCAATGACCAAGATGAGGGCAACAACTATCAGAACCAAAATCAAGGCCAAGGGTGGCGTAATACGCAGAATAGTCAAAACAGTCAAGGTTATGGATAGAGGAACAATCAGAACAACAACGCCAAAAACTTGATAGGCCGAAAGCGTGATGTGTAAGATGTAAACGCCTATGTGCACAAGTGCACGCTGCCGCCAAGTAATACAAGGTAACGGCACGCGATATCGATCCACGGGAAAAGTGCTGATTATCGTAGTTTAGCCTTGAATATTATCTGGATGTAAACTTTGAGTGACAAATTAACTAAGGTATGAGATTAACTAAACTAATTTATCTTAGTAATTTACTGTGTTGTGGAGACTAGGGCTATGTCTCCCCCTGCCACTTTTGATGGATTACTACCTATAAAAATTACTATTTAGTTTATTCACGACTCATTGATGACGGGGTGATCGTGCCTACGAGATGCCCTCTCTCGAGGTGTATCCGCCTATCTCGCTTAGCAAGGTGGTTGAGTGTATTTACCCCAACCCAATGCTCCAAACGTTAAATGTTCTAACCTTAATCGCCACCCCTAATCGATATCTCTATGTAATTCGACTGACCAAAGGTTGCCGAGCCAGATCCTCGGGCCGGCCCCATCTTCGATCTCTGGATACCCAAAGAAAATCATGCCAATGTCGTCGTGACATCACATGTATATAAATCATGTATATGAGCATACTAACAAGTCATAAATAATCAATAATATAAATCCAAATCTTTAATCCATGCAATCGTGACGGTTCAACAAAACCCTGGGATATGAATCTAGAACATACCGGGACTCCTAAGTATACACAAAATCAATATATAAAACATCGCCAGCTTCTTCAGAAAGAAGAAAACTACAAACGCGAATCGTTTTCTCCACGGACCGTTCGTTTGCCTCTTTTTCGTGCCCTTGTCGGTACGTATCTCGATGCCCTCTAATTATGGTCCCTTTTGCTTTTAATGATTGTGATGGAGAAATCGCGCTGACATCACAACGTTGAGACGTCGCGACGTTTCCCGCTTGTTGACTTTCATTCTCGTTGACCTGACGTCGCGACGTTGGGACGTCGCGACGTTGGGACGTTGGGACGTCGCGATGTTGAGACATCGCGACGTTGGGACGTCGCGACATTAGGACGTCGCGACGTTGCTGCCAACTTTCTTCACTTCTTCTATCTGCTCCAAAATGATCTTAAAAACCGCCCGTTCCACCTGCTGTTCACACAAAATTCAAGAATCAGATACCGGGCTATAGAAATATGTGATGAATCAGAAACAAGCTAAACCATAAGACAAATGGGCGTGGTATGGCATGAGTGTTTTAAAGCACTCATCAAAGACACCCCAGCCTTTTCTCGTGACGCGCTTCCAAGACTTTCCTCATTGATAGTCCCGCTTGGTCTTAATATGAAAAGTGGGCTTGGGCCATTTCACAATGCGGGCCAAGTGGGCCTTGGGCCCATCGAGTACCGGGTCTAAAGATTATGGTACTTACAATGCCCCC
The DNA here is from genome assembly GCA_016808115.1 of Tetrastigma voinierianum. Lineage (NCBI taxonomy): Eukaryota > Viridiplantae > Streptophyta > Magnoliopsida > Vitales > Vitaceae > Tetrastigma > Tetrastigma voinierianum. The sequence continues at coordinate 271,340 of JAEQBH010000417.1, read as the reverse complement.
CTCCTCGGTTGAAGGTTTGTGCTTTTTTAGTCGAGGAAAATACGGTTTTTCTAAACCTTGAGTGTGGAAAGTTGAAAGGACTGGGAGAATTAATGTGTACATTGAACGCGTCGTAAGGTGAAGTGTGTGTGGATATAAGTGCGTGGGCAGCGCACGTTTCCCAACATGTTTGCGGCGCATGATGTCCTGACGACACATTTAATGGATCGTTGATGTTGTGCCCCTATATATAGGGTCATTCGAGACTTTCCTTACGATTTCGTAAAGTTTTTACTCACGCAAATTCCTTTCTCCTATGTTTCTACGAATTGTTCTTTGAGAGGAATTGTTGGAGATCCCTTCACAACTTTCAACTTTCCTGAGTTTTTTTTTGTAAAACTAGCTCAGATTCCTTCTTCAGGTTTTTTGTTACCTCGCTTGCTGAGTATTTTGGGTCGTAGAGTTCTCGCTTTCTTCCGTGAGGGTGCTGAACATCATTCTAGCCGGTTATTAGGTTTGTCGCAATTTCTGCCGTGTTAGAACTCTAGGAGGGGATTTCTTTTTTCTTTTGGCTGATCCCCCTTTATCTGTTTGTTTGCCTATAAAATGGCGAGAGCGAAGAGGCTTACACCAGTTAGGCTGGGCGTAAGAAGGGGACCCCCGGGAAACGGCTACGGTAAGCAGCCTAGTTGTTGCTATGTCCAGAGACCTTGAGGTCCTTCGATGCCCCGTCGCCATCGTATTGGAGGAGTTAGACTTAAGACAACCTACCGACGATGAGAGCGGCAGATAATGCTTATTCTGTCCCGCAGCGCTTTGTCGCTGGACTTTGCCTCCCTCTCCCTGCTTTGGTGAAACAATTCCTAAGCTTTACTAGGGCACCACCTGCACTAGTACATCCGAATGTTTTTGGATTCTCGTCGGGCTGCAGTGCTAAAATTTCTATAATAAATAGATATTTCTCCTCGGTAGAGATTTGTTTTATTTACACTTTGAAGCTTGGGATTGGGGGCCTCCTATCTATGTCGGCCCATAGGCCCTGACTGCAATTTGTAACCGAGCTCCTAAACTCCCCTAAGACTAATGCGAAAAGGGTTGTTTTGGTTAAAGGTCCATGGTATGAGACGTCAGGCTCTCCAGGGCTTTACTTTGACCTGAACTAGTCTCTCTGGTTCCCAGGTTTGTTTCAGCTTAGGGGGACTTAGTATGCCCCTAGGCCGTCTGTGTTTTTTATATGCCCCTATTTTTTGAAATTTTTACGTGTTTTGACATGCCCTTCTTTTCTGAAATTTCTGTAGGTAGGCGCAAGCGAGGCTGGTTGGTTAGCTGGATCTAGAAGGCTAGTTTGGAGCGCATCAGACGGCTTCTAGAGATCACTGAGGGGGAGCACAACCACAAGCTTCTCTTATCTATGAGAAACTTGCGGGAGTTGGGAGCTAATTCCTTTCCCTACATTGTCTCTATCATCCCTCGTCCGTTGCCAGAGGAGCTTGTCAAGGGTGAACACTTTACTCTTGCTGACCTCTTAAAGTCAATCCCAGGTAGCTCTGCACAAGCGGGGTCCTCTTAAGAGCCCTAAGCCGAGATCACTGAAAGAGCCTTAGTTAGCTTCCATCCGACTCCGGACACCACTCCCGTCGAACAAGATTGCAAATGCTTCCTAGCGAGGCGGCAAGAAGAGAAAGAAGGGCAAAAAGGTCGGACAGATCGGCAAGTAATACCGGACTAGAAGGCTTTGTGGATTGGGTGGATCCAATCTCAAGTAAGTTGGTTGAGGAGCGGGAAGATGATATGTCTAGCCTCGTTGCTGGATTCGCTGCACGGATGTGCAAGCAAGCCACAAGTGCTTAAAGAGAGATCATCAAGGCTCATGACTGTGACGATGTAAGCGCCCAAAACTGTCTCAGTCCCCTCCCGGTATTAACGAGGCTCATCCGTGAGTCCCAATACGCGAATTACTTTTCATGGACTTACGTAACAAGCCCTTAATGCCCTACCGACTTTAGAGGAGGCCGCCCAGGATGCTTCTAGGGAGAATTGTACATCACTGGAGGATGGGGCTCCAGTCGGAGGACCTCCCAACGCTCATCAAGCTGTAAGTGAGGCCCTTGTTGTAGTGACAACCATTGGTCCACCGCTGCAGGCTAGATGGTCCAACCTCACAATTCTTGGCACTCGCAAAGCAAGGCTACCTGACAGGCTGATGTTGGGCTCGTATGTTAACCGATGGAGTGGGGCCATCCTTTGGTGGACACGCCAGCTCCTGGTCCAGATGAAGCCCGATCACCATCGACCCGCTAGAACCCCTCGACAAGAGGGCTCTTCTTCCACACATATGCGTGAACTCTACCCTAATCTCCTCCGAATACCGGTGGCGGCTCGTGCTGAGGAGTATTCCATTCCCTTCCCCAGTTACATAGATAAGAAATCCTACATGTGTGTGGCTGAGGACGGGATGTTTATTCACAACCACGACTTTGACAAGACGATAGAGTCAAATGGGTATGACTGGTGATCCCTTGAACGCTTTTGAGTTCTCGGGGTTTCCAGTTGTGATTCCCCTATAAACACCTCTCTATTTTTGTAGGCTCATCACCGCCATTCGAACATGCCTGCTGCATAGGAGCTTCACACCATGTCGGGGGTGTCGAGAAGCATGTCTATGCTCGCCGGTCGCTTCCAAGGCCTGGCCTTAGACGACGCCTTAGTTAAGGCCAAAGCTAGGTCTAAGCACTAGGAGCGGGAGGCTAAGGCTGGTGTGGGGAAGACTTCAAGTGTGGAGAGGGAGAGGGATGAAGCCAAAGAAGAGGCGTAGCTCGCTCGGTTAGCTGCAATTGTGCGAGTGACGCGAAGGCGCTAACGAAGGACAAACTAGCTAGGGTTCAAGATGCCTTAGAGGTCATGAGGAGGCTAGGCTGAAGGCCATATCGGGTCAGCCGCTTGAGGTTGAAATCTAACTCACCCCGCTAAAGACAACGCATTAAGGATGAAGTGTCTTCTCTCCACTCTTAGGCGGGCAAGGGCAAAGATGTCATGGAGGAGGACTATCGGAAGGCTCTCAGAGCTGATTCTTCACTATGATTATGGGTGTTGTGCATTCAAACATAACATTTGTGGAGATCAGCCAGAGGTTCCAGATGGCATGCCCGACTCCTCCGACCCGCTCCCTCTAGAGTTCTTCATGAACCTTAGGTGCCCGCCGACCCTAACATCCATTGAGGCCACAACAGCCACGACGGAGCAGAACAAAACGTCAGAGAAGGCAAAGGATCCAGAGAGGAGCGCTCCTGCTGAAGACTTTTCTGGAGCATCTTAAGTTCTCCCCTCCCTTATTCTCGTCGTAATCGGCCCCGTTTGGCTAACAGAACTTATATGTATTTTTTAATGCTATTGCCGTATTTATGAAATACAATTTTCGGTTTACTTATACTATTGATTCCTTGTATCTAACAACTCCCTCCCACGAATCTTGACTAGATAGTTGCTTCAGGAATATCAATGTTAAATTTTTTTAGGAGCTAAAAGCTAGTAGGGTTTGCACATAGATCAGCAGGAAAGGCACCATTTTCGAGCCTTGCCTATAGCCAACATGATAAGAGTCACTGCTGCGCTTAGGCATGTGCCAGCAGGCTAGGAGCCATGTATGGCCTTTGAAAGCAGTAGGCTATGAGCCACATCCGGCTTTTTAAAGTGTCAGTAGTTATGAGCCACATCCGGCCTGAAAGTGGAAAAAGGCTATGAGCCACATCTGGTATTTTGAAAGTGCCAGCAGACAATGAGCCACATATGGTCTTTTGAAAGTGCCAGCAGGCTATGAGCCACATCTGGTGTTTGATATGGGGACTATTCCAGGAATTAAAAGAAAACACTTTAAAGGAAATTTAATTGATAATACCTTTAAAAGAAATTTTATTTGATAATATTCCTAAATTGGAAGAAAATGCTTAAAGGAAACTTTATTTGATAGTACTCAAAGAAAGTTTTCATTGAGCACTTAAGATGCATAACATTCTACGATCCCGGCATTACGCCCCGTCCAAATTTGCATTCTAATGCTTACAATCCGTCAGCCTGACTTTAACTACTGGGTGTATGGACCTTCCTAATTTGGTCAGGAACTGGCCTACCGTCATCGCCCGTGTTCTCAAAGACCCTTCTCAAGACCAGGTCTCCTGCTCTAAATGCACGCGGCTTTACATGCATGTTATATAGGTTTGTCATTCTTTGCCGGTATGATTCCATAAGTACACCCGCAGCTTCACGAAGTTCGTCTACCATATCTAAATCTATGGCAATGGCTTGAGATAACCCTCTCGTGGATTGCTCAAGCATGTGCACCCTAATTTCTATAGGAATTGGTGGCTTCCATCCCATAGGTGAGGGCGATCAGGACACCCCAAATGGGCTTCCTGTACCGGGTTGTTCTTTAGGCCCAAAGAACTCCTGGTAGCTCGTCTACCAATTTTCCTTTAGCCGAATGTAGTCGCTTTTTCAAAGCCGTTAAGAGAGTTTTGTTGGATGCTTCCGCCTGACCATTGCTCTGTGGGTACCGTGGGGTTGAATACAAGCTTTTGATTTTCAACTCATGGCAAAAACTTTTGAACACTCTGCTGTCAAACTGTGGCCCATTGTCAGTTACAACTGACTGAGGTACTCCGAATCGACATACTATATTCTTCCAAACAAATTGAACGACTTCGATCTCGACGAGGTGAAGGGGCTTTTAGGATTTTATCCATTTGCTGAAATAGTCAGTGAGAACCAATAATAACTTTTTTTAAGTTGGAGCGATAGGCAGCGGTCCAACTATATCAATCCCCCATTGAGTGAAAGGCCAGGGACATGTGATGGTTGTTAGATCTTGAGCCGGCACCTTGAGACGAGGGCTTGTCGTTGGCAATCACACACTTCCGACGAGGCGATCGAATTCTACTCTCATGGTCACACAATACATATGGCCCTATGAGCCAAAGTTCTGCTGCCTGGATGGTTTCCGCATATTCCTTCTTGGAGTTCTGCCAATACATACTACCCCTGCTGACTGGTGAGACACTTGAGATACGGCCCGTCTAGAGACCGTTTATATAATTGTCCATTCATAAGGGAAAATCTAGCTGCTTAGACCTTAATCTTGTGGGCTTCAATCCTATTATCTGGCAATTCTCCCGAGCTCAAATAGCACACTATTGGAGTCATTCAAGCATAGCAGAAGCCATCTATTTCATTTTACCTTGTTGGCAAGAATTGACATGCCTGCCAAAGATAATTCAAGTGAAATATCATTTCTCAGAGCTGGGAGGACGAGCTACTACTACTAGCACATCTCGCTTTCATTCGAATCCTTAGATATGCTCAAGCCTGCCGCAAAACTCTTCGCCAGCTGCCGACCGTAATTGCATATCTAACCATGCTGGTCTCGTGTTTCGTGATTCTCCGCTTACACTGGTCCTAATTACCATTTGAAAGTCACTAATGCATGGTGAGTTTTTCGAGGACAATGATTTCGCAAGGTCAATTCGCGCAGATTGCTTCATATTCAATCTCGTTATTAGAAACGGGGAAGTCTAGCCATATGGCATGTTCTATCCTTTCCCCAATTGGGGCTTTAAGCTGCAAGCCGACTCTAGCTCCCATTTGGCGAGAAGCGCCATCACCCTGGTCCACATCTGGTTGGGGTAGTTATGCTAAAAAATCTGCCAATATTTGTCCTTTCAATGCTAAGTGAGGTTTCTACTGAATACTGAATCCACTTAGTTTAATCGCCCACCGGGCCATCCTTCCTGATAGGTTAGGCTTGTGTATAGTGCTTCACAAAGGGAGATTGGTCAGCACAACGATAAGGTGTGCCTGGAAGTAGGGGCAAAGCTTCTTAGTTTCCATATGGAGGGCTAGTATTGCTTGTTCGAGACGAGTATACCGGGTTTTTGCTTTAGATAAAGATTTGTTTACGAAGAATATTGGTCTCTGCTTTCGGTTTTCGTCTTCTTTGAATAGAGCTGCACTTACTGAGGCTTCTGACACCGTCAGGTAAAGATAGAGTGTATCGCCTACCCCTGGGCTAGTTAGAATTAGCGGTTTAGTAAGATATTGTTTGATCGCCACGAAAGCTTAGTCGCATTCATCATCTGTGTACCTAACCCGTCATCTTAAAGTGATAAAAAATGGTTTTAATATGTCTGTGAAACGGGATATGAACCGCTCGAGAGCTGCCAGTCGGCCAGTCAGTTGTTGTACTCCTTTCTTTGAGGTACGAGCCTGAGAGTCCACTATTGCTTTGAGTTGAATAGTGTGATTACTTCTACTGCCCGGTCACCCTATAAAGCCTAAAAACTCGCTCGAACCTAAATTCCTGAACACACATTTCAAAGGGTTGAGTTTCATGTCGTACCTTCGCAATAGCTCAAAGGCTACTTATAGATGCTTGGTTTAGTCGAAGTGTTCTTTAGATTTCACAAGAATATCATCAATATAGACCTCCATGGTTTCGCTTAATAGTGGTCGGAAAATCTTTGTCACCAATCTCTGATAAGTTGCCCCGACATTTTTCAAGCCAAAAGGCATCACCTTGTAACAATATAACCTGTGAGTTGTAATGAAGGTCGGGTGCACTTGGGAATCTGTGCCAAGCGTCTAAACTTGACAATGTCACATTGCCCAGTGCAGCATCTTAATCTGGTCTATATGTGGCGGAAGCTATCTTTAGGCATGCTTAGTTGATGTCAGTATAATCTACACATAGCCACTTTCCCCTCCTTCTCTCTTTTGGAACCACCACCATGTTAGCACAGCCATTGAGTACTTCTACGATGAAATACATCTCAATAAATTGTCTACTTTATCTGAATGATCTAGTGGCAATTCGGGTGGACGCCTCACTACATCTTACCGGTCCTAGCCGTAGGATAGTATTTTGTTCATGAGGCCATTGTCGAGTTAATCCCAGCCCATATCTTAAGTGGCTACGGGTGAGATATATCTATGTTTATTCATGGCTAAGTCATAATTGCTCCATTTCTTGCTGGTTATGGGGAAAGACTGGCCTGCAGTGAACCTTCCGAAACATACAATGTTTCTTTTTCGGGGATCCTCGGCCCCGGCGGATCCTTCCCCGCCCTTACCCCGATTTGGGCGCGGTGTGTTACCTTCTAGAGCTTTTCTCCCATTACATTTCCCTTGAGATAGATTTGATGCTCTGATTGCAGGAACCAGTGTGGCAAAGTCAATTTTGCTAACGTTGGTCAAATGGCGACTTTACGTTGGTAGGAAGTTGAAGGACAACTCATCAGTGCGGCGGGCCCACCACAAGTATGGTGTTGTAGGTAGAGTCTTCAACAATTGAAACAAAACTTCTTGAGTGGCCAGAAGCCCGACTTTATAGGGGTCGACATCTCCTGGGGATTCAGTGGTTGCACCCATTAAAAACGGAGAGTTCGCGGTTGAGTTCACACCTAGGAAAGCCTCCTTATGGCGAAGGCTGGTGGTTACGGCGGGTGCGCCCACTGCTAGGATCTACCGGTACCACGTGCACATTAAAACCGTTAAACGGTGAGTACAAGTGCATCATGGTGGGCGCGCAATAATCTTGACCCGGGTTGATGGGAAAGGATATGAGGCCATCTATTGGCTTGGTTTCTTCATGTCTGCCTTCCGCGTGGATAACATTTATCTTGGCCTTAACTATGGTGGCTCTTAAGAACCTCGGTTGGCGCTTGTCTTGGTCATGAGGCCAGGTGGCCCAATCTTCATAGTTATAAAGGATGTTGGATTACATGCACGGCTTGCCTGAGTTCCGCCATGTAGGTCGGGTTCTCTAATAAACCTCCACAGAGTGTCCCGCTTTGTCAGCTTTTCCACGAGACTTTGGTGGCGCGTGGTCTCACCCGCAGTCTTTGTGATGTCTTTCCCAGACCACAAAAGTTTGTTTCTTTGGGAGGAGATCCGTCCGTCGGTGTAGGCCATTTAAACTGCGGCAGTTGAATGATGCGTCGCCTCTCTTTTGAGCTCTTTTTTTTTTTTTTTTTTTTTTGCGGCGATCATGGATCGCCCCGGTCTCTCTCTTGCCTTAAATTCGGGCCTTCTTTGACGGCTGCTTCCCTCTGTCGGAGTACAGCTTGTAATCATAGCCAGTGCGAGTTCTTTGCCGGATCTTGTCCTCCGGCCCCAGGTACCCTATCAGCGCTGTATATTGTTTGTGTGGATTGTGGGTCAAGATGGTGACTTGAAAGGAGTAGATAGCCCCAGCTTCTCTTAAGTTTTAGTTGCATCCATTTATCGACTCTATCTACTAGACGCTTGCAGAACCCTCATATGAAGTCTCAAATAAGCTCTTCTTTCTGCTTCAGGAATAGTATAAGGGTTGAGGTTCCTCTTTTTAACCTTGCAAGACAAGATACGGTAATCTAACGCCGCCTAATTCATTACAAACCAGTTTATTGAGTTGTAGGGCATGAAGTGGGCTAACACGGGGCCCGAAAACCCCTAGCGGAACATTGGCTTAGGAAATGAAGGGAGCATGTGCTCGAGTGCGAATCGAGCATGGCGACCATATAGAAACGTTATTACCTATAAGGCAAGATATACAGCGGCATTGTTTTGGCGTATGCGTGGGGCAATCTTGGTGGCATCGTGCCGAGCATGCGTGTTCCCGGGGGCTAAGCTTGTGGGTTGCGCCAACACCTCTTTTCTTGTCCTGTGGGATGCTCTACTAATGGCTTCACTGAAGGCAGGGTGATGTGAAGGCTCTTGCGCGATTTAGTTTTGTGCTACCTCAAGCATCCTTTTTCCGCGAAAGACTCAAAGATGTGAGCGCACGGGGAAAACTCATCATACATTTTGGGGTATCAACGCCGTAAGGAGCGATGGCTCATTCCCGCTGTGAAGCGGTTTGGAAACGCATTTCGGCCTATCTACGATACATATTTTCCAAGTGATATGCCTCTGGAGGCTTGCAGCTGGTCATTTCTCCGTTGCAAGAGTTGTTGGCCTCTTATGCGACTCCTTTATGCGCCTTACTTTCTCCTCCATTTCCCCTTCATGTCTCACGCATTAAGAATTGGTCCTTTGGTGATTGGATAATCGGTTAGTTAACCTTGTGCGTTCTTCCTCAGACCAATTAGAAAGCGTGAAGGGAATCGCGAGTCTTAGGTGATGATTTGCTAGACAATCGTGGGGCCAATGCCATCTTGTAAGCGAGACTTTCTGTTGTTTCCCACGGTTTCTTCAGTAGTGCAACATGAACTGTAAAGCGTCTCAGTGGTGGTATGCCGATTTGCATCTCCAATGGTTAAGTGACAAGATGGAAAAGCAAAATTTTAACCTGGTCTGAATGCCTTACCTCGTGGAGATCTTTGATTAATAGGGCATATTTGATTAATCTTCCCTTAATTTTAGGAATAAATCTCTTAATTTTGGGGATAAGAGCCTCTTCCTTCTTATTAAGGATTAACCTTTAGAAATAAGGGATTTAGGGATTGAGAATCCGGCATTAAATATCTCTTTTGCGTATTTTGTTTCATTATTCTTATCCATAATGGACATCCCATATATGGTAGGTTGGCGACTAGGGGACCTAAAAACTCTAGACGGGCCGCCTATTTGGAAAGACACCTAGCTTTCTCGGACTGCTGGGCACACCCGCCACGGATAGTCTATGCGGTCTTAATCGGAAAGTGGAAGCCGGCCCATTTCACAATACACGGGCCAGCGGGCCTTAGATATCGAGGTATCTAGTCCACAAAGATTATGGGTACTCACGCTAGCTAATTCTGACCAAGCTGGATATCATAATTATAAACTATATTTGTTTCAGCTTAACCATCGGCACTGCGATAACTAGCTGCTCTCTTAAATATATTTGCTTGTATTTAAGTTTGGGCCATGGAATGGAGTTATGTTTCCTATTGCTTCTCTCTTTGGTTCTTCTTGGCACCCACAACATAATGGTTTTGACCTACTTCTTTTTTTGAAAGGAATTTTGAAGGGTCCTTACATTCGCCATGATAACCTTTTAGGTTTGAAGGGCCATAATTTACACTTGTTTATATTTAATGATGTTATTCTTATGGAGATGGTCAACCTGCATTGATTCAATAAATTTGGTCTCTCATCTAAGCAAGGAATTTGTTTTGTTGAAGTTTTGAAAAAATAAGAAGAGATAAAATAAAGGAGAAAGCGATGGAAAAGAATTCTTAATTAATTCTTTGGTGGATGGTTGCTGACTTGATTATTACGAAAGATAAGAGTGAGTTGCTAGGTGAGGTCTGATAATGGATAAACCGATAAATCGTCATTGGATTCTCAAATCTGTTTGATTTCAGTTAGTTTAAGAGTCACGCTTATTACTCTGACTCGATGAAGTAAGTAAGGTCCTCAGCCAGCCTGTCTCCTCCTTGTTTGATTTGAAACCTAAGCCTTACCCTTAAATCATGAATCTTTACTGTAAGGTTTATTGAACATATATTATAATTTGGTCACGGATTTGGGTGTAAGACAGCATCAGTTCTTTATTCTCTGCGGAAATGACTTAATCTTAAGTCTTGTCTTCCATGAAATAGTTGTTTGATAATGATCTGACTCAGTTATCAACCGAACCTTGGTGCTTTCATTTTATTCCAGGTTGATGTCTTCGAGATCTTTTAACCCTGAATATGATTAACGTAGTTCTCGCAGTGAATGGAAACTCACTGTTGTCATTTGACCCCAATTTCTTGTTTCTAACTCGATAGAAGCACTTGATCAAGAATTAAATATTGGCCTAGGAAATTATCTTCATATTTATCTATATAATCATAAAATGCGAACTACTTGAACTCACAGGCTGACTCTTACGAAATCTTAGTTTATTTATATATACTAGACACCCCCTTTTGGCTTTGCTAAGTACAATTCAGCACCTGATGTAAGTCTTGACACTTGACTGCTACTAAATTGAATGTACGGGTCTAGTTCTTAAGATATGGAACAGCCAGCTAGACTTCTAAAATGGGCTTCATGTTCTAATGTTAAAGATCTCTTTTGGCATACTTCTTTTGGAAAATAAAGACTTCAGAGTCATTTTGTTTAATTTCCATTCTAAGGGAAGTGGACTATGTTCCAAGTCTGTCATTTCAAAGCCTCCATCATTTCTTGTTTAAGCAGTTCACTTTTCGGCAGTTTTATTTCCTTGTCACGAGGAGATCCATCTACGCCATGAGAACAAGTAGGAATATCAACTCTATCTTTAACCGATAAATTGATTCAAATGCTTTTAGAGAGACCCTAAGCCTTAGGTGCTCCTTGATCCTATTGTACTGGGCTTTAGGATCCTGGCACAGGCCACCAAGTGCCTTTCTCAACGAATAAACCTTATCCTCTTACCTTCATACACAAGCCCATACGGTTGATCTACATAAATCTCCTCACAAATAACCATTCAAGAGAATCGACGACGTAAACTGAGATACTCTCAGTTCATAATCTTTCTGAAATTGCAAGTAAAGTCTTGATTGCGCTCCTAATCTAGCCACTAGTGCAAGGTGTCGAGTAATCAATACACCAGGATATGTACAAAGCCTTTTCACACCGGCCTGGCACATACTTGTTGATAGTACCCATTTGCATTTCAATTTAGTTCCTATAGGCCATTTGACCCCAATTGCTTTATTTTGAGGGTATGTTTACTAGTTTCCATATTCTCTATTTTCTATTTAATAAGTTCCTCCTTCACTGCAAACACCACTGTAGCTTTTATTTGCTTCCTCAGTTTGTTGCAGGTTCATAGCTACAGCCATCTTTGATAAACATGCAGAGTGGCCTCGTCCCTCCCAACAAGCCTATCATCAATTAAATTAGCCTCATGATTTTCAAAAAACTGTCGTAAATTGACTTAAAGTTCTGTCCTTTTTAATCTCCCGCCAGTCATCCCAAATCTTCCTCATCTTCAATAAAGTGGATGTCTCTTCTTACAACAAATCTTTCCATTTGAGGTTTGGTAGATTTATGCGCTTTAGGTTGAAGCTATACCAATGAAGATTAAGGAAAAGTTCTTTCCAATTTTAATTTATCTCTTTTAATTTGGGAACATGGTAGAAATAAAACCTTAAGACTTCAAGAAAAATTAGGCCACGGTTTATTGCCACTTGCACCGCTAAAGGTGTCTTGAACCCTATGCATTGAAGGAAGAATATTTTTAGAACAATCACATGTTCGTTCTCTGCCCGTGACTACTTAGGAAAAGAGTGTACCATACGTATACATCAGCCATCTCACCCAGTCTTATCTATTTCTTCTCTCCTCCTCCACTTTTCATGGAGTATGTGGAGTAGTTAACTAATGATAAATTGCTTGCCTCTTAAAGTGGTTAAAGTCTTAAGTATATAACCCTTATTTTAGATCTGCATCTGAATTTTACATTGACTTTCATTTCCTTTTCTTTGAACTTCTCGACCTTGCCACTTGACTTGTGTGCTTCATCAATCCAACATTAAGGTTAGATCACATCAATAAAAATGGCATAATAAAGACTACCATTTAGTGGAAGGTGTCGCTATGGGCGACAATGTCTGTATGAACCAGCTCGACTTCTTAGTAGCTCTCCATGTTCTTTGGAAGGAAACTCTGGTCGACTTTAATTTGATGGGCCTTACACTAGGATAAATGAGATTCTAATTACAGTAACCGGCTACCATCTCCTTGGACTTCATTTGCAGCCCTTGATGGTGATGTCTCCTAGTCTTTTTGTACCCTGAGTTAGTGATTTCCTTGATGACTCTTTGCCTCCGTCTAAAGGATTAAGAACAAAGCTCTTTCATTTCTTACAAACTTTGAAAATGTCTACCCTTGCATCTCTTATCAAACAAATTTTGTCCTCCAAACACCAGCACAAAGCCTTACCAGATGGTATTACCCATTCGTGAGTTTTGATCAAGTTCGGGGATAAATAATACATATGACATAAACTTTGTGCCGAATGAGTTGGGGTCATAATAGTACCTTTTCGCTAACCATGATATGTTTTGCCATCCCGGCTTCAGACCTTTGATGATCTAGCTTCACCTAATCATCTTAACAACTCCTTATTGTAGGTCATGTGGTTGGTACAACCACTGTCAATGAGCTAGCTTTCACAAGATTCCATGATGGAGAAGCGAGTGGAAACAAACAAGTGATCCTTTTCTTCTTGACCTGGCCTCTTGCGCCTCCTCATCAAGTGGCTGCTGCCTTTTGTCTTTGCTTAGACTCGTGCTTCCATATCACATTTAGTTTGCACTTTGGCATTTGGAATCAGATCTCCTCCAGCCGCAGGTGGATTCCACTCTTGTTCGCAATCACGGAGTTGGATATGACTTCTTCTAGCCATCCTCTTTCCCTTTTCCGATTCTTTGATCCTGCATGTCCCCTCTTCCCTTTGTTTTCTTATTTCTTCTTGCATTGCTTCTTGATGCTTGGCTGTGGTCTCCTTGTTATTGTACCTCTCATGATTTGCTCTCTTTGTTATATTATCTACAGAAATTGTGGATACCGCAAACAGACGGATGGGGTAGACACACACCCAAAAGCATAGCGGATTTTCTTGCTTCTGGATCTATAAATTCAAATCCAGTCCCTCTATTTGCAATTCAAAAGTATGTTCTTGATGTATTCTTTGGCAGATTGAACTCCTTATTCTTTGCGGGTCAAATTCCACTCTGAGTTAAAGTTGCATACATTTGGTTCTCATCTAGCATACTCATTTTTAGGTATTATATCTCATAGCACAGATTTAGGGCAGCAGTCAGGTGTGAAAATGGTTGGGGTAATTCTTGCCAAATGAACATCTTTTTGCCTTTTATTTTCTTGTCTTTATTTCTTTATGTGCCTTCATCGAGCCAGGTAGGGTTAAAGTGTATGGACTTCGCAGTCTTCTTCACTTTGCTTCCCAAGATCGAAGCTTCCAATGTCTCATTCTTCACGGCCCATTTGATAATTTGTTTCCATCAAATCACGGAAGGTTATTTGAAATCTTTTATGCACGCTTCATGATCGATTACAAGTCCCTCGAAAAAGAGCTCTGATACAATAGCTTTCAATTTGGAAAACTTCATTCTTCAAGCGTTCAAAAGTCCATTTTCCATCCCCAGTTGTGCTTATAAAAAAGTTACGTATGCTCAAGCATCCAGTCGATAGTCTCACCAGTGCGTCTAATCATCCTCTGGTGCACCACTGGATGCAATTGTCTTGGTGTCTTCAATTCCTCCATATAAGACTTGATTGTACTCATGTTGTAAACTTCTATCAATTTCACAATCAATGAAGAAGGATTTACACTATCAAATGCATACTAAGCTATAATATTCAAGAACTTGTTTGACCTTATATTCATTTCAGTCTACATTGTCTTTACACATAGAATGTGATGGTCAAATTAGGTTTAGTTTTATCAAGTCAACCACAAAAGCACCCAAAAGATTTTCTCTTTCTTATAATCGTGCATATCTTGGAGTCGTTTTTAGGGAAGCAGCTAAAGTCTGAGAAGTTGGAGTGTCAGGCTTTGCTTCTTGGTAGTGGTAGTAGATAAACAGTGGATCTTTGAATCCCTCCGCTGGCCAGTCTGTAATTTAGACCAATATTAGTATCTCCATTAGTTAAAGCCCTTCCCTCCATACTCTTGCAAACACATTTAGACTTTATTGCCCATTTCACTGCACAAGTTGCTCAGCGATTTGTTTCCTTGTTTATCTGTTATTTGTATCTCAATTATTTACATTTTCTGGAAATATATCAGTAATTGGCACAATCCATCCCAATAGTGTTTACTCTTACTTGAGATCTCGTAGCATTGGTTGGCTAGCCTTTTCCTGCCATAGTAGTAGAGGTAACTAAGGCGTCTAGACGGGAATTCAAACAAACACTAACCCATATGTAACTTGTTTTCTGTGGCGGGGTGAATATGGATGGTATTTTTTTGAAAAATATATAGTGTAAGAATGTAAGAAGGCGGCTTAAAAAAGTAGTCAAGATTCAGATTTAAATTTATGCTTTTAAGATTTAGGTTTAAATAGCAGCAAGTGTTTAGGGTTATCATAAATTTTCAATGTCAAAAATGGAAGCCAGCTAGTGATGTGTAAAAAAAAAAAAAATGAACCAAATTTGGTTGGGATGTATATCTGCAGTTAATGGATCATGGAATGTCTATCTACCAATATAAATTTTAAGTAGAAAAGACTTGATGGATCGAAGAGACAAATGGGTTCCTAAGTTTTGTGTCCTTGAATTACTAAGCCACTTAGAAATGATTTGTTGCCTTATTTAGTTCAAATACACAAATTGTAGTTCCCCGAATGATATATTTTTTCTTGTTATTTTTAATATCTTATGCATTTTAATTAATTGATAACATGATGGTACCCAATTTTCCAAATTATGTAATAACTTGAATCCTTATAATAATCCCACTTTTCACATCACATTCGGTTGTTTGAGATTAACCTATAATTGGTATATTAGTTTCCTTGAATTATTTTATAAGTTTCCTTATCAAACTCAATTTTGGATTGTTTGTTAGCATCCTTATATATGCTTCACATTCAAATATTGTTATGTATAGCTATTTTAACATCACCATAGTTCATAGAAAAATATTGCACCAGATTACTATTATCACAGGACAGATTTTTAGTTATTAATTTTGTTGCATATCTCCAGGTAGTAGAGTCCTCTTATGTTAACTGGCACAAACTCATGAGGCATAATGGGAGCACCACAAAGACCATGGGACTATGGGCGATTAACATAATGTTCTGGGTTATGAAACAACAAAGCCTCCCCTTCATGCCAGGTAAGTTCATGCTTGCCCAGGAAATAAAGAATTGTTTTGTGGTAGTTATCGGTTGTTTTGCATCAGAATGAGACACTCTCTTGATTCAAATCCACTAAGACATGTATTATCAATGAAAATCAGGAAGAAAGTCAATATGAATCAATAAACAGTAATCACACAAGGACATAAGAGGTTCGTTTTGGGTTATGTTTGCCTATCTGGTACACGGGGCTGGCTCAAATGCAAGGAATTTCATATCAGATTAGGTTGGGACGTTGGTCTTATGAGACAAAGATCCTCCTTTCTCACAGTAGTCTTCTCCTAACTCTCACCCAGTGAAACATGGAAATAAGCTCCCATTATTTCCTTATATAAAGCATTTGGACTCCTCACATGCCCGTGTTCACGACAGATAAACCATATGACATAGGCGCGGTGGTGGTGCATTATTTTTGCATTAAGTGTGAGTAGCTTATAAACAATATCCTTAGGTAAACATATATTTTGCCGAAACCTCTTCTATTTAATGGCCTCTAGGAGATCTTCTCTCAATATTTTGTGGTTTCATGTTTCCTAATACATGCCCAACAAGTCGGTTTGGAAGATTAAGTTTCATCATCATCTTAATAAATTATCTTCCTCCATAAAAAATCTCACAAATAAGATCCAATCTTTGGTTGATTCTTGTCTTCCTAATAGCATCCCCACTCTTTATTAACATGCCGGAGAATGTTGTTACAGTCATAGAATATTTGCTCCAAATCCATATTTGACTAAATACAGTCGTGAACAATCACCTGACGTGATCCCTACCCATCTTATGTGACGGTTTAGCGGCTACAAGTTTTATTTTCAAAGTAAACATGCAATTTATTTTTGCTTAGGATTATGACAGGCTGCTCTGGCGATACCAATAACGCGTAACAACATAGAAGCAATGTTTTGGAGACTTACATGATTTTGCTTAGGTGGACCGTCATATTCAGATTACAACTATACTGGATCCTTGAGGTATATGTTCTTTATCAAGTTAGCTCCCCAATTTTGTTTATTTTATGAAGCCATTGCTGAATAAGTTAGGGGGTAGAAATTATATTTTGTGTAAGGAAGATGCCTTTCATTACTTTGTTACTTTCTTGATATCACGTAATACTCACGGAATGATGGGTTGGATGATGTAAGATCTCTTAGATATTTGGTGACCAGCTTTGATCTGGGTGTAACACCCCAAGTATACCCTAACAGTTTTATAAATGTTTGGGTATAATAAGCGATAAAAATTATTTTCCGGAATAAAATGAGAATCATAAAAGTAGGAATACATAAGTTCATTACAAATAATAAAAGATATTAGAATGGAAATAGGATGAAATTTGTGGAAGAGACAAGTGGCTTAAGAAGGAGGAAGTTTCCTCCTTTGATTAGAAGAAGAAATAAGGGATCAGACCAAATAAATATCTTTTATTTTTGGTCTTGGAGAAAGGAGGAAGCGAAATCGGATAAGGAGGGAGAGGGGAAGAAAGGAAGAAAGAGAAGAAGAAAGAAGATCACGGGTATGAATTTGAGTATGGATTACGGATACATGTCTTGGGTTGTATAGAATTTGAGTATAGTACGGATACATGTCTTGGAGTGAGTATAAGTTATTAAATTTAGTGTGGCATGGAACTATGATTTAGTATGCAAGAAAGTAAGGACTAATGATTTATTGGATGCACGTGTTTGGGTTAACATGGAACTATGGGTATAGTTTGAAAATACAAAACCTAAGATTGTATGGAGAAATCTAGTTTTGGTCCTGACGTTTAGATACATAGTTTATGAACCCCTCTATCTTGTATGGTTTAGGTTTGAACTCTAGCTCATTTCTTATAAGGTTGAGTTAAGAAGAGCTTAAGGCTCTAAATATGTTTTTGAGAAAGATTACAATTTGCAAGTTAGACCCAGAAAATACCTATTATCGGCCATACGTGTGAGATCTGAACAGGTTTTGGGCCAGAAATAAGGAGAATTTGGCAGTGGTCCGTCCTAATATGAGTGTAGCCATCAAATAGACTTGATGTAGGCTTTGAATTTCTCAATTCAGGATCTGTAGAATGAGTTGTAATTAACATTTCGACAGTCAAATCGAGGAAGGGTCGTCAAATAGAGGTCGTCCGGCAATTGCGCGATCATGATGCCGTCAACGGTACTGTCGATGACGCTTGGTCGTCGGGCGGTGCTGGTCGATGAGCGTTAACGGTCAGCATTTTTCGTCGATAGTACTCGTCATCATGATCGTCATTAAGCAATCTCTCATCTATCGCTTGATCTTCGTCGACAGTCACCATTAAGCAGTCTCATCCTTATTCAGCCATTAACTTTACGCGGTGGTACGTGTGTCGTCCACAACGGTGGTACGTCCACCGCGATGGTCGTCCGCAGTGAAGCGGTGGTCGTGCAGTAGTCGTCCTGCGGTGGCGTGCGATGAAACGATGGTGATCCAGCGTTGGTGAAGCTCGTCGAAGTTGATACGCGCGACGCCAACGAAGAATTCGCAGCAGCGTTGAACTCCGATTTGGGTGTTTCTTAGACTCTTGGCCCATTTAGGTCAAATCCATCCATATGCGCAGAGGAAGATATTTAGATGTCGGGCCAAAGTATCCAGACCGGAGCTCGTCCGCCTGGTACGGCTGGATGGGTTCGGTCCGACTCGTCAGTGGCATTGCGCGCGGCTATCTAACCGGAAGGTCGCAACTTCGTCTGAACTCTAGTTAGTGTTTCTTGGACTCTATGACCCATTTAGGTCAAAGATTCATCAATAGACAACTGATAAGATTGGAACTCATATTAGTTCCAGAAAACACGAAACAGTAGGCGGTACAGGTGAATCATAGTTGTTGTATTGCCCAGAGGCCTGTAGTTCATACCTGGATAAACAAGTAGCGTACGCATGGCGTAGTTATTTATCATATAGGGAGATATGGAAAAATGCAAAGATATGAATAAATGTTTGTGTAGATATATTTATGTATATATATATATATATGTATATATATATATAATAATAATATATATATATATATATATATATATATGTAATAATATATATATATATATATATATATATATATATATCACATATGATTACCGAATAGCAATGGTTATTTAGGGATAAGAGAATCTCTCATGAAAATACACATTGATTGTCTGGCCCGAGGCATGGTAGGGATAGAGATTCGGCTTTGGCTAAATACAATTGGGTGATCTTGGTGCAATCATGTTACCGGGCACTCTTAGATGGTCCTTTAAATCATCTGATGGTGATACCTTGAATTATCATATTCTAGGGCCTCATAGATGGTCTTGGCTCATACGATGGGTGATGCAGCCGAATTATCATATTGCAGGCACTCCACTTAGATGGTGGCTTTGGCACAATACAGTGGTGATGCCTTGAGTATCATATTCACAAGGTATGGATGGTCTTTGTCTCTCATACACAGTATTGATACCTTCGGAGTATCATATTCTGGAGCATAGTACATTGTCTCACACAATGATAAGCAACGCACAGACCCTCACTTAGTTTCTTAACTCCATAAGGTTTATATGGACATAAAGCATAAAGAAATAAGCGGAGTATATACAAGGAAATGTGAGAATATATGAAGAGAATATGAGAGCATGTACATATGTAGTGATGAAGTATCTGATTAAAGACAAAGTAAATACATAGTAACATGATAAGTATATAGATGAGGAAATGATAAGAATGTAGCTATTATATATTTATATACATTTATATAAAAGTGGGTGACTCTATAGAGGATTAGTGTTGTTGATTCCCTAAGTAAAAACATACCCAGATTCAATCAGTGCTTAGAGTCTGAAGAAGGAAGAAAACGGAGGGTGGACCAAAATCCACATGTGAGTCAAAGAGCCACATCCATGGTGGCGGAGTTTGGGTCTGTTGCATGTGATTTTTGTAATAATGTGATATTGTTTTGGGTTTTCAGTTATTTCCATATTTGGAGCTTATGTAGTATATTTGTAATGTTTGCTGAATGTATGCAAGTTAAGTGTTTTCTAACATTATATGAATATGTGAGTGTAAAGGTTATAAGTTTAAAAAAAAAAAAAAAAAAAAGTGACTCTCACTTGACATCCTGCTCTTCGAGTTTGGGACATCACACCCAATTATGAAATAAAAATGTTTGTTTTGACAATGATCTATCGGTTGTTTGCAATGGTGATGTGCCATTTGTACGAATTTGAGATCTACCCAGTGCCATTTATCAAACGATGGTGGGAGAAAATTAAACTGCATGGATACTAAAACCCATCCCACACACACGAGGACCCACAGAGATTGTTTACACGGTTGATGAAGCCTGCATCAGTGGGGAAGGCTAAATGAAGGAATTTTCTCCATAATTGGGTTACAAGTTGATTTATGTGAGATAAGGCTCCATTTCTCATTCGTTTCTCTAACTCTCTACGTAAACGATAAAGCTCCCTTGTTCTCATACTCTGACCTCTGGACTCCCACATATTGAACTGCCGAGGGAGATATAAACTATTTGCTTATCATGGCATATAGCAATGCCCATCTCCTTCTTTAAGCGACTAAGCCTCCAAACAATCTCATATTCGAAATGTATATTTTGCATGAAGGACCCATATGCGTTCTTTCTTCTCTGGGGATCTCTTATCAAATATTCCATGGCTTCCCATGTTTCCTAATCCGTCTCGACAAGTCATGGAAGATTAAGTTTCATTACATCCATCTTAATGCATCTTCCTCCTAGAAATCTCACCCATCTGGTCAATCTACATTTATTTGGTTATCAATATTTCCTATGCTTCCTTCTTTCTTCTTTATTTGTCTTGAGAATATGTATGATTTATAGAATATTTATCTAAATCAAGATTTGAATAAATAAGGTAAGTATTGTAGCCCAATGTAGTCTAATCTCGTAGACGATTTGTGACAGCAATTTTTTTTTTGGTACCAGCAAACATGCGATTTATTTTTAAGATTATGATAAAAATATCTTGTGTACTTTCTCTTAATTTATACTATCTATTAGGAAGCTTTCCACCAACCACTCCCTATTTGACTAGGAGTAAGCAATTCTAGTCTTACATATTCAGAAATCTTTATTCTATGATCATATAAATCCTAATAAAACTCCAAATTATTCTGATAATACTTTGAATCCGACTCTTAACTCTCTGATGTCTCCCAATTTGCATTTCACAGTTAATTTGAAACTCCTCATGTATACTGCCTCTTACATCAATCATGTATCCCAAATTTGTTTGTACCTTATATCTTTATTATCTTTCCAAATGCGAAAAATCTTATTAGCTTGCTTCATATTGCACATTATTTGACACATATGTATATATGTGCTCCCAATCCCACATCCACCTTCAAAGCTGACTTGTCCATGCCATAATCTTATTTATTTATAAATTTTGGCACCTTTTCCCGACCCGACCAGTTTGGGCGGATCAGGCAATCCGGGATGCCTAAATCCTCAATCACTCAAAATCATATCTTTGACGATTGCAAAATTTAGGCAGCCCATAAACATTTATATTTAACAAAATACATTTACAATGAAGGCATTCAGGCCTTTTCAAAATGATTTACAAATAGATCTTCGGGTTCAAATTGTTTCCATAATATCCATATCAAACATAAATAGGTGCACATGTAGACATACTCAGAAATTTCATGCTATGACTTGACGCTCCTCGATCTTGGTCGCTTTTTGGTCACTATCTATCACTCGGACCTGCGCATTCAATAGTAAAATAATATCCCTTCATGTTTTCATACTTAGTGGTTTTCTACTCTAAATCCATTCCTCAGTTTCAGTTTAAATCACATTATGCAATTTAACAATTCAAAACTTTCAAATCATTATGGATGATCAATATAAATACGATACATATACTTGTTTTATATACAATTAGTCATGGACATTGATCATCGAAATACTACTTTCATATTCAATATTTCGCAATCTCAAATCAATTCAATTATGCTCACAAATTCAATTCAGTTATGCAAATCAATTCAGTTCTGAAATTCAATTCAATTGTGCGGGTCTGATTCGATTATCTTGAATCAGTTCGATTTGTGCAAATCAATTCGGTTATGCAAATCAATTCAATTATGCCAATCAATTCAGTTATGCCCTTATGCAGATTTAACCTATGTCTTCGATATACGAGGATATCGAGTCAAGCGCGGTCCGAAGCAGGCGCAAGCCGGTATCAAATGGTTTTATAACACGATGCAGATCCGCATTGGGTCTTGTGGTTATAAGCAGTCAAATAGTGAACACTCACCGTCACGGTCCCATTTGAAGGCTGCGTCGGAGTGACACATCAATAATAGTTCGCGTCTTTTGCTATTTGACCCTATTGGTATACCCGATCTATCCTTAATGCAGAAATATACGGTTAACATTCTATTAAGGCGTTTCAAATCCTTATAGCAAAATATAAGTACAATATATGCGCTTGTATATCATGATTTATTTTCAATAATCATGCAGATTTTATATGTAAACATTTCACAATCCTTTTCTCAAATCAATTAAATCAATTAATATACTTTTAGAACAAACATGCAAAAACTTGAAGCGAGGAATAGAGTCGGTGAGGTGAAACCCAAAAATCTTTGCACATTGAGATTCGATCACGGAATCTCAATCTCAGTTTGGATTTTCCTCCTCGTCAGTCCCTATTCCAAAACCATTAAAGAACAATATTATTCGTGCATACTAGTAGTTTTGGTTAGGATTGATTTTCATATATTAATATGATTTACAAATTCAACAAGCTATATATAGATGGATTAATATTCGATGGAGCTTTCCATAGAGTCAAGAATACCGAATCGAGTTCGGGCGAAGGAGTTATGACCTTCGAAGTTGGGTCATCACCTTGATCAAATCTGGTGACGAGCTGACCTGACCTGGACGAGCTCGATCTGTCACCTTGGTCAAACATCTTCTATCCTCCTCAGGCATATGAATGAATTTTTGACTCAATGGGCTTTCCATAGAGTCCAAGAACACCCAAAACGGAGTTCGGACGAAGGAGTTATGACCCTCCGAAGTTGGAGGTCATCTTGTGATCAAATCTGAGGGCGACGAGCTGACGGCACGGACAGGCTCGATCTATCACCTCAGTCAAATCTTCTATCCTCCTCAGGAATATGAATGTATTCTTGACTCAATGGGGACTCATAGAGTCAGGTGCCCGAATCGAGTTCGGACCCGAGAGGAGATATGACCTTAGAAGTTGGAGTCGTGCATAGTCAACCAGGGCGGTACGACCTGGTAGCGAGGCTGACCTGACCTGGATGATCTCGATATAACACCTTGGTCTGACATCTAATACACTCCTCAGGCATATGAATGTATTCTTGACTCAATGGGCTTTCCATAGAGTCGAGAACACCTAAATGGACGAAGAGGAGATATGACCTTAGAAGTTGGAGTCGTGCGTGATCAACCCGGAAGTGACCTGAGCCCGGCAGGCTGACTGACCTGGACGAGCTTGATATAACACCTCGGTCCTGACGCTAATATACTCCTCATGCATATGAATGTATTCTTGACTCAATGGGCATTCCGCAAATTAAGAACGCAATCGGAGTTGGAGCGAAGGAGATATGACCTTCGAGTTGGAGGTCATGCGTAGTCAGCCCGGACGGAAGCTGACCCGAGCCGACGAGTGACCTCTGGCATGAGGAATGCGGTGACCTCGCGGCATGAAAGGTATCTTGACCTTTCTTGCATGACCTCTGTTTGCATGACTCTATTGCATGACCTGCGCTGCGCGGCCTCTATTGCATGACCTCTCGCCCGTTTAACTGTTCAGAGTAAAAAGACCATAACTTGGTCTACAAGGATCCGAATTGAGAAATTCATAAGCCTAACATCAAGTTCATTGATTTGGATACAACTTACCAGAAGGACTTGCTTCCAAATTCCCTTTATTTCTGTCCCAAAAACTCATTCTAAGGTCAACTAGTTGGCCAGGCTGACGAAGCCCCGACCCGACCGGATCTAGCTGGACTGATCTCAGAAAAGGACCATAACTTGGTCTATAGAAAGTCAGATTAGAATTTCAAGCTAACATCAATTTCCATTGATGTGGCTACAACTTACCAGAAGGACTCACTACCAGATTCTCTTTATTTCTTACCCAAATCAAATACTAAGGTCCATTGTCCTTGTGGCTATCACAATGTGCCAGCAGGATAAATGACAGTAGGAAAGACCTGCCTCTTGGAGTTTGTCGAAACTCCCCGATTCCGGTCTCTACTTGCAGCTCTTGTCACTAGGAAGGACTTTCCCTCTTGCTTCACCTGGGACCTATGGTCCGATCGTTAGGAAATCTAGAGAGAAGTGAGAGCTTCTCACTCTAAAATACCTCCATTTTTCTCTGTTTTCCTTTTCTTATGGATCACTCTAAATCGTATTTTAAAAGGAAACTTCCTCCCACTTTCCTACATGCCACATGCCCTTTCCTTGATTTTTTCTTTCTTTTTCTTTATTTCTTTTATATTTAGGTCCCTCCATTTCTCTATTCTTCTTCAAGTCTCTATTTTCCTTAGACATATAAATTTTTTACAGGTGACCATAGGTCCCCATTTAATTCTATATTTTCTCTTTTTTTCACTTAGGTTTATTTCTGGATTCAATCAATTTAATCAATATTTCATCTTTCGGAAAATACCTGGTGGCTCCTTTATGCGGAATATATAAAAATTTTATTATAAAATTTTAGGAGTATTTTGGGCGTTACAATAGTAACACTCTGATCTGTCGTTCCAATCTAAACGCATAACCCAATTAACTTAGTTATAGTAAGCAAGTTAAAGAAAAAAAGTCCAATCTTTAGCAATTAAATCCACCAAAGTGAACCGAATTACCCTTTTGCAAAATGTTTGAAAGCAAATTCACCCTGGTTATGCTCTTTAGCTCCTTATTCTTTCTAGGCAAATGAACTTAGCTGCTCATGCTTATGATGCTAGCCTCACAAGGTACATTTGGCCAACAAGAAAGTGAGGGAAAATGAGAAAAATTGTATTATTAAAAAGAGAAAATTTACAAGGATCAAAATTCTTACAAAGAAAAGGTAGAAACCTATACTTATAGTGTTCTCTAGGCGAGGGTCACAACATGACAACCTCGGATTGGCTGAAACATACAATTTTAAAATTTGAAAAATGCATTGGGTGCCCAAGAGGTTCGATTCTAGAGCTTTTCCAGACTTAACACAAGTTTGTGAAGTTTTTCAAAGTCAATCAAAGGTTCGCACAGGTTTGCGAAGTTTCACAAAGCTATTCGAAGTCGATTTCCTCATGTACGTAGTTGAGTTTTCGCTTCAGCCCAATTTCGAAAGGTTTTGCTAACATTTGCAGAGCTGTGCGAAACTACCTTGACTTCGAGCAGGTCTGCGAAGACTTGATTTTGAATATGTTTGCGAAATTTGACACCCATTTGAAATTGGGCAAAACTGTTGGAGAAATGACACAAAAAACTCTTTAAACACTGCAGAATAGACAACAACCCAGAAATAAGAAATACTTATGGAAAAGGAATTTTGTCTAGCAGTTGGTGAGCAGAAAAATCTAGGACCCGTTTTCTACAGAATGCTATTTTATTCATGACTCTATCATCCTTTAAATAGGCATTACAAATGAACTGAAAATAACCTACTATGTGGAGAACACCCCTAAAGGAAATAAGAATGTGCTTTGCAACTAAAGAAAATGCTCTAAACTGAAGAGAGAGAAATAAGGAATGACCCACATACAAAGTCTAAGTCAACAACATAAATGAAAATGGGAAGAGAGTGGGCTGTTAATAATTTTGAATCATTCTTCCAACAAAAACAGTGTTTTTTGCTTCAAGTGGCTTTCGAATCTCTTTTCTTAATGTTTTGAAGCCAAAAACCTATTCCTAAGCACGATTCACGCCTAAAAACATTTGAATAGTCACTGCAACTTATCTTTTCTAAATGCAAACTTCATTTGGCATGAGTTTTCCAAAATTTGGCAACCTAGTTATGAAAATGTCACTTGCTTCATTTTTTCTCTTTCTAGGTCCATCTTGCCTCTTAATTGCCTAAGAATATTTTGCAAATTTTTTTTATTGTCTCGCCCTGCCCAGCTCAGCTCCCACGACAGATTTATTTGGAGATGAGAATGTTTATAAAATACTCGGACATGGTTGGGACAAGGTGATCCATCTCGAACTTGCCAAGTTGCCATCCCTATTTGGATCACTATCAATGCGAGTTTTTAAGCCTGCGCGTATCCTCAATTCCCTTGCAACTAATATTCCATTCTCATTCTAAGGTAGGGATCGCACTTTGTTTTGAACAAGAACAGACACAACCCAGCTAAAACCATGACTGAGTCTCTTTGTTCTCGGGGTTAGAGTGGCACATGTTCATAAACTTAAGTCAATATTTGAAAACAACTAGAAGCTTAATTCTCTTCAAGGAAGGAATGCCTATTTAAACTCACTTAACTTGTAACAAGGTTGAAAATTATAAAACCTCTTTGAGTACTTTTAAAGTGAGTTTTGGACATATTTGGAATTATTTTAAAAAAATTACTAATATGATTTAAAATGAAAATAATGTCTCAAAACTAGTCTCGTTCTAGCCGTAATAGAACATACAAATTAGCAATGTCGTAGTTAGTGACTGCGACATTGTAATTTTTTTTAGTTAATGCCGTAGTCCGTAGGCATTGAACTTTAAAAAAATTACGACTGCAGCATTATCATTTTAAAATTTAGGGTGCGTTCCTCTTCCCCTCCAACTCTCCTCCATTTTTCTCCTCCTTTTCTCCAGCGATTTTTAGGGATTATTTTGTTGTGCCTTTTGCTCTTCATCCGACTAGCTACTTTATTCCGATCAGTGTAGTTCTCCTCCACAACAAGTAACCTACTTCTCCTTTGAGATAGAGGTTGACTTTTTAACATAGTCTAAGGTTTAGAAATCCTTCACAAGAGTGAATGTATGTTTTTCACACACATTTTGTTATACACTTTTTGTAACATTATGCTCTGTTTTTAGGTTTTTTGAAAATAGAAAACTGTTTTTATTGAACCTTAGACTGTTCTTATCTGCTATGTTATTGGTGTTATCCGAAAACTATTTTTATTATATGAATTAAGTGATTTATGTATTCTGCGTTTGTGATACACATTTCATTAAAGGAAGTATAGTCACAATGGCCTATTTGGTTCATGTTTTTTGGTAACTATTGTTGAGAATAGTTTTTCAATACAAGTGTTATCTGAAAATTGTTTTATTATACGAATTAAGTGATTTTGTGTTCTATATGCATGTGTTTTTCAGAATTTAGTCCAAAAGGGAACCAAAAGTGAGCACATTTCATTATACCTACTGTAGACATAAGGGCCTATATGGAGATGATGAAGACTATGAAGATCAAGAAGGTGATAATGAAAGTGATGGAGATGGAGATGTTCAAGTTGATGGACATGTTTCGTCTTTCTTAACTTTTTACCAACTTATGGAGAATGAGTAAGGGATATATGTCTCTATGGATGTGGCAGATTGTGATGTCTCCCTGTTAAGTATTACTTAGCATCATCACCTCCGTTTGAAAATATGGAAAATTTGGTAATGTTGTTTCAATTGACTGGACTCCATGGGTGAACTATATTACCGGAAACTCAAGTGGAGAATTTGTAGTTGGCCAGGTTTTTTCCAAAGTTGCTTTGCAAGATGCTATTAAGTTGTACTCTATTAAAGCACACCAACAATATATGGTTATTGCATCTTCAAAACATTGCTAGTGTTAAGATGTAAGAAGGCGAGAGAGTCAGTATCCATGGAAGCTTCTTGATATATACATCTTTCTTTTCAAATCAATAAGTGAATCCACATACTGTGTCTATCCTTGCTTGAATCGGGATCATCAACATAGAGACTCTTGGTTCTTTGCTCATATCAGGCAATGATTAAGCATAGTTTACTTTATAGTAGCTGCTATCCAAGTAACCATTATGGAGAAATTTGGATATGAAATATCACATTCAAGAAGGCCTTGATTGGAAAACATAAAGCACTTACAAATTATTTGGGGACTTTCATAAATCATATGCAGAGCTACTAGGTTTCTTCATGGACTTAGAGAAGGCAAATCTTGGATGTGTTGTAGCAAGCTTTTGGCCAGTAATGTAAAACAACGAGATATTTCAATTGTGCATTTTATCGGCATTCGGGCATCTATTGAAGATTCAACCATTGTCATTACATGGTAATTATTGATGAATTTTATTTGTATGAAGTATAAAGGTATGTTAATGATTGCTATAGGATGTGATGGGAAATATTTAATTGTTTTACTAATTTTCTGTGCAGAAGGAAGAATATTGATAAGCAGGATGGTTCTTGGCATGTAATTAGAAACGGAGGTAACTCAACTGGATAGACTTTGTCATTATATTTGATAGATATTTAGGCATTATGGTAGCAATGACAAATGTTCATCTTGGTTGGACTAAATCATATGCCTATCATAGGATTTGCATGATTTATCTTGCAAGCAACTTTATAAATCGATTTAAAGATAAAATCTTGAAGATGCAGTGTGTAAGCGGCCCGATACTTGAAGTTGGAAAATTCAATAAGCATATTGACACGATTGGGAGAATTAATTTAAACTAGCGATGTTTAGAGGCAATTCCTCTGTGAAATGAGCACTTTCACATGATAAGTCGAAGATATGGGATAATGACTACAAGCATTGTATGAATTTCCAAGTGTTTCTTAAAGCTGGAGCTTACCCTTAGTACATTAGTTCAATTGACATTTTTAG
Source organism: Tetrastigma voinierianum (assembly GCA_016808115.1). Lineage (NCBI taxonomy): Eukaryota > Viridiplantae > Streptophyta > Magnoliopsida > Vitales > Vitaceae > Tetrastigma > Tetrastigma voinierianum. The sequence continues at coordinate 242,709 of JAEQBH010000417.1, read as the reverse complement.
TTCAATAGTTGTTTTGTTGCAAGAGAAGGAAGCAAGATTGCTAGCAGTTGACATCAAGTAGGCAATACACTCATATGTTGATGCAAGATTAAGGCACATGTGGTTAAAAATTTGGATCATTTAAGATTGTCACTGCAGTCTTGCCAAGGTTGATTTCATATGAAGTCAAGGAGTGGTCGAACATAACTTACATGACCATAAATGGATTTCCATATAGCCATATTAGAGTAGCTTGTTTGTTTCGCTCCTCAAATTTTCGATCATTTGTTCAAGGCTGCTACTGTACTCAAACGTACTATGATACATGGGCATGTATTTCCCATCCGAACTTCAATGAATATGAGTGGCCTCCTTATGATGGTCCAACCATTGTGCCTTTTGGGTGTGAAGCGCTATCACGTTTTGATCTAAGTGACTTAGTTTGCATAATGAAATGGACATTATAGAGTGGAAGACTACTGTATGTGGAGTTGTGCAAACAACTTGGTCATATCACTCTTTGTCAAAATAGAATCCAATTGATTGAAACATGTATGTTTTTGTTGTTAAATTGCCTTAATAATTGCATTGTTATCTATATACTAACGTTTGTTTTATTTTGTTAATTATTATTGGTTATTTATATGTTGGTCTGTAACATTAGAGGCTTTGTAGTGCAAATCCTTTAGATCGTCATCTTTAGTTTCTGGGACAGACATAAGTCTCATTTAGTGGACACAACTCAGGTATGTATTTTTCAAATATAAATCATTATTTTCAATTATTATGTAAAGTAAGGGCATGAATTGATTTATTGATTTCTTTGTAATTGTAGCTTGCTTCGGTACTCACCCGTCGAATAGTAGATGTCGAAGTTCATGTGGGAATGGTAGATGGATCCTCGTGTTGCCCTTGTCTTTGTCCTTCTATGGCACCTTCAATGAGTCCTCAACTTCCGTCTATTTTGATCCATTTTCTAGCATATTCTTAGAAGTTTACCAGTTCATTGTGCTAGAGTATGGAATATTCACCAAATTTGTGTTTTGCGGGTTTGAATGCAAAGCAAACCCGGAAGAAGAGAAAAATTGGCTAAGGCAGAAATGTCGCGACATAATTTTAGAATATTGCTACATAATTTCAAGATAACCAGCAAAGCTATGTCGCAACAAGAAATTATATGTCGCAACAAAGAAGAAGCTGAACTCAAGTTAGAAGTGAAGATTGTCGCGACATTTCACAACTTTGTTGCGACATAATATAAAGAAGCGAGATGATAAATATTGCAACAAAAGTGAATGTTGTGACATAGTAGAATAAAAACGAGAACTTTGTCAGGTGTCATACTCTGTCATTGACATTGTTTCCCAAGAAAATGTAAGCGAATTTGTCGCGACATTTTACAACTATGTCGCGACATAGAGAGTTGAAGAAAGAAGAAAGAATGTTGCGACAAGAGAAGGTTATGTCGCGATAGAGAATGGCAGAGTAATGAGACAAGTCAAGACAAGTTGGTCGTGACAAAGGTCTTTTATGTTGTGATAAACATTTCAGCAAATGACAAGAACAAGGTAAGAGGTATGTCACGACATTTTCAAAGTATGTTAGGACATAAAGTTTAGAAGGCGGCATAGCAAGGCAATAAGGCTATGTCGCAACAGAGAAGTTTTATGTCGCGACAATCATAACATAATGATGAGAAGGAATTCTGTCGCGACATGGGAAGTTATTGTCACGACAAAGGTTCAGAAGAACCATAAAAAGGATGTCGCGACATTCTAAACTTATGTCGCGGCATAAAACAAAGCTGAAGGCTGAGAAACTCTATCATGACACAAAAATTTTATATCGCGACACAATCAAGAGTATGAAGAAACTTTATTTACCCATAAGCTTTGATTATCATAAGATATCATTCAGTATTCAATCGCAAAGGCATAAAAATGTTGCAACATAAGACACTCATGTCGCGATAATTACAAGACAAATTCAGCAGAACTCTATCGCGACATTTTCAAACTATGTCGCGACATAATTCCAGAAAAAGGGCACATAAGACAGGTGCGACAGAACACTACAAGCCACGACAAAGCTGGAGGACAAAGATGACAACTATGTCGCACATAATTTTTCAATGTTGCGACAAAGCCACTTACTAGGCCAGTTTTTGGGGATCCATAATTTTAGCCTCGAAGTGCGGCTCATCATTTGAAAATCTATAAATAGAAGCACCTAGGGCATTGTGCACAGCTTCCACCAAACCTAGAACTTCTGGATAGCTGGAGACTCATTTGTATATATATTTTTTTTCTTTTATTTTTCTTTTATTCCTTTTCCGTCAATTTAGTTTTAGTTTAGCTTTTTAGTTAGTTTTTCTTGGATTTGAACAGTGATCTGGTGCGAAGTTTTGAGTTTGCTTCATAGTAAAATTTTAGTTTTCATTATTGTCTGATTTGAATGGAATTTAGAAATTTTATGGAGTTCATTTATTTCAGTTCGCTTGCAATCTCAGTGAATTTTCTTGATCAGTTAATCACTGTTATTTGTAATCTAGTTTTGAAAGACTAAGCTCCCTTTGGGAATGGAATCAGTGTTAATTATTGTTTTCTGCGCAACTTGAAAGAACGTCATAGTTAGAAATCTTGAATTTATTTAATTGGAGTTGTTCTAGAAATTAATTGTTCATAATATTAGTAGCGTGTACCCAAAAAAGGATTGTATCTTGCTCTGAATTCCAAGAGGCTCTCTGAGTGACACAGAGATGGAGAATCCGAAGAGTATGGAGCAGTTACTTGGGGGTATGATAGACTAATATTATGAAACTAATGAACTCTGAAAGATTACTTTGATAGATCACTAATTTACTCATGGTTTGAGGATAGTTGGATGATGTATCAATTTAATTGTCAGTATCTCCTCGGTCTTATAGGGGATTGATCGATGTTGCGAAGATCTAATCCAGGAGATGGGGAATTTATCATATTTGAAGGAGGAGATGCAGTTAGATTAAGAGGATTTTATCTTGTCTATGGAAAAATTCTTTGTCCCTAAGAATTGAGTGAAATCTTGAAGAAAAATACTCAGATCTTAGAAAGAGGATTTTGATCTACAAGTAACTGATTAAACTCATGTATCTGGAAGGAACATGGATCTCTAATTAGTGAAATGTATGGTGTGTGGAGGAATCCAAACTATACTACCTTGCATCTTTGACAAGTTCAAATTTCAAACTAATGGCTGAACATATTTATAAAAATGATCTGAAATTGATAATTGTATATTGATCTATTTCCCAATGTTACCTTCATTCAGTGAACTTTCCAATCCAATTATTTTGAACTCTTTATTGATAGTTATAGAATTTTAATTAGTCTTACTTCCCTTTAGTTTAACAAAACACTTTTAAACTTTGGAGTTCAAATAATGAGATCTTGAGTAGATGGGGTAATTGATCTTTAGATTTCATTAATCCTCGTGGGAACGATATCTGGACTTAAATCCACATTCATTACTTGTATGACTTGTGCACTTGCAGAGATCTAGACCAAAACATATTTTTAAATGAAACCTACTCATACAAGGCAGACAACATATTTTATACCTTCAATTTAACAAGTTTTTGGCACCGTTGCCGGGGACTGAACACAGTCTCGGGTAGTAGTGCTAAGAATGAGTTGATTACATCTTTTCATCCATTAACAAGTTTTTGGCACCATTTCCAGGGATTAGAGAATAGTCTTTGGTAGTAGTGTCAGTAACTTGGTATTCAAGGAAAATGGACTAATAAAGTTGATGATCTTTTGGTCTTAACAATTTTTTGGCGTCGTTGCTGAGGATCGAAAGGAGAATTTAAAGATCAATATTCCAACAAAATAGAGAATTGCTAATTTGGACATTTTTCTTTGTTTTATAAAAAATTTCAAGAAAATTACAAAAATAGTTTTAACTGCAGTAGCTGAGAAAGCTACTGAAAATATTTTATGAGCTTAAATTGATATGGCTGTTTTCCATAGATTTCATTTGATCTTAGTGTGTTTCTATTTCAAGAAGATCTTACATGCATAGAAAACCAGAAGCAAAACTGTTGCCTTTAGATAGAGAACTAGAACTCTTGAGAAATCAGGAAAAGTAAAGTGCTAAATCCCTTAGCGTGAGTAGAGAATCTAATAACCTATTCAAGACGTGTAAAAGAGACCTCGAGAGACAAATGACTATAATTGGATTTTTGGGAGGCCGATTATTCAAGATGAATACTCTGCGTGAGACAACTTCTTTATAAAGGCAGCTTGATTTTGAGATAAGAAAGCCGAGGCTTTGAAGTAACAATGGTGCAGCAACATCAATACACTGGGCATCCAAGTGAAGACCCTAATGAGCATATGGGAAGATTTTTATGGATGGCAAACATAATAAAGTTGAATGGGGTGAGACCTGAGGTGATCAAGTGTAACTATTCCCTTTTTCATTGAGAGATGTGGCAGTCACTTGGTTTGAATCACTGCCTTATGGATCAATGAACAATTGGGAACAGTTGGTGGAGGTCTACATGAGTAGATTTTTCCCTCCTGCCCTCACTTCAAAAAGGAGAGGGGAAATCATAGTGTTTAAACAAGGAGAGGATGAAAGTCTCTACAATGCATGGGAGAGATACAAGAGATTACTAAAAAGGTCCCTAATGAATGGAATAGATTTGACCTTTGAGGATGGACATCTTTTATCACTCTATGAACTACACCTCCAAACGTATAATTATTGATGCAGCCTGCTATGGAGCATTCAAGAGAAAAAGTGTTGAAGAGTAGCAGTTGATTGAAGATCTTTCCAAATGCAACTATAGAGCTCCATACGAGACTGATGGGCAGTATTTAGGTAAAGGAAGTGGGGTGATAGAATTTGAACAAAATAATTTTGCCATAGAAACGAAACTTGATGCATTGATGAACAAGTTGGGAAACCAAGATAGAAGAATGCACTCAACACATGAAGTGGGAACAATAGATGGAAATGAGCAGAAGAATAGTACTGATGAGGGACTAGCCCATGAGAGCCCCTATCAAGTTGAGGAGACATAGTTTCTCAATGCTAATAAAAGCTACAACTTTAAGCCAAACCTCAACTTGCCAACTCATTACACACTAGCACTCAAGAACCATGAGAATTTCTCATATGGAGTTGGAGCATAGCAAGGTCCAAGACCGGTGCAGAATTGTCTACAACAGTATGATCCACATGGGTTCCAAGGATATGATGAGAGTAAGAAGCGAAAAATCGCGGGGACAAAGATCTCTTTCCTTTGAGGATCAGATGTTGACATTCATGGGAGAAAATAAGAGGTTGTTGAATATTCATGAGCAGAAATTTACTGAGTTAGTAGCATTTCAGCCAAACAAAAAAGTGTTTTAGGCCAACAAGAATGCCTCTCTTAAAAATCTGGAGACACAAGTAGGGCAGCTGGCCCTAGCAATGCAAAATCAGTCCAAGGATGCCTTCCCAAGAAATAAAAAGAAGAATCCTAAGGATTGTATGGTGGTGACTCTTAATTGTAAGATAGCAGAAAAGAAGGAGAAAAGACTGAAAAAGTAGAAAGAAAAGCGGGAAGAGACCGAGTTTAGCAGTTCAGACTTGGTTGAAGAGACTAAGAAAGAAGAGGTGTAGACTGAGCAGCAAGTGGAGAAAAGAGAATTGAAAAAGAAAAAGGAAGAACAAGCTTACATGCTTGTTCTTCCATTCCCTCAGAGACTTCAGAAAGCAAAAATGGAGGAGCAATTCTCTAGATTCTTGGATGTCTTCAAGAAGATAGAGATTAATTTTCCCTTTGTTGAGTCATTGACTCAGATGCCTAACTATGCCAAGTTTCTGAAGGACATTCTGAGTAAGAAGAGAAATTCTTTGAAAAATGAGTGAATTGAATTTAGCGAGTATGCAGTGTAGTGATCTAGAGGCTTACGGAGAGATGAAGGATCTATGAGCACCATTCCCTGCACCATAGGCAATTTTGAATTCAAGAAGGCTTTATGTGACTCAGGAGCTAGCATCAACTTGATGCTATTATTAGTGGTAAAGAGACGTAGTTTGGGGGAGCTTACTCCCACAGCTATGACCTTGCAAATGGCAGACATGAAAATGTTACAGCCAGAAGAAGTCCTTGAAGATATACTCATCAAGGTGGGAAAATTCATTTTCCTTGTGGACTTTGTAGATATGGATATGGAGGAAGATACACAAGTTCCACTGTTGCTTGGAAGACCTTTCCTGGCCACTGGAGATGCCTTGATAGATGTCAAAAATGGAGAACTAACTCTCAGGGTGGGAGAAGAAGCAGTACACTTCAACTTGAGCAAGCACGAAAGCGGCTGAATATTAAGTCTGATTGTAAGGCCTTAGAAACAATAGTTCCCCATCGAGACTGGTGATATTTAGTATTTTCATAATTCAATCAATGAAAATGAGATGAATTTCCAGTACCTTGATGATCTTGATTTTGGATTTCTGAATTCCAGTTTTGATTTAAAGGAAATAATCTTAAGTTTGAACGAGAACAACACAGAAAAATCAAGCAGCAATGAAGAGAGGGCAAAAGAAATAGAAACAAGTTCAGAAGGGTTAACCTTGAAGGAATTACCCAGATTGTTGGAAAAAGTTGCAAATTTTGAATTTGATGAGTCATGCAAAGCTACATTTGAAGAAATTAAGTCCAAATTGATTACAGCCCCCATCATGGTAACATTTGACTGGAACAAGGAGTTTGAAATAATGTGTGATGCTAGTGACTATGCAATGGGAGTAGTATTGGGACAAAGAACTAGAAAGATGTTTAGGGCCATCTACTATGCCAACAAAACCTTCAATGAGACACAAGAGAATTACTCTACCACAGAAAAGAAGATGCTAGCAATGGTGTTTGCTTGTGGAAAATTCAGGCCTTACATTTTGGGGTCCCATGTAATAATACATATTGATCATGCTGGAATTAAATATCTGATGGCAAAGAAAGATGCTAAACCAAGACTGATCAAATGAGTATTACTATTGCAGGAGTTTTATTTAGAAATCAAAGACAAAAAGGGTAGTGACAATGTGATAGTTGATCACTTGTCTAGACTGGAAAAGACTACTAAAGAGGAAAAGAAAATTGAAATAGCAGAAAACTTTCCTGATGAGTAGCTATTTGTGTTATTAGTCCAAGTACCCTAGTATGCTGATATTGTTAATTACTTAGCCTCTGGAATTATGCCACCTGAGTTTAGCCACCAGTAGAAAAGAAAGTTGAGAACTGATAGCAGATTTTATATTTGGGATGACCCACTACTTTTTAGAAGAGGAGCAAATATGATTATCAGGAGATGTGTACCAGAAACAGAACAAGGTCGAATTCTTGATAAATGTCATTCATCACCATATGGAGGACACTTTGCAGGAGAGAGAACAGCCCATAAAAATTTTCAATCAGGTTTTATTGACCTACTCTATTCAAAGATTGTTTTGAATGGGTAAAACGTTGTGATAAATGTCAGAGAATGGGCAACATAAGCAGAAGAAATGAGATGCCCTTGCATGGAATCCTGGTGGTGTAGATTTTTTATGTATGGGGGATAGACTTCATGGGACCTTTCCCATTCTCATTTGGGAAATCTGCCATTCTCTAACTATAGATTATGTATCCTAAATGGAGTGGAAGCAATAGCTTGTCGAGAAATGATGCGATCTGGTGGTTGAGTTTTATACAAAAAATATTTTGGAGTGAGTTTACGGGCACCGGAACAATCATTAGTATGATGAGGAAGCCATTTTGAAAACAAAGGTTTTGCAAAATTGATGGAGAATGAATATGGAATCGAGACATGTAATGGGATTGGTTTATCACCCTCAGAGTGAATAGAAGCTGACTAAGATTTCCCGATAGGGAGATAATGAAGATTCTAGAGAAAACAGTGAACTCAAGCAGAAAAGACTGGTCTATAAAGCTAGATGATGCATTGTGGGCTTATAGAACTTCTCACAAAACACCTATTGGAATGTCCCATCTGAGGATTGTATTTGGAAACCTTGTCATCTTCCTCTTTGCTGATACATTCATGTGAGCCATCAAAGGGGTGAATTGTGATCTCCAAGCGTGAAGAGACCTCAAATGAATTAACTGAAGGAGTTGGGGAATTAAACTTATCATAATGCCAGAATCTACAAAGATAAGACAAAGAAGTGGCATGATCAGAAAATTCTAAGGAGAGATTTCAAAGTAGGAGAGCTAGTCTTGATGTACAATTCCAAGCTCAAGTCGTTTCCAGGAAAATTGAAGTCGAGATGGAGTGGTCCTTACACAGTAGTAGCAAGTACACCCTTTGGAGCAGTAACATTGAAAACTGAATCTGGAAATGAGTTTAAAGTGAATGGTCAGAGATTAAAGCATTATCTTGGAGGGAACATAAATGAATATTAGTTCCAGATTTGGAAGAGATGGAAGAATTTTGCTAAAAGAAAAACATTTTTGCAGCAAATGTCTAGCTAAAGACATTAAACATGAGCAACTTCTTAGGAGGCAACCCAAGAAATTTTTAATTTTCATAATTGACTTGATTTTGTTGAATTTTGTGTGCTTGAAGTTTAGTGTTAATTTTGTTGAAGTTTTATTTTGTGATTTTGTTGATTTTTTAGGACAATGAAGTTGTATTAGAAATGGATTTTATTTGGAAGCATTCCTTCTCAGACTCATCATGTAGAAAGTGATACAAGGGGGAGTTTTTTTTTTCTTCCCTAACTTGTTCTTTAATGATAATGTATATTTGAAGTTTGGGGGAGTGCATTTTTATAAAGCATAAATGAATAGTAGCTTTGTTGTACCCATTCCCTGAATATCTTAACCATCATCATGTTGAATTATATTGAGTGAAGAAATGAAATAGGTTGTTCATACTTGAATCGAGATTCTTTGATGTTAGATGTGTCTTCACAAGTATGTTTTGAGTGGTATGAATGTATTGAATACTATTTTGTGTGTTGATTGGTTGAAAACTGTTAATTGTGCAATTTTGAGGAAAATTCATTGAATTGTCGTGACATTATTTCCACTTTGTCGCAACATTATTGCTCTTGGTCGCAACAAAGATTGGTTTAGCCTTTTAGAAGTTGCAGGAAATTATGTCGCGACATACTTTTTATATTGCAACATTATTTACTTGAGCTGAATGAACTATGTCGCGACGTTATTCTTCTTTGTCGTGACATAAGTTCCAAAAACCCTAGGTTAATTGTTTATCGCAACAATTATTTTTTCTGTCACAACATAACTTAAGCCTAAAAAACCTTAAAGTTTATGTTGCGACACTTAGGTGCCCAATGTTACTTGCCGAAGATTAAACTTACAAACAATCATTTGGCCTATAAATAGAGAATTTTGAAATCTGAAAGGCCACCCTCCTCAAAACCATCAAACCACTCATCTACCTTCACCAAATCTCTCTCTCATATTCCTTCGAAAACCCTAGATCCCCAAACCATATTTCGACCATGTCTGAACCATCGAATCTGATTCCGAACTTGAATGAAATAATGTAGATGTGCAAGGTGAAAGAAGCTATTCGAGGGAGGCTGTCGAAAGGGCGAGTTCGGGTGGAAGAAAGACCAGAAACAAGAATAGAGAATGAGCAACAAACTGAAGAAACAAGAAAAAGAAAAAGAAAAAAATGGAGTTGAGGAAGTTGGAGCTGAGTAGAGGGAGGAAAAAGTAAGCGATTTTGTTTCAGAGCATTCATATTTCGCTTGGAGGGACAAGTTGCAGCACAAGGACTTTATTGGCTAAAGAGGTTTCAGCAAGCTAATCTCACCCTTCATAGAAATAATTGAGAAGAGGGGATGACACTTATTCTATGAGCACAAGGCTTCTGGATTTGTGGATATCGTGAAGGAATTTTACTCGAACATGGTGGGACTAAAGGAAAAAACTTGCTTTGCTAGAGGTCAGTGGATATCGTTCAACAGGGAGAAGATCAATGAAACCTTCAATCTGAATAAGAGAAAGAATGGTTCGAAGTTTAAGAGACTAGTGAAAGAGCCAGATTACCAAAAGATAGTTGATCTGCTAATAGATGGGAAGGGGAAATGGAATTCCATAAGGAAGAATCCCCATGAGTTTATTGCAAAAGGCTCGTTGATTGAAGAGGCTAAGGTTTGGTTCTATTTCATTTGCTCAGTCATTTTACCATCCAAGCACCTCAACACAGTAAGAGATAAGGAATCTATACTCTTGTATGCTATCCTGAAGGAATACAAATTTAGTGTGGGGAAGATACTAGAGAACTCTATTTTGAGTTACTAAGAGCGGCTAAGGGATTAATACCCATCAGTGTAATCACGGACTATGTATCCTTAGAGGTGTGGAAGGAGATTGGGAAGAAGAAGAAACATGCCCCAAGTCTTCTCCTCTTACATTAACTAGAGTGACGAAAGGTCCAAAGAACAGAGGCAAGGAGAAAGAAGTAGAAGCTGAAAAAGAGGAAGGGATGATAAAGGCATTGAGAAATTACAGTTTGAGAGCCCAGCTCAAGAGAATCAAGAGAGGCAAAGAAGCTTGAGCCCCATCTTGATTATATCCCCAGAAGTAAGAGAAATCCATTAGGGGCCAACTGAGAGCTCAAGGCAACAAAGCAACAATGTAGAAGTGATGGAAATGCTAAGAGTCACGGGGCAAGAAATGCAGGAGAGGGACAAACACTTAAAGATTCAACTACAATTGAGAGATGAGTACATGGATCACGGAGTGAGAAGAAGAGATCAAAATTTGGAGGATGCATTCAAACAGAAGGATGAAGAGTGGAAGAGTAAACTAGAAAAAAGAGAAAAAGAATTGAGTGGAGAACTCAGGGCAAGGGAGAAACCTTTCATTAAGACCAGTTGAAAAAGGATAGTGAGCTACTAAATATAATGAAAGAGAGAGAGGATGCAATGGAGAAAAATCTGATGCAAAAGGCAGATGCTTTTGGATATCTATATAAGGAGCATCAGAAGGAAATCAAGCTACTGATAGAGAAGAGGGACAAGGATATGGAGGCAACTCTCAACTACAGGGAAAAGTTATGGACCGAGAGCTTAGATATGGTTAACAATAATTTGATCAAGATGTATTCTACCCAAGGTGAGTTTGAGGGAACCCTAAATTCCATTGGGGAGAGACAAGATGATCTGATTAAGCAATTGGCTCTATCAATGGAGTGGTCTGCCTTCAACAAAAAGGAAGGTAGCAAAGCTAGAAGACCACCAATCCAATTCCCTGACTTCTCTTATTCATCTGCTAGTTATAAGTTTGAACTAGTAAATCTGAACCATCCCAATAAGTATGATAGAAAAAAGAAATAACCTACCCTGTTGTCACTTCCTTATTTCTATATTTGTAACTAAGTCCCTTGTAAAAGATTTAAATGAAAAATCACTTGCAAACATTTGTCCTTTTTTTCTCTTCCATTTTTCTTGAGTTTATTTTCTTTTTCATTTCTTGATCTTCAATAAATAAAGAATGATGACTTTTTAGTTGTATAGCTTTGTTGAATAATGGAGAAACCAGTTTTCCTAGGTTTATTTGCTGAGTAGCTGTGAGTTGTTTGGTGGAAATTGAATGATGATTGAATTGAGTAGCTTGTGCTATGTTAAATTTTTCTGAATTGAATGGCTTTATCTATTTAAGATGTTGAGTTGTGCAACAACATAGCAACATGTTCACAAACCAAACAAGAAATTGATAGATGAAATTAGGGTAGGATGTAATGAATTAGAGAAGTGCGGCAATATTACCAATGAATAGTTGTTTCCAAGATTAGGGGAAGATTTAAACAAATGATGGAACAAATAAGACTTATAATTTTGTATTTGTAAACAATTTAGTTATTGTGAATCCTGAAAAACAATGCACATGGTCAAAAGTTCCTCTAAAACATATTGTGCTAAGATTAGGGACATCTTCTGGGATCCATCACAGTATAATCTCCTTAAATTCCTAGAACTTGTTAGATTATTAGTTAAGGCGAAATCCTAGGCAATACGATTGACAGGAAATGATATAGGTCATTCTTGAAAGTTTGAACATTTCAAAGCCTACCCTTATGATATGCATAAGCATAAACCTTAGTTCCTTATTTGAGCCAATAGCCAATTTCATCATCAACCAGCAAATGAAAAGCCTAAATCCTTCCTTAAATCTAATTCTCTGATAAGAAGACCTTGTTTACCTAGATTGCGCAAGACAAGTACATCAATAATAGAAGAGGACAAGTTTGGGGGAATATTAATATAAAATGCAAAGGAGGATAAAAAGAAAGGTTGAGAAAGGAAAACCAATTGAGATGAGGAACGAGGAAAAAGAAGGAAGAAAATAAGCTATGAAAATACAAGGTATCAAGGAGGAATGAATTTTGTCTTGTAGCCTTCCTCCCTTGAACAATTAAGTTCTTATGGGTGTTTAAACACCTAGTACCCTAATGCCAACTGGTATGGGAGTTACTAACCCAAAGTTCGTTAAGGGTGGTAGAAAGCTTAAAAAGACAAAACATTGCACTATTCCATAAACCTTAACAGAAAATGAAAAGTAAAAGGCTTATAATCTGAAGAACTGAATTGATAGTCTGTAAGTGGTCAAGAAAAATAGCACAATAGAGAATATGCAGAAATATGCACCAAACAAGTTTGGGTTTGTTTGAAAGTTTACATCAATGGAAAAAGTCAAGGATGCAGAATGGCAATAGGTTTGGGTTGTAAGTGGAATCTGGGTAAAAATTGATCTTAAATTGTCCATTCATAGACCTAATTGATCTTAAAGGTGGTATATGGCTACATTAGTGGAGATTAATATGACAAACAAGCATATGGGACTTAGAAAAATCAAAGAGGAGTCTATTATCTGAGTATTGTCTCAGAAGATTAACTAATTTGTCAATGAAAAAGAGAGAAGACCATCACACACTCACAGATCAAGGTTAAATAATTAAACTGCTTATACTATAGGAATTATTTGTCTGTTTAGTGAACTTACTTGAAAATCTTCCTTGTTTTGGATGGGAAACTTGTTTAAACATGATTTTACAACTAACTTATCTTTCCTGCTAAATTGTGGATTCAATAGAAAAGATGTCTAGGCGAGCTGCGTCATAAAAATAGTGAATTGTTTGAGGACAAACAAAATTTTCTTTTCTTTTGCTTGGGGACAAGCAAAACTTTAAGTTTGGGGGAATTTGATGAGTCCTAAACTTATCTATTTTTAGTCCATTTTTCTGGCATATTTTTAGAATATGATTCATTTTAATGCTAAATTATGGAATATTCACCATGTAACATCCCAAATTATACCCTAACAGTTTTATAACATGTTTTGGGTATAATAAACGTAAAGGTATATTTATTCGGAATAAAATAAAGATAAAAACAGATATGCATAAGTTATTACAAATAATAAAGAAGATTTGAGGCTATTGTAAAAATATTATAAATTGATTTGCAAATATTATAAGAGTTGGAGGACCAAAGTAAAATAAAAGGGGATAAGATCAAATAAGGATAAGACCAAAAGAAATATCTTATTTTGGTCTTGGAGAAAAAGGAGAGCAAATACGAAGAAAAGAAGAAGAAGAAGAAGAAGAAGATTACAGGTATGGAATTACTAAATTTGAGTATTGGTATGGAATTTGAGTATGGAACTAAGTTTTGTATAAAAGTATCTCACTTTCTGTTTTCTCTAATATAGTTGGCCAATGGAACCATGGATATGTGTATGCAGAAGCTAGGTGTGTGCAGGATGCATGTCTTGGGTCGTATGGAATACTAAATTTGAATGGATACATGTCTTGGGGTTTGAAACTCCAATCTCATTCTTGTTAGGATTAAGTTGAGAAGAGGCTCTAAGGATCCTAGATATGTGCTTTAGGAAGGATCTGGTTGCAAGTTGAACCAAGAGAAAATTCCTATTTTTGATCATATCACAGTGGCCGGACCTTAGAACGAGGTTTTAGGTCAGAAGTAAAGGGAATATGGAAGTAAGTCCTTCTGATAAATTGTAGCCACATCAATTAACTTGATGTTAGGCTTTTGAATTTCTCGATTTGGACCTCTGTAGACTAAGTTATGAATCCTTTTGCGAGGTCAGCCCCGGCTAAATCTGGTAGGTCAGTTACGCAATTCGGATCATCTTGGACCTTAGAACGAGTTTGTGAACCAGAAATAAAGAGAATTTGGAAGTAAGTCCTTCTTAGAAATTGTAGCCACATCAATGAACTTGATGTTAGGCTTTTGAATTTCTTAGTCGGACTCGGTAGACCAAGTTATGGTCTTTTACTGCGAACAGTCAGCGGTGGTCTTCCAGCGAATTCGTCAAACAAAGGGGGTCGTCATTGAGCAGGTGGTCTTCCAACGGTGGTTGTCAACGAGGGGTTGTCAAACAGAAATTCGTCGATGGAAGCATTGAGCCGTCCAGCGTGGTGGAATCGGCGGGGAGTGCCGTCGACAAAGTCGTCGATGAGCGGTGGTCGATCGAAGCGGTGGTAGATCAGCCAGTCGTCGGTGAGCGGTAGTGCCGTCCGGCAAAGGTCGTCGGTGAGCAGGTAGTGCCGTCGGCAAAGTCGTCGATGAGCGTTGGTCGTCAACAAGGGTGCGTCGATTGAGCGGTGGTCATCCAACAGAAGTGCGTCGGCCGAGCGATTGGTAGATCCAGCGGTGGTAGATCCAGCGAGGTCGTCGGTGAGCGGTGGTCGATCAGCGGTGAGTCGTCAGCCGAGTGGATCGTGAGCGGTGGTGGAGTCCCGAGTGGTCGTCAACGGTCGTCAAACAGGGTCGTCGGTGAGCGATTGGTGGTCAACGGTGGTGGAATCCAACGGTCGTCCAAAGGGGTCGGTCGTGGGCGGTGATTGCTGACCGGTGGCGACTCGTCAAGGCGGCTGCGCGAGACCTCGACTTCGGAAGGTCATATCTCCTTCGTTTGAACTCCGATTTGGGTGTTCTTGGACTCTATGGAAAGCTCATTGAGTCAAGAATCCATCCATATGCCTGAGGGATATATTAGATGTCAGACCAAGGTATCAAATTGAGCTCGTCACTTCAGTGCAGCTCGTCGATCAGGTCGACTCATCGAGGCGTATTTGCGCTGACCTCGACCGGTCATATCTCCTTCGTCACGAACTCCGATTTGGGTGTTCTTGGACTCTATGGAAAGCCCATTGAGTCAAGAATCATCCATATGCCTGAAAGAAGATATTAGATGTCAGACCCAGGTGTTAGACTGAGCTCGTCACTTCAGTGCAGCTCGTCGATCCGAATCGACTAAATCGAGAGCGGCTGCGCATGACCTCCAACCGGAAGGTCATATCTCGCCGTTTGAACTCGTTTGGGTGTTCTTGGACTCTATGGAAGCCATTGAGTCAAGTATTCATCAATGAACAGCTTGATAAGATTGGAACTCATATATTAGTTCCAGAAAACACGGAAAACAGTAGGCAGTACAATTAACCATAGTTATTTGTATTATGAGCGCCTATTATGAATTCATAAATAGCTCATAAGTATACGATTAATAAGCATAATTATTTATGCATATAATGAAGTATGAAAAATGTAAAGATATGAATAACTGATTGTATATATATCTCATATGATTACCGAATGACAATAATTATTCGGGAATATGAGATATATACTGAACATAAAATACATATTGATTGTCTGCTTAGAACCTGGTAGAGGGATAGATGGGCATGCCTATTAGGAAGAATAAGTCTGCAGCATATCAGTTATATTCGAATCGGGACCCGTTTGGGTGCCAGCATAGATCCCGTTTGGATCAGGTGGCCACAGAAAGGAGTCACCTGACGCCTCAGGGCCCTCATGGAATAGGTCCTTTGTCTCGGGCCGGTGATGATACCTTCGGGTATAATATATTACAGCGCCCTACGGGCCCTCATGGATCCTTTGTTTCATACAGTGAATATACTTTCTCGGGTCCTCATGGATTATAGTATTCCTGTATCCCTCCTAAGGTTTATACGAGACATGAAACATAAAGAAAATAGCCAGGTATATGCAAGGGAAATAGAGAATATATGGGAAGCATACTTGCTATGTGATGATAGTATCTGATTACAAGAACAGAAGTAAAAAGTACAAGATTACATGAAAAGTATACGGGAAGATGATATAGTAGGCTGAGTTGCCAAAAGTATATATATATATATGAGAAATGATAAGAGAGTACCTTAAATGTTATATGTGTTATATGCTGATTGTATAAAGTGTGGTGACATAATAGAGGTCATTCATGTGTATTAATTCCACTGACGTAAAGCTTAGCACGGGTCTTCAATCAGGTGTAGGTACGAGAAGAAACCGGAGGACGGGACAAGCCCACATCAGCAGTCAAGGCCACACATCATGGGGTGCCTTGGAAGACCTTTAGGTCTAATTTTGTATATAAATTTTGTAAACCAATGTAAATATTATTGCATGTTGAACATTTCCATATTTGGAGCTTGTATATATATATTTTGTAATCATACGAATGTAATACAAGTTAATTGTTTAACATTATATGATTATGCAAGTGTAAAGGTTATAAGTATGATAAAAAGAGTGACCCTCACTTGACATCCTATGCCGAGTTGGGCGTCACAGTTTAGTGGTATCAGAGCATCCCGGATTTGGTTCGGACCCGCCAATCGGGTCGGATCGGAGAAAGGGTGTGACACACCAAATTTGTGTTTTGCAGGTTTTGAATGCAAAAGAAGCAAATCCAACAAAAAAAGAAAAGAAAAATTGGCTAAGGCAGAAATATCGCAACATAATTTCAAGATAACCAGCAGAGCCATGTCGTAACAAGAAATGATATGTCGTAACAAGAAATGATATGTCGCAACAAAGAAGAAGTTGAACTCAAGTTATAAGTGAAGATTGTTGTGAAATTGTACAACTTTGTCACAACAGAATATGAGAAGAACTGAATGATAAATGTTACAACAAAGAAGTGAATGTTTCTTTATAGTGGGAATCAAAAGACAAAACTTTGTCGCAACATTCCTTACTTTGTCGCAACATTGTTCCAAGAAAATGGCAGCAGAGATATGTCGTGACATTGTTCCAAGCAAATGGTATCATAGATATGTCGTGACATTGTTCCAAGCAAATGGTAGCAGAGATATGTCACGACATTTACAACTATGTCATGACATAGAGAGCTGAAGAGAGAAGAATGAATGTCGTGACAAGAGAAGGCTATGTCGAGACAAAGAATGGCAGAGTAATGAGACAAGTCAAGACAAGTTGGTCGCGACAAAGGTCTTTTATGTTATGACAAACATTTCAGCAAATGACAAGAACAAGGCAAGAAGTATGTCGCGACATTTTCAAAGTATGTCGCGACATAAAGTTCAGAAGGCAACATAGCAAGGCAAGAAGGCTATGTTGCGACAGAGAAGTTTTATGTCGTGACAATCATAACATAATGCTGAGAAGGAATTTTGTCGCGACATGGGAAGTTATTGTCGCTAAAAAGGTTCAAAAGAACCACAAAAAGGATGTCGCGACATTCCAAACTTACGTCATGACATAAAACAAAGCTGAAGGTTGAGAAACTCTATCACGACGCAGAAATTCTATGTCGCGACACAATCAAGAGCAGCAAGAAGGAAGCTTTGCCATGACAAAGCTTTTATTGTCACGAGATATCATTCAAGTATTCAAGCTGCAAGGCACTAAAGAAATGTTGTGATGCAAGACACTCATGTCGCGATAATTACAAGACAAATTCAACATAACTCTGTCGCAACATTTTCAAACTATGTAGCGACATAATTCCAGAAAAATGGCACAGAAGACTGTTGCGATAGAACACTACAAGCCACGACAAAGCTAGAGGACAAAGATGACAACTATGTCCCGACAAAGCCACTTACTAGTCCAATTTTTGGGGATCCACAATTTCATCCTCGAAGTGCGACCCATCATTTGAAAATCTATGAATAGAAGCACCAAGGGCATTGTGCGTAGCTTCCACCAAACCTAGAACTTCTGAATAGCTAGAGACTCCTTTTTATATATTTTTTTTAAAAAAAATTTCTTTTATTTCTTTTCTGTCAATTTTGTTTTAGTTTAGCTTTTTAGTTAGTTTTTCTTGGATTTGAACAGTGATCTGGTGCGAAGTTTCGAGTTGGTTTCATTGTAAAATTTTAGTTTTCATTACTGTCTGATTTGAATGGAATTTAGAAATTTTTTGAGTTCATTTATTTCGGTTTTTGCAATCTCAGTGAATTTTCTTGATTAGTTAGTCATTGTTATTTGTAATCCAGTTTTGAAAGACTGTGCTGCCTCTGGGAATGGAATCGATGTTAATTATTGTTTTCTGCGTAACTTGAAAGAACGTCATAGTTAGAAATCTTGAATTTATTTAATTGGTGTTGTTCTAGAAATTAATTGTTCATAATATTAGTAGCATGTACCCAAAAAAGGACTGTATCTTGCTCTGATTTCCAGGAGGCCCTCTAAGTGACATAGAGATCAAGAATCCTAAGAGTATGGAGCAGTTACTTGGGGGTATGATAGACTAATATTATGAAACTAATGAACTCTGAAAGATTACTTTGATAGATCACTAATTTTGTGAAACCCCGAGAAAATCTAATTTTCTGAAAAATGGTAAAATGGTAATTTCGGTCAAAATCCGAAATTTTTCTAGATCTCGGATGATGAAACAGACTTCACCGTTGGAATCGTCTAACGTCGGCTACCCGCATTCGAATTTTTGTCGAAGTGCAGGACAATCGAATTTCCGCGTTTTCAAGGTACTTAGGGTGTTAGGTGTCTTAAAACGGCTTGTGAGAGACATGTGATGTGACAAAAGTCACCTATTACATGTACCCATGTGACTCATATTGCTTGATTAGTGAGATGATGGAGATGAATGGCTTAGATTAAGCCATGTGTCAAAAATCAAAATGAAGGGACAAGGATGGAAATTTTGAAAAGTTTAAATTAATAAGACCAAAAGGAATAGTCTTCATCTTCTCCAAATTGGGAGAAAACGTGCAGTAAGTGTGGGTTTCAGATTTTAGAGAGAGAAAGAGTGACTTCTCTCTAGATTTCCCGGCTTCAGTTTGTCGGTTCTTGTCGAGCAAAAAGAAGCAAAGTTTGTTCTCTGTGACAAGAAGAGCTACGCGTGAGCCTGCCGTTTTGTGGGTTCAACAACTCCAAGAGGTAGGGATCTTTTTCCTGCTTGGTTTATTCTTTGGCTAAGAGCCATTTTATGGATGGGGATTTGTTGAGGCCTGAATTAGGCGTGTTTTGATCTGAAACCTTTGAGCAAGTGAAGAAATCCCCTACTTGTGTGGTCGGTGTGCGGTCTCAGGCTCTGGGGTTTCCTTTGTTCACGTGTTTGGTTGTGTGATTTTTGTGTTGTTGGGTGATTCAAAATGAATTACTTGGATTGTTATTAGCCCATGTGAGCTAATTTTGGTGTTATTGATTGTGAATTGAATAACATGATTTATGTGAGTTAAATATGTTAATATACGCATGTAAAATATATTAGCATGAATTGTTTGGAATTGGCATAATGCATTCCATATGCACCGGGGCACCCTAGATGGTAGGTGTGAGTGCATGACATGAAAGAAACTGAAAGAAAAATAAAAACGGTTGTGAAAGGAATTTCAAGGAAGATTTTCTAAATTGCCTTGGAGAGTGGTCAACCAGTTCATCTCGGAGGACCAGCGGTATTCGGAAAAATGATCCGGCAATTACGCCTCGGAGAAGTAGTCGATATCTTGCAAAACTTCGGTAGTAAGTTTTTCGAGAACAAAAAGCTTTTATTTTGCTTGTGTTTTGCTCTCGCGTTGGCTTAGGCATGTGTGAAGTCGATGAGGGCTGAGACATGGGATTGGGCATGTAAACATTCAAGTAGGATCATGTATTTGCTTGAGTGTGTTTGGTTGCCATGACATGTGCACTTTGGTGGGGAGTAACCCATGTAGGAAATTATCACTACTGGCATTTCTCACCTTGTCGAGGGATCATATTTCAGGTACATGGAGTGTACAGGAGGACAGCGCTCACTATAGGTCGCGTTTTAGAAGAAAGTCGGATTGTGGCTTTGGTATTCATTTTGTATAACATGTATTAGAATTGTAAATTTTAATATATGTTTGAATTAAGAGTGATTTATTAACTCTTGAACCATGTAATATAGTTGATATATATTTTGTGAGTATTGATGCATGGGCACAAGTGGCCATTTTACTCGCATGTGGACCTGTTGTGGTCGTTGTAAAATGTTGGGACAGGTTGTATTTTAGTCAGGCTCCTTACAAAGGAGACTCACCTAATTTCCGTGGTGGTGTCGGGTTGCAGACATCCATGGCAAATGTCCGTGAGTTGACGGGTTGTCGCGGACCCCCGAGGAAATGGGGCGTCAAATTCTCATGGTTTGAGGATCATTGGATGGTGTATCAATTTAATTGATCGGTATTTCAGTCGATGGGATCTTGATCCCGTGTTAGCAGAGATCTAATCCAGGAGATAGAGAATTTTATCATATTTGAAGGAGGAGATACCAATTAGATTGAAGAAGGTTTGCATTATCTTGTCTATGGGGGAAAAAATTCTTTAGTCCTAAGAATTGAGTGAAGTGTTTGGAAAGGAAAAATACCCAGATCTTGAAGAGGATTTTTGATCTACAGTAGTGATTAAACTCATGTATGCAGGAACATGGGATCTCTAATTAGTGAAATGTATGGTGTGTGGAGGAATCAAACTATACTACCTTGCATCTTTGACAAGTTCAGATTTCAAACTAATGGCTGAACTATGTTATAAAATGATGCAGAAATTGATAATTGTACATTGATCTATTTCCCAGTGTTAACTTCACTCCATGAACTTTCCAATCCAATTATTTTGAATTCTTTATTGATAGTTATAGAATTTTAATTAGTCTTACTTCCTTTAGTTTAACAAAGCACTTTTAAACTTTGGAGTTCAAATATAGTAAGGATCTTGAGTAGATAGGGTAATTGATCTTTAGATTTCTCATCAATCCTGCATTAGAACGATATTTGCATAATCCACTTTTATTACTTGTACTTGAGCCTGTACACTTGAGATCCCGGAGACAAAACAAAATTTTTAAATGAAACCTACTCCTCTGAGCGGACAACATATTTTATATGATCCTAACAAGTTTTTGGCGTCGTTAATGGGGACTGAACATAGTCTTGGGTAGCAGTGCTAAGAATGAGTTGATCACATCTTTTGGTCCATTAACAAGTTTTTAGCGTCGTTTCTAGGGATTAGAGAATAGTCTTTGGTAGCAGTGTCAGTAACTTGGTCTTCAAGGGAAATGGTCTAATAAAGTTGATGATCTTTTGGTCTTAACAGTAGCCTATCGAACACGTCACACTCGATTGGGGACTCATCACTAGTTTGGTTGAGATGGCATCATGAGACCTACATGTCATTTATCGATTTGAGAATGTGATCGCATTACAAGATGTTGCTATCATCCTGGGCGTCCGTGTCCATGGACCACTAATCACTAGCACATGTGACTTCGATGTGTCGTCGCTATGTCAAGAGCTTCTCATTGCGATCCTATCATTGGCTAAGCTTAGAAGATCTGCTATCTCGTGTGATAGTTGTCTCGCGATTTGCCGAATCCACCCGTAGGCCTTGATGAGGTGAGATTAGAGCGCGTGCATGTGGTTTCATCCTAGCATTGCTAGAATCCTTTCTATTTGGCAAACCGAAGGGTCAGCATGTCCACACTGTTTCTCCACTCATGAGTTTGACGTGGACATCTACTTATAGTTAGGGTAGTGCAGTTCTAACACACTTATACTGGGAGTTATTCCGAGTAATCTACAATCGTGTTACTGAGATTGTTGATTATATGACATTGTTACAGGTATTGATATATATATTTTTTTAAAAGACACATATAAAAGTCAATAATTAATATGCTAATATTGAATTGTTTTTTATCCAGCTCTGGTCTTGGGAGAGACTCCATGTGGGGCGATCTCATTTTGGCCGACCACCAGCACCTCCAGTCGCTTAGTACTTACATGATGATGCATATGCGAGTTAGTGGAACATAGTTGAAGTGCACAACATGGATTATCGGTTGAACGAGCTTGAGCTGGCTGGTGATCCATTAAGGTTTCAATGGAGTACTTTATCATGGGAGGGCATAACCCATTTGAATTGTGCTTACCTTATATTCTGATACTAGTTGGATGCACATACTCATGATCATGTTATTGTATATTAATCTACATTATTTTTAGTCATATTCATAATAACATTAATTTAGTCATATTCACATTGATGTAGCATGGATATTTGTAGGTGTTATGGGATCCATACAGCCGAGGAGAGTCTATTGCCCATCTACGATATATGTCTAGCTGATTAAGATATTTGGCGGACGATATCACCACTCATCTACTTTGATATTGTAGAGTGGCATCATCTCGAGCAAGTCTTCCGTTGGTTCGAGCTTCATTAGGGGATACCTCCATCTTGCTCGACAGAGTAAGAGCTACATTCAGTTGACATACGAGAATGCCCTAAGTATGATTGGGAGACGTATCATGCACTGTATATGTTGCCTTATGGGCTACGCGTGCAGAGAGGATTGTCACATCACCTCCTACCGCTGGTATTATGGACTTCCATGATCCATATATGGAGTGGTATTGACATATTACACAATGTTTGATCACACAACCACTCAGGGTAATGAGGTATCATAATACAACCGTAACATCCCACTTATTCATACCACCCAAGTATCCCACACCACCCTCGAGACTTTCATACCACCCAAGTATTCCACATCACTCCTTGAGATTTTCATACCACTTGAGTATTCCACACCACCCCTCGAGACTTTCGCTCCACATGTCATCCCACCATTAATACCCACATCTCTAGCCTTAGTGGCCACATGTTTACCATCTACGACCTCACCATCACTTGCATTGCCTCCCATTAATGAGACCATGATTGACCTTGTTTCAAACTTGGGTGCATGCCCCTCTAAGCGACCTTCTCGTACTCACCACGCCAATTCGACACCATTAGCTCCCTTAGCTCCATCAGCTCAATTTGATATTGCATTGCCCACATGGATAAATACAGGTATTGTGTTAGGCGTCTGAAAGAAAATCTCATGACTCACGGTGTTATTGATATCTATTTATATTTGTATTACTTTGTGCATATATTTATATGATTTGGTTTATATAAATATGAAATGATCCATTGTTATGTATTGGTCTTAATTTGGATGCAATTGGGTTAATTTGGATGAATTGGTTGTAATGCAGGTGTAGTGACTTGGTTGTAATTTGGATAGGTGTGGGTTAATTTGGATGAAATGGTTGTAATGAAGGTGTAATGAATTGGTTGTATTTTGGATAAGTGTAATGACTTGGTTGTAATTTGGATATGTGTAATTGGTTGTAATTTGAATAGGTATAGGTTAATTTGGATGAAATGGTTGTAATGTAGGTGTAATGAATTGGTTGTATTTTGGATAAGTGTAATGACTTGGTTGTAATTTGGATAGGTGTAATTGGTTGTAATTTGAATAGGTATAGGTTAATTTGGATGAAATGGTTGTAATGTAGGTGTAATGAATTGGTTGTATTTTGGATAGGTGTAATTTTGATGCAAGTGGGTTAATTTAGATGAAATTGTTGTAATACAGGCATAATGAATTGGTTGTATTTTGGATATATGTAATTAGTTGTAATTTGGATAGTTGTAATTTCAAATCAGCATTTTTTAGCAAAATACCAATGTCGTAGTCAGTGACCATAACATTAGTTTTATGGATAATGCTGCAGTCAGTAGCTATGAGATTATATTGAAATTTTTTTATGTGAATGCCACAGTCAGTGACTGTGGAATTGTAATTTTTTTAAAATTCAATGACGTAGTCAGTAACTACGATATTAACTTAAAAACAATTACAATGTTGTAGTCACTGATTTCGGCATTGTTGATGTGTATGCCGACGTGGCTAGGACGTACTAGTTTGGGCATTATTTTCATTTCCAACCTATATTAGTAAATTTTTTTAAATAACCTAAATATGTCCAAAACTCGGAAGTGAGGCTATTTACAAATTGTAGTTATTCTTTCCTTCCTACAAGAATAATTCTTACCCTAAATGTATAAGGATTGGGTGTGCGTCCAAAGTCCCATATCGATTAGGAATGAGAATGATTACGAGTTGATAAACATTAACAACATCCAATTGGTATGAAGCAGTTTAAGGGATAAGCCAAAAAACAAAACCATGAGGGTCTCATACCCAAAGAGGATAATATCATATCATTGTGGAGGAAAGGGTTTATGAGGTTTCTCAATAAGTGGTATTAGAGTCGGGTTCAGGTTTAACCGTGTGGGTGGATGCCAAATAAAATGGTGTGGTGAGCCTCTGACATGTGGTGTTTCATGTAAGAAAATCTTAATTTGAGATAAGGCTCAGTTAAACTTTGTTCGAAAGGAGAATTATTGAGTGTAATTAACATTCAATATTCAATTGGTATGAGGAAGTAGTAGATCTAAAATGGACAATATATATAATGTCTAAGGAAGAAAGGACCATATATAAGGTTTCCAAGTTAAGCATATCATGACTTGGAACTTAGAAAAGCTCATATTATTACGCAAACCCTATTTATATGTTATGGGATAGGAATGTAATAGGAGGCAGTGACTTCGAGAAATATTCTAAAGTCAACTAAATCTCTTTCCGTGTCGAGATTATATCAATTTTTTTTATGTCAAAGTATACGATCTCCAAGTAACAGGTGGCGCCTACGAACGAGACTTGAATATATATATATATATATGATGGGGTTTGAAAAATAGGCGTGTGAGCCTGCTACATGGAGCCCGAAGGAGAGGCAGGCCCTATAAAACACCCAAGCCCTAGCGTCGGCCCAAAACGAAAGCCCAGTCCACTCGCCTCAAAGGCCGATGATATGGATAATTGGGAAGGCTCACATCCTGCCAATCAGACTAAATCTCACGATAAAGGGAAACGGGATAATTCACCAGTAATATATTATCCTGCCAAATCGATCAAATCTCACTAAAAGGAAGAGGATAATTCTCAATAAACTATTCCTTCAATATCTCTTTCTAAAATCCGATAAAGGCAATAAATATCATCCAATGGGAAAGAATCTTTACTACTCGAGTGGGAATAATATACACTACCCTTCTCATCTGAGGCCACCGGCGACAGAGGGACGCACTCTTAGACGCATGCTCATATGCAGCACGTCGCCCTCTGCGTCTCTCTTTTCTCTCGAGGAAAGAGCCGAGACTTAGGCACTCAGACGGCCACGGGCATAGCCCTCGCCGACCCCACTTCTTCTTTGTTTTCAGGAGGAGTGCTACGACCCAGGTTTACTGATTGATTATTCACGTGATCATACTTCAGCCCAGGGCGATCAGGCGCGCATCTAGCCCACAAACAGACCGAGGGTCGGCTCAGCGACCCCACACGCTCGGCCCGGTTCGGTTGAAAAAAGCATCATCGATTGGCGCGAATGCGTAGGAGCGACATTTCTGTACAAATATCGCGATTTCGATTCACGATGGTATCAACAAGGAACACAAGCGGGAACGCGCCAATCCGCCAAGGATCTGGGATAATAAACAAACGCGAACCCGGCCTACCGGCACATTAGAAGCGATACCAGCTAACCTGAGCGAGGTGGAGGCGCTCAGCCTCAGACCGGCGCGATAGAAGAGTTAGAGCAACACGGTGGATGCAAGCGCCCGCGGGAACCGCAGTGAGTTCGGGAAGGTCACAACTTCCCTCCTCATGAAGGACAACTAGCTCCTACAGTAGCAGAAGTCCAGCAAAGGCGAACCAGAGATCTTGGTGGATCCGTGAGCGATCAAACCGGCCGCTTAAATACCGCGCGAGTTTGATTGCGCACTAGAAGGAAACAGAGAATATCCAAAGTATAAACTCCATAGCAATGAAGCTGCCATCTATAAGAAGGCCAAAGCACTCGGAAATTCGCGCAAACGCTTCAAATTCTCTGCCAATCAGCATTAAAGAAGCTCGCACCTTTCCAAAAAAGTCAGAAGTCGAATGGCCGCATGCAGCAGCTCACTTTGACGAGTTCGTCTACTCGAGGCAGGTCACGCTACCTGAGGAGTCAGATCAGACTCGGCTCAATCGCCACTCGGCTACAACGCCACTCGGCTACATCGCCGCTCGGCTACATCGCCACTCGGCTCAATCGCCACTCGGCTCAATCGCCACTCGGCTCAATCGCCCCTCGGCTCTGGCCATGCTCGGCTCGATGCGCCACTCGGCTCTGACGCCACTCGGCTGTCGCCACTCGGCTCAAACGCCGCTCGGCTCAAGCGCCATAAGCCATCGCCACTCGGCTCAATCGCCACTCGGCTCAATCGCCACTCGGCTACATACGCCACTCGCTCAATCGCCCTTGGCTCCAATCGCCACTGTTTCACATCGCCACTTTCGAATTTGAATGTCGCCACCGGCTACATCGCCACTCGACTACGCCAGCCGCACTCGGCAGGCACAAGGCCCACGGCGTCGGGAGCCCGGTTGCTCACTTTGGCGAAATCTCACCTGCGCACAGGCCACGGCGCCTCAAGAGTCGGACCCATTTCAGGCTACACCGCCACCCAGGCCACGGGCCGAGCCATGTTGCTCAATTTGTGAGCCCGTCTACTTTGCCCACGAGTCCACGCTACCTAAAAGTCGGATCCTTTCATTTACCACGCCTTGGCCTGGCCTTTCGAGCCCACTATTTGCTCAATTTGAAGAGCCCGTCTACTCTACACAGGTCACGCTACCTAAGGAGTCAGATCCGCTCAGGCTACATTGCCACCAAGGCCACAGCGCCCGGAGCCACGCTGCTCAATTCGACGAGCCCGTCTACTCTGCACAGGTCACGCTACCTAAGGAGTCAGATCCGCTCGGCTACACGCGCCGCAAGGCCCACGGCGCGGGCCCGCTGCTCAATTTGAAGAGCCCGTCTACTCTACGGTCGCTACCCTAAGAGTCGGATCACTTCGGTACATTGCCGCTGAGGCCACGGCGCCGAGCCACGGCGCCGGTCGTGAGCGCGTCACCTGCGCACAGTCACGCTGCACGGTCGAGATCCGCTCGAGGCTACATTGCCATCAAGGCCGCCCGGGAGGCCCAGTTACTCACTTTAGCGAGCTCATCTGCTGCCGCGGGCCGCGCGCCGCCGGGGAGTCGGGGCCCGGCTCGGGCTACCTCGCCGTCGGCAGGCACAGGCCTGATGCCGAGGCCCGATTGCTCACTCACGGCGAGCTCTTCCGCCAGTTCGAGACGGATGAGCTCCTACTATTAACTTTGGCGGAGCCCCTTCACTACGCGAAGCAGGCGAGCCCTTCTCTGATTCCTATTGGCGAGCCCTTCCACTTTGCATCGGACCAGACGGGCTCCTTCCTACTATTCACATTTACGAGCCCTTCACTGCACATCGGACGAGACGGGCTCCACTCCCTCACAATTCATATTGTGAGGCTCATCCCTCCACTTTCCCGGATGGGCGAGCCCCTACAATACATTGGCAGGCGCTATGGACTTGAAGCAGGCGGGCTCCCTCCTACTATTCTGAGCGCTCTTTGCGCTCCAGACGGACGGGCTCCCTTACGTGCAATTCATATTGTGAGAGTTCATCCCTCAGCCAGATGGGCCGAGCCTATCTACATGGGCCGAGCTCTTCCCAGCAGCTCTACTTGACGAGCTCCTATTATCTACGGGCGAGCTCTTCTGGCTTGATCCTACAGCGAGCTCTTCAGCGGCTACACTGACTCCTCAACGGCTACTTAGCGAGCGCATTATTTATCGACGAGCTCTTACAACGTCTGGCGAGCTCGCCAGCGGCTCATTACGGCAAGCTCTGCGGCGGCTACACTTGGCGAGCTCCCTGGCCATTTACATGGGCGAGCTCGCAGTCTGCATGGCTCTTCCCATGGCTGCACGGCGAGCTCTCTTGCGAGCTCTACTTGGCGGCTCTCTTATTTACACGGACGAGCTCTTACACTTGATCTTCTGGCGAGCTCTTCCCGATATTCGCGGCGAGCTCCCCGCCTCCTACACGGGCGAGCTCTTACAACAGTCTACGGCGAGCTCCCAGCAGCTCTGCAGCGAGCTCTATTATCTACACGAGGCTGACTCTACAGAATGATCCTGCAGGCAGGCTCTTTGGCAGCTCTACTTGACGAGCTCTGTATTGTGAATGAGCTCTTACAGCAGTCTATCGCGAGCACTTCAGTGAGCTACACTGTGAGCTCTTCTCAAACGGCTCCACTGACGAGCTCTATTATCTACATGAGCGAGCTCTTCCCCACGGCTCTACTTAACGAGCTCCCCATTATTTACATGGGCCAGAGCTCTTCGTGTGATCACGTGAGCTCTTCCCAGCGGCTCTACTTGACAGAAACTCCTATTATCTACATGGACGAGCTCTTGCAACAATCTACAGCGAGCTCTTCCAGCGGCTCTACTGTGAGCTCCTCAAGCAGCTCTACTTGGCCAAATACAATATCTACACGGACGAGCTCTTGCAGTCTACACGGCGAGCTCTTCCCGTGACTACATGTGAGCTCATTATTTATGGACGACCTCTTACTGACAATCTACTGAGCTCTTCGGTGGCTACCTTGGCAGGCTCTATTGTGACAGCCACGTCAGGGTGTCGGGTGAGCCTCTTAAGTCAACTGTGGAATTCCTATATGTCCTCGTGTTGCTAGAACACATATATTAAAATAGCCACATGAGGCCCATTACATCCATACTCATAAAACAAATATCTCAACTATATTCTCATAGTTCATGCTTGTTCTACAAAAGCTTTATACATATTTACAAAATATTTGCCAAAGCCACATTTAGGCTTTCTTCTCAAAAACTACCTCTTGATGCGAATCTCACCGGATATTCTGTTGAGATGATAGTGACAAATGATGAAAATTCTCTAGGTTCCACCTAAATGCATGATGTAACATATAACAATCAATGTTCATAATCTTCTCTATATGAAATGTCTACAACATGCATGAGATGCAACCCCTCATGCTTATGACCCAAGTCTGACCAGACTCCCTCACACTTGGAATGCAGCGTGACTAAAACTGTCACCTGTGACTAAACCATTGGACACCCTCAATTTTATTTATCAAAACTGATTTTGATTCTTTTCCTTTATTTTGTGGGCATGGTTTCGAGGGTTTACCGTGGCGCCGCCTTAACTTTTTCAACATTTTCACGAACTTGCATCGTCGGTAATTCATATCCTAGCAAGTAGATAACTGTGGGACTTTCACCACAGGGAAGTCTGACTTACTCCGCCCAAAACATGTAATTTATCATTTTGATCATTTACACACTCGCTGAATCTCTACCTTGGACTTTGTCCCATTTTTCTACTGAGCTCACGACCCACTCACCAACCTTGATGAATAAACCTTACGCACCCACTGGAGCCGGCGATGTGGCCCGGAATTGCATGTGAGTACATGATGCCCGATGCATTTTACCTCATGTTACATGCATGAATAGGCACTACATAGAAACATTTACACACCATGGATAATTATAATTCATACATATAATTTGTCCATGCAAAACATATCAATACATCCTTGACGTACATCGATATCCCATTTTCACACTTAACATGTTATTCGAAACAATGATAACACGCACAATTAGGTCACAAACTTGGGACCACTCAACAGGGTACCTCACGGCCCCTTAGCAAACATGAACCATTTTGGTTCCAATCCTTCTCATCACATCAAACAACCATGATACCTAGAAACTTTCAGTTTCTAATTAAAACCCTAACTTATACAGTCCATGCAACCGGTCATGAATCCATACCCATTAATTCCAAAGCTTGGAACTAATATACATGGCCTCTCATGGCCTCCCATAAGCAACCCCTACCATTATAAAGCCTTTAGGCTAAAAGTAAATCAAGTAGGAAAATATCCTACCTCTTGGAAGTTGAAGAAACTCCCAAAAACCGGAGTCCACGCGTTGTCCTCTTCGTGTAGAACACTTCCCTTCTTGTTTCGAAAGAATCCGACGGCCGAATCTCCTATAAACCTAGAGAGAAGGAAGACTCTCTCTCACTAAAAATGGGAGAACAAACCTGCATCCCTTTTTCCTTTCTTCCTCTCCACGTTTGCCTTTCTTTTCCTCTTTCTCTTTTCTCTTCTCATTTTCTCTTCATTTTCTCCTCATTTCTCTCCATCTTCTCTTTTCTCCTTTGATCCTTTTCTCCTCTTTGGATGAGAATTGACCGTATGGTCAAAAGAAGGAAATTTCCTTCTCCTTTCCTCAAGCCAAGTGTGTGGCTCTCCCTTTTTCCATAATTTTCTTATTTCATAAATCCCTCTTTTATGACATCATCCATCACATGGCTCAATGTGAGCCATGGGATCCCTTTCCCACACATGGCTTAATTGGCAGGCCACTCCTTTTTATGCCAAGTGTCACACTTCTATAGTGCCAGTGGCATCCCTTATCTTGCCATGTCATCCGACCTTGCGCCTCAGCGTGAAATCCCGACCACCTCGAATCCGACTAAATTCGGCCCATTGGTAAGTTAAATTACGAAGGCGGCTTTCAGCGGGAAGAAGTCAGTTTAGATCATCAGAATCTGAAAATTTCGGTTCAATGAAATTTTCTATTTTTACCCTTTTATCCAAAATCTTGGATTTTACAGGGTCTCACACCTATTATCACTGCGGACTGACTCTTACAGCCCAGTCTTCTGACGAACCTTCCAGCGGCTCTACAGCGAGCTCCTCGAAGCAGCTCTACTTAGCGAGCCCCTATTATTTGTAAGACGACTCTTACAGCGGTCTTTGACGAGCTCTTCCCATGACTCTGCGGCGAGCTCCTCGAAAGCGACTACTGCCAGCGAGCTCTATTATTTACATGGAGCGAGCTCTTACAGCAGTCTACTGACGAGCTCTTCTACTTGACTCTACTTGGCGAGCTCCTATTATTTACATGGAATGAGCTCTTACAACAATCTACTGGCAGGCTCTTCGGTAGCTCTGCTTGTGACTCCTATTATCTCTACGGACGAGAGACTCTTACTGCTTGATCTTCGGCGAGCTCTTCCCAGCCGGCTACGACGAGGCTCCTCAAGCGACTCGCCCAGCGAGCCTATTATTTATGGGCGAGCTCTTGCTTGATCTTCCCCGGCGCCGAGCTACACTGTGAGCTCCTCCAAGCAGCTCCACTTGACGAGCTCTGTGACACCCACTGTTTTGGAAGGGCTGACCTCACTACAGCGATCACACGGCGAAACTCTTCCCAATATTTCTACTGTGAGCTCTTCCAACGGCTCTACTTGACGAGGCTCACAGTATCTACACGGACGAGCTCTTCTGTGAGTCTTCTGGCGAGCTCTTCCCAATAGCTCTACTTGACCAGGCTCTATTATCTGCAGATGAGCTCTTGTGATGCAGCGAGCTCTTGCATGGCTACACTTGTGAGCTCCCAGTATCTACATCGGGCCAGGCTCTTACGACAATCTGCAGCGAGCTCTTCCCAGCGGCTCTACTTGATGAGCTCCTAGTATTTATGGACCGGCTCTTACAGCAGTCTATCGAAGCGAGCACTTCCCGGTAGCTACACTGGCGAGCTCTTCTCAGCGGCTGCTTTGACGAGCTCCACTCCAGGCAGCTGCTCGAGCTCTATTATCTACATGAACGAGCTCTTCCCAACAGCTCTACTTGACGAGCTTCTATTATTTACATGGACGAGCTCTTACAACAGTCTACTGTGAGCTCTTCCCATGACTCTGCTTGGCTGAGCTCCTGTGCTCACATGGGCCAGGCTCTTGACTGATCTACTGGCAGGCTCTTCGCTGACTCTGAGCTCCTCAAGCGGCTACTGCCCGACGAGCTCTGTATTTACATGGACGAGCTCCTTTGCTTGGTCTACGTGAGCTCTTGTGATCCACAGCCCAGGCTCTTCCCGGCAACTCTGCACGACAGAGCTCCTCCCAGCTGACCTATATCGCGAGCTCTATTATTTACATGGGGCCGAGCTCTTACAGCGGTCACCCACGACAAGCTCCTCGAAAACATTCACTTTGGCGAAGAGCTCTTTCACCTCAAGTTCACATGGGCCAGGCTGCACTCAGCGATTCTCTTCGCGAGAGAGCTCTTCCTCGATTCACATGGACGAGCTCTACCCAACAATTCGCTTTGACTAGCCCTTCACTGCACTTCAAACGGACGGGCTCCTTCCTACTATTCACATTGACGAGCCCTTCACTGCACATCGGACAGACGGGCTCCATCCTACAATTCATATTGACGAAGTTCTTCCCTCGATAAGACGAGTTCCCTTGTTCATCTGGCAGAGCCACCTGCTTGCCCTTCGGATGGGCGAGCTCCTGCTTACTATTTTTCATTGGCAGGCTCTTCCCGTGATTTCAGCATGTGGGCGAGCTCCTACTGAACGTGGCGAGCCCTTCTGTAGTCCCCAATAACGAGCTCTTCCCAAGTTCGCAGTGACGAGCTCTTCCCATCAATACCATGGACCAGCTCTACTCGGTGTTCACTTTGACGGAGTTCGTCTACTCCCGGGCGGGGAGTCACGCTACGGTCGGTCGACTTCGGCTGTCCTTGCTCGGCTGTCCTTGCTTGGGCTGTCGCCCGCGCTGCTGCATCGCCCTTTCGGCTACATCGCCACTCGGCTCAATCGCCACTCGGCTGCATCGCCACTCGGCTCAATCGCCACTCAGCCACATCGCCACTCGGCTCAATCGCCGCTCGGCTACAACGCCACTCGGCTCAATCGCCCACTTTCAGTACATCGCCACTCGCTCGATCGCCCTCGGCTGTTGCGCTGCGACTCAGTCGCCCTTTATTTCCCCATCGCCACCGGCTCAATCGCCACTCGGCTACATCGCCACTCGGCTCAATCGCCACTCACTTCCTAACGCCACTCGGCTCAATCGCCACTCGGCTCAATGTCGCCCACTCGACCCCCGCCACTCGCTCGATCGCCCTTGGCTACATCGCCACTCGGTTCAATCGCCACTTTCGGTACCTGCGCCACCTCGGCTCAATCGCCACTCGGCTGCGCCCTCATTTCCAGTGCACCCTTGGCTACATGCCACTCGGCTACATCGCCACTTTCGGGTGCAGACGCCACCAAGGCCCGCAGCGCCGAGCGAGTAATTCGTATTGACCAGGCTCGTCACTACTCGCATTGGCGAGCTCTTCCCATGATTCCTATTGACCGAGCTCTTCCCGAGTTCGCACTACTTGAGCTCTTCCCAAGTTAACACTAACAAGCTCTTCCCATCAATACACATGGGCGGACTACCTCAGTATTCTGTGACGAGCTCTTCCCGCTGGATCGCGAGGAGGGCCAGGCTGCCCACCTACTTGCATTGACGACCTCGGCGAAGCGGGTCATGCGTGAGGAATCAATTCGGCTCATGCAAGTCGATGGTGGAGATCGGCAACAGCGCCTTGCGACCTCGGCCAAAGTCGTCTGACCTAGGAATCGGTCGACTCGAACAAGCTAGCCCGCGAAGCCACAGCGACTGCGGTTGGCGAGCTTAATTTCTCGACTCAGGCAGCTCGATTTAGGCCGGTCGGTTCGAGGAGCATAGGAGCTGGTCGAGGAGGATATTTGCGAAGGAAATGGCGCGAGAACCAAGGTCATCATTATCACCCGGACATAAGGCGGCAATGAAGCCCTAACTAATCAGCCCAGAGGCTGACATTAAATCACACCAGATACAAGAAGCGATATAGCCCTTGCCCAGCACAGTTACCGCGAGAAGTTGGGCAGCCCGATGGGTTTGAAAAATAGGCGCCTGAGGCACACTCACTAGGCGAAAGGAGGCAAGCCACATAAAACACCCGAGCCCTAAGCGTCGGCCCCAACCCAGAAAGCGAGTCCGCTCGCCTGAAAGTAGGTGATATGGATAATTGGGAAGGCTCACATCCTGCCAAATCGACCCAAATCTCTGATAAAGGAAGCAGGGATAATTCTCGATAATATATTATCTTGCAAAATCGATCAAATCTCCTTTAAAAGGAAGGAGGATAATTCTCGATAAACTATTCCTTGATATCTCTTCTTTTCTAAAATCCGATAAAAGCGATAAATATCCCATCCAATGGAAAGAATCTTCCTACCTCAAATTGGGAATAATATCTGTTATAAATACAGTGGCTTTGTGGTGAAAGGGGCCCAGCTCAAAAGCCAGCGTACTTTCGTATACGCGCATTCGTACTTACAAGCGTCCTGCTTTTCTCTCAGAAAAGCGGCGCCCAGGCATCAGATGTACGGGCATAGCCCTCGTAGGCCCCCCTTCTTCTTTGTTTTGCGGAGTCGCTACGACCCGAGTTTGCGGTCAGTGTGCGGCCAGTCATACTTGACCCAGACGATCGGACGCACGCATCCTAGCCCACAAACAATGAGGTCAGTTCAGCGACACGCCGCCTTTCCAGTCGATTAGGTTGAAAAAGCGTAAATCGATATATATATATATATATATATATATATATATGCTATATATATATATATACTATATATATATATATATATAAAGAGAAAGAGAGAGGGGGGACATATGGTTGAACCAAGTTAGTTTATAAGTTTTAATCATTCAACGGGCATGACATGAGCTGTAGCCAGGCCTCACTCCATCCCTTTTTTTTTTGGTTCTTTTTATTGAAGTCTAAAATAATAGAAATTACAAGTTTTAATCATTCTACAGGCATGACATGAGCTGTAGTCAGGCCTCATTCCATCCCTCTTTTTTTTTTCGTTCTTTTTATTGAAGTCTAAATAATAGAAAAATATGACACGATCACAGAGAGGATTTTTCAACACCTTTAAATAATCCCACTAACACATCACATTCAGTTTTAGTGTAACTCCATTAATTTACTGAAAGTGGGGTCAAGGCGGCAATTGCCATAGGGCAGGAATGCGGAAATGATTAGAGTTTTCCGGTCAGACTATTGCATGATATATATATACAGCCATTGTAATTGGCATTTGGACATTGCAATATGGCAGCATCCCCACAGTTACAAATTAATTTGTTCATTCGTGTATGAAATATGAACATGTGAGTCGTTCCTTGTGCACATGTCTGTTCTTTTGGTTAATGAGAAAGCCATGAATGAACCAATGTCAATCATAATAAGTCCCATAATTAATACTCTCATAGAGCAGCTATTGTCCTTGATCAAATCCTCGGACGAGAGTTTCTTCATGTGCAGCTTCAAGGACGAACTACAAAGCTTTCAAAAGCACCTTGACCCCTATCGAGCCGAGCTTATAGATGAGAGGGAAATTGCAACAGACGGACCAATCTTAAGAGATATTGGCTGGGGGAGCTCCAAGATGTAGCTTCTGATGCACAAGACATGTTGGGCACTTTTTCAAGCAGTATTTACTGGTGGAGTAGAAGAAAGAAACAGCAGCAGCTGCAGGTATGTGCGAGTAAAGCTTCCAATTTTCAACATGATGCTGCCCTTAAAATTAAGTGTTTTAAGCTAGACTAGATAGGATTATGAAACAAGAAACAGAAAGGTAAAATTTGGGTGTGTTGGGAGGCCAAAGCTCCCACATCTGCCTGTGTGCCAACCAGCTTTGTCTGTGGCAGCTGGATATGATGTTTGCGGCAGGGAGAGCGACAAAAATGAGATAGCGAAGATGCTGCTATCCTCCGATGACAGAGGGGAAAGAAACAACTTCTCTGTCATTCCCATCATTGGCATGGGTGGTTTGGGCAAGACAACTCTTGCTCAGCTTGTCTACAAGGACGACAGGGTGATTCAACATTTTGAATTCAGGGTGTGGGTCTGTGTCTCTGTCCATTTTAACCTCACCAGGATTCTTGAAGACATTATAAAGTCTCATAATCCTCACATGAATTATGACCCTGTCCCTGACACCAACCTAGACCCTGCAGGTTTATCCATAAGCTTGCTAGAGTCTCATGTTGTTCATTTGTTGGCCAATAAAAGATTCTTAATTGTTCTAGACGATGTCTGGACTGACAATTATCTTCAATGGGAGCCTCTTGAAAAGCTCTTTAACCAAGGGGGAAGAGGCAGTAGAGTTGTGGTCACCAGTAGAACAAGTAAGGTCTCGGCTATGATGGGCACCAAAGACCCTTATCACTTGGGCCTCCTGCCTGATGATGAATATTGTGGCTCTTCATATAACAACATTTACACCAAGTAAGCCAAGTCAAGTACTGTTAATTTGCAACACACAAGGATTTGGAGAACATTGGTCGGCAGATCGCGGCCAAGTGCAGGGGCCTACCTTTGGCAGTGAAGGCCATGGGAGGTCTCTTGCGTGGTAATATTGATATGGCTTAGATGGAAGATCCTATCAAATGATATATGCAAAGAAGAAAAGCATAATATTCTGCCTGCTCTAAAACTGAGTTATGACCATCTACCTTCCTATCTAAAACAGTGCTTCTCATATTGTTCCTTATTTCCAAAGGGACATGTTTTTGATAAGAAGGAATTGGTCAAGTTATGGATTGCAGAAGATTTTATTCAATCCAGTGGCAGTGGAAGGATAGAAAGGGCAGAGGAAATCGCAAGCCAATATTTCGATGATTTGTTGATGAGGTCTTTCTTCCGGCCTCTAGAAAGTGACAGTAGAGGTATAGCATGCATGATCTTTTCCACGAATTACTTTGCTGGTGTCCGGCACACAGTGCTGCCAAGTGAAAGATGTCAAACAATATTGTCCGATTTCTCAGAAAACTCGTCATCTATCATTGCTCTGCAAAGACATCAAGCAACCGGTTTTCGAAATTCTTAGTAAATCTAAGAAGCTGCGTACTCTTTTATTCCCTAACTCGTGCCTGAAGGGTTTTGGAAACACTGCTGTCCTTGACAGGATGTTCCGAACTGACAGCCATCAGATTGTTGGACCTGAGCTCAAGCACCATCTCAGAACTTCCAGAGTCCATTGAGTTGGAGCTGCTGCGCTACCTCGACCTCTCCAAAACCGAAATCAGACAGCTTCCGGACTCAGTTTACAGCCCTTAGGTACCAAGCCCCTCAAACTGTTGGGATGCCTTTCGCTTTCCTCACTGCCGGTGGACCTAGGGAACCTGATTAACCTGCGACATCTAGAGCTGGATGAAAGGTTCTGGTACAAGTACGCCAATGTGCCGCCAAGAATTGGGAACCTAATTAGTCTGCATAACTTGCATTCATTTCCAGTAGGCTCTGAAGTTGGTTATGGGATTGAAGAGCTAAAGAACATGGCGTACCTTGCAGCAACTTTGCGTATATCAAAGCTGGAAAATGCAGCAGATGCTGGAGAGGCAAAGCTGAGAGAAGGAAATCTTCTTTAAGCTGGTGTTGGAATGGAGCCTTATTGGAGATGTTGATAAGCAAGATGCAGCAGCTCAGGAGAGGGTGCTTGAGGACCTGCAGCCTTACTCAAACCTCAAGGACCTCCAAATTTGCCATTATGCAGGTGCAATATTTCCATCATGGACGAGAGACATGCAACTTCAGAATCTCCTAACTCTTACCTTAAATCAGTGCCTAAAATGCCAAACCCTCTCATTGGACGGGCTACCCCACCTTTAGCAGGTGAAGATTAAAGGTATGAAGGAGTTTCAGGAATGGAAGAAATGGGAAGAATACACTTTACTGACTTCACTAAAGATTAGTAATTGCCCTAGGCTTAAAAGTTAGCCTTCCCATTTTCCTAAACTACAAGGGTTGAAGATCAAAGGTTGTGACTCCCTCAAGGCTCTTGCAATAACCCCATACCTGGAAGTTCTTATACTTACTGAAAATCTTGTTTTGGAAGGTGAAATGAGGTGGATTATTCCTCTCTCAATCTCTTGGAACGAAGTTCTTGTTACCCAGAAAACTGAACTTCCTTACACCAGGCACCAACTGAGAGGCTAGAGATTAGCAGGTGTGAGTCATTGAGAGCCCTCCCACCCCCAGAGAACTCCCAATGTCTTCAGCATTTAACACTGGACACATGTGAGGACGGAACACTAGTGGGGAAAATATCGAAAACCGGTTCTCTCTACTCCTTGGTAATTTCAAGCATCTCAAAAACAATCTCTTTCCCCAAGTGGCACAATTTCCCTTGTCTCAAGGCTTTTCACATCGGCCATTGCAAAGGTCTAGTGTCATTATCCTAAGAAGCAGCACCCTTCAAGGGCTAGACATCCCTTAAGTTATTGTCCATCCAAGGCTGCTCCAAGATTTTGACTTTGCTGGTAGAAAGGCTCCCCACAAGACTTGAATGCTTGACTCTTGGTTCATGCCGGAGCCTTGAGTCTCTTGGTCCTAACGACTTATTGCGGAGTTTGACTTCCCTCAAGGATCTTTACATCGAGGATTGTCCCAAAATCAAGTCCTTTCCTAAGGAAGGTGCCTCTCTTTCCCTTCAACATGTGGTTATTCATGGCTACCCTATACTGATGGAGAGGTGTCGAATTGAGGATGGAGGAGGGGAAGATTGGCCAAAGATCAAGCACATCTCCGACCTAGAGATTAGTTCAAGTAAGGCATACTCAACCCAAGATTTATCAGAACCAATACCAAGCCCGGCAGACACCTAGTTCTTCAGGGGCTAAAATTACTAGACCATCCTCAGGAGCTTGGTATCATCGTGCTTGCATGTTGTAAGGTTAGTAACTAATTATATATCCTCTTCTTGGTAATTACAATATAAAAATATGATGCCACCTAACTATTTGCCAGTAAGTGGTTCACAAAACATATGATGTGACTGCGCTGAGGCAGATGTAAAAGAAATGTAGTAATCTCAACATGGCCTCAACTACAGAAAGGTAGAATTTATATTAATTACTTTTTCTTTGGCTCTCTAGCTCTTGACCGTATATGTGATTTTGAGCGTACAGGATATACAAAACTAGTTTTAACGGTCATGACATCTGATTTGTAGGGCACTGAAGCTGAATGGCAACATGCATGCGCCCTGCTTTTGGAAATGCCAAAAAAGAAACATAGAATGATTGATTCATGGTTTCTCAAAGACAACTGGTTGCATATGTGTATGAAAGTTTAATTATAATAACTCATCATACACATTCTGTGTAAATTTAAATATAACCTACTTGAATAAGCTCCACTTGAACTCTAGGTGTGAATGCATGTAAATGGTTCAGCCATCTCTGTAATTTCCGCACTAGGAAACATATATATCGCTTTTGATGATAAAGGTTATATATGTTTTCTCTCTTTCGGCCGCTTGGGGAGAACTTGTATAGAAAACTGTGTAAAGCTTGACTATCAGAATGCTTATGGATGAAGGCTAGGGAGATTAAAAATTTGGATAATTTCATTCCTTAAGCTTTTAAATATAAAGCTTGACTTCTTTATATAGTTTATTCCAGCTTTTAGTGAATGTATATTATTGCTAAAGAATTAATATCTCCATTGCTTCCTTGTGCATACATGTTTATATATGCTCTTTAAATCCAATCAGAATATAAGAAACGTTTTTGTTCCTCTACCACTGTGCTTCATCTTCTCAGTAAAAACCCATGCAGCAAAGTTTAATTTGTTGACCCCCTAAAGGCATCACTGGTAGTGGGAGAGTGTGAAAGAGAAGGGAAAATATTGCCTGTGGATCTTCGTCGTTGGTGCTGTTCAAGAGGATAAAGTTAGACACCTTGGACAGCCATGTTAGGATGGAAAGTCTGCCAAATTGTAACAATTATTGTTAATTTCATAATTTATCAGAAGAAGCCGGCCATCTTTGAATTCTTCTACCTCTTGTATAGTATTTAATAAATTGAACGCGGTATCATCTACCACAACCCTTTTTATATGTTTTTATTCCCTTTCTATTCCCAATATTTTAGAAAACAATTTTAGTTTTTATTTTCTTTTATTTTATTTTTTTTCATTTTTCTGTAACCACCAAATTCTTTTGTTTTTTTTTTTCTTTCTATTCTTTAAACTCTATCATATATTCTAGGAAATGATCGAAATAGAAAATATGTTTTAGCCCCTTAATTTATGTTTTAGAAACCAAGTCTTACAAGCTATTACAAAAATTGAGTGCTCTACAAGGTTGCAAAAGCTCAAAAAATATTGTAATTAAGGAAAGGTGCTAGAGAATATGATATACATTGTAAACTCAAATCCTATGAATTTAAACTTAAAATAAATAAATAGTTGTTTGTTTAATATATATTATTTTCTTTGAAAATGTTGGGTTTGAGATTGTCCATATCTTCGTCTCAAGTATTCTACAAGAAGATAACTACTTCATAGATTGAGTTTGATGAAGATTTGATGGATTCATCATGAAGTCCCTAGTAGGACCCAAAAATAGTAAGGACTAAGGCAATCATGTGGTGCAGGGACATGCCTAGCTAACTTAGGAAGTCCAAACTAGGGGTAGAGTTGATGTGGTATGCAAGGCAGTCTGCAAGCTTGGAGTCCAGTGCCAGAGACCAATTACCGATAGACTGAATAGTTTAGCGAGAGAATATAGATCAAATCAAAGAAGATCTGAACTTCTGTGTATCAAGCCAGTGAAACAAATTACATTTCTGATACGAATAGGATACTTGAATCATGAGTTTCCTATTTACATTGTGAATAGCTTAAGGAGCAAGGTACATAAAATAGAAGGTAGAGTTGGAGTCATATTAGAATAATGATTGAGCCCTATCAAAACTTCCAAGACTGGTTAGCAAGGCTATAAATTCGGGGCTTTGGAAGTTCTCATAATAGATGTCAGGAGTAGAACTTGAAGAAGAACAAACGAAGTCCAGATGTGTTTAAGAGTCTGGTACAATGCACGGTTAAGTGTGCACGTTAAAGCCTTTCTGCAATATAAAAGATGATGTTCTTTATTTTCTTCATCTTATAGTGATGTAATGTGGGTTATGGGTGTGCAATGTTGTTGTGAGAGGAATGGAGGTAGTTCATTATGAATTCCACTAGGAGTGATTAGGTAGAGAGGGAGTCTTGTACCATATAAAACTAATTTTAAACCTTGAATCATATTAGTGGAAATCCTTGCAATTGGGCATAACCCCGTAGACGTAGGCAATTGTTGAACCACATAAAAGATTGTGTGCCGGTAGTTTTTTCTTTTTTTTTTTTTTTTACATATAATTTATATCTGCTCTGCACATACTCAATCCTATAAGGGGAGTTTGGATGCATCGCATTGAAGTCCGAACTCTCACACAGTCCCAACACCAATAATTATATTCAAGAGCATACACTCATATCTATCAATTGGTATTAGAGCATGTCACTCTAAGTTACTCAGTGAGATCCTAGGTCGCTCTACTTTATTGTGTGTGAATTTTAGATGGATCAAATGAAGAACGGGATGTCCATAGAATGCCCTTGACTTCTTAATGGTGGAAACTATGCTTATTGGAAGATACACATGAGTACTCTCATCAAATCACTAGGAATGAAGGTATGGCAACCCATAGTGATAGGATGGTCTGTCCCAACAAAAATTGTCAATGGGAAAATATTGATCAATCCTGAATCAGAATGGAACTGTAAGGAAAGAAAAGCCGCTTCAACAAACTTCACTGCTTTTCGTGCTATCCAATGTGGGATGAATGAAAGGATGTTCAAATTTATTGCCTCCTCGGAATCTGCAAAGAAGCATGGGGCATCCTCTAGAAAGTTTTTGAGGAAACAAGATGTCAGGAATCCCAGAAAAGTAAGCAAGCTGAACCTTAAGAAAAGGAGTTCGATCTCGGGTTCGAGCAAGAGAGATCATGGAACCCGAAAATCGGGGCACGTCTTAGAGCTCTCACGTCAATTATCATAATAGAAGGAGCTACTCCACAAAAGGCAGAAATGATGGAAACAAAATCACCAGATTGTTAGGTACATCTGGACTTGATGTATGCCACATGATAATGGTATTCCATTAGTAATCTGAGAAGGAAGTAAGTATGATGAAGTCTTTAAATCAAGAAAGATAGTCCAAACTAATGCCTGAGCGGACCTTCTAGAGTCGAAAAATGGAAAACACTTAGAAAATGTCCTGATATTTGGAATGGGCCTTGTGGAGATGTTGATGCATCAGTTCTGTGGTTACCTTGATTGCTTGACCTCCGAGGCATCAGCGGTGCAATGTAAAACTAGCAAAAAAGGCGATCCGGCGATGGTGGGCCGGTCGCCTCTCTGATGATTAAGTCAACAAAAATATGGCGGGGGAGAAGAGACTATGTGCAGTTGGGATTGCATACCCCTCCCCAGTGGGGGATCTTCCTAATTTATAAACAATGGATGTCGAATCTCCATCCTATTTTGGGAAGGAATCTCTTATTTTTAGGGATAAATCTGTTTTTCCTTATCTGTGACTGATTTTCCTTTATCGAGGATTATTCTTCTAAGAAATATGGGATTTGGGCGCGACGCCCTAAATCCGGGAGTCGGTCAAACCCCTACCGTCAACTACGGAATACAAGTGGATGTCGGGTTACGACGCCACTTGAAAATCGACGGGAGTCTCCTTTTGTACGAGGCTCTACCCGACTACGTGCACACGCATATACACATCCCAACAGGTCAATATAATCCCCAACATAGGTAAAACGGCCACTTGTTATCAAACAACAATACTCGTCACAATATATCGACTATGAATCCACTATGTCAATAGTTTCAAAGAGTTAATCAATTCTCTTTTATACAGCATATTTTAAAATTAGAGAAATTTTAATATGTATACATCCTGAAACCAAAGCCACAATCGGCTTTCTTCTAGCTTCGTACCCAGGTCGGCTAGTCCCCCTCGCACTCTACTCACTGTGTATACGTAAAATAATATCTCGACAAGGGTGAGCTAATGCTCAGTAGTGGAATAGCCCTAAGTGGGCTACTCTCCACCTAAGTGCAGTGCAATGTTCCAAAATAAACATACATTCAAGCAAATGTATGATCCTACTTGAATGTCTACATGACCAACTCAGATCCCGAGTCCTCACCGACTCTCTCACACTCGCCTAAGCCTCGTATGAGAATTATTGTTTTATTAGTTTGTGGACAACCCTCCACATGAATGTGCCATATCTAGTTGGGCCGCTCTGTGATTTATATATTATTTGTTCAATGGACTACCCTCAGATGAATATCAAATTGACAAAAGCTCAGAAGATTGATGTTTTCATTTTAGACTACCTCAGATAATTAATATTTTTAGACTACCCTCCCAGAGACCATTTTTCTTTAGACTCATCTCATGCACTAACTCCTATGGTCTAAGATGTTCCGGTGCATGGAATGCACATGTATGCAATTCCAATACAGTCTAATTCACTGTAAATATATAAACATGCATATATTTACAAAACATTCCAATTCACCTGTTAGTATCATGTAAATTCCCTGCATTTCCACACATCAAAATTAGCTCGCTTGGGCTAATGATCGAAACCAAACATTTAATTTAAATCCTTTCGACCAAACACATATTTTCACAAAAATATATTTCGTGACCAGCATTTGAGCAGTAAAACTGGAATTCTTGGTCCTATCAAGACACAATTTATCGGTTCACTGTGAACTTAGTATTTCTCGATCGTCAGGCCTCGCATACACATCAAAGCATAAACTAGGAACCCACATCGGCAGAGTGGGCGGAGTCCGCAGATTTGTCCACATAGGTTTCAAATCCAACATCTCGGTTCCAAGCTTTTCAAGCGATCGTCAGACTCGACGGCGAAACATTGTGAACACTTAAATCGGCGTGACCGTAGGGAGAGCTACACCTGCGGGTTGTCAAAAAACTCTAAATCTGGTACCCCTACGAAAGCCCTCTCCGTGAGGCCGGTTCTCCTTCTTGTCT
Source organism: Tetrastigma voinierianum (assembly GCA_016808115.1). Classification (NCBI taxonomy): domain Eukaryota; kingdom Viridiplantae; phylum Streptophyta; class Magnoliopsida; order Vitales; family Vitaceae; genus Tetrastigma; species Tetrastigma voinierianum. The sequence goes on along the minus strand of JAEQBH010000417.1, from coordinate 198,815 downwards.
CGAGCGCCAGCGGTCGGATCGCGCGATATTTTAGAGAGAAGAAGACACTCTCTACGAATGAGATCAAAACCTCCTGTATCCCCTCGCTTTTCTTCCTCACGTTTTCACTTTTTTGCTTTTGGAGAAAGACAGTCAACGTGCTGTTTTATCTTTCTGAAGTAGGCTTAAGCAAATCCAGTATTATGTCCCTTCATTTCCCAGTTTTTACATTCGGCACTATCTCGGCCGTCCATTTTCATCATTTCTCTACTCATACCACTTATGGCACATGAGTACTCGTTATATGTGACTTTCGTCGCATCGAAAATCGTTTTACGGCACTTTCGAAGCGATGCCTCGGCGATGTAAAATTAGAGCTATCGCAGGTCGACCAGAGGGCCTACGTCTTTAGCTAGATTTGTGAAGCGATTCAGGTGAAATTCGTTTCATCATCCCGGGATCTAGAGAATAAATTAAGGATTTTTTTGTTTGAAATTTCAATTTGTAGTGAAATTGATTTGCATTGCTGAGAGGTGGAATTTCTCGGGTCTTACATTCTCCCTCCTTAAAGGAATTTCTTCCGAAATTCGGGACGATTACTGATAAATCACATGCATATGCAACGTCTTGTACACCATGCATGTGGCAATCATTTAAATCTCAACGATAAACCCGTACCTTCATCCTAAACAGAGGATGAAGGTGGCCGCATCGTGTCCTCGCACTCCGTAGACTCCTCCACTCCTTAGTGACGCCATACTTTGCAGCGCCTGCGGTCTTGCGTCGCAAAGGCGATCCATGGCTATCAATAATGCTGGTCCTCCTGAAGGTCCCATCAGTGTCGACCTCGATTTGTCCCCGATCCACCACATGAATTTGGATCTGGGTATATTCGAGACATGTGAGACGTGGGAAACACCTCGTGGACATCGACATGTTGGCGATGCGCTAAGCGAATCTGTAATGTGATTGCCTATCTCGAGTATCTCGAAAGGCCCGATGAACCTCGGCGATAGCTTCGCTGGAACACGACCACCTCACCTCTGCCGATCACATTAAGAAGACATGATCTGACCTGAACTCTAGTTGGCGTAAAAACGTCACGCATAGCTTTTTCTCACAGGCTGCGGCGTGAGAAAGGCCATTGTGTCAGGCTCACCTTCGGAGGTGTCTCTAATCAAATCAGGACCAGTGATGGAGCTCTCTCCCACCTCGGTCCAACATAAAGGCGTCACACATGGCCTCCGTGCAGTGCCTCATCACGGTGCCATCTTGTATACTCGCACAGTAGCGTATTGCCGGCGGAATTCCGCTAGGAGCAAATGCCATGCAGCTACCCTTATGATCCGGGCCGCATGCTCGTAGCATGTCCTCTAATATATAGTCCTCTCGGGCCCGACCATCAAATACGAGGGTGGAGCGTTAATCATAGTCGGTAGTGCGCGTAGCCTTTTGGAAACTCTTCCCAGTGTGCGTAAACCTCGGGTCTGTCGAACCAACATGGATCTTTGGTACTCCCATGTAGTCGGTTTATCTCTTGATTATATATAAACGAATCTCTCCAAGGCGAAGGTCATGTACGGATAGAAAATGTCTTGAGCTTCGTGGCCAGGTCCTATCACCGCCGCGTCTCTTCTGCTGCGTCAGGTAGCCCAGTGGTGCATGAAGTCCATCGATGACGTGCTCCTTCCGCTCGGCCACCTCGTCATTTGAAGTAGCCTGTGACTTTTGTTCCGGCCTTAACCTGTGTGGTGAGACATCGTCAAGCAAAGTCACGTGTCTCTTCCATCCCCTCCAATAATCTTGTGACGAATCACAGTACATCTTCGTACCCTGGATCTGCCGTCGAGGCGGTGAAACTCCGAAATCTCTCTCGTCGGTTAAGCTGAGGAACCACTACGTCCCCACTATATCAAAGACTACCATCTGCGTGAACGGTCCAACCCTCGTCACTCGTACCTGACTGTACTCGGTCCCTGATGGACACTATCTCTGCGTCCTGCCCCTGGGACTTAATCACTCGCTGTGAGAGAAGGTGTAGCCACTAAACTCCCGAGGTACCTGAGTGCGCTCGTTTGTCTTTGTGCCTGACTGTCCCATACGATCTCGAGCATCCGCCACTCTGGTGAAGCTATACTAGCTAACATCTCGTGACTTCCAGTGAGATGTCATTTTATTTTGGGATGGTAATGCAAAGTGAAGTCTCATCTCTACAGAACTCCATCCATATGTGTTGCCTCATATTGAGGTCCGTTGCGTGAAATATACTTCGGACTTTTATGGTCCAAGCACACCGAACTCCTGTAGTATAGAAGTGTAGGCGCGAATCTTCAAGGTTAAGACTACGACCGCCAGCTCCGGTATGGAGTGTGGGGTAATTACCTTTCGTGATTCTTGGCCGGCCGAACCATAGCCACTACCCTCAGGACACATCAAGCCATCCCCGATCCAGGCCTCGAGGCATCCTGATACTTGTGTGCCCACATCACTTGTTAGGGACTATCGAGATGGGGCGATGGCCCTCTTCTTCAACTCTGGAATGCCCCTCCTCGCGCCGGTCATCGATCAAACTTGACCTCCTTAGGGTGACCTAGTCATAGGTCTTTTTGCTATCACGGAGTCTCGATGGATCTGTGTACCCGGCCCGATCGAGAGCTACGTATCTCGAGAGGCGACTTAGGCCCTGCTCCCTGACTCATCCTTTGCCTCGACCTTCTCTTGGGTCGTGACCTCGATGCGACACCACGTGTCCCAGAAAGCCTCGCCTCGATGACGGAACTGCTTTTCTTTGAACTTGAGCGTCTGGTGATGGTCTCGACAAGCGTAAAGCGATCCTCGAGTGATACTCATGCTCCCTCTCGGCGGGAGTAGATCAGATGTCATCCGCGAAAAGCTACGACAAAGCTGATCTAAATAGGGTTAAAATCATCACTATGTTGAGATCCATGAATGTCTTGGCACATTCGTCAATCCAAGGGCATCCTTTAATAAACTCAAAGTGCTATACTTGCGTCCCTAAATGTCTTAGGTATATCTGTATCCTAACCCTCGTTTGATGGTAACCGGTCACGAAGGTCTATCTTAAGGAGTAGACTCGCTCCTCTCAGTGATCAAACAAGTCATTGATCCTCGATAATGGGTACACCGATTCTTGATCGTAACCTGTTCATTGTCGTAGTCAATGCACGGTCGAAGGGTCTTGTCAGCCTTCTTCATAAACAAACGGGCGCCCCATGGTGAAGTGCTCGCTAATGAACCTTGTTGATAGCTCACATGCTTGGACTCTGAGTTCTGACTCAAAGCTGGTGCCATCTGTCTTGGATGCGTAGAGATGGTGAAATCTGAGGTGTAACCGATCTGAAGTCTACTACACATACGTGGAGTAGTCCGGGTGCTCATCTGGAAAAACATCCACATACTCGCATACTACGAGGTAGATCTAAGTACGGTCCTCGATCCTCGAGTAAGGCTCGTAGCCAACCCAGCTAATCACGACACTTGGACTCATATCTTTGTCTGGGGCAAAATATTCATCTTGTCTCCACTGAAACACTACCGGTATAATCCACGTATTGTGTGAGGTAACTCTCCTACGCTCCTGATCGATAATGACCATGTGGTATCGACGATCCATCGGGGATGACATCGAGATTAGACATGTCCATGGTCCTCAGTTCACTTTGTGAGTAGAGTCCCAGAGATCTCAACTCATGACCGCGACATGTCGTCTATTCTCATGCCACTAATCCCTGAGGAGCTGCATATAAAGGCTCCTCCTAAGGCCTCAACCTCTAAGCTGACTCGATCACAAGCGATACGTGATGAATGAATCTGACACCGGAATCAAATAACACTCCTAGCCATGGCGAGAGGGCCTTAAACGTGCCACGTATCTTGGTTGTCTGTATTGTCTAGGCTGCTTGATTGTGTGACGTGAACCGCCTGGACCCCCGATGTCCTACTGTGGGCCTCGTCCTGCGCCTCTACCCCGCTGGCTCGGGCTCCCACTGTGAATATGGGGTGCAGTGTAGCTCCACCCCAGGCGGGGTGGCCTCTCGCTGCAGGTCTTGTGGAGGAGCGTCTTTGTATTCTCTCGTCACGCTGCGATTGGGTTGTGATGTCCCGAAACCACGGGATCTCTGCGGGGGCGAAATCAGAATATCATGTGTCCCGAGTACAGCGTGTGGTAGCACACCATCTATCCGCACAGTGACAACTCTGTGTCTGTGCGTAGGCAGCTCTCGTACGTCACGGCGGGATGGTGGTGACAGGTCCTCAGTGAACTGAGGCTCTGCCATAACCCACTGAGCTGGAGGAGCGGCGTCCTTCCTCTTTGCCACTTTAACACTCGCGTCAGAGTGCTCAGAGCATCCTACATCTCTCTCTCTATGGTCGAAATTTGTCTGACCATGGAATCCGTATCCGTAGGCGAAGTCACAATCCACATTGAATGGACAACCGGTCCATTCTCGAATCACCTCGCCTTGGCCGGATCGGTGTACGTAATCATGAAACGATGGGCTGGCACGGCAGATCTAGCCACATAGTCCGTCTGCAGTCATCGCCCACAGCCCCGGCCATTTAGGAACTCTGAGCCTTCGCATGCCTGATCTCTGGAAAGTACCTACCCATGAGCGACTCTTGGAACTACGCCCCGTGTCATAACCTCTACAAGTCTCTAGAAGTCTAACCCATCTCCACCATGCGGCCTCGCCCTCTATTTGGAATACAGCTAACACGATCTGGTCGTAGCAGAGGTGATCTCCATAGCCTCGATACATTCTCGATGCGCATAATGATGGTGCGCCATCGGGATCTCCTCCCCCTATGAATGTGGGAGGATGATGTGCCACTAAACCTCTGCCTGGGACCTCGACTACACGCTCTGGCTGTGTGATGCGACCAGTAACACCTACATCCTCAACAAGGCATCTTGATCAAATCTGGTGGTACGGTCGAATGTCGGTGGTGCTGACCCGGTGCCGAGTGGACTCTAGTATGTCTCCATTGCCATCTACAAGCGAATTAGCGTGGGTTGATCATCTACCGGTATCTCTAAGGCATAAACACGACCACAGGACACCAATCATACCACGTCGTCGATTAATATACACATTGTCCTTGCATTTCGGTGTCTGAGGCAATTAAATTACATTTAAAATATTGTTTCCATGAAATTTATTTTCAAAAATTTCAATTTTGAAAATTTTATTTTTTTCGAAATTTTTTTTTTTCTAATTGCAAGTTTAAAATTCAATGAAGTATCTCTGAGACATAAACACATTATAGATACTATTCACCTGCAGGAAAAAATTTCACACACTACGTCAATGCATTTATAGTAAATGCCATATAATTATTTCATATATTAAATCACCCCCAAGAAAATTTTTTAAAATTTCACACACTACATCAATGCATTTTTTTTTTTTTTTTTACCCTATGAACAGTGTTCGTGAACAGTGTCCATGAGCGATGTCAAACGGTGACACGAGCGATTGCACAACCACGGTGCAGGAATCAAGTGGTGTGCACCTTCGCGCACATCGCAGGTCGCCTGACTTGCAGTCGCGGCTCCGTCGCGGTCGTTCATAGCGTCCATGTCGGTGGGCGCAGAGTCGCGTTTCTCGTCATGACCTCTGGAACCGACCCATGTCGCGACATCAAATTTGTGTCGCGACGACACTTCTGCCTTACGATGGGACTTCTAGGTCGCGTGCGAAATCGGTCGTGGAGCCTCCACATCATTTGCCAGTATCGCATTGCCCATCGAAATGATGTCGCGACATCAACCAAACAACCACTGCCACCCATGTTGCGACATCAGTTCATGTGCGACCGTAGTTTTCTATGATCGGAACAAGCGGTAGCGACTTCAAAGCGAGGTCGCGACACTGACCCTCCGATCTAGGTGCGCGGCTGGCGATCTGCGACCTGGCAGTCTGGCCCTTGGCATGTGCCCGGTCGTGGGTGCACTAGCCTCATGTTGTCTTGTATTTCTTCTTGTGACAGTATTGCCACCTCGCCTTTGGCGCCTGCTTGTCGTACCCCAGGCACAGGTCGTGACCCGCGCTGAAGTGGCGACAGCCATTCCAGTTTCTGCCTTGCACAAAAAAAAATATATCTATTCCCTTTTTTTTTTTTTTTCAAACCTCAGTGGCTTTCACCTCTCTAGGATCTTGATAGCCTAACCCACTACTGCCAACCCTCAAAATTTATGAGTTAAACTTTAATCTTTTTTTTTCCTTAGCCTAGCCACTGAAAATTCCAAAACTATTATTTATACATTTTTTTTTTTTTCATTTTCCATAACACCCAAATAACTTTTTCTTTTTTTCTTTTTTTTTTTTTCAGTTTTTCACTGTAAAACCTTAGAAAAAAAAAATCATTTTCTTCAATTCTCATCCCATAAATTTATTAAAAATTTATTTTTCTTCATTTTCTTTTCCAGTTTTGTACATTGTACACTCCAAATATTTTTCTAACATATTTCCTAACTCATCCATGTGCTAATCACCAAGCACACATAAACGATTTCATCACACAACATGGTAAGCATACCATTCACACAATAATTCATCAAATCACACAAAACACACAAAACACGTGCATGTAGTGTCCTAGTTTTGTTCCGTGATTTCCTATGTAATCTCATACCTAACTTAACATCGAACCACACCTAGTGGTGATGTTCTTACAACTCAAAGACTATGGCCTAAGCCCAAGCCCCTCAAGCCCTAGGTAGCCGTATACCTAAGCTCTGATACCAAGCTGTGACGCCCCAAATCCCGGGGGTCCGTTGACTACCCGTCAACCCGCAGAATACAAGTGATGCTCCGTTGGCCCGACGCCACTTTAGAAACCCAGTCTCCCTTTGTACGGAGCCACCCAACTACAATACTCCGCATACCGTCCCAAATCAAATCTAATGATAATCTCAACATGCAGTAAAACGGCCACTTGGGCCCATAAATGCACTCATCACAATATATCAACTATGAATCCAATTATATCCAATAGTTTCAAAAGAGTTAATCAATTCTCTTTTATACAACACATATATTAAAATTAGAGAATTTTAATACATGTATACATCACAAAACCAAAGCCACAATCTGTCTTTTCTTCTAAACTCAGCCTCTAGGTCGAGCCGTCCCCTCGCACGCTCCCTGTACCTATAAAATAATATCCCTCGACAGGCGAGCTACTCGCAGTGGAATCGTCAAGTGGGCTACTCTCCACCTAAGTGCAGTGCAATGTTCCAAAATAAACATACATTCAAGCAAATGCATGATCCTACTTGAATGTCTACATGACCAACTCAGATCCCGAGTCCTCACCGACTCTCTCTCACACTCGCCTAAGCCTCGTATGAGAATTATTGTTTTATTAGTTTGTGGACAACCCTCCGATGAATATATATCAATCCGCTCCGACGATTGATATATTATTTGTTTGTGGACTACCCTCCAATGAATATCAATTGGGCCGCTCCGACGATTGATATTTTCATTTGGACTACCCTCCGATAATTAATATTTTAGACTACCCTCCGAACCATTTTCTCTAGACTCATCTCATGCACTAACTCCTATAGTCCTAGGATGTCTAAAGGCATATGGAATGCATGTATACAATTCCAATACAAGCCTAATTCAATTGTAAATATATAAACATGCATATATTTACAAAACATTCAATTCACAATCATGTCATGTAAATTCCACATTTCCACATCAAAATTAGCTCACTTTAAGCACGATCAAACACGTGCAATTTAATTTTAAATCACTGACCAAACACATATTTTTTACAAAATATAATTTCGTGACCATCAAGCTGGAACAAGAAAACCCTAGGTTATCGTTACTATCAAGACATTAATTTATCTGGGCTCACTTTGTGAACCCGTATTTCTGGGCCGATCTCGGCCTCATACACATCAAAGCACAAACTAGGAACCCACATCAGCCCGTGGACAGTCACGGACTGTTCACGTGGGTTTCAAAATCCAACATCTCGGTTCCAAGCTTTGGAACCGATCAAACGGTCATTCAAGGCCTTAAGCAAACCGAAGCATTGTAGAACACTTAAATAAAGCGTAAAACCCAAGTAGGGAGAAACCCCTACCTCTTGGAGTTTGTCAAAAACTCACACATCCGGTACCCACGGGAAGCCCTCTCCGTGTAGAACAGTTCTCCTTCTTGTCTCGAAGACTGTCGATGGTCGGATCGCGCGATATTTTAGAGATAAGGAAGACACTCTCTCTCTAGAAAATGAGATCCAAAACCTCCTGCATCCCCTCCTTTTCTTCCTCCCCACGTTTTCCTTTTTGCTTTTTGGAGAAGACAAGTCACTATTCCTATTTTGTCTTCTAGTGACTTAAACAAATCCCAAAATGCCTATTATGTCCCTTCATTTCACAGTTTTTACATTCGGCACTATCTCGGCAGTCCATTTTCATCATTTCTCTACTCATACCACTTATAGAACATGAGTACTCGTTATATGTGACTTTCGTCGAATCGAAAATCGTTTTACGGCACCCGAAACGCGATACCTCGAAAAACGTGTAAATTCCGACTGTCTCGGAATTCGACGAAATTTTACGTGCTAACTAGATTTCGCGAGACGATTCCAACGGTGAAATCCTTTTCATCATATGAGATCTAGAAAATAAATTACAGATTTTTTTTTGCTGAAATTTCAATTTTGTAATTGAAATTACGATTTTGCCCTTTTTCCAGAAATTGGAATTTCTCGGGTTTTACAGAAACAAGGAAATTTTTGGATAAATATCCTTCGCGTGTTTGTAGTCCTTATCTATTTATCAATAACAAACTTGCCATGCAATGGGTGGGATTATCATTGGGACTTAACATTCTGTATTGTGCCGTCTGGTTAGCCTCGAGGAGACTCCCACTCCGGATTTCCCATATAGGCGGTGCCTACTAGTTTTGATATGGAAGGTGGGCTTGGGCCGCTTCACATCACGGGCTAAGCAAACCATGAGGCAAGCAGGTCGGGCCCTGGCCCATTGAATAATGGGTTTAAAAACCACGGTACTCATAATGTCCCCCTTTTCCGAATTCTATGCTTTTCCAGTTGGGGGAAATATTGTAGTATTATAGTAGAATGTCGAGAGGTATATGCGCTGAGGTGATGCTCTTGTGGGTTTAAAGCGTGTGGGAAACACATGCTTCCCAATGTATATATACGGCGCATTTAATGCGCTTGTCGACACCTTACCCCTACAAACAGGGGTTGGGGTTTCAATAGAATTTTCTTTTACGTTCTCTCAAAGTTTTCTTACTCCTTCAATTTTGCCATTTCTGTGCTTCTACGAACTTTCCTTCTGAAGGAGCCATCGGAGACTCTTAACTTTTCGACGACTTTCAGTTTTTTGGTGAGTGTTCGCATCTCAAACCTTCTTTTTATCGTTAGTTTGTTTGAGTGTTTTTGTGGTTGGTGACGTCCTATTAGGTTTTGCGAAGGTTTTTTATTCACGTTTCTTAGGTTTTGTCATTGGTGGGATGTAAAACCTCTAGGGGGGATTTCTTTTTCTTTTTATTTTTCGAGGGTTTCATTTCCATCTTCACTTAATGGCCCTCAAGCTGACCCCCTTCTCCTTTTTTTTTTTTTTTTTTTTTTTGCTTATTTGCTTGTAGAATGGCAAGAGGCTATGAAGAGGTCACCAAACAAGCCGGGCGCTCTGGAGGGGAACTCCCGAGAGAAACACCTACTCCGCGTGTTTGTTGCTACTATGTCCTGTGAGAGGAACCGAGGTTGCATGTCCGTGTTCAGCTCGGTCACCTGAGATGCTAGATGACCCAAATTTACCTCAACTATAGGGAGGCAATAAAGCCATCTACTTCACTCGAATAGTTCACCGCAGGCTTCGCTTTCCTAATCCAATCAAGTGGTAGCGCCGATTTTACCCCGGCACCTCTCGCACTCGTACACCGAATGTTTTTCTGATTATAAATGGTCAGAAGGTGATCGAACTTTCTATATCACCCGACATCTCGATGGTGGAGATTTGCTTCATTTACACTTTGAAGCTTAGGATTGGGGGCCACCTGTCCATGTCAACCCATAGTCCCCTGCTGCAATTTGTAACCGAGCTCCTTGAATCCCCCAAAACGGAGGCGAAAGGGGTCATCTTGGTTAGGGGCCCATGGCATGTGATAACTAGCTCTCCAGGACTTCCTTTTGATATGAACTAATTGATCGTTGTCTCACTCTCCCACTATGTAAGTGTGAGTGATGGATCAAAACATCAACACAAATTTATAGCGTTATTACCCAAGGACTATTATCTAATCCCCAGCAATAATGCCATGAAACTTGTTTGTTATATTTCTTGCAATTATACCGATTAAAAACGGCTTCTTAAGAGTAGATAAATCTCTTTCTAGTTTTGATCCATGATTCTGTAAGTGTACAGGTCGAACAAGTAATAAAGTGGATTTAAGTCCGCATATCGATCCCACGAGATCTCAAGAATTTCTACAATCAACTACCCCGACTACCAAGTTCTATACTATTTGACTATGATTTGCAATTGATATATCCCTAGCAACCTTTAAAAATAATGAAAGAATAAAGATATGTAAACTAAGAACAAAAGTAAATAGTAGCACACTAAAATAAAAAAAATTAAAGAAATAGACTTATCAGTTAGTTTTTAAAGGGAGCATTGAAAATACAACTGTTGTGAAACATCAATTCCTACAGACAACTCTGTAACTTTGCTTCATGAACCTCATATTTAGAATCCGTCCAAGGAAGAAGGTAATGCCATGTGGATCTCTCCTTAATGACACATTTCATCATCTAATCTTCCCTGTTTCTTTCGAATGCAGAGGATTAGATAACTACCTGTCTGATTTAACCTTAGTGCAGGTATTTTTCTTTTTCAATACTTCATACCCAAAACATGGATGTAAACCTTAGCTCTAAGACATAGGCTAAGCATGGGTTACACTATCTTTGATTTCTCATCCTCAAGTTGGAGCAGTTCATTGCTTTCCTTGATTAGATCCTTGCTAACATGGATTGAACTTCTTGTTGAATCGAAGCGAACTCTCTGCTCATTTTGGTGAGTAAGTCATTCAACTCATTCTCGGTTTCAAGTGAAGAAGATTTATCGATTATAATTCCACGAGCCCATTAGATCCCCAATAATGGATTATACGCCCGAAGTGTCTCTCGAGAATGCCTTCTACGTATCCACTTTCGAGGGCCTCACAATCGAGCATAAACAATCCTAATGCAATTGTAGGATGATATTTGGAAAAGATACAAAAATAAACAAAACCAACAAGCAGATTCAAGACTGAAGTTCAGTAGACTCTGATAAATTTATGCAGGAAAGATAAATTCTAACAACATAGTAATTTCAACGGAAGCTGGGTTTCTAAATTACTTCATTACACTAACGGTAGCTCCCTGATCAAAAGAACTATTGTAAATCCGAAACTGGAAGTTCGAATTCCAAAACTTGTTTGGACTTCAAATGAACCAGGCAGTAATTTGAAGAAAATAATTCAACTTCAACTTCAACAACTAACATCCAGATCCAGAAATTCAAATGAAATAACAATCTACTCTAATCTAATCTAAAATAACAGCAAAACAAAGAAAAAGAAACAGAAAATTAAAATACGAGCAACCGGCTACCAGACTTCTCTTTCTAAGCCGCCAGAAACGCTTTCCATCTGTAGCAGCTGCTTATTTATAGGAGTTACGATTTGGGTTCTTGATGCACTTCCTTGTGGGTTTCAAAATAACGGGCCCATTTTTTTGTTCATGTCGCGACTCCATTTGTGCGTCACGACCTTGACTTGATGTCGCGACCTCTCTTTCACGTCGCGACTTCACTGTTCTGCTTATGAGCTGTTTTGATGTTGCGACTTCAATCATACGTCGCGACTTCACCTTTCTGCATTGTGATCTCTTTTGAGGTCGCTACTTCAATCATACGTCGCGACTTCATTTTTCTGTTTTTCTGTAGTAGAAACTTTTATCTGGTCGCGACTTGCCTTTAACACCCTTTGGATCTGATGTCGAGACCGCTGAATGACGTCGCGACTTCACCTTTCTGTATTGTGAGCTCTTTTGATGTCGCTGAAGCTTTTATTTTGCCATGACTTGTCTTCATCATCTCTTGGATCTGATGTCGCGACAGCTAAATGATGTCGCGACCTCTCTTCTTTGCGGTATGTAGCGACCGGGGGCGTCGCGACATCTTGGTCGATGTTTGATGTCTCTATCTGTTCTGACTGTCGCGACCTCTATGTTGACCTCTTTGAAAATCTTTTGTATGACTTCTGTCCGATTATCCACGACCTCGTGTCTGCTAAACTTTCAATTACGTCACGACCCCTCGAAGTGGTGTCGCGACATCATGCCTTAACTTCATTAATTCTTGGTAAATCACGATTTGGAGTTTTACGTTTGCGACCTTGGTGTTATTCTTCATTCTTGTCAAGGTCGCGACATCGAGTCGCTCTTTCAAAATTAGTTGCGACTAACACCGCCGAAGAAATTTTGTTCTTATGGCTTTGAAACGGCTCCTTTATCGCGACCTCGCGTAATTTAGTATCCACGACATCATTTATCTCCTTTTGGTGTCGCGACATCGCCAATGATGTCGCGACGCAATTTCTCTTCATTTGGCCTTCTTTTAATCTCGACCAAGTCATTTTTTCTCAACTTCTTTCTTAGTCACGACTTCACTTGTTCATTCTTGATTTCTTCTTCCAAAGCCAAATTTGTTGATGTCGTGACTTGAAATTCTTTGACTATTGCTTCAATCGCGACTTAAATTCGATTTTGACTCAATTATATTTGCGGGCTGATTTCTTATGATTGTTGCTAAATTTGATTTTATAGCGTATTTCTGAGTGGAATTTGAGTCAGTGCTCCAGTTTCTGTGAGACAATTCATCATTATTCTCATTATAAACTCGAGAAAAATGATTAAAAATCCAATGAGTTTTGGACTCCATCAAATTCCCCAAACTTAAAATTTTGCTTGTCCCCTGACAAAAGAAAAGAAAAATTAATTTGTCCTCGAACAAATAGCTTAGAAAATTTTAAGGACATTTTCGATTTATTCACAATCTTTCTCATTCTACCCTTCTAATGCGGAATTAAAGATATCACTATTATTTCAAAATTTCAGTTTTGATGCAGAACAAGGCATAGTATACTTCTATTACAAAATTTCTTGATAAACTAATGTATTTAAACGATTTATTTAACAAGTCTTGTTATGTGTGTGTGTCGCAGTCATCATCCTTTCATCTTCATGTTGAATTAAGTTAATCTTAAGGGTTTTCTTGAAATACGTTTATCAAAGTCCCATATGCTTGTTTTCATGATCTCCCACTAATGTAGGTAAATTCAACCTTCAAAATCAATGAGGTCTTTCAGGCTTGTAATTTTGGGCTTAGGTAATTGGGTAGATAATGGAAAAATTTAGGTTGTAAATTACCCAGTTTCCATCTTGTCTCTACATTGTTGCCTCCAATTTTCTTACTTTTCTTCTTTGTTGGCACTACGGTCTCCTTAATCTTGCTTTGGTCCTCTTTTGAATTCTTTTATGGAATTTCAACTTCCATACTTAGTGGGGAAGATTCCTTTGTTCTTTAACTCCTTTGCTTTTATTTCTCTAAGATTTGGGAATAGTGCAATGTTTTGTCTTCTTAGGCTTTCATACTCTTAGAGAACTTTGGGCTAACTTAACTCCCATACCCGAGTTGGCATTAGGGTCTTCAGGTGTTAAAACACCCCTACGAGCTTAATTGTTGAGGGAAATAGGCCCTGAGACAAAACTTATTCCTTATTTCACTAGCTTCTGCTTCTTTTACTTCTTCAACCCCTTCTTGTCAAAATTTGGGAATATTATTCCCCAAACTTCATTTTCTTCCTTTATACTAAACTTTTACGAACTAGAAGCGGATAATTTGGGTTCTTTCTTTGCGGGTTTATTACGAGGAGAAATTTCGAGTTTCAATTCTTTGTTTATTGAATCGAGCTTATTTGGCTCAAATCGAGAACTAAAGATATGCTTAAGCATATTTTGAGGAGTAGGCTTAAAAAAGAGCTCAAGGCTCAAGGATAGCCTCTATCATTTCATTGGTTGTTTTCACCTAGGATTTCGCCTCGTCGATAATCGAGCAAGTTCTGAAATTTGTGGACTCTAAATCCTGAATTCCCCAGAAGATGTTCCTAATTCCCGTCAAAAGTTTCATAAGTTTTGTTGACCGTGTGTATTATTTCTTCAAGACATGCTTATTCACTTTGTCTACTTACATTATTTTAACCAGTATTTCGTTATCGTGACTAACCAATTGTCGATTTTAAGCTATTTGCATTTAAAGCAAACGGTGTAACTCTTTCTAATTACGATTCTTTATTCATGCCGATTTTGCAATTGTTTGTGTTCAGTTTATCTCTAGTCAAACTACTTCAACTAGTTGATTATGATATTTTAGCATTTTCATTCTTTAGCAATCTAATGTTATTTTCTAACAAGTCGAGCAAAAATCTAGCTATGACGACAAACATTTCCTTTTTCTAAATTTTCTTGTTTATTCATGATGTATTCTGTGATTGAGAACAACAATCAAGAAGGAAAAAAATAAATCAATGGGAAGATACATTTTTTCTTTTTTGAGGAAGAGCAAAGATGTTAGGAGGATCGGTCAGGTAGCAATTAAGTTGAATTTGGGAAATTTCATTCCAGTTCTCTTATTCTTCTTGTCATTTCCCTCTCATCACGTTCTTGAGATCAATTCATTTGTGAGATCCAACCTTTTGTTCGAGATCATCTTGTCTCATGCCCGGTATGTTCATTATGCGTTCCATTTCGGTCATGACTTCCCAAAAAAATTTGGAAAATTATTGTTGATCAAATCCAAATTTTCAAGCCAGACTTTTCTTATGAAGGCATCTTTATCATCAAGCTCTTGATCTCTATCCTTCATCCTTTTCTCGAAATCCTTGAACATTGACATGTATAGGAACTTGAATCCCTTGATCTGCTCCTTAGTCTTGGCTTCTTGATCTGAATCCCTTTCCTTTATGAGTTTTAGGAGTTGAGAATCATGATCATGCGGTGTTGTAAGATGATTCATGGCTTGGCTTTACTTCTTGGTAGATCTTGATCTCTTTCCTCCCATTTCCTTCTTAAATTTTTCCTCTTGATGCTCCCGGGATCTTTTTCATACACTCTTCCCATACGCTTTCTTCTCTTAACCCATTGTTGATCTCTTCTTTTCATCTCGACTTCATGTACTTCTTATATACATTTCATCTCTTCTTCCCATTTGGTCACTTCTCTTCAATTCTTTTCATAAACCTCTTCTCACGAACTTTTTCTTTGGGGTTGTGCTCTTCTCTTTCTTCCATGCTCTTAAGATGGGCCCGAGCATTTCCATTATTTGATTATTGCCACAGGCTCCCTAGAGCTTTCACTAGGTTCTCACAGGAAATCATAGTTCATATAGGGGCTGGTAGTAAATTGAGAAATCTATTGGACTTCTATCTTCTTGTTCTATCCTCTTGAAACATAAAAGTATTCCTTCTTGATGTGCTTCTAGATTTTCTTCTTCTTGTCTGCCACGGAAGGTGTCTTCTTCTGTGTGCATTTTCATTTTCATCACTTGAATGCGTTTCTACTATGACCCCCTTTTCTTTTGATTCCTTGGCCTTGCTTACTCCGGAAATTCGGGAATGGTGGGTGAAACCTTGGCCCTCTTCTTCTTCTTCCCAAGTTCCCTTCACACCGACCCTAATACATAGCCTTGTGATGGTTCTTTGGTGAGGATCGAAACCCATTTTATTACCTTCATGGTACCTCGTTATAAATTTTCAATAAGCTGTTCGACATCAATCTTGTACCCCCCTTCGACGCATAGCATAGAAGTTGCTTCTTGTTCTCTTCTTGTCTGCAGGCATGCTTAGTAGGGACCATAACAGAGGCTAGGAAGTAAAACCACACTTTTGCCTCTTATCGGAATCTCCCGCCTTTCGGTCTTTGCTCCTCCTTTTCCTTTCTTCCCACTTTCTGGTTTGTTAATTTTTCTAAGCAATCTTCTCACGGTTAGGGTTGTTCCATCGACTTCTTGAATTTTGATCCCATTCTTACGCCCTTCCATTCCATACATTTCATTATTGATCTTCGCTCAGCCAAGGCACCCAGGCTCCTCACGACATAAGCAGAGTTCTCTTTATCCCGACAGTTGAATTAAGATTCTCGGACGGGCTAGCTAGCGTATCAGGACTTGATGTTTGCGAAATTCTCACACCCTCTTTTCTGCACCATTCTTGAAGAGGGAACGTTGATTGGCTGAAGCCTCACTATATAATCCCTTTCGACATAGTGCTTTTTCCGAACGAGCTTCTTCTTAGGCGAACTCGTCTTCCTCTCCTTCTTCTTTGCTTTTCTTTTCCCGCATGCTCTGTTTTGCTATGCTTGGATTTGAACTGGTTGTTCAGGCGTCCTGTTCTCCCTTCCCGGGTTCAGATAGACTTCCCGCCGTCCCGAGTATAGCTCCTCCATGATTTCGCTCAGTTGGGATGAGGTTGAAGAAGGTTCGGCCATTAGAGAAATAGGAAGAAATTGATTTAGGGTTTGCAAATTGACAGGAGAATATCTGAAGATGAAGGGTTGTATTTGCTTCAAGGAAGGAGATGGTAGTGGAGGGAGTTTCTCAACAGTTGCAATTCAATTATTATTGTGGGCTCTTTATTACTTCATTTATTTGCGCTTGTCGCGACTTAAATTTTAAGCTGGGATTGTGTGCTGTCATTAAATTTAGGGCAAAATTAAAAACTGCCCAGCTGGCATACTTTTCTCTTATGTCGCGACTTATTCTTGGCTTTGCTGTAACATCGAGATGAAGCTGTGGGAGAGACAAGTTATCAACAGGCTGCGACATCAGGTATTTTAGGACATAGTTGAGTTGTGTGACCTCCACCAGCTCTTTGGAGAGGATTATTTCTTGTGGTTTGACCCAAGTGTTCCATTCGTGACCCTGTTACGTAGCGACGCCGTCGATCGCGACTTAGCGCACTTGTTCTTCCTTGATCTGACTAAGTTGCGACCTAGAAACTTGTGTGACATAAGAAAATCTGGTAGCGACTTGATCTTTATACAAATTTGATGGTGGGACGACTTTTCACTCCTTATTAATTTGCACATTCTTAACATCCATTAATCATTTCCCACCTGACAATTCAAAAAAATGCATTCTATTCGATTTTCACGAATTTATGTAGGAGAAAGTACTCCACTTTTGAGTTAACCGTCTGTGAAGTCTTTGGAGTAGTCACGGAGTTGTTTTCCTTCTCGCTGAGCCATTTGATTCTTCATACGCATATTGTAAACAATTTCGAGAGTTAAATTAATCTAATCCAACTTTGGTTAATTTCTAGCAAATCATGGCTAGAACTAAAAATTTTCAAAAACACGTAATAATAAAAAAATTGATACATATAAAGAAACTAAAAATCTATATGGGTTGCCTCACTTGAGCTCTTTCTATTTTGAGTCTTTAGATGGACTAGCTGTTCTGAAACCTTCTCTCGATTCACCGGTGGGTTCTTCCTTTTCTTTCTCCCTGCTTGAGATAGTGTTTCGGAGTCTTTGTAGTGCTGAATTCTTCCCGACATCGGTCTTGAGTGTTCTGCTCAGATAGTGCGACACCCACTTGTATATGGTCCACTTCATTTGATTTCAGCTTCCCTGAAATAATCATAATGCAAGGTTAAGCAATGGGCTGATCCCACATCAAAACTCTTTCCTCGAAATCCTTTGATCTGTGCACATTTCTTTGTCTTGTCCTTGTATATTCTAGCATTGTCATAGGCGCCGTTTCTCGATTCTTCAGTTCATTCGAGTTGGAGAGTCTCTTCCTTCTGATTTGAAATCGAAATTGTTGTTTGATGGCCCGCATGGCTTTGTATTCGAGTTCGAGGGAGGTGACATGGTTTTCCAAAGACAGAATGCTGTATGGGGACATTCGATGGGAGTTTAAAAGCGATCTATTATGCCCGTAATGCATCATCAGAAACTAAAAGACCATTCTTTCACAACTAGAACTCACGACCCTTTTCGAATTTTCTTTATTTCTGCGGTGGAATTTCGACGCCCATTTGTTTGAGGATGATAAGCCCGAGCTCATAATATGACAAATTATATATCATGCTCCTTGAGTTGTCAGACACCTGGCACATAAGATGACCATCATCACTAATTATAGTTACGGGTGTCCCGAATCATAGAATATTTCTTTGTAAAAACCTGTGTATTGTATTCTTGGGATATTTCTTTGCTTCTACCCATTTGATACATAATCCTGGTAGGAGTATGTATATGTTTCGAATGAAGCTGGAAAGGCCCACATCGATAATTCCCCGCCATCAAGCAATTGCACCACCGGGATACCTTGCGGGGCAATCTCATGCGCACACTGATATTTCCCATTCTTTGGCCGGTGGCAGCTTTTACCCATTGAAAGCAGTCCTTAAAAATCGTAGGCTGGTAAATCGGCCCGGAGAGAATTTGTGGGCTGTTTATCTCTATGAGTGTCCTCCACCAAGGTGATGCATGACATTCTTGTAAAATCTTGCTTTGCTCACTTTCTGGTACACATCTCACTTATAATCGGATCATTCCTCTTTTAAACAAATATGGATCATCCCGATATAAGTACACCTGTATCAGTCCACGAACCTTTTTCTCTATTTGGTAGTGGATGCAGTGGCGTAATTCCTGACTGAAATTCACAATATCAGCATACGAGGGGTGATTGGGTGACAAGCGAAATAACGCTCATCACGGAAAATTTTACGCTATTTCTCTTCCTTTTCTTGTATGCAGTGGATTCCTGCTCTTGACAAGTGATCACGCTCTATCACATTGTCTTTGCCCTTCTTATCTTTAATTTCTAAATCAAATTCCTATGACAATAATACCCACTGATCAATCTTGACTTTGCCCTTCTTTGCCTTTAAATATTTAATTCTTTGCATGATGGGTGTATATATGATGGGATCCCAAATATATGGCCTGAATTTTCACATGCGAAACCTTGTGCCGACATCTCCTTTTCGATAGTAGAATAATTTTTCTTATGCTTCATTAAAGGTTTTGCTAGCATAGTAGATGGCCTTGAATACTTTTTCATCTTTCTATCTGTCTGACTCCCCATTGCAAA
Source organism: Tetrastigma voinierianum (assembly GCA_016808115.1). Taxonomy (NCBI): domain Eukaryota; kingdom Viridiplantae; phylum Streptophyta; class Magnoliopsida; order Vitales; family Vitaceae; genus Tetrastigma; species Tetrastigma voinierianum. Next base: position 179,605 of record JAEQBH010000417.1, on the reverse strand, counting down.
ATCACTTTGGCATCACACATGATCCAATTGCATTTCAATCGGTTTGCAATGATGGGAACTTAAACTAGTCTGGATTTGATTTCTTAAAATGCTCTGGCGGGGATTCCTTAATAAAACTACCATCTTTCTCAGCAATTTTGCATAGTGGTCTGGCAATTTTTGAGAAATCTCTGATAAATCTTCTATAAAATCCAGCATGTCCTAAGAAACTTCTGATTCCCTTGACTGCAGTGGGTGGCATTAGGTCTCTTATAATTGAAATCTTTTCTTGGTCTACTTGACCCCTCTTGAAACCATGTGCCCCAGAGACAATCCCTTAAGTAACCATAAATGGCATTTTTTCCCAATTCGAGCTAGATTTTGTCTTTGCACCTTTGAAGTACTTTGCCCCGGGTTATGCGAGGCATTGTTAGCTGGATCATACTTGTAAAATCGTATGAAGATCTCCATAACTTCTTCTTCTATATCGGAAAATATAGGCATCATGTGCATCTTTGGAGTCGCGGGAGCATTACACAGTCAATGGCATTCTTCTAAAAGCAAAAGTGCAAATGGGCATGTAAAAGTGGTTTCTCGATCTTCGGGTCTTGATAGCTATTTGATTTATATCAGAGTATCCATGAAAACAAAATGAGGTGTCACATGTTCCTATCCGACCATTTGATCGATGAAAAGTAAGGAAAATGGATCACTGCGGTTGTTAATTTGTGGTCGATCTGGAAGCCTCAAATCACAATCACAGTTCTTGTAGGAATAAGTTCATTCTTTTCATTTAGATTACGATGAATCCACCTTTCTTGGAACCACATGTCTTGGGCTTACCGAAGCGTCTAATATAGCATATATAAAACACGCATTCTTCATTTGAACTTCTTTTAATGACTTCTTTCATGGTAGGTTCGATACTCCTTTGATGCTCGACGAGAAGTTTTGCATTATCTTCGTGATATTTTTTGTGCATCTGAATGAAGTTGATACCCATGGTCTTCAGTTGACTGACAAGTAAACTGCGCTTGTATTTTCTCAAAATTACGGCCTTACGTTCTTGACTTTGGTCGATCACGGTGATATGATATTTGGTTTTTTTCTTTGGCTCTAAAAACTCATATTTGAATGAATGCGGGCAACTCCTTCAATGTTAACCCTTACCCTTAGTTTCACGCCCGTAGGTTCTTTGTGTCAAAATTTGCTCACTTCATCTTATTTGTTTTTCATTTTATATAAAGTTGTTTCATTATTAAACAAATTTGAAGCGAACTTCACAATCAAAGCTCTCGAGTGCGAAATTCATCTCAATTTCATTGATAGAGGTTTTGAATGATACAATCAAAATTCACTTCATCATTGAAGGCTATTGCTTTCTTACGACCATCTATTGTCTTCCTACACATTAGGATGTTCGGACTCTATTACTATTAAAATGGCTTGCTTCATTCCCGACTCTGAGTGTCGGTTTACCTTTACGTCGTCGATCGGCGCTCACATTTGCTTTAGAAAGGTCTTCCCGGCAACGAAGAGGACAAGGGGATCTTCCTCCGTCTGCATGATAACAAAATCTTAGGAAAATGAATTTCCCAACCTTGGCAGTACATCTTCGAGAATACCCTACGGATTTGTGCCATTGATCTATGGAAATACATCTGTAATGTAATTATCTTTGTTGAGGTTAGTTCCCCAGGGCTCAGTTTACGCACAAGCTATTGAGGGCATCAAATTTATACACTCGAGTCATAAAGCTTTCTTGAACTCACATTTCCTCATAGAGCAGGGAATAATTAGGCGCGGGGTCTTTCATCTTCTTTGGGGCTTACATTTGGATAATGGCAACTGCGTGGAAGTCAGTTAACTATACCCTCTCGGCTATCTTTCTTTTCTTGCCTCGACACCTCCTTAATTTTGCATAAAGAGGCCATTTGACGATCACTGCCAGATGGGATATTTATTTCTATTTTCTTGAAAATATCCGAGAATTTAAGCTGTTCTTCTCTTTTTTTTTTTTTTTTGTTTTTCCACCCCACCGGTCTGCTCTCTCTGTAGAATAACTGGAGCATAAGCTAGTACTCCTTCTTTCTTTTTCTGGTCATTTCTTCCTTTCATCTGTTCAATTAGGATGTTCTTCTCTTCTTTCTTTTCAGTCTCTTCTTTCTACGCATAGGTCTCTTCTTTTCTCTGTCTTTAAGATTCTTCTTTCAGATCCTTCCCACTTCTCAATTGAATTGCCATGCAGTCTTCAGGGTTATTCTGGGTGTCACTAGGGAATGTTCCCTTGTTCTGATTTGGCATATTCTACTTGTGTCTCTAGATTTTTCAATGAAGCACTAGCATTCTTACGAAACATGCGGGTGTATCGATTTCAGTTTCCAGTGAATGTTCTATTCATGGAATTGTAATAGTCTCTTGTTATCCCCGTGAAGCTGCGGCGTTTGTTCCTCCCGAATGGTTGGGTTCTCCTACGACCACAGTATTCATTTTACGCCCTCACCTCACTAGCTGCACTATTGGAACCTTGGTGGCCTACGATATCCCTTGTTGAGGATGCTTTATCCTGCCTTGGGCCCGTAATTCCCCCTCACCATATGAGAAATTCTCATGGTTCCACCGAGTGTTGGATTGTAGTGTATGGGCGGGTTAAGTTGGCTTGAAATGATAACTTCTTTGCTCATTCACACCTTAACCTCCTCGACACCATAAGAATCTTCTTACATTGGCTTTGCTCCGACACTTCTTCTCATCAATCCTCTTTCCTCTTTGCTCCTATTTGTGGCGTTGTGCATCTCCTCTCTCTTGTTTGTCCATCCACATGCATTTATAGCACATCCCGACTTAGCCTCCCGTGGTACGTCATCTTGCTCTCGACTCATGACCCGTTTTCCTCTCTTACTACCTCTTGAAAACTTCGGATGGAGCTTTCATGTGCATTTGCCCGAGGTCACTATCGGATCTCTTGCCTCTCGGCCCTTTTTCGCTTAGATGCTCCACGACATGAAGCATCGATAATACCCTTGGATGTATCATTCGGAGCGTGATGTATATCCATCTGGGTCTTAGTCACATTCCATGCATTGGGCACCTCTTGACAATCTTTTGGATCTTTCCCCGAGGCGACATACGGGCTCTCATCTTCCCCTTGTTGGAATAAAATTATCTCTCTTACGTCTCTGAAGTGAGAGATGGGGGAAAGAATCTGCACAGTAAACACATAACTCTTCCCAGTATCCATGAGACCATGGTAATGATTCATACCATGTGGCTGGCATGTCTCTCAATAGGAAGAGATGTAGTTTATCACCTACGGTCTCCTGCCGTTCAGCTTCCAACGATATTAGCCATCCTGAGAAATCTTCCAAGGTGTCATTTGGGTCTTCGGTGGGATGTCCAGTAAACTGATGTTGCTGAATCATTGTAATTAAGGCTGGCTTTAGTTCAAATTGTTTGCACTTGCATCCACTTTGTAAGGTACATGCGATTGCGAGAATACTCTTCTTGAATAATAGGCCTCGGAAATCCTCCATTGTGTCGATAATAGGGTCTCTCTGAGTGTTGTCCTCTGTTCCTCGCTGTTGGTCATGTCTCTCTTACGCCGTGTAGCTCGTTTTCTCTTTGTCTTTCTTAAGCTCCTGGCGTTCTCTCCAATTCGGTGTCTGTGGAATGGAGTCGGATCCTGTTTCCTATGCATTAAAGTTTTTGAAATAAAAGCATACTCCTTATTAATAGGATTAGTCAAACCTAACAAATATTTTCAACATGGCTTGTTAAAGAGTAGTGACTAATGTAATTCATTTCCTTGAAAAGCTATTTTTGTTCTTTTCTTAAAAATGTCCAAATTAGTATTTCCTTCTTTACGTGGAGATATTGATCTAATAGGCGTTATTACTTGAGGACTATTATCTAATCCCCAATGATAATGCCATGAAACTTGTTGTTATATTTCTTTGCAATTATCTTGATTAAAACGGTTTCCTTAAGAGTAGATAAATTTCTTTGGTTTTGATCCATGATTACGCAAGTGTACGAATTGACAGTAATAAAATTAGTTTAAGTCGGATCTCGATCCTTAGAAGTCTCGAGAATTCTCGATCAACTACCACGACTACTCGTTCTATACTATTTGGACTATGATTTGCAATTGATATATCACAGCAACCTTTAAAATAATGAAAAGAATAAAGATATATGAAACTAAGACAAAATGAAATAGTAGCACACTAAAATAAAAAAATTAAAGAAATAGACTTATCAGTTAGTTTTTAGGGACATTGAAAAATACAAGCGTTGTGAAACATCGATTCCCTGACGACTACGTAACTTTGTATGAACCCTCAGATTTAGGAGAATCCGTCCAAGGAAGAGGTAATGCCATGTGGATCTCTCATAACGACACATTTCGTAGCCCTAATCTTCCTGTTTCTTTGAGAGGCAGGAGATTAGATAACTACTTTTATCCCGAGTTGTCTTGTTGGGTATTTTTCTTTTTCAATACTTCATACCCGAACATGGACGTAAACCTTAGCTCCCAAGACATAAGCTAAGCATGGGTTTTTATACTGGTTTCTCATCCTCAAAGTGGAGCAGTTCATTCTTTCCTTGATTAGATCCTTGCTAACACGAGGATTAGACTTCTTTGACATTCGAATCGAGGCGAACTCTCTACTCATTTTAATTGATAAGTCATTCAACTCATTTCTGGTTTAGTGAGAAGATTTGTCGATTATAATTCCGCAGGCCCATTAGATCCCCAATATTAGGTTCTCATACCCTTCAGAAATTGTTCAATGCTCTGGAGACCATACCTGTGCTGGAGGCCTCTGGGATGGACATGAGTGAATCTCTTGCAGTGCATGGACACTTTGGATGTTGCAAAGATACAAAAAATAAACAAAACCCGACAAGCGATTCAAGGCTGATTCGGTAGACTACGATAAATTTATGCGGGAAAGATAAATTCTAACAACATAGTAATTTCAGCGGAGTGGGTTTCTAAATTACTTCATTACATACTTGGTAGCTCGATCAAAAGAACTATTGTAAATCAAAAAGCGGAAGTTCGAATTCCAAAACTTGTTTGGACTTCAAATGAACCAGGCAGTAATTTGAAGAAAATAATTCAACTTCAACTTCAACAACTAACATCCAGATCCAGAAATTCAAATGAAATAACAATCTACTCTAATCTAATCTAAAATAACGACCAAAACGAAAAGCAGAAGAAAATTAAAATACCGAGCCTTCGGCTACCCGGACTTCTCTTTACGAGCGCAGAAATTTGCACTTTCATACATGTATTTGCTTATTTATAGGGTTCTGATTTTGGGCCTAACGATGCACTTCCTTGGCGGGTTTCAAAATAGCGCCCATTTGTTTTGTTCGCCAGCGACTCCATTTAACACATCGCAACCTTGACTTGATGTAGCGACCTCTCTTTCACGTCGACTTCCTTTGATTACCCCCGCTTATGAAATTTGTTTTGATGTTGCGACTTCAATCATCGCGTCGCGACTTCACCTTTACGCATTGTGATGATCTCTCTCTTTTGGTCGCGACTTCAATCATCGTCGACGTTTTTACAATTTTCACGTAGTTGAAACTTTTATGCGGTCGCGACTTTGCCTTTAACACCCTTTGGATGCGATGTCGCGGCCGTCCAAATGACGTCGTGACCTTCTTTCCTTATGGTGATGTACGCGACCCTTTGAATGACTGCCAGCGACTTCACCTTTACGTATTGTGAGCTCTTTGATGTCGGCCAGAAGCACTATTTTACAGTCGTGACTTGTCTTGACATCTGCTGGATCTAATATGCGTGACGGTAGAATGATGCCAGCGACCTCTCTCTCTTTCGCGGTGATATGCGACCAGGGCGTCGCGACCTTCTTTACCGACTAATGTCATTGACCAGGGCGTCGCCATCTTACGATTCGGTGTTTGATGTCTCACATGCACATTGCAGCGTCGCGACCTACATGTTGACCTCTTTGAAAATATTTTGTGCAACTTCTATTGATTGTCACGACCTCCCATGCACTAAACTTTCAATTTTATCGCGACCTCGAGCGTTAGCCAGCAGACATCATATACGCTTCTTCATTAATTCTTGGTAGTCTGATTTGGGTTTACATTTGCGACCTTGGTGTTATTCTTCTATTCTTGTCATGGTCGGCGACATGAGTCCTTTCTTTCAAAATCAGTTGCGACTTCTTTTACCTGAGAAGGTTGTTCTTGTGGCTTTCAAGACAGCTCATATCGCGACCTCATGGTGGTATCCGCGACATCATTTATCTCGCTTTTGAGGGTTCGCGACATCACAATGATGTCTGACATGAACTTCTTCATTTATTTGCTTCTTTTAATCTCGAGCCAGTCATTCTTTGTCTCGACTTCTTTCTTAGTCCACGACTTCCTTGTTCATTCTTGGGTTTCTTCTTCAAAGCAAATTTGTTGCGATGTCGTGAGCAAATTCTTTGGAGGCTGCGCTGTCGCGACTTAAATTCGATTTTGACTTGATTACGCTCTGAGGCTGATTTCTTATGATTTTGCTAAGAATTTGATTTTACTGGCTGTATTTTCACTGAATTGGAATTTGAGTCAATTATCAGTTTTCTGTAGACAATTCATCATTATTCTCATTATAAACTCAGAAAAATGGATTAAAAATCTAATGTGTTTTTGGACTCATCACTAATCCCTCTTATTCCCAAGTTTGTTTTAGTTTTGATGTAGCTCATATTTTCCTAAGCGGTCTTCTTTATTGACATGCCCCTGTTTTCTTGATGATTTGTTGGTAGGCGCATGCGGCGGAGTTGGTCGGCCCAGGTGGAGATGGTGGTGAGCAGGTGGTCGGCCCTTGAGATCCTGAGGGGCGCGACCACCGAGGCTCCTTTTGTGCATGAAGAATCTACGAGGAGGCGGTGCGATCCTTTCCTATACATAGTGCAGTTCTTCCCCAGTCCGGCCTTGGCCAAGCTTGTCGAGGGCGAGCACTTATCTCGTAGATCTCTAAAATATCTTAGGGGCTCTTGTGACGGAATTTTGCTCCGGGAACCCTTTGTTCGGTCGGTTGCCTACCCCTTGTTTGCGATATCCAGCCGGAGTCCACAGGCGCGAAGAAAAAGAAAGAAGAAGAGAAGGTCGGGAGGTAAAGGCTGCCAGCGGGCTTAGAGTTCATGAATTTGACGGAGCCGGCGGGTTAAGCGAATCGGCTAAAGAAAGGGAGCCTGAAATGTCTAGCCTTGCCGCTGGATTTGCACGGATCGCGTGACGGCGCTGCGCTCGAGGGAGGCTACGGAATAGAAGGCTTAGAGCCCAACGATAATTGCAATGGGTTCCTCTGAGCAGGCCCAACGTGCGGCGAAGGCTACGCGGGGTGCTCTCAAAGGGCCTCACAATGGGGATCGGGCTCGGCTGGGAGGGATCTGCCTCAACGGCCGGGACTTTGGGAGGCTCGCCCGGCGGTTGTCGGCCCAGGGCCTTTGCGGCGGACACTATGGAGTGACCCACGCGGGGGGGATCGTCGATAGGATGGTGCTGAGCTCTTACGTTTAGCCGATGGAATGGGATCGTTGATGAGTCTAAAACTCATCTATTTTTAAGTCCATTTTTCAAGAATATTTTTGGTTTAAAAGTTCGGTTTGATGCGGGAGTGCCGTTTCACCCCAGGCTTGTTGTTTTTGTAGAAACTTAAAGTAAGCATAATTCAACGAAAAATAGTAAAAATCAACACGATGCAAAGGAAGAGCCAATGTCCTTGTATTGTTTTAGCGAATCCACTAAATGTCGAAAGTCACAGCTATAAAAATGTCGCAACATCAGCTAAAGAAGGAAAAGCATTTATGCAGAAATGTCGCGACATCATAAACAACTCCGGCAATAAAATTATGTCCACCATCGATGTCATGACATCCGCAGCAACCCGATATTGCGACATATTTGAGATGGGAAGGATTGCATCATTGAATGCCATGACATGTCGATATAATGTCGCGACGTGTAAACTTAAACATTGAAGACCTTCACATCCCGATGTGACATCGGATAAGAATGTAGCGACATTGATCAAAACGATCGGTAGTGAGATAAGTCAAATGACCGACATGAAAGAAATGTTGAAACGCCCGACTAAAGAATCTTGGCGGTGACAAGTAGCCGAATCCTGGCCATGGCATTATAATATAAATGATTGCTCGGCTATATCATTAAACCTACGGAGGAAATAGCCATGACATCGACAAGTGACCGACATGGCGATATCGCGACATCGATCCCCGCGAAGCGAATAGTGAAATCAGGTCGATGTTGCGAACGTGAATAATGTTGTGACATCGATAAAGACATTGGGAAAATTTGCGAACAGCAGTCTGATATCCGACATCAAAACTATCGCCAGCATTGTATCGACCTAAAATGATCACAATGAATAAATGGCGGTGCGACATCAGTTCAGGAAAGGCCGACGCGCCAGGAAGCGATGTCGCCCAACAAAGAATAGAAATTAATAGCGACATTGCGATTAATATCTGACAATGTATCTCCGTAACCGCCAACATCATCCGCGACATGAACCGACAGGTAGGGTGTCAAGCGGATTTCCTTGATGTCATGGCGATGTCGTTTGCAACCCGACATCGGCATCTATGATGTCGCAACATCATCCGCAACATCCTGACGACAAGCAGGGTAGAATTTTTTGGGCTTTTAGTGAGTAATTTCACCCCTCGCGTTTTGATTTGAAGACTTGAGCCTATAAAATGGAAGCTTTGGGGGAGTAGTGCCACCGACTTCAGTGGCTTTCATCAAGTCTTTGTGCTTTTTGGGAAAGCTGAAGTCTTATTGCATATATTTTTATTTTTATTTCTTTTCTTTTATTTTAGTTTTTTCTTGATTCAAATTCATTTAGGATTAGAGCAGTGATCTGAACTGAAATTCCGAGCTAGTGTTCATGTAAATCTGTTTTCATTTATGTCTAGATTTGAATGAAATCTCAAATTCATTTTTCTTCAGTTTTGATTACAATCTAAATGAATTTGTCTAATCAACTAGTCATTGTGATTAGTAATCCAGATTTGAAAGGGTAAGCTCCTTTTGGGAAGAGTATTTTGTTGAGATTAATTTTTGCAAGAGTTAATGTTGTTTTGGTTGAGAAAATTGGAGTGATTTAACTAGTATTACTTCTACATTGAGCTATTCTAAATATCAGTGTTTGATATCCAAAAAAAAAAAGATGTATCATTGTTTTGATTTCCAGCAATCCATCTAAGTGACACAGAGATGCAACTACCTGAGAATAATGAGCATTAACTTGTGGATACTGTTCCACTAATATTATATGAACTAATGGACTTTTGGGATTACCTTAATATATCACTAGTGATGATTTAACCTCTGCTTTCAAGGCTCTCTCCTAGGTGACAACAGGAATGTGTGCCCGCATAAGATCCACTTACTGGTCTTGTAACTTAATCCTGAGGGGTTTCACCAATTTAGAAGAATAACTTCAACCGAGTGTTAGCTGAGATACTAATCAAGGGAAGAAGAAATTCTTATCTAATTGATGGCTGAGGTATCTTTTATTTTGGAGAGAGCTTGCATAATCTTGTCCATGGGAGAAAGCAATTTCTAGTCATAAGAAATGACTGTGAAGTACCATGAACAAAAAAATCGGATTTTTCGGCCGAAATATTGCCGAAAAATCGGTTTTCGACCGGCATGGAAAAGATTTTTGCAAAAGATAATCGAAAGTAAAAAAATCGGCAAAAAATCGATAAAATAGCCGATTTTTCGCCGAAAAATCGGAAAATACCTATTTTCCACTTAGAAAAATCGCTGTGAACCTTGTGGCGCGTAATCTTTAGAATTTACGAAAAATATCGGTAAAATATCGGTAAATATCGGTAAAATATCTGTAAATATCGGTAAAATATCAGTAAAATATCGGTAAATATCGGTAAAATATCGGTAATGACTATTTTGACTCCAAAAAATTCTATAAATACTCATAAAATCATACAATCTCTTTACAAACTCATCCAAGCTCCATTTAACTCTCAAATTATTTTTTCTTTGTGATTTATCTCAATATTTTAAAGATCTTATTATAGAATCATTATCTTCATCGAGAGATGGGATCCCTTCATCAAATAATGTAATGGAGCCCGCATCGGTCTTCATTTTGGTTTTAAATTACTATTGTAATGTAATTTCTCGATAAATTATAATGAATATTGTTTTTCAATAAGTGTATATTTGCTTATTTATGTCTTTTTTATAGTTCAACAAAGTATTTCCATGAATTTCAAAGTATTTTTATTAATTTTTAGAAGCTTTGGAATATTTTGTCAAAATGTCCCTTGGAGTATTTCTGGAGTATATCCATAAAAATCAGTGCAGGTATATCAGTATTCTGGAAATATTTTCATTCCTTAATAATCTTGAGAGGGAAAAATAGTCAAATCTTCCCAAAGATGAACAAATCCCTACAGTAAATTTTGGGGACCCATTGTCTAGAGATAGAAATGGTAATGCAGACAGTGAAATGTTAGAGCTAAGGAGATCGTTTCTATACTAGTATTCTTAGACAACTCCAAGTTTCACATCCATTACATTATCTTAATTGGAACTTGCAAAGTGATAGTCACAACACTGTTTTTCTTCCTATGTTTTTTATTTCATAGTAGCTCTCTAATCAAGTAGTTTAGAAATTTCATTATTGGTTTATTCTTTCATAACTTTTTCTTTTTACTTAAAAAGTTAAACCTATCTTGAGCATCAGTAGATTCAAATAGTAAAGATCTTTAGTAGTGAGGGTAGTTAATCTTTAAATTCTTTTATTTGATCCTCATGGTAATGATACTACAGACTTAAAATCAATTCATATTACTTGTATGACTTGTGCACTTGTAATGATTTAGACCAAACCAATTTTCAAATAAAACAAATTACGCACAAGGCAGAAGACATATTTTATATCTTGGGTCTCAACAAGTTTTTGGGCATAACTATAGGGGAATGATTCAGTTCTTGGTGGTAGTGTCAGAAATTTGTCCCAACAAAATGTCCAGAAATCCGTATTTTTGTCTTTGTATAAAAAGAAGTCAACAAGTTTTTGGCACCATTTCCTGGGATCGAAATGAAAATAGAGTTTAAGGATTAATATTCTTTCCAAAGAGAAAATTGCTAATTTGGATATTTTTCTTTTTACTTTTATCAAAAATTGTCAAAATTAGTTTTAACTGCAGTAGCTGAGCCAGCTACTGATCTTTAATGAAAATACATCATAATATATTTATGTATCTACTGATCTTATTTGATTTCAGTGTGCTCCATTCAGGAAGATTTTACATGCATAGAAAACCAGAACCATAACTACTGCCTTTGGACACATAATTGGAAAGAACACTAAGAAATATGAAGAAAGTAAAGAGTGCTAAATCAACAACTATGGCAAAATAGAGAGCAAGGATGCCACCTATTCTAGAAGAAGAGGAAGTAGAGAGACCTCGAGGCGAATGGCTTATGGAGGGGATTTTTTGGAGGCCATTATTCGAAGATGAATCTTGGATTGTGAGACTGACCTGCTATAGAAGACCCGATAATTTTTGAGTTAAAGCCGACTTTGATTACAGTAATGGTGCGACAACATCGACACATGGGCATCTAGTGAGATCCCGATGAGCATATGGGAAGATTTACGTGGATGCGAGTACGGTCAAGTTGGCCCGGGGTTGGACACGAGTGACTCAGTTGCAACTCTTTCCTTTTTCATTGAGAGATGTGGTAGCTACTTGGTTTGAATCACTGCCATATGGATCAGTGAATAATTGGGAAGATTTAGCGGAGCTTACATGAGCATATTCTTTCCTCCTGCCCTTACTTCAGAAAGGAGAAGGGAAATCATAGTGTTTAAACAAGGAGAGGATAAAAGTCTCTACACAGCATGGGAAAGATTTAAAAGATTATTGAAGAGATGCCCAATGCATGGCATTGATCTAACTACGCAGATGGACATCTTTTATCATTCTATGAACTACACCTCGAGGCATAATTAATACGTCTTTGTGGAGCATTCAAAGAAGAGTGCGAGAGGAGGCTAGCAGTTGATTGAAGATCTTGTCGAGTGTGAACTATAGGGCTCTTGTCCCCGAGACTTTAGGAAGCGTGAGAGGGAGATTTAAAAGGGTGATGAGGCTGAGCAGGAATGGCGCCGCCGACGAAACTTGATGCATGATGGGCAAAATGGGGAAGCCGAAAGAGAAGAATGCACTTTCGACACATGAAGTAGAGCAGGTTTAAAGAAATGAATGAAAAGTAGTGTTGAAAAGGACTAGCGTGGGGTCCTTATCAAGTTGAAGGGCATAGTTTCGTCTTTAATAGAGCTAATTTTAAACGAACCTCTGACTTGCCTACACGTACACACCCGACACTTCAAGAACCATGAGAATTTCTCATATGAATTAAAAAAGCAGCCAAGGTCCTAGGCCCAGTCAAAATTTTCAACAACATTATGCTTCCAGGGTTCCCGAGGGCGTGCGGCAAGCAGTGAAAAGCGAATCGGGGGAAAAGGAGATCTCATTCCTTTGAAGATCAGATGCTGACTTTCACGGGAGAAAATAAAAGGCTGCTGAACATTCATGAGCAGAAGTTTCTTGAGGCTAAGCGACATTCAAGCAAACAATAGGTGTTTTAGGCGACCTGAATGTCTCTCTGAAGAATCATTTAGGAATCTTTGAAACGAGTCAGAGATGTCTTCCAGTAATCACTAAGAAAAGAATCTAAGGCGCATAGTAGTAACTTTAAGAGTGGCGGAGGATTGGAAGAGAAGAAAAGTGAGGAAGAAAAACAGACATAAATTGATGAAGAAACAAAGCAATACAGTTCAGAAATCACTGAAGAAGAGAGAACAGTGAAGGTATAGCAGAAGCAGCCAGTTGAAGAGGGTGATCTAAGAAAGAAATAAGAGTTTCAAGCTTATAAGCCCCAAGTCCCATTCCCTCAGAGGCTGCAGAAAGCTAAATTAGAAGAGCAATTCTTTAAATTCTTGAACATGTTCAAGAGAGAAGATGAGAATCGATATCCGCTTTTGAGAGGCATTATTTCAAATGCCTTATTATCTTTAAATTAAGTGAAGGATGTATATGAAAAAGAAGAAAATAGTTAAAGAAGGGTGGAGGCAGCTGACCAAGCTGTTGTTGGGTTATTCGGAGATCTTTACTAGTGACACAGTGAAAATCAAGGATCAAGATACGACTTTACTCTTCTTATATAAGGAATGCTAAAATAGAAAAACCACATGCGATTCTAAAGCGAAGCATTAACGTTCCCTTATCTATGATTGAGCTAAGATTTGGGGAGCTTACTCCCATCTATGACCACACCTGTGCCATAAGACCTTGGCTCAACTTTGAGGGTATTCTTGAATATTAACTTATCAAAGTGGGAAAGTTCATTTCACGAGTAGACTTTGTGGTGATCGATATTGAAGAAAGCCAGCCAGTCCGCTGGTAGGAAGGCCTTTCTTACCCACAGGAGCAGCTTTGGTAGTCGTGAAGAAATAAAGAACTTACTCTCGAAAGTTCGAGGATGAAGCGATTGCATTTCAATCTCAATTAGAGTTTGAAATAGCCAAAATTTGATAATACTGATTGTATGATTGTTGAAACAAAAGTTTCCATCAGTTCTGAACTAATAAATGATGTTAAGATTTAAGGAGGTTCAATGATGAAAAGTAGATGGTTCTATTCGAGTATCTAATGTTGAATTTCTAACTCAAATTTGAACTAAAAGTAGTATGGTGTTAATGGCAGTGTAGAATCAGGTAGTTATATGAAGAGAAGGTTGTTGGAAATGAAACACAAGCTCGGAGGTTTAATTCTAAAGAATTAACGAAAATTTAAAGTATGCCTTTCTTGGCTGAAAAAATCAATAGTTATATAGTGTTAAACCCGACAAAAGCAGGAAAAAAACTGAAATTCTCGAAATACAGGAACCATTGCTTAGTCTATAAGATTAAAAGTCAGTCCTTTATATATATACTTTGAAAAAATCCATAACAATGAAAAAACCTCCATTGAACATTGAAAGAGCTGATCAATAATGAAAAAGATTCGCCGAGAAAGAAGTGCTGAAGCCGTTTAGATACGGGCTTCTCCATCACGATCTGAGCGGTATGAGTAAGCTAGTTCATGGTTCCTAAGAAGAGGATTACTTGTGATCGAAGTAGAGAAAGAATGAATTGATTCTAAAGAAATTACAATGAGGATGGAGGTCAGCACATTGATTACATAAAATTGAACCGACAACCCGAGATCACTATCCCTTTACCTTTTATTGATCGGATCTGGATGGGTGGGACGGACACCCTTATTTCTATTTTCTTAACTAAGTGTCTGGAGCCTCATCAAGTCCTTCACACCGCCCTAAGGGCGAGCTTCTTTACATGTCCTTATAGCACCTTCCATTTAAGAAGGATGCCAGCTTTAGTTCTCTATAATGTTTCACCACCTTCCAAAGAGTATGTGGCGTCTATTTTCAGATACAGTGGAAAGAAGACTACTAAATTACACTTTTAGATGACTTCTCGAGTATATGGATCAGTTTAGGCATTACCTTAAAAATCTAGAGGCGCCCACTAGAGGTGCAGGAGTTAAGAGAACCCCACTTGAATCTTCATTCATGATCCCAACAAGGAATTGTCTTAAGACACAAAATTCTACGGTTCTGGATGGAAGTTGAGTCAGCAAAAGTTCACAATCATAAACTCTTACCTAGCGATTAAAGGGATAAGAAGTTTCCTGGGACATACTGGATTTTATAGGAGATTCATAAGGGACTTCTCAAAAATCTAGAATATTCTTGACGTTGGAAAAGGATGCAAGAATTTGAAGACTGGTGAATCTTCACTTATACCGTTGAAGATATTAAGTCGGATTGGTTATAGCTCCCATCATGGCATCACCAGGACTGAATAAGAGTTGAAATCATAAGTGGCTGAAGCTATATGGGAACGACTTTGGAACAAGAATAAGAAAACTTTTGAGAGCTATATCTATGCCAGCACGATGAGGCCTGAGAGAACTACTACACCACAAGAAGGAGATCAAGTAATGGTTTTTACTTGTGAAAAATTCAGATATATCATGAAGTTCCCATGTTGCCATACACACTTATCATGTGAAGCAATTAAAATATCCATGGCAAAAAGATCACTAAGCGAGATTGATCGGTGGGTACTCACTGGCTGTAGTGTTCAAGTGAGGCTAAAGAAGAGGAAGTAATAATGTGATGGCGATCACTTGTCGGAATGGGTAAACCTGCGAAGATGAAGGACAGAAATAGAGAAGAAAGTTCCACACGATTAGCGACTTTCAAACATATCTGGTTCCACCATGGGTATCTTTGGTAGTGTCCAACTTACTCCGCCTCACCTAAGCGTCACCTCACCGATTTCGTTCTATATAAATAAATTGCGTGTATTGCTTCAGTCAGTTACGGTCCACCTTTGCTCCAGGTGAATCTCGTGGTTTAAAGCTTTGTGATGTGAGAGACGAGACCTACTTCGCAGCGGCGGTCAGCAAAAGTCATGGCAGCTCGCGATGACCGCGTGCGCGTCAGTGATCGTACTTCTCACCGCACCAAATGCCTTCGGGTCTCGATTTTCAAAAGCGCCGATGGCGTCCCGGATGAGAGTGAACCCCTGAAAGAATAAAGCGGCCAGAGAGATCGTGAAAACTCTATATCTTTATTGTTTCTCTTCTCAGGACTATCAATGATTTATAGAACAATGTTTGTAATAACTTTCATTATGTTACAGATTAACCCCCTAAGGTTTTATTTAGACCCTACTACAATTGCATGAATAGGGTTTAAATTCTTTTGTACAGTTTATTCATGAGTTATTTATTATACTTTGTGGTTTATTTTTCATGGTAATGCCAGCGTATTGATAGTCCTGTTCTTAAGTGGAAAATGGACTCCAAAGAATCTCGATGGCGACATGAGCAAAACTCAAGCAGATGAGAATTATCCAGGTTACTCTGATGGCGATGGTTTGAAACATTTAGCGTTTTGGAATCAATTGCAGGAGGCAAGTCACTTTAGCCCTAAAATAAGTGGATATACACAAGAAAGACGTAAACGCGATACCTATGAAGCAAGAATTCATTAATGACTAAATAATCTGGTTCCTCTGGTAAAAATCTATCAAATCATTTACTTGAGGAAGCTAACCTTTTAGTTTTCATAAAGTAATTTTACAAGTCATTTAGATTTAGTTTTAGTTCTTTCTACGACTAAGAAACTCATTAAAGTCTAAGTCAGATATATATTTAGGCCAATTCGAGTATTCAACACACTACTCACGGATTCAGTCATTCTGTTGAATTTTCTTGTATTACTTGATGCGAGCGTGCCGCGCCAGACGATTTACTGAGTTTACCGTTCACATCACGCTTTTGCCCTATAATTATCGCTGATATTGTAAATTTTTCGGCTTGTGGATGCCACGAATTCTTCTGGCCTAAAAGCGTTTGAAAAGAAGGCCCGGTCTTTGAATTTTATATGTCGAATGACCCATTACTTTGAGAGTGACATACCAGGATTATTGAAGATGTGTGCAGGCGAACCAATTTAGAATTTTGGATCATCATAAACTCACGCTCTATCTGGAGGACCACTGTGGAGAACCAGGCCGCTCGGAAAGGGATGTATTAGGTTTTCTTAGCCAACTTTGTTAAGAATTTAACATGAATCAGTTGAAACCTTCGTGTGGATGTCGGAGAATGGGCATTGTTAGCTTCGTTGCAGAAAAATGATACCTCAGGAATTTTGCATTAGTCTAAAATTTTGTACTTTGGGGATCGACTTACCAGTTATTCTACCTTTATTTGAGACTTTCATTCTCTATTTGTGGATTCATCTTATCAATGATTGGGACCCATAAAAGCACCTAATGGTGTCTTTGATCAGTTCTGAGGTTTATTCAAAAGATATCTTGAAGCGAGTTTGGGCTCTAAGACCTCTCAGTGAGGAAATATTTGCAGTGGCTTTACCAAAGCTCATGTGGAAGCAGTCTGGAATCAAACCTGGGTTTGGCTTATCACCTCAGTCCATTGACCTTCGAATCGTTAATGAAATACTTCACAGCCGATTCTGTCTATCCTCAGAACGGTATAAAGCAATGTGGGCAATAAAAAGTTGAACTTTGATTTCGGCGCTTGAAAACTATCATTAGAATAATTGAAAGCGCCAGTGCGATGCGTACCGAATCTAGACCAAAGCTAAAAAGTGGCATGATCAAAGATTAGGAAAGAGTGGAAGTGAGATCAGAGTCTCTTAGCCTATGCATTCTGAGCCCAGGCACTTTTTCAGGGAAAACTCTCAATCAAAATTGAGTGAATTCTCTCTATGATTGATTAACCCCTTTGGAGGCGGTAACACTTAAACCATACGGAGATGAGTTTAAAGTGAATAATTAAAAGGTGAAACACTATCTAGGAAAGAAGATTAAATGAGGAAGAGCCCCAGATTAGAAGAGATGGATAGAATTGCTTAATTGAAAAAAAAAAAAAAGCTGACAAATGTCACAGATGGAGACATAAAAAACGGGAGGCGACTACTTGGGAGGCAACCCGAAATTTTCTTTATTTTCACGTGATTAATTTAGTTTGATAAAAATTTTGTATGTTTCAATGATACTGCAAATGGGTTTAGTTTCTTATAGCTCTTTACCATTTATTGAATTACAATTTTGAATGCCGGGATGAGAGCTACGAAAACACAGTCCTTTATGTCTCGACAGTGAATCATGCCGAAATTACTACAAAGGGAGTTCACTTTTAACTATTTCTTTAGAGGATGCATGAATAAGTTTGAGGAATAGTTTACTTAGGTTCGAAAAACCGCCTTAATGCTTAGTCATCACCTTGTTTGATTGGATTATTTATGAAATTTCTCTAATGTACTGAATCGGTGCTTGCCCAGTTCATTAGAGAAAGTGATCTGAAATATTCTTTGTTTATGTTTGAATGGAGGGTCCTTCAACATCTTCAGACTTAAATTCACAAACACCTGTTAGAATTCTGAAAAAAAAAAAAAGGAAAACAAGTGCAATAATTACGCCCCAGAGGCTAGCTCCCGTTGATATTAGTGAGGCATCGACAAAATGTCGTGACACCAAGCTTTAAAAGTTTCCCCAATGTTGCGACATTACCTCAATGTCACAACATCGGATTTCAAATGTTGTGACATCGCAAATATACAAGAGCACATTGAGCCAATGTTGCGACATCCGATAATGAATGCGAAACGTGAAGTACTCCAAATGCGACGCTTCGCCATTCATCATCTCGACGCCGCCAAAATCTGAGCTACACCTGGGCCAACCCCAAAAACTTAATGCCGGCTTGTGCTTTGATATCCTTTAACCATTTTAATGTCCGCGAAAATTCTTCAGCCAATGATCCCGAACAATGTCGCGACATCGCCACAACATTGCCGCGACATCAAGTCATTGTGCCGCATTAGAAAATTATTAACTGCTTAACATCGCGGCTGGGGAAAATCTCATAAATGGAAAACTTGAAGGAACTGTTTGTCACATCAATCTTTCCATGCTGAACCCTAACCTTCTCAAAAGCGCCAAATCAAACCATCATGAATCAGCTCTCAGCCCCCTCAGCTGGTTGTCTCTCAGGAAATGTAGATGAAAGATTCTCTAGGCGATGAAGTTAGAGAGAAATGTGAGGAAGGAAATCAAGAGAAATCCCTAGAGAATTGTTGCTGAGGAATTTAGTGGTGGTGGAGGAAGGAGAAGCCAGAGCCTTCTACTCCCACAAAGAAGCAAAAGTGTTTCAGAAGCATCTAGCGGAATTTTGTGAAGAGGGTTTGTGGGAGCTGGTGTGCTGTTTCCCAGGAGATTGAGCGACGAGGGTTGGCGTTAGCCGGCACGGGGGCCCAAAAATCAGGCCACAATTCAAAGGTTTCGCCAAATCCAGCGACTGAAAGACCTGGCTGTGCCTCTTGCAAGGTGCTGAGAAGTGGATCCACACACCCACAGGAAGAAGCCATCCGAGCTCTGGATGAGCCCAGAAAGAATATCAGTTTCAAAGTGCGAACTGGCTCCAGATCTTTAGTTGAAGAATCTGTGAGGAGTTGATGGCTGAGTGCCACAGGAGTGTATGAAGGCCAAGGTATCGGCGCCTATAATAAAGATCGTGGGAAGTAGTCAAGGTATGGGTTCTTCTATTCGACTTTGGCTCTCTCTACCTCAGCCACACATTCTCCACGGTGAGAACGAGATGGGTGCCATACTTTTGTATGCCATTGGTGGGGTTCGCTTTGATGAGAGAATGGTGGAGCAATCCATGCGGACTACCACGAGGCAACTTTGCAAGAGAATGTCCACTGCATGATCACTCCTCTTGTATGTATAGGAGTGTATTTGATCGATTGAGACGAAAATGCCCGATCTGCCTCTTACACTTGCTAGAGTCAAAACTCTGTATAAGGTGAGTTAAAAGCGAGAAGAGGAAAAGACATGGACCTTACCAAGAATAAATTCAGCGTGGAAAGAAATAATAGAAATGAAAGGAAGAAATATGAGGGTTTGGCGAAAGTGCAGCAAACCGGTACTCTCCCAAGGCTGAAAATACTACACTCAGAAGCTGAAGTGCTGATAGAAAAGAAGCAGAGGAAAATGACGAAAGGTAAGCAAAATTTACATACAACCATGTTCTGCCCAGACTACCTGCCTCCTATGAAAGAGATGAAAGAGGAAGATCTGAAGCTGATTCAAGGAAGGCGAGGTGGAGAAGATGGCATTGGTTGTGAGAATAAAAAAAGAGAAGAAAACCTAGCAATGAGCTCCAGCTGGAGGGATGAGGAGCAGAGAAAGTTATCTTATCACAGAGTGGCTGCATTGAGGTTGAACTCAAGAGGAAAAAGCCTTTTATCTGAGGATGGAGTTGATGAGATCGAAAATAATCAGCTCATCGTGAAGAGTGAGCCTCAGCGCTGGCGAATACAAATTATCGCACAGACACCAGAAGAGTCAAAGCAACCATCTGAGAGGATGAAGGTTGGTCCATCTAAGTACCACAAGGAAGTGTTGCATGGCGTTGTGTAACTCTATAGACGGAACCTTGTAAAGATGTATCAAGCCCAAGGTGAATTTGAAGCGTTCACAGAACTCCATCGGCGAAAGTGATATGACTATCAAATAAAAATCCACCATCAGGAGGGTGCTCACCATGGAGATGGAGAGAAAACTCCAGTTCAAAACCCAGAACCCTCAGAACCCTGGGTTCCTCAATGCAAATTACAGGTTTGACGAGTGAACCTCAAGCCCAGCAGTCTCGGTCCTCACATAGGAAAGATTGTTGTGAGTCTCATTCCTTATTATTCTAATAACCCTTCCTATATGTTCTATCTGCCAGCTAATATCTATGCATTGTTCCTCTTTAAAAGAAAAGCAGTTTATGAAATTCTTGATATAGATTTCTCTGTTTACATTTCTACCTTTTATTTACGTCTTGAGAATATAATTAAAATCTAGAACTTGTGTTTGTTGGTGAATAAAGAAAATTAGAGAATGTGGATTATACTATTTGTGTTGAAGAGTGTTGGATAATAGCATATTTTCTAAGTAAATATTTATCACAGCTTGATTTTGACTTTAGAAAATTTTAGTACCAGAATCTTGGTGTTATTATGTTATACTATAATGGAACTAATCTAATCTGTCATAGAAATATGAGAACAATATGACAAGTATTACTTAAACTAGTTCATGATCTTGGTACCAAATAGGATAGATTTGTGATGTCGATAATAAAGAAGCTAAAACTTTTTATTCTTGAAAACTGAAATTGAGGAAAGTTCTGCAAGCTCATCTGCATTCCCCAGTCAAGCCAAATCTGATCAGAAAATGACTACACTAACACATTTTAAAAGTACCTAAATGAGTTGTGCTTGGGTGCAAGGAAACCATATCAGAGGTATTAACAGGGATCCCGAAAAGAGTCACAGAACTTGTTGCATTTCTTTTAATGAAAATCTTGAACATCCTGACCAGCAGGAAGATGATTTAGGCCATCCTTTGACGAGTTTGAGACTTTAAAATACTACCGCCTATATGCTATGAAGTATACTTTTACTTAAATTTACCTCGTGACTTGAACCTAATATATTTAAACTATATATTCCACATTAAAAAAAAAAAAAAAACACTACCCTCACTCTAAAGTTCTACATATGATAAGAACCTTAAATTGCCCAAAAACTATAAGTATCATTACAAAATGAAAGAGGATAGTTTGGGATTGAAAGTTTACAAGATGAAAATGTCACAGAATAAGAATTAGAAAGGAAAATACCAATTCAAGAAAAAGTTAATGCATAAAAAAGTTAAACAAGCGAGGCGACAAGGAAAGAAAGTTACAAGGAGTGAGTTTACCTGTGTGCAACATGAGCAAGTAAGTCCTTGGGGTGCTTCCTAAGTACCCTAATGTCATGGTATCTGGAGCTACTGACCAATCTTGCTAGGGGTTCTTAAAGCTTAAAAGCTAAAACCTTCTACTCAATCTAAAACAAAAAGGGTGAAAGAAGCATGGACGAGGTGAAATATTAGTGATAAAATAAAAACAAAGCTTCGAGAAGCAAAAGAAAAGCACCATAATTTGGTTTATTGGTTTAGAAGAATTGCAGATTCAACCTACCAAAATAGGATGTGAGGAAAGAAGTTGAAATACAGATGCGGGTTTGTGATGCTTTTCTTTAAAAATATACAGTTGCCTCTTAAAAGTACCTAGCCATTCATTACAAGCTCAAAAATCATATTTGATTCAGGGTGTTATGTCTGCATTAGTGGAGAATAATATGACCAACCCTTCTTTGAGCTTATCTCAAGAAAGGCCAAAATTTGCAAGTAAATCTCATAAAGCTACCCTAATCTAAGTGGGTTATAAGGAAGACAGCCCCTCCCTTGCCAAGGACCTATATTTGACTTGTAAATTGCAATTATACCATTAAATGATTTGAATTCGAGAGAATTTCCAAAATTCCATGTGTGATTAGTTGATGTCACAACTGAAATATTCTCAGGCTAAATGTTGATTAATTAATAAGTAATTAATTGAAAAATGACCTCCAAAAATTGATTTTGATTATTGAGGACTAATAATCTCTTTCTTTGTGAGGACAAGCAGATTTAAGTTAGAGAGTTTGATGGGTTTAAAACTCATCTGTTTAAGTCCATTTTCAAAATGTTCTTTTTATTTTAAAAGTTCATTATTTAAATTACCAAAATTATGGAGCTCACCAAACTATTGTTTGCATAAACTTTCACCCAAGGAAATAGCGAATTCTAACATAAAAATGAGTAAATCAACATGATACGAGGAAGGAGCCAATGTGTTTGTAATCCCCAAATGTGTGACATATTGCAGGAAAACTTGATTACGGAAATGTCACTACATGGCTGAAAGCACTAATGCGAAATGACCATGACATCAAAAACCGCAATATTGTCACTTCATAAAATGTTGTATATCCGGTGAGGAAGGAAGAATTTGCATGTTAAATATTCACCGTAAGTATAATATATCCAGTAACTATGATGCGAAACTTAAACACTAGAGACCTTTTACATCGATGTTCTTGACGTCGGATATGCTAGAAATATATGACATTCAATCAAGACAATACATTTGATGAGAATAATTAAATGTCGCAACATGGAAGAAATAATCGCGACATATTCAAAGACATAACAAAGGACTTTTAAAAGCAAATCAAATCTAATGTGCATTGACATTGGCTAATATGACCGTCAGCATTATGGATGCCTACAAAGCGATGTCGCAACATCGATAAGTGACCAACATGTCAATGTGCGACATAGGTCCCAGCTTATTCAATAGTGAAATCAATCAATGATACGACGAATAAATGTTGTGACATCGGTAAAATCGATAGGAGAGAACTACCATAACAATACCACAATGTCATGACATCGAAGCTATATCAATATCGGCGGGTAATCGTAATGAACTTAAATAACGATGTCGTAACATCGAACGGCATGCAAACACCAGCTAAATGTCTTTAACAAGAATAGCGATTATTAGCGACCTCCGGAATTAATATGCAACAATGTGTCCCGTAATGGCGACATCATCCGCGACATGGGCTCAACACTGGAAAATGAGATTAGCCAACGTATTTCCTTGATGTCGTGACACTAGGCTACAACCAGCGCTCGACATCATGTCACAGTAGCATCATCAAATTTATCCCGAAGCGTGAAGCTAGGTCGGGGTACGGGCTTCGGGAGGTGCGTAATTTTAGCCTCACCCCAGGGCCTAAGACACGAGCCTATAAATAAAGCTTTGGGGGTAGTGCGCCGGCTTCAATGACTTTCATCAAGTCTTTTTGCACAATGCTTTTTGGGAAGATTTGAGAGTCTCATTGTGACTATTTTTGACACATGGTTGGTTTATTTCCACTCTTTTCTTTAGTTGTTTCTTGATTCAAATTAGTTTAAGATTCAGACAGTGTCAGAAGCGAAATTAAGTTGGCGTTCATGTAAATACGTTTTCATTTACGTACGATTTGAATAAAATGTTGGTATGCGGAATTCATTTTCTTCGATTTGATTACAATCTAAATGAATTTGTCTAATCAGCTAGTCATTGTGATTAGTGATCCAGATTAGTAATCATGACGGTCGGAGTTGCTGCAAGAATATTGCCCTCCAACATTGAGTACCTATCAGCCCGGATCCTTCTGTTCTTCACCGTTGTTGTGAATTTAAAGAATGGCCATTGGAAGAAAGGAGTGTGGATGGCCAGCTTCTCAAAGTTTGGAGGACCAATCTTTCTCTCGACTCCTGTTCGGCAGCTTTTGACCTCTGGCTGAAGTCACAGTTAGGCTCTTCATACGTTTGAGAATGGCTTGTAGGAGGCGTCTTCTCTTTTATCGCGCAACGAGAATCTTTGCATGATGAATCATTATAATTACGTTCCAGCAAATTTATTAAATATGTGGGAGCTTGAAGCCAGCCGCGCTCCGATGGCCCCTCTTATTATTAGCGAAATACTTGCATAATGATTAGTGCAAAAATTATTTTGACCCTATCCAAGATATAGGTTTTGAGTGTTTTGCGCGTAATCATGTCGATCTCGCGATTGATGTGTGCGGGTCCGCCGTTTCCCACGATACCACATTTGACTTCTTTTTTATGGTGATTTGCAGTCTTTGGTATTACACCGATAGCGTGTTTGGTTCCTTATGTCAAAATCTGCCTGAATCACAAGGAGATGCGGTGTTTCTGCCATCAAAAATAAAGGAATTTGAAGTGGATTTGGGCGATTGATGCGAGTGAGATGCGGTGGCGAAGCCGTGAGTCAAGTTTTATTATGATTACTTTTGAGAATTTATTGAGATTAGAAATTAACCAACTAGAATTTAATCCTGGCCAGTGAGTTCGACTAGGCTAGCGGGATTTACAGCTACCTAGCGAAATCAGCATTCATGGGAGTGCTTAGATTTGCATCATCTTCTCTTTTAGCCAGCCCCATATGTTAACTAGCTATTGAAGTCATGATTAAATGCGAGGAATTCTCGTTTGGCCTCTCTGTATGGAAATTTATTCAGTTGTGAAGTTTGATAGACTAGAGGAATTTTGGCTATCTTTTGCGAATGTCCTCCATGCTTGAAATGGCTGCCACAGTTTTTATTATAAATAATATTAAACATTCACGTTTGATTTGTGTTCTCACAGCCCTTTGTGAAGACCATCTTTACGACAGTTCTGTAATTTTCACTTTTGGGTGGACTATAAACCCCATAATTTGCCTTCGCCTAAAATTTTCTTGACGGCTTTTCATTTTATAAAATTCCTGCAGCTTTCATTTGAGGGTTTCATTTAGCTCCTCTCTCTCTTCCTCCTCTTTCATTTTCTAGGCTGCGACACCCCCTTGAGGTAATAGCTCAGGGATGCTTAACTTAAACCTCATAGCCTTGAAGAGGAAGGTTGCTAGCCCAGTTTTGGGGCTGTTGCGAAGGTGTTTTCTGCTCTTTCTCTAGTGGAGTGTATTTATGGTCCCAACTTTCTAATCTAGAGTTTAATGCCATTTAATGTCATTGCTTTGGTCATTACTTGCCTTGCTTTAGAGTACAGTGCATACTTATTGTTAGATGCCTTGATATTCACTAAATCGTCCATACGAACTACGAAACTAAGTTTCGTCTTAGGTTTTCATGAAGGGGACTAACTGAATGCATATTACTGTGTTGACTCAAATAAAGAACAGTTTCTAAAGTTAGGTTTTATAGTTAAGCAGATCAGTTTTTTGGCTTTATTCTGGTGTTTTCCATCACGAGATCTTGGGGACACTTGCTAGTTTATCATTATCGCTATTATTCTTATGAAGGTTCTTTACATACTTCAGCCCATAGTTCAGTGAGTGAAAGCAGCAAACCCCACCATTTGTTAATACCAAAAATCAAGCTAAAGCCTCACCGATTTCCTTCATGCAAATCATGTTGGATTGAAAACCCATCCAAATGTTCAAAACCCCTAAGACCGCTATCTTTATGGTAGCTTAGCTCTGTAAAGTGAGATTTCGGAAACTTTCAATTGCTATTTGATTAGCTCCTCATTGGCGAATCACATAACAACGATCGTTACTGGCGTTCGATGTCATTTGCACGGTGTAATGGAGCATATGGTGTAGGAATCGGCAGAGCGGTGACACGGTGGCTTGAATATGGCAAACCCGTGAAGTGATTTCGTAATCAAGGATGTGTTACTTACTGAGGTGAAAGGCATCCATGGATTAGTTGGGGGGGTATTAGTTGTTATCTATCTTGGCATTGTACGGCGGGTTGCGTGGGCGGCAGTGGCGGCGTGATTAGAACAACTGTGGGTTCCCAGGAAGCTTAGGCCGTGCGGTGCTCTGCACTCTCTGCCCTCAGAGGTGCACACTAACGGCGATCGCAAGGCGGGGTGAGGCCAAAGGCGCTGAATGATCGGTCCTTGTGCTTTCCTACAGTGTTCTTTGTCGGCGAGATTCGGGATGGGAGATTTAGCGAGGATGGTTCATCGTCGCCCCAGGGGTGTCGCTGTGTCGAAGAATAATTGCCACTTTATCTGGGCAGGTGGTTCCGCCTCCCAGTAACTATCTTCCACATTTCCAGATCATAGCTCTTTGTATGGGCACGCAACTATTCATTCTCACGCCATAAGCGCTCAAACTAATCCTACTATATCATCTACGTTCTCTTTGCTTTCTCTCCATGTCCACGACTCGATGGAGAAATTGATCTTATGTGGGTGGTTCTATCGGAATGCTCGTCATCATATTTGCCTGGCCAAACTAGGCATCTGCAAAATGGGGGGATGATAGAGCTCAGATAGTGAAAAGACTGCCATTGTCTTGGCCAACGCTCTTACCTTTACCACTTGGGGCTCTCTTAATTCCCCTGACGGCATAATTGTGGTTGCCAGTCACGATCTAACCCAGACGTCGACGTAATGTAAAACAAAATGATCAGCGGCGGTGATGGTTACCTCAAATAATTTAAGCCAGCAAAAATATGAGAAGGAAGGAATAAACTCCTGTAGTTCAAGGATTACTCCTCCTGGCATTACTTGATTTATCTATTATTAATTTAATCTCCATCCTATTTAGGGAAGGAATCTTTTATTTTAAGGATAATCTTTTCTCTCCGGACTGGTTCCTTGCCTCAGATTGTTCTTCCTAGAAATATGGGATTACAAGAAAATTTATGGATAAACATCATTTGCGTATTTCCTATCCTTATATATTTATAATACTTAGAACTTGCCTGCTGGTTGAGGAATGACCCTGGGGACTTAACCATTCAGAAGGCCGTGAGCCGCCACGGTTGGCTAGCCGAGCTCACGAAGAAACACCTGGTGGCGCCATTCGCCCTTACCGGGTCTCGAATTTTCCCGATCTAGCGGTGGTTGTCTGAAGATGCGATTGAAACTGCACCAACGACCAGATGAACTTCGCCAGGCTTGGCGGGCGAGCCCTAAACCCATCAATGCGGTACTCTGGGTCAAAGGTTGCCAAGGACCACCAGCCACCTCAGCCTTGAAGGACCTCCAATTTGCCATTATATCGGTCGCAATATTTCCGCTCATAGACGAGAAGACATGCAACTTAATCCTAACTCTTACCTTAAATCGGTACCTAAAATGCCAAACTATCTCATTGGACCAGGCTACCACACACAACGAGAGGTTCTAAAAGAACATAGAAGGAGTTTGGAATGGAAAGAAAATGAGGAAGGCCTTCAGACAACAAAGATTATTATTACCACAAACTTCCAGTGCCTTCCCATTTCTCCTTAAGGTTGAAAGATCAAGGTTGACTCCCTCAAGGCTCCTGCAGTAACCCTTCACGAGTTCTGTTTTCACCTTGACAATTCATCACGTCTTGGGTGGACTCTATTTTAGAAACTAGGGCTTTTTGTTAAACCCCAAAGGCTAGAGATAGTAAGGGTGTGGTCATTGAGGCCCTCCACTGAGAGAACTCGATGTCTTGACCCATTCTTGTGGTTCTGAAGGTAGACCACAATTGGGGAAAATATCGCCCAGGTTCTCTCTCTACTCCTTGGTATTTTAGAGCTATCTAATAAATCTTTCCCCCAAGTGCTGTTTCCCTTGTCTGTGACTTTTTCCTAAACCATTGCAGGGAATTCCCCAGTGTCTTCTCTACAAAAACTATGGCCACCTCAGGGGCTAGACATCCTGGATCCTTCATCCATCAGGTACTCGAGATTTTCAGCTTACACTTTTTCAGTAAAGGCTCCCTAATTTAGATGTGACTCTTTGGTTCACATGCCGAACCTTGGTCTCTTGTTTGACTTATATGGAGACATTCCTCAAGTCTTACCTCAGTTGTCCCAATCAGTCCTTTCACAGGAGGTGCTCGCTCTTTCGCCCGACATGTGGTTATTCATGGCTGTCGATGGAGGTGTCGAATTGAGGGATGGAGGAGGAAAATTCGCTAGATCAAACACATCTCATTTAAGATTCAGTTAAATGCAGGCCTCTACTTCAAAAGTTGCATCGAGAAGGCGGAGTGCTAAACACCGTCAACCTTACCTAGTCCTTCGAGGGCTAATCCTCATCTTAGGGAGCTTGGTGTATAATCATCTTGCATGTTTTAAAGTTCATTAAGTCTATCTACCATTTTTCTTTAATTCATTAAAATATGTAACTACTGTGATCACTATTTATTTTAGCCACGTAGCATCTTGCTTCTTGGTTCTAAAAACATGATGTGGTATCTTGGCCAAATGTAAAAAAGAAAATACAACTTAATCTCCAGCCTTTTTGCTTCAGCACATGAAAGATAGAATTTATATGAACTACTTTGTTGTTACTTTGTTTTCATTATAGTAAAACCTCAGAACACCGATTCTGACTGCAATCAAAGGTGAAATTCAGTAGCTGGTTTACAGTAATACCTCTAGATGTTGATTAAAGTCTCGACAAAAAAAACTGAGGGAGAAAGAAAATTTTGGCCAGTTCAAAATGCCCTTACCTCGTGGGAGAATCACAGTGAATTTATAGAAAAACTGAACAATCTTCTTTTAATTTTAGGAATAAAATACCTTATTTTGGGGATAATATTTCTTCTATCTCAAGAATTCATCATTTCAAAAATAAGGGATTTGGAAACTGGGAAGCTACTAAATCTCTCTTCCCCCTGCTTTTTCGCTTTTCATGCTGTGGCTTTATCCATAACGAACTTCCCCATGTGGTAGGAGTGGTGATGTTGCTGAGGACTTGAGGCTCCCTAGACGGCGCCCATCAATCCGAAGTCATGTGGACTCTCTGCAACTTTCAGATGGAACTTCAGACTCTCAGTATGGTTCAGTTCGCCTTGGTTTTTTAATATGGTAAGCGAAATTTGGCTAGTTTATGATCTTGACGACGGGGCCCTAAACTGCTCAATTGAAACACCCTCAGGAGTAGTGATCAGTTCTATAAATCTTGACCTCTAATGCCTTTTCTGTTGAATGAAGGTTTATCTTTAGTGGGGAGAAAGTGTTCACTTTGAGATATGTGAAAGGATGAAAGGGCTTGGGAGGAGTGTCGTACATTGAACACGCCACCAGGTGAAGTGTGTTGGTCATAAAGTGTCGCGGGTAGCCGGGCGTTTCCCAGCATGGCGCCGAAGCGCGTGTCCTAACATGTTAACCTCCCATCGATGTCCTAAAGGCATGTTTAATGGAACGTTTCTCTTTTTACGATTTCGCAAAGCTCTTTTCCTATTGCAAATTCCTTTCTCACGTGTTTACGCGGCTTGTTCTTTGAAGAATTATGGAGATCGTCACTACAACTTTCTATTACAGGTGAAGTTTTTTTCATGGTTTACCTTCTTCTTGTGTTTTTATGGCTCATTTGTTGGTATTTTTGATTAAAAGTTCAGTTTCTTGAGGGGTGCAAACTGTGTTAGATTGGGGTTAACAGGTTTTGTTTCACTGCGGGTTCATTCTTCTGAAGACCTCAAGGGGTTCTTTTATCACGCAGTTGATCCCAACTTTACTCTTCACGTTTACATATATAATGAGAGGGATTCTGAAGAACTTTACCGGTCATTTGGCATGGGGATTGAAAACAGTAGCGACCTGGAAATATTTGTATGTCTGTATAAAGGACTTGAGGTCCTTCGGATAGTAAATGCGCCATCATATTGGAAGCTTCAAAGAAACGACTACTAAAATAATAAGGCCATGACTGATGTCTGTTCTTCACCAGGGCAGTTTGCTGCTGCACCTCCCCATCCCTTCTTTGGTGAAGTAGTTCGCACCCGGGGCACCTCTACTTTCATTACATCTAAATGTTTTTAGATTTTGAGTGGGTTCTGTGTGTTGAACTTTCTCTACAGAATTCAGATCCCCAGCTATTGAGATTTGTTTTATTTACACTTTAGAAAAGCTTGGGTTCAGGGGCCTTTGTCATGTTGAAAACCAGCCCAGGCTTCATTATGTGAGCTCCAAACTCCTAAGATTGAGCGAAAGAGGTTGTTTTGGTTAAAAGGTGCATAGTGCGAGACCTTCGGGCTCTTTCGGGCTTCCATTTGATCTGAACCAATCCCTCTCATTCCAAGGTTTTTTTCAACTTGGTGGGACCTTTTCTGCCAAGTCACATGTTTTTGACATGCCCTTATTTTCCCATAGAATTTTATGTTTGACATGCCCTTCTTTCGAAACTTTTGTATGGTAAGCGCGCGGCGAAACTGCGGGTTATTAAACCAGGTGCTGGAAGGCGGTCTAGACCTCATCAATCTTCAAAATCGTGAGGGAAGTGTCAGCGAACTTCTCTATATACATGAAGACTTATGGGAATTAGAGGCGACCCCTTCCTTACAGTCTTCTGAGTCATCCCATGGGTTTACTTGACAAAGCTTGTATAAAGGTGCAACATTCCATTCTGCCTTTTATTCATGATCGGTATCTCTTCGGCGAGGAGTGTTCAGGAAAGAGCCTTACTTGAGATTACTGAAGAGTATATTGCCCAACTGTCGTCAGGCCAATCATCCTTGGCTAAGCAAAATTCACGACCTACCCCCGGCGTGAAAAGAAAGAAAAGGCCAAGGTTCGTTTTCTCAAGTTTATTGAGTTAGGTGAGGGCGTTGGATTGGTGATCCACCACTCGCGCCGTCGACCAGGCGGGGAAGAAAAAGACGTATCTATCTGCCCTGTTCTTGGTCACCGCACTGGATCATCAGCGGCCTGGTGCTCGAGGAGACTCCTCGGCTTTGAAGGACCCAGACCAGTGATGGCCAACGGACAGTCTGCGGAAAGTTTTGAAGAGCTCGGCAATGATTCTTGTAAACTCTCAGAAACTTAAGCCCACAATTTATCGGCTTTAGAAGAGGCACCTCTAAAGTTGATAAGGGGAGGCTTGTGCATCATTGGAGGATGGGATTTCAGCAGGGGGACCTCCTATTGCTAATAACATTGCGGGTGAGACTCCTATACGAGATGGTGGATTTGTACATTTGCTCTCTTTAAGTAGTTCAACCTGCATGGCCCCATGAATCCAAAGGGCCCCCAGCAGGTTAAAGGTGCACTTTCGTTCCGGTCAAGCAGATGGTGGGATCCACCACACTTGAATGAGTCACGCACATAAATTAAGTCTTTAACTAGTCAAATCTATCAATATTTGGAACCCCTTAATCAAGGCAAATCTCATTGATCTCCACTTCCTTCTACCTCACAGTATTTAAATACAAGTGGTGGCTCTCTAAAATCTTTCATTCTCTTCCCAAATTCTTGAGTAAAGATCTCCCAGCGTGCAGTGAGAAGGGGATGAATATTTGCAACCCATGACTTGGCGATGAGGTTGGTTGGTATGGTCGACTTCTAATTGTTTGATCCGTGAGTCTCCCTTGTGTGGTTTCTTCCAGCCTCCTTTCACGGAGGGTTATACCTGCCCCCAGAACCAGCCGCGTAGGAAGCTTAAGTCTTCACGGTACAGACGATGCTAGCTAAGCATGACACTATCTTTAGTGTACCTCAAGCTTCCAGGACTTGGGAAGGTATTTAAACCGAATGAAGATTGTAGAATCCAACGTGTATTATTAAGGCTTGAGTAAGGAGGCATAGGAGAGGATCGTGGGTGGCTGAAAAAGGGATGAAGCCAGAGGTAGGAAGCTGGTGCTTTTAATTTTGAGCTGCGAAAATCCAGTTGGTGTTCCCACAAGGCATGGGCGGAGGAGGAGCTAGCTAGGGTTTGAGAAGCAGCGGCGTCGGGTGATTTGGGGGCGTGGCTAGAAATTTTGAGGTTACACTTGGGATTGACGGACTTCCTTCTGGCGGATATGCTGGGCCTTCGGATGAAGAGAGTCTCCTTTCTCTCCAATCTCGAGCAGACTGAGATAATGAGGCCATGTGGGCCACGGGACTTGGAGTTGATCTTCGTCTATGTTTACGGGTGTTGTGTGTTTAAACACAACATCTGCGGAGACCCGACCCGAGGAGGTTTCGGATGGCATGCCCCCGAGCTCACTTAGCCCGAATCCCTTGAGTTCTTGGTGAACCCCTAAGTGCCCTTGACCCGATAATACGAGGCCCACCGGCCATTCAGCTGGGCCGAGCAAATAGCGAAACTAGCAAAGAGATCCAGGGTTGTCTTGTTGGTATTTGTTAGAACATCTTAAGTTCTCCCCTCCTTCATTTCCCAGTTCTTAATGTTGTTTAGTATACTAACCTGTTTTTTTTTTTGGCCATTATTGGCTTCTTTGCAATACCATTTTGGTTTCACTTATACAAATTGATTTACTTATCTCTGCTCCCTCCCACGAATCTTGATGGATGAATTCTTCAAGAGATATCAATGTTAAGTTTTTAAGAGTTAAATGGAAGTGCAGGTTTACATGGTCGACCAGGGCGAAACTTCCATTCTCATTGCCAACCACAGCCCGGCTGTTGGAAACCTTTACTTGCACTGACATCTTACACGTGGCTGGGAACCATATCGGCCTTTTAAAGTGCTAGCGGACTATGAGCCATCTAGTCTTTTGAAAGTGCTAGTAAGGCTGCTCCCAGATTCATTACCATATCCGGCAATGTTTGAATAAACGATCCCTAGCCGGTATAAACCTACAATCTCTCTCCTTAGAAAAAGTGCTATAATGACTCCCGGGTAGTTATCGGGCGAGTACCGCGGGAATAAACACGGGACCATGGCCGTCTCTGCACGGTTAGCTCAGTGGAATCGCGGCTTGAAGCGAACATATCTCGGGGTTCAAAGCGAGATGCCTTAGCAGTAATCCATCGCCAGCGAGAGGCGATGCTCTTTCGCTTATACTAATGCGAGATGAAGTGATCGTGTTTCTGGCCAAATTGAGCGGATATAGAAACGCACATCCACCTGGTAAACCGATAGTAGCTCACGAGCGCAGAGAACTCCTGATACCACGCCGCCGGTGTTGACGCCAAGGCTGGTTAATGACTCGATTTTCCCTGATGAACATGCATTTGTATAAACGTTCCCTAAACAGCCCATATCTTAAACTTTCTCCCATAATTGGGGTGTGCGTTCAATGGGGCGCATCATGAAGGAATATGCGGAATGTCCGCTGTTCAGGCGGGCCGATTGGCGGATCTGAACCGGTTTAGGACGAGTACTCTCTTGGGACTCACCACGCCATTAGACATTGGTATATCCAAGTCTTATAAATATATCATCATATACAAATATCCAAAAATAAAGCCTACCACTTAGTAGTGGAGTTTGATCTCACCACCATCACACGAGGTCCCATTACATATTGAAAACTATACATTACAATTGACAATTCGGGTCGATTCTATTGATGTGAGCTAGTGGTGTGTTGTACTGAAGAATGCGGGAAGTTCTCGGACGTCTTCTCCTGTACCTACGGATTAAAAAACAGTGCTAAACTTTACGCTTGAGTGGGAAACATATATATTCTTCATGTACAAGTTCACTCTTTGCCCCTCTCGCATCTTGAATGTGGGAAGTACCACCATATCATAAATTTCTCTGATTCATTATGCTTATTCTTATATATAAGTGCCGAGTAGGTACTTCACGAGTTCATTAATACGAGAAGTACTGTGGGTACCCTCTAGACTATGCTGTACTACGGGACTTATAATTATTCAGGTGGCATCGTGGGATTCTGAGCTTACTCTTAACATTTTCAAAATACCGGTATGTATTACAGATCAAAACGATAAACCTTCATGTTCTCTTATTCATTATTCAAGTTATTATCATATAGTCACAGAAACACAAACCCGATAATAATAAGCGAGTAAGACGTACAGCACAATGAGTATCAAGAATGCTACGATCTTGAGGGTGTCATAACATAGCGAGAGTACAAAGCGCGTGAGAGTCTTGGTCGCATAATCGGAGAGTGTTAGAAATCTTATCATGCGAAGCACGATCGAGAGAGTGCCGTGCCTAATCGAGTCAGGAAGTACTCTGTGTAAAAGCGATCAAATTGTGCTAATCCGAAGTGCTGTATCATGTCCATTAGTCTGGCATTTTTACCATTATAAACATAAATCTTACTGTTTTATAATGGGCGGGTCTTAGCCCTGTGTGTTCTTGACAGAGATAGTATTACTCATTTTCCGAGATAACCCAACTTCCTTATTTTGACCCTATGTCCCTTCCTCCTCACTAGCTAAGGTGCTAAGGGTTCTATTCAACTGGAATCCACAATTCAGACAGGAACTCAAGTTACGTCAGAAACTACCAGGACTTCTCTATAGGTGTGATGCCGGAAATGGGCTTGCACATAGCCTACTTCAGACAGTGTTTAGTACTTCTGGTCAAATTTGACAATACTTTCTCTTTAAGTTTGGTTCTCCTTGAAGTCTATTTTAAGTGGCGCGGATCACTCAAATCGGATAAGAAATAGAAAAGTTATGGCCAAAATACAAAAAACTGGTCAAGCGGAAAGCGAACCAGCCTACATGAACTTACTTCTCTGGGTGGGGCTGGCTTTGCATCAGCTAAGAATAAGTTCTACCCAGTGAGCATCTTCTGATGAAGACACCCGAGAATGCCCAGAATGGGTGTTTTCTCACATTTTCCTTCACTTTACAATCCATGGATCTCACTCCCACACTTCCCCTACGCACCTCGAAACCATTCCATTCTGCACGGATCACTAATTCAATTCTAATCTGTTTCTATCTTACCAAACCCTTTCACGATTTCCAATCTGTTCATCTTAGTTCTTACTTATACCTGAAGCTAAACACAAAGGATTTACCAGGGTTTCAACCTAACTCAATTATCATTTAACATAGATCAGCCTGAAAGAAGGATTCCCTCACTCTCTTATTGGATTTAAGTATTTAACCCTACCTTCAATAAATCTTTGATTAGGAGAAATCCTAACAAACCCTAGATTTGGAACTCATAAACCTCCTCTAGAATCCCATACAAATCCATGTGATTCATAATAGGATTCTCCTCAGGGTTTAAATCCCATACCTTTCAGTCTTGCCTCCTTCTTCCTCCTTCTTCTTCTTCACTTTTGTCCTCATCTCTCTCTCTCTGGGTTTCTCCAGAGCCAGATGAATTGGGTCACATCCATCTTTCTAAGGCCATGTTTGGCCATCAACCATTTTTGGGTTAAGTTTGCTTTATTACCTTGCACATCATCTTGCCCATAATTACATTTAACTCTGCCTTTATACTTTGGCCTCTAAATTATATTAACCATGTCTTTGATATCCTCTTTGGACAATTCCCAGGTTTGTCACCTCCATTTTACTTCAAGTTCTAGTTTCTATGTTTTTGGTTATAAATTTCGAAAAATTCTTTAATTTATCTGGAGCATAATAGCCCTTCATATCACCAAATCTTGGTGCCTCATTTCGGGTGTTACCCTGATCATCAGCGTGAGAACTTTGGCGCGGGGCCATACACCAGGTTGTGCTTGGGGCCAACCATGAGCCCGGTCTTGGCCCGCTTACGTCAAAAGTGTTGTCCATTTGCCTGACAATGAGCCGTCTCGGGTGTTGGCTGCCCTGTAACTAACCATAGGCCCCCACTGGCCCTTACTTGTGGGAAATTGATCTCGTTGAATCGCGCCTCATTATTTTACATTCTTGAGCTATTACTAGTAACGACAATATTTAAACTGTAATGGTGAAGTTGGTATGCCTCAGATAAAAGATAAGATGTCGTCCGGTTGTGTGGAAGAACCATATAATTTACGGTTTATGAATCCTCAGTCAATATACTTTATAATATTTTCGTTGTTATAAGGTATGCAGGGAGACTTTACACTTGAGCTGAAAATCAAGAACTAATGTCTTTGGTGCCTCAGTAGCATTGGGCGAGATCTAGACTCACATCAGACTCTCCTAACAGCTTTGGCGCGTACATTCAGCGAGAAGGTGTTAGATAAACTCCCAAAGTTTCTCTAAGCTTATAAATACCAGCAGAAATGTAGGGCATTGCCATTTGCCTTACTTACGAGATGGAGGCCATAATCCCCATAATCAGGTTACACTTGATCAAGAATTCTGCGACCCTTCATCGGCAGATTCTTCCGAACCTTGATATGGAAGGCGAACTGTGACGCTGCGGTTGATACATAACAATCATACCGGCCAAAGGTTAGCAAACTGTCTAATAAAGCGAGATTGCCGCAGCAATTAAAACGGAACTGGTCTTGAGAATAGTCTTTGAAAACACGGCTAACCAGCATACGGAAGTTCAAGCGAACTACGAAGAAATTTTATACTCAGTGATTAAGGCTGAACACAAACCACTAATCGGGGGTCTTTTTTAATATTTTTCCACATGTAACCTACAACAAGCTTCTCTCATGGCCTCATTCATACTCACATGTCACTCGGTATCTTGTGCCACCATAACAATTACCTCTACTTTAAAAATTTCCATGTGATGAGTGCACCAAATTGCAATGATCAAATTTTCAGAAACATATGACCCCAAAAATTATCAGTATATGGTTAGATTTAAAGCTCGAAGGCTTTCCCATAGAGTAAACGCATGGACTTTGGAGCAGGAAGTTATGGTCGTCCCAGAAGATTAAGCCTTCACCAAATTCCCTATGAACAAAGTGCTCGGACAAAGGAGGTCAGCCGGCGGAGAAAGAGATTGGCTCAGCCTATTTGAGCACCAAATTTCATCCATCATCTTTGAATTAGATTCCTGAACTCAAAATCTGCAAAGTCAAAACACCTGACGAACCAGGGTCCCGAAGAAGATGTCAGTTGGTGCTTCACGCGAGCTCGTACGACATGCGAACGACAGTTCATGTCTTTCGTCACTTTCCGAATACAATATGAGCTCAGATTGTATCAGAACCATATATGGATGTTCTGACTCAAAGGAGGCAGGGTCTACAATAAGTTAGCGGACTCCAAACAAGAAAGTTATGTAGTGAAGTAAGTACATTACTAATTTCCTACGGCTGGCAGAAGAAGCGACTTCAAAGTGGTCATTCAAACTCACCCATTATACTTGCTGAGGTTGGCTACACAGCCTCCACACACCCAAAATCCAGCCATACACAGCTCATCCCTACTGAGCTCGACTACACACAGCTCATCCACCCTTTGAGCTCAGCCACACCTCTCAATCCCTGCGAGTTCGACCTTGAAGCTCGACCCTTTGACTTCATCCCTCTTAGCAGACCTTCCCTTATTCAAGACTACCAGGAAGCTCAGCAGAGATTCAGATTTGGTAGATTCAGCTAATGTCAGTTCTCAGGTAGGGATACAATTTCCTTGAAGGATTCCTAGTTTTCAAATTCTCGCACCCAACCGAAAATCGGCCTGAATGCAGTCCACCCACGAGGTCCGTAAGGGCCTCTTCCAGCTCATCTTTGTGACTTTCCAGTGCAGCTCATCCCATGAACATTTCTTCTTCAATCCCAAAGAACTTGTGCTGAAGAAGTTAGCTCTACCCCCGAGATTCTTCCAGCGAGAAAATCTTCCTTTGAAGTGGCTGGGCCAAGAAAGAACTCGGCCTATGACTCACCCTCTCGGACACTCCGTTAAAGGTTCACCATCATAGGTTGTAGAGGCTTGGGTGATTCAAAAGCCTACATCAAGTCACTGATGGGGCTTACAATATGCCAAGGCAATAGGGCCAAAATTCCCTTTTTCTTCACCCACGCTTTCAGAAATGTAGTCTGTCTTCATTTCTCCCTAGACCCACCGGATTAAAATAGGCTCTCACTTCCATGGTTCAGATGTAAGCAGACATCCCCTCGGGCATGTTGGGTTACGAGACAGATATCGATCTGATTGGAATATATCTGTGAATTTAAAAAAATTTGTCCTTAACCCACCAAGGATCATGTTTCATAAGCAGAAGGAAGGGTAAATGAAACTTACCTCTTGTAGATTGATTAGATCGACACTAAAGTCTGCGTCTTGGTTTATTCGGATCTTTTCAAAGAAATTTTCTGCACCAGCATTACCCCCTCTACAATGTCCCGACAATAATGAGCAGTCTGCTGATACTGGTTTCAGTTCATTCTCCAGCAAAAAATCGGGTTTCTTTTCTTTCTCTCTGCTTTTGGTTGTTTAGGTAAAGACCTTCCTACCAAAAATCTCTCTCTCTCCACTTCTACTCTATATATATAGAATGCGCTGGTTTAAGTCCAAAAAAAAATGAATTTTGAAATTGTTACTTTAATTTAAAAACCACCAGTTTATAATTTGCTTTTTCTCAAAAATTAAAATTCAATTTAAGTCTACAAAACATAACGATTCAGACATATGGGTTCAAAAATTTAAAGCTTTCCTCCAAATTCAATTAAATTTATCTATAATTACAAAACATAACATTCAGAATACAATAAAAGTTTACAAAATTTTAAACTTTCCCCAAAGTGAAATTAAATTTATATATAATTTAAATTCTCACTACAACATATTTAAGTTCAAGACATAACGGTTTCAAATTTAAACTTTCTTAAAAATTAAATTCAAATTTAATATTTATTAATTATTCTTTATATTTAAAAATAATCTAAATCGTTTTAAATTGCTGAAGTGAAAAGCCACACCGCCGTTATTATTGGTTCTTAATATAAACCCTGGGTTTAATTAACTTATGTTTGTGGCTAAATCACATTTGATCCTACCATTGAGTCTACATGCGGCCTCTAACAAGACATTATGTTCTAGTTAAATAAAAGATCAAAATGACCGCCATCTGCTTCTTCATTACAATCTTTTGTCTATGCGATCTCTTGATGAATCTCAAAACTTACTGATTAAAGTCTAAACATATATCAGTTTCCTATCTTTTGATTTACAAAACTAATTGTGATTTTTGACTAAACAAATGACTGTTGATCCTATGAATTCATTTGAACACAACCATCACATTCACTCTGTTTATAGAGGGACCAGAGAGTGTCATCTGCTCTTATAATAAGGGATAATTCTATCACAGCTAACCATATCTCCTCCCATAATTCTTACTTTATGTTCAAAATTTCATATCTGGTTCTCCAGGTGTTAAAGTCGCGTTTGATTCTCTAAAGCCAAATATTCCTTGTACATCATTGCAAGAACTATGCAGTCAGATTAGAGTTTAGCCTGGCCCCCTTCTTCAAAGTTACTTCCTCTTTGGTCATATTTATTCGTCTAATTAAGATTACATGTAATATATTTATTTCTGTAATGATAATTGATTATTATTAATCTCATATCTTCGAATCATGAGATATCAATCAAACTTCATGCTAATCACAATTCGTTGTTATTCATGCAAATGCTTAGATTAAGGACATTTAGAATAATTAATAATATTATTCCAAGGACATTATATATAATAAACATGCAAATCATCATAATAATTAATTCTCTGTCAATTAAAAATACCATGTCCATACAATGCATTACAAAGGCACTATTACTACTTAATCTCACTTTGTATCTAGGCCCATTCTGTGATGTATCTAATACCTATAGACGCATGGCGATCATGCTTTACGCCATCATTAGAAACGCTGATCGATGGATCGTGTTTCTTATCTTTGTTCCAAGACTGCATATCTTAACACATATCGGGCTGCTGACCGAAAATCATCTTTGTCGATTGAAGCTTGCATCGTAACCATTTACAACGAATCGTATTGATCCGCCATACACGAAGAACATATCTTTGTATTCTGGTAAGAATCTTTCCTTGCGTAGTATATCGATGACTCTCACGGGGATCACGGTAGTATCTACTCGTTATGCTTAAAGCATAAGATACATCTGGTCTAGTGCACAACATGGCATTCATGATAGATCCTATTCTGAGGCATAAGGAATCTTACTCATCCCTCATTCCATCTTTGGTGTTAGGGACCCACGGAAATTTATCAGAAGTAATACCTGACGTAACGATATTAATATCTTGAATCCACTTTTTGTTGTTAAGTACTTCATCTATCTGGCATTTGACTTAGACCAATCAGCCTCTTAGATCTATCTCTATAGATTTTTATCCCTAGGATATGGCGACTTCACTAAATCTGTTCAAAACCACTTCCTATTAAAGGCACAATGGCATTACACCAAGGTGGGGTTCTGATTCCCAATGAGTAAAATGTCATCAACACCAGACCAAGTAAATTCATAGCTCCACTAATTTTCTTATAAACACAAGGCTACATTCATTTTTTGACAAATCCAGGCCCTTTGATGATTCATCAAAACGAAAGTTCCCGACTCAGAGGCACAACTGAAGCCATAAATGGATCTTTGAAGCTTGCCTTTACCCAAATTGTAGGTTGTACAAAACTCCCTCAGGTTCATGTCAGCACACGCATCCTCAAGTAAGTTTCCATTGAAACGCGGTTTCGCTTATCCATTTTACCAATCTCACACCGTCAAATCTCAATAATGTTAATAGAATTACGATAGACTTAACATAACTACGGTGAAAAGTTTCATCATAGTCTATACCATGAGTTGTTTGAAACCTTTTACCTTCTTGCTAATAAGTACTTTGCCATCCATGTCAATTTTCACTTTTTAAAAACCATTTTCACCCAATGGTCTTTGTACCTTGGTGATTGGGTCCAGTCAGTTCCATACAGTTCTCACCTGATTAATTGGGACTTCCTGGCCTCTAATCATTTCTGATGCGGATCCAACATAACCTCTTGATAAGTAGTGGGTTCATTTTGATCCATAACTTGATACATCGCTGGATGATCCCAGAAATCCTATCTCGGGCTCATGAGCGTATCTATCAGATACATGTAAATTTTGTGCTATAAGAGAGGTGTCAACAATAGTTTTATTTAACTTCTTAATTGCCCAATGATTCAATGCGCCTATCTGCCTTTGGTTCTCGAACTTCTTCGAGTTACCTTACTCCCACTTGGTTCCTTGAAATAAATTCCCTTTCAGAAAGGCTGCCATTAGGCAACAAACACTTTGTTCTCTATGGGATTGTAAAAGTAGTATCCACTCATCTCTTTTTGGATCACTGAACATTTATCAAACTTGGGCTCAATATTTGGAAACTTGTAGTTTATAAGCCTCAACCCAATCAAAAGCTCTTCGACCTTTTACCGATCCACATCTCATATGGTGTCACTTTCAGCAAGCTTTGAGATGGAACTCGAATTTAAAATTAATAAAATCATTTCTTTAGAAATTTTAACCCAAAAAAATTAAATGTGATCAATTGGGATATCTGAATATATATCACAATAAAGTTCGATTCCTCTCTAGATTTGTTCAACAAGGTGTTCTGGGGGGAGTTAATTATTGAAATAGTTCCATAAGTTTCTAAGATGGTCATCAAATTCTTGGCTCAAATATTCGCCACCTCGATCGGATCGAAATTGCAGCAGTTGTCTTGCCAAGTTAGTTTTGTACTTCATTTTGAAAAAGTTTGAACCTTTGGAAATGATTCAATTTATATGCCTCAGTAGACATAACCATATCTGTGAGTCATCGGTAAATGTAATGAAGTACGCCTTAACCTCCTCACAACATCCAGAGCACCATGGTCCACATACATCTGTATGCCGCAGAATCCAAATAATTCATTGGCCCTTTTAACGTGTCCGGTAAAAGGGATCCTTTGTCATCTTACCCAGTAGACAAGATTCACATGCTATATGATTCAAAAATCAAATGAATTCAAAAGTCCCGACTTGATGGAGTTTTGAGATGCGTTCTCATTTATATATTACGGCGACAATGCGAAGATAGTTAAATTTAAATCTCTCTTGGACTTAAATTTCACCAATGGATTATCTTCTAGACATAAAATTGTATTGGATTTTGAAGGTTCATAACACTGTAAAGTACCCATCTTTGTAAATAGGCATTTGCATAGAACATGTCTTTTCATGAAAAAATGGAGCAATTATTATTCTGGCATATCAAGAAAAACGCATCATTATCAACTTAAAGCTGAAATAATATTACCACCCTTGCAGAACCTGCTTATATTCTTATCATAAAAGCCTGACAAAGTATTCCCATATTCTCATTTTGCTCCATTGCTATTCATTGGGTCATAGCCTTCTTGGTTGTCTACTCCTTTTGAGTCCACACTTTTATTTATTCACAAATGGTCCAAATTAAATATCTAATACTGGGAACTAGAAGGAGAAAAATTAGATTTAATATAACATATAAATACCTGAAGAACTAGTCTCCACAGTCTACTATTCTTTACCAGATCCTACAAAATACGACTTACTTAGGTTCTCTTCCAATGACCGGGTTCATTTTAAAGCTCTTAAAACACCCTCCTTTGGGCTGCCTTGGAGTTCAAGGTTTTGGTTTGGGTTGAGCATTGGACTTTCCTTTGCCCCCTTGCCCTTGCCTTGCCCTTGCCTTGCACACCACCCACTTGACCACGGCCTGAACGATGCGAAACGCAACTGACCCCGATTTATCGTATGACCGCTTTCGGCGGTTTAAGCATCGTGTCGGCTCGAGAATAGATTTGTCCATTTCATTCATGTTATAGTTCATGACAAATTGGCCATAACTATCCGAAATGTTAAGTCAATGGTTAACTCTTGGCTCGATGGAATCGAACTGTCAGGGTGCTGATATAGCCTTTCATTTTAGAACATGAGAGCACTAACAGCACCCCCTCGACCATGCGCAAGAATCTGGTGCTCTGCCAGTAAGTCTCTCTCATTACCTTTCTTACCTTGCTTGTTGTTTGGAACATTTGCCGTTAGAAAGTCATATTATAAGCTTTTCATATTTTCCGAGATCATACGATTCGAGAACTCATAGTGCTAGCATCAAACAATACCGCCTCTTCAAAAGTCAATATGATGCTTCTACCCGCATTCTTTCCGCTCTGAACGCTATCAGCTGGTTCTTCCCAGGAGAGGTTCATAAAGCTTCTACTTTCATGTGAGCAGAACAATTCTCAAATTTGAAACCGGTCAAGGAGTTGGTCGGTAAGTTTATCAACTAAAATTGATCTTGATGATAGCATAGTAGGGTGTTTATTCTTTATTGTTGTGCGTCTCTGATGAATGCAAAAGTTTGATAAATCTTGGAGGAATTTCATGAAAAATTCTCACTAAATTAACAGCCTAAAATATTAATCTGTCGTGGCCATCAGCTGACCTAAGGATCCATATTTTACTCAACTTTTAAGTCGACTTTTAGCATAGCCACCAAATCGGAAGGTTATTGCCCAGGAAGGTAACTCTTACCAATTACATCTCATGCAACTCTTAAGATCTCTTAGTTTTGACATCATATGTCGACATGTTTAAATCCGCTCATACACCTTCATTTAAAACCGTTTGATAACCTAATAGAAAGTTAAACCATTTTAAACATATGGGTAGCACCATTACTCATCTTGTCTCTCTTTTTCATCTGGTACAACCTCATCTTTTCACTTTATTGGGACCACATTAAGGTGATAAAAGGTTGACAAGTGTTTAAATATGGATGGCATGTTAACTTAAATTTTATGCAGGGGATCTTGATTGATTTTAATTTCAATTAATAGATCTCATCATACATCTAGTATCACATACTCATGTAACATCATACATAAAGACTTCATACATGCATATAATAAACGTGTCACAAAGATGGCTCTTAATCTAGATTGATCTCCATAAGCCAATATGAAGATCAACAGTCATTCCTAGGTAGTAATAAGCAGCTCCATGATGTCAATTTGACCACCAACTTCATGATAGACAATTCCAGCTCCTCCATCATCACGGCCGGATCGAGATGATTCTTCAAATGGCTTCAGATTGTCTCTGTTTTGTTACAACAATTAAATAAATACTACTAATAGTAAAATAAAATTACAATAAAACAAAACTAGCATGCAAGTCGTGGACACACCAACCCTTGTAAAAACAATAATAATCGCCAAACACATCGTCAAAAAGGGGCCATAACGCGGCACCATGTGAAGCAAACACAACATGAAAAATATATCATGTTATCATATAGCATAAACAATTTGCATTAAAAGAAATAAATTATATTAGGCGTGTATTTAAAACCAATTAAATTCATATGTACGCAGAGTCATACGGCTGCTCAAGACCCGCTAGCGAACTGTCATGGGCCACTATGGCTCCGGCAACAATCAGAAGAAAAAATTTCTTCAAAACATTAGAGTTTCATCTCAAAATTAAATTTTCATTGATCTCATCAAATTTTGAATAAGTTTGAAGCCATCAAAACTACATTAAAACAAAGATATTATGTAATCTCATTACACATGTATTTATTTTCGC
Source organism: Tetrastigma voinierianum (assembly GCA_016808115.1). Classification (NCBI taxonomy): domain Eukaryota; kingdom Viridiplantae; phylum Streptophyta; class Magnoliopsida; order Vitales; family Vitaceae; genus Tetrastigma; species Tetrastigma voinierianum. The sequence goes on along the minus strand of JAEQBH010000417.1, from coordinate 135,338 downwards.
ACAAACCATAATAATATCACATATATTCAAAACGCAAATCATGCACTATATACATCACATACATAATGATCAAACAGATATCGATTTTTATGAAAACACAAGTGGCCTGAAGTACACCGTTGGGTTAATGGTGCGTAATATCCAACTGGACTGAACATAAATGCAAATGAATTTAAAAAATTTTATCCCTTAACCCACCAAGGATCACATGCGTTTCATAAAACCGTAGGAAGGGTGTTCAAACTTACCTCTGTAGATTGATTCACAAACCTTCAAAGTCTCGCCTTGGTTTATTCTGGATCTTCAAAGGTGCCGCCTTTCCGAAAAGCCACTACCTCTATTAAGTATCCATTACCGAACAAATAATGAAACGATCTTGTCAATGCTAGTTCAAAGTTCGCTCTTCAAAACGAATTAGGGTTTTTCTTTTCTTTCTCTCATTTTATTGTTCCAGAGTAAAAGACAACTACTACAAAATATATATCTCATATATATATATATATATATATATATATATATATATATATATATATATATATATATATATATATATATATATATATATATAAGTCTCGTTAGGTTTAAGTAAAAAAAATGATTTTTAAATTGTTATTATTTAAAACTCAAGCTTACCGAATTTAAACTTTCAAAAATTAAATTCAATTTAAATTCACAAAACATAAACCGTTTCAAGATATAACTGCTTCTTACGAATTTAAACTTTCTTAAAATTAAATTCAAATTTAAATAACAATTTAAATTCACAAAACATAACCGTTCAAGACATAACTGTTTCACGAATTTAAACTTTCTTAAAATTAAATTCGAATTTAAATAACAATTCATCTGTTATTTGTAATTTAAAAAATAATCTCATCATTTTAAATTACATGTAGAGTGAAAACCATAACCGTTATTATTCGTTTCCAATGCTAATTCTAAAGGTTCAATTAACATTGCGTGAGGCTCAAAATCACATTTTGATCCTACAAGTCATAAGTGGCCTAGCAAAGACATTATGGCTACCTGCTAGAATGAAAAGCCTCATGATCCGAGACAACCTTAATATAGCTAATGACATAATCCTTTTGTCTCATGATATCTTGATAGAATATATGCATGGACAAAGTCAACCTTATATCGTTTATCTTTGATACCTAAACCCAATTAGGATCGATTAAAACAAATGACATTGATCTCCATCAATTCATTTGAGCACGGCCATGCATTTCTTAGTCTCAATTGTCGAGGGGACCCAGAGATATCTCTTTTATAATAAGAGGGACAAATTCATTTAATCGCCATATCTCACTACATAATTTTATTATGCTCAAGTATAACCTTTATAGTTATCCGATTAAAGATAACGCTTGATTGGCAATAAACACAATATTCCTTATGTCGAGAACTATAGTAACTTCGTGTCAAAGGATTTAATGACACGACTATTAGAGATTAACTTATGACTTTGATCCATGTATTAATCTCAAGACATTTGGTCTGCCCAATATTTGTTCTCAACAAATAGATATAAATTTGATTTGTATCTCATACACATATTCATCCCATGAATATCAATCAAACTTTTTACTAATCTTAATTCATTGTTAATTCCTATAACAATAACCGATTAGGACATTTAGAATAATTAATAATATTATTCAAGGACATTATATATAATAAACATGCAAATCATCATAATAATTAATTCTCATAAATAGTCAAAATACAATGTCCATACAATAGGCCTAGAGCACTATTACTAACAAGGCAAGACACAACCCTTACCAAATTGTATTACACATATAATCTAAGTTTAATTACAATTTATTTACATCACAAGTACAAAATTTTGACAACAAAGCCAGTTAAAACAAAAGCTGGGTTTTCTACCTACAAATTTTACAAAAATACAATAAGCCATCTTAGATCTTTTCTCTCAAATAAGACCTCATGAAGTGCCTTCTTCAGAATCCATTCAAAATATTTTTCCTAATAACTGGTGAGCTAGAAAGTCCCTAAGGGCTACTTCCCACCTAAGTGCACATGCAATGCATAATCCATAGGGACTGATCACACACATTCATATAAATACGATATCTCTATATGAATGTCTTGTCATGCCTACCCCACGACTCTCATACACGCAATTTGTCATGTATGAAAACTATTTTCAAAACAAAAGCTGTTGTTTTTAAACCCACTCGAACAACCTCTCGAGCACGACGACCCTCTGAATATTTTACACACGACAACCCTCCGAATAGTAAAACCACTGGACAACCCCTCCGAGATTTGAACCACCGACCATCTCCCGAGAACCTCCCTTATCGACAACCCTTCGATAGAGTTCACTGACAAACCCCTCCGATATAATTTATCGACAACCCTCCGAATCATCACCGCATCGAACAACCCTCCGAATACCCATTTTATTCATGCACTCACACCCGATCCACGCGATGACCCCATGCACATGCAATGACAATGTCAACAGATAATACCTCATGTTACATGCATGATGGAACCACATGCAACACTCATAATACATGCCACATTAGCATCATGTTAATATATAAATGCTACGTATATTACCATCATTTTCACACAATCTGCAGCTGTTATTCAACAAGCAATAAATAATTCACAAAAACTCGGATTTCACCCCAAACTCGTAAAACAAAGATGCACAAGACAACCAAGATCATCCCGCCGTATCCCAAACTACAAGATAACACCGCCTCCCAGAATCGCAGCTCAAAACCACATGCACTCCAAACCGGGCCCCAACTAACAACAATTTCTATCGAATTATTCTTTAAACCGTACCTCTAATTACTCGCCTAACCTCACGGTCGCTTTCATGGTTTTAAACAAAGACTAACCAAAGTAGGAGAGAACCCCTACCTCTCGGGCGCATCCATTCATCACAGAACTCCTCTCGTTATAATCGAGAACCGCGGCCTTTCCTCTGCTGTCTTTCTTTCTTTCTTTCTTTTCTTTTCTCTTTCTTCCTCCTCTTTCTTTTTCCTTTTCTCTCCTCTTCCAATCGAACAAATTGCTTTAGGTGGAGAATACTTACCTAGGAGTAGAACACCTCTTCCTTCTCTCCTCATGACACATAGCATTCCACATGTCATTCATGCTCACTTTCCCACCACTATCCTCTCATACAAGATAGAAGTGTGACACTTGGCTTCCACCCAAGTGTCAAGTGTCCTCTCCTCAGGTGCCACATGGCATGCATCTTCATTCGTCCGTTTGTCTTGAAATACGTGCAATTCCGACTTCTCGGAATTCAACGAAATTCGACTATATACCTAGATTTCGCGAGACGAACTCAACGGTATGACCCGCGTCATCATCTGAGATCTAGAGAAATTCCCAAGTTTGCAACCTGTGTCTATCATTTTACTTTATCCGGGGTCTCACAGGAGCAACCCTGTTGTACGCATTGAATAAGCTAGACGGGACCCCTATACCTAGAATGTGGAATGCCACACATGTGAATAGGTATTACCAGTAAAATTTCATTTAAAAGTGTCACCATGAATAAAGATTGTCTTTAAAATATTGTGAAATTTTGCTATTGCCTCCTCATAAAAGTCCAGATATAGCTGATACCCTGCTAGCACTTTCTAAAGACCAAATTGTGGCTCTCAGCCTGCTGGCACTCATAAAAGTCTAGATATGGTTGATATCTTACCGGCACTTCCCAAAGACCAGACTGTGGCTCTTAACTTGCTAGAACTCATAAAATTCCATATATGCCTAATATCCTACTAGCACTTTCCAAAGACCGGATTGTGGCTCTTAGCCTACTGGCACTCATAAAAGTCTAGATATGGCTGCTATCCTATTGTCACTTCCTAAAGACTAGACTATGGCTCTTAGCCTGCTGGCACTTATAAAAGTCCATATATGGTTGATATCCTATTGTCACTTTCCAAAGACTAGATTATGGCTCTTAGCCTGCTGGAAATCACAAAAGTCCAAATATGGATGATATTCTACTAGCACTCTCAAAAGATCAGACTAAGGCTCCATTCCTGCTGGCATTTTCGAAATACCAGGCATGATCCTTAGCCTTCTAGGGCATGCCTAAGCAAAGCCCCAGCACGTGGCTTGCCCACTGAGGTCAGATCTTAAGTAAGGGCACTCAGCCGGATATAACTTAACCTCAATGCCTCTAAAGCATTCAGTCCTAGTCGGGGGCCGTTTGTTCAAAGAACTATAAAAGGTTATATCTCATAAATATGCCAATGGCTGAATTAGCTACATTGTGACATTGTCAAAGCGGCCATATTGGGCCCGGCACAAAAAATTACATCTTATAAATATGCCAATGGCTCAATTAGCTACACGGTGACATATGTCCAAGCGGCCATATTGGGCCCGGCACAACAAATTACATCTTATAAATATGCCAATGGCTCAATTAGCTACACAGTGACATATGTTCAAGCGGCCATATTAGGGCCCGGTACAAAAAATTACATCTCATAAATATGTCAATGGCTTAAGTAGCTACACGGTGATATATGTCCGCGCATACGTTCCGCCCGTTATAAAAATTATATCTCATAAGTACATGACATTAGTTATACTATGAAATATGTCCAAACAGTCATATAAGGGCCACTACAGGAAAAAGAAGTGTGGCCACATTAAGACCATTACAAAAAAAAAAAAAAGGGAATGGATGTTCATTTAATCCTCTAGAAGGGCACCTCTACCAAACTCCTCCGCCACCTCTCTACACCGCTCCCTGGCAACTGTGTCTTCAGAAGATTCCAAGACTTGGGGACACCTAAGTCCCGCAAAGCACCCTAGAGAAAGAACATTCGAAGAGTCGGGCATACAGACCAGAACCTTTAGAGGGTTTCCATAGGTATTGTGTTTGAACACACAACACCCACATCCATGAGGGAAAAGCGGCTCCAAAGCCCACTGACAATCCTCCTCCATGACTCCCTTATCCTTTCCAATTCTCAAGAACAAAGAGGAAAAGAAATCACAATAGGCGGAAGACTTTGTGGATATGTAGCACTGTAAGCTAATTTATATATGTGGATGAAACGTCAACACATGCACAAATAATTCCACCAAAATCATGCACCAGACAACGAAAAAGATTCCGTGACATATTACCCACACGCCTATGGTTACCACCCTTCACCTTCCGACGCACTTTACGCTCACATTAATTTTCCAGCCTTTCCAGCTTTCCATGCTCAAGATTTTGAATATAGTACCACATTGCGAGTACCGTGGTTTTTAAACCCACTACTCCGTTGGTCCGGGGCCCATTTGGCTCAAGATCCGCTTGGCATACACGGCGCTAAGCATGTTGGCACGTCCCAAAAGCCCAGACAGTGGATCTAATCCTACTGGCACTTCTAAAAAAGAAGCCAGACAAGACCTCCACCCTGTAGGTACATGACCAGGATGGTCCTTGGCCTGTTGACTATCACCAAGGCTAAAAAATGGAGCCTTTCCTACCTGCATGAGAGCAACCCTGCCAAGCTCCCGATGTCCTAGCACGACCATCCTAGCCCATAATTGTGAAGAAGGGCTGCGCAATAAAAGGAATCAATCGCTTAAGAAAACTAGAAATTGTAAGAGCGCCAACATCGTTGGAATGAGAAGTAAAAATAAGCAATAGTCGAAGCAGACAAAAAATGATGTTTTTTTTTCATTTAAGCACCAATGGTGTCCAGAGAGTACACAGATGACGGCAGCCGAACAAGGCCCCTTTACAAAAAATTGTAATTAAGTAAGACCGGAAAAAAAAAGTACTAGAGTCTGCCATGGTCCTCGACAGTAGTGATCTCTGCAGGCTCCTTGGCCACCTCGTTCAAAGGAACTTCGGTCATAATCGCCTCGGCAACCACCTAGACAGGAGGGTACCAGGGGTTCACGAAGAACTTAGAAGGCAATGGGTCAGTGAAATCCGGCATGCCATTTGGAACCTCCGAACGATCCCCATAGGCAAAAATCACCTCCAGAGCCTTTTGATATTCCTCTTTCGTGGCCTCCTTGCCCTTACCGGCTTGAGACTGGAGGGAAGACACTGATGAGTAAAAAACTCATTTAATTTTTAGTCCATTTTTCTGATTTTTCTTACAATGTAATTGCTTGTTTTTATGCAGAAATATATACTATTTACCAAATTTCTATTTTTAAATTATTAAGTAAAAATGAAAATTCCAAATAAGGATCAAGGAAACGGTCTCAATGGCCAAGTGAGGTCACGACAAAGAATCGAGGTCGCGACTAAGTCATACTTGCGTCGAATGAAAAGTTGTTGCGCACAAAAGAGAAGTTGGCCGGTGACAAAAAAGGGCTTCAAGGATGATTCATGTCGCGACACCGCTTGAGGTTGCGACACAAAAGAAGATAATTATGGTTGCAATGGGATTCCAAGGTCTTAATAAGTAATCTCAAGAGTACACGGCTTAAAGTCACGACCGAGAATCTGTGTCACGATTAGTGATAACAAGCCCAACAAAGTTGTCATGACAAAGAGAAAAACCTGGTTGAGACCAAGATAGAAGGAACTTCAAGGGAGATCATGTCGCGACATCGTTTTGAGGTCGCGACACAAAAAGAAGACATTGTAGGTCGCAACAGAAAATGGATGTCGCAACTAGGAAGGAATGGTGAATGGACTTGCAAGGTCTCTACTAGGCAATTTGAGTTTGCGACAGAAGTATAAATGGGAGGCTCCAATCAAGGTCGCGACCAGCTATTTATGTCGCAAATACATTTAAGCGCTGAGATAAGAGCATAGGAAAGAAGAGCCACCATTATGTCGCGACATCGATTCAAGGTCGCGATATTAAAGAAGACATTACAGACAATTGTAAAATTGATGTTGCGACAAAAATGTGTTTAGGATACCAATCGGTGGTCGCGATCAAGAATTTATGTCATGACATAAAAATGAGCCGTAATCAGCTTAAAACATGTTGCGACTAAGTTCGAGACACTGCGACAAAAGCAAGGTAAGAAGGACCACTACTCAGTCGCGACACACTTTCTAAGTCGCAACCTAAAAAAGAAGCTGAATTGAGAAGAAACTGTTGTGACTAAGAAGTGAGGTTGCAACAAGATGGGCAGAAATGATGTCACGACATGCTTTTAAGGTTGCGACATAAATTTCAACAAGGAAAGAAACGATTAGGTCACAACCTAAATCCCATGTCACAACAAGACAATGAAAAGACAAACAATTTTAAGTTGCAACATGAAAAAGGAGTTGTGACCAAGAAGCAAGGAGGCTGACAACATAAATGAGGTCGCGACATCGAATCGAGGTCGCGACACAGAAATACAATAACTACAAGTAAAGTGAGGTCGCAACATCGAAATGAGGTCGCGACACCAATTCCTGGAAACAAGAGGGCCAAGGTCGCAAACTGAGTTCTCACTATCGGGATAACCAACATGGTCTACACAGCAAAAGAATTCACATGCACAATCACGCACCAAAAATGTCAATATAAACATCGTCAATTGGTACAACGGTAATACAGCAGTCTCATCCGCTTTCCATGGCATTCAATCAACAATAAACTACTTCGATTTTTCGCTACACAAGCTTCCTATATTCATCTTGTTAATAAGAAATAGTCATTGAACAGGAACCACCATTTGAATCGCTTCGCGAATTTTCATGTTATAATATACATATGTTTTAATATGTTTCCTCTTTTTCCAACCATTGTTCGGAAGAGATAAAGATTCCACCTATATTTTAAAGTAGACTTTTCTCTTCTTCTTCCTTCTTCTCTGATCCAATCCGTAATCGTTAGAATGCAAGCCCTGATTTGTTCTTTATCTTCCTTTCCAATTATGTTCCGAATCACCAAAGTTCCATACTTAATCGCTTTCTTCGTGAATTATACTATAGTGATGTTCTTTAATTCAACATCATCGCATCATATTCTAGAATATACGCCACGCTTTCACTAGATTGGATTTATTGTTAGCTACAGTCTTTTCTACATAAATTAGAGAGAGAATTACCTGGATTGGAATTTATTTGGTTGATGTATTATTGAATGGATATGTTCTCAATAGTAGTATCGAATACCCTTCCAAGGTATGTATCCTGCTCTGATTTTCAAGAGACCCTCTAAGTGACACAGAGATAGAGATTCCTGAGAGTTGGGAACATTCAATTGGAGGGTATGTTAGACTACCATTGAAGAACTATTGAGCTCTGAGAGTTCACTTAGATAAATTCTCAGTTCACTCATAATTGATGTTAGAGGGAAATATTTATCAATTTAAATAATCAAAGATTTCACCTTAATCTGTTGGGAAGCTCTTGAACCTGTGTTAGCTAAGATCTAATCAAGGGAATGGAAATATCCACTAGATTTAAAGGATGAGTCATCAATCAAGTTGTAGAAATTTTGCAACAACCTTTACTTGGGAAGCAAGAAATCTGCAATCTCAAGAAATGGGTATGAAGTATTGAGAAAAAAAAATACCTAGATCTTGTTAAGATTGTGAAAAGCACAATGGTTAGACCCTTGTCTTCGAGAGAAGTAGGGACCTCTAGTCAGTGAATTATGGAGAAATCCAACCGCATTGTGCCAGTATCTGTACAATTCAACCAAAGACAAAACAAAGTAACAATGCATGATGGTGCGTAAATTGGTTGTTTCACAATACTTGATAGGTTCATTTCTCACGAGAATTCGATTCGGGCCAAGATATTTTCTTTCATATTCTTGTCTATTATCATAAATTCAACTTTCTTTTACTTTAGACAGTATTCTCTTAGAACAATTATTTTTCTAGTTAAGCTAAGAAACTCATCACATAGAAATCCGATAGTATGGATCTTGAATAGTCAGTAGTTGATTTTGAGAACTAAGTCAATCTCTGGGAATGATATCCGACTTACATCCAATTTTTACTAGATGACTCCAGCACTCATAAGGTCATGTGACTCAAACCTATTCATAATTCCAGAACATTAAATCAATTTTATTCAATTTTAAGACAACTCCAGTCCAATTTGACATGGCTATAGGAAAATTGTAAGGTTGTTGTATAAGTGCTAAGTTGAGTGGTTTAGTCTATATTTTCACAGACAATCAAGTTTTATGGCGCCGTTGCCATGGATTGAAAGGATTTGAACAAATCAATATTCTGACAAAAGAGTGAAGTGCTAATTTGGACGTTTTTCTTTATTTTATAAAAGAAATACACAAAAATAGTTTTGATAGTAGTGGCTGCATAAGCTACTGATCTTTTAGAGAGCTTAAAGGATATATGATTCAGGATAATTAATAAGCTTCTAATTAATTCCCCAATATGTCTCCCATTTCAAGAGGTTGATTAATGCACAGAAGCTAGACCATATCCGCTCCTCAGATTCGAATTGGAAAGAACACTAAGAAGCTTAAGGAAAGTGAGCAGAGCAGAAAAAGCAACCATGGCAGATGAAAGAATTGATCAGACAGTTGAACAAGAAACAGTAGTAGAAAGGCCTCCAATTCAAGATAACGGAGGATTTCCTCTCGGGAGGCCCGTCATCCAAGCGGCATTACCTGCAGAATGCAGAACTCCGTCGTGAGAGGCCAACAACTTTGAGCCAAACCAAGATTGATCACCATGGTTCGGGCCAGAATCTGGCCATCGCTATTCACTCAAGATCCTAATGAACACCTGGCAGATTCCCTTAGATGGCAAACACAATTGTCAATGGTGAAACGTAGGTGATAAAGCTACACCTCTTCCCCTTTTCCTTAAGAGATATTGCAGCCACATGGTATTAATCATTACCATATGGCTCAGTTGATACATGGGAAGAGTTGGTGGAAGCATTCCTAGGCAAATTTTTTCCCCCATCGCTCACAATTGAAAGAAGAAGTGAAAATCATAAGTTCCAACAAGGGAGGATGAAAGCTTGTATGTCGCATGGGAAAGGTACAAAAGGCTGTTAAAGAGATGTCTCATGCATGGTATAGATTTGAAGACAATAAATGGATATTGTCTATCACTCTCGAATGATACTTAAGGGTATCATGATGCTTCTTGTCAGGACATTCAAGAGGAAAGCAGAGAGGCAAGGATTTGATGTGTTGCATCTAGCCAAATGCAACATGAAAGCCCATTTGAATTTACAAGGAGCCATAAAGAAAGCAAGAGGGAGTGGAGTCATTGAGCTTAACAAGATGATTGCCAGCAAAGTTAGATATTATGCATAGGATGATAAACAGATAAAAATGCATTTCATTTCATAAGATTAGAGCAGTAGAGAGAGGTGGAATCAGGAAAGGTGCTGAGGGATCAACTGATGAAGATCCCAGGCAGCTTGAGGAGCCACCACCCGAATAAATAGAGAAGCTTACTTACTTCAAGCCAACCTAACTTGCCCACACACATAATCCAAAGACTAAGGAACCATGAGAATTTCTCATATGGTGAAGGATCTTCACAAGGCCAAAGACAGGGGCAGAATTTCCAGCAAGGGTATCATCCACCAAGGTTCCAACAGCAACAACAACAAGGAGAGCAAAGAAATGAATATCACGGTCAGAAGAGGACCCAAATAAGCCAAGAGCGTACGCCGCTCACGGGAGGACAAAAAGCTGTTCACACCCATGAACAGAAATTTGCTTAGTTGGAAGCTCTTAAATCCAACTCATAAATGTTTCAATCAAACACCAATCAAACACCAATGCTTCCCTAAAGAACTTGGAAACACAGTCAAGAATCGTCTCGACTCGTGAACTGGGGACAAGAATGCATTCTATGACACTCAAAAATCCAAAGGACTACGTGCGCCTAAATTGAGATGGCAGGAAATGAGTAACAATGTATAAGAGAAAGAGAAGACTGATCAAAAAGAAGAGAAAGCAACTGGAGGAGATAATGGAAGGATAAAGATGAGAAGCACTACAAACGTAGTGCCAAAGTAAACCGAATAGCCCGAGAAAAGAAGTGAGCGTAAACAGAAGGAGAAGAGCAAAGCTTACACCCCTCGCAAATTCCATTTCCACGTAGGATTCGTGGAAGCAAGGAAGGAAGACCAATTTTCTAAATTCTTGGAAATTTTCAAGAAAATAGAAATAAATATTCCCTTTGTAGAGGCAATCAATCAAATGCCAAATTATGCAAAATTTCTGAAGGAGATACTGAGCAAGAAGAAGAAGATCATTGGGAAGGAATAGTGAACTTAACTGCCACTTGCAAGGCAGCTTATTCGTAGAAGCTTACCAAAGAAATGAAGGACCCAAGCAAATCTTCACCACATTCCCGTTCAATAGGGAAATATGAGTTCAAGAAGGCCTTATGTGACTCAAGAGCCAGCATCAACTTGATTCCCTTATCAGTGGTACAGAGATTGAGTTTGGGGGAACTTACCCCAACAACAATTATACTACAGATGGTTGATAGATCCATGGTTCAACCAGAAGGTGTTCTTGAAGATGTGTTGGTCAAGGTAGGGAAATTTATTTTCCCTGTGGACTTTGTGGTTATGAAAATGCAAGACAACCGTGTCCCTGTCATAAAGACCCTTCTAGCAATCGAGCTGCCTTTGTTTGATGCAAACACCCCGAAAGTGTGGAAAGGAAGCAATGCACTTCAACTTGGACAAAAGCTTGACACAATCTGATGTTGATTCAGAAAATTGTAATGTCGTAGATAACAGTAGTCCTATCGCTTGACTGGACTGATCAGAACTCTTCAAAGATTCTATCAATGAAAATGAGATGAATTTCCATTATTCGAGAGTGTTGATATGAATTGTCATTACGCTTATAAAATAGGGAAATGCCTTATTTGAATGAAAACAATTTCAAGAAAATTCATAAATCAGGAAATCGTAAAGCTACTAAACAAGAGACTACAGCGTTATGGTTAATTTTGAAAGACCGTCTACCATCCAAATATGCTTAGAACCGTAAATGGGAAACCGTGAATCATATCACCAATTCGACTGAGAATGAAGAACAAAGGCTGCTGCAGATTCTAAGGAAATACAAGGAGGCTATTGCCTGGTCAATTGAAGATCTAAAGAGTATCAGTCCTTCTATTTGCATGCACAAAATCCTGCTGAATGATGATACAAAAACATTAGTTGAACACCAAAGGAGGCTAAACCCTGTGATGAAAGATGTTGTAAGAAAGGAAGTGCTTAAATGGATAAATGCAGGATTTATTTATGCAATATCATACAGCCCTTGGGTGAGCCCAATTCTTGCGGTTCCTAAGAAGGGTGGATTCACTATGATCATAAATGAAAGGAATGAACTGATTCCTACAAGAACTGTGACAGGATGGAGGGTGTGTATAGATTACAGAAAATTGAATCTGCAATCAGGAAATATCATTTTCCTTGCCTTCATTGATCGATGTTGGATGCTAGCGTGACATCCTCACTTTTATTTTCTTGGACGGAGAGCCTCGGATATAACCAAATTGTTATCAGATTCTGAGGACCAAGAGAAAACTAATTTCACTCGCCTGCGGTACTTTGCTTTTAAAAGAATGTCATTTGGGTTATGCAATGCTCCCATTTACTTTCCAAAGATGTATGATGTCTATGTTCTCGCATTTAGCAAGAGGATTTGGCGGAGATATTCATGGATGACTTCACTATTATGGATCCAGCTTTTGAACAAAGGCTCACACTTTGGGGACAAGATTTCACAGTGCTGACAAGAACCTGGCTTTGAATTGGGAAAAATACCATTTTATAGTGACAGAAGGCATTGTACTTGGGCATAGAATTTCTGCAGCAGGGCTTGAAATGGACCAAGCAAAGGTTTCCATTATAAAGACTCTTCTGCCACCAACAACAGTTAAGGGAATAAGAAGTTTCTTGGGACATGCTGGTTTTTATAGAAGATTTATTAGAGACTTCTCAAAAATAGCAAGACCATTATGCAGATTACTTGAGAAGGATGTCAAGTTTAATTTTGATGATTCCTGCCAATATTCATTTGAGGAAATCAAATCCAGATTAGTTGAAGCTCTTATCATGGCCAAACCAGACTGGAACAAAGAATTTGAAATTATGTGTGATGTCAGTGACTATGCAATGGGAGCTGTATGGGGACAGAAAGCTAACAAAATGTTATGGCCATATACTATTCCAGCAAAACCTTCAATGAAGCTCAAGAGAATTACTTAACCATTGAAAAAGAGATGTTGGCTATGGTATTTGCATGTGAAAAGTTCAAGCCATATATATTGGGGTCCCATGTCATCATCCATACTAATCATGTTGCAATCAAATATTTGATGGCCAAGAAAGAAGCTAAGCCAAGACTGATCAGATGGGTGTTGTTACTACATGAATTTGATCTCGGGAGATCAAGGATATCGGTGGACAATGTGATAGCTAATCACCACAAGAGTTGAAAAGACTACTATGAAAGAAGAAGAAATGAAAAATAGCGTAAAATTTTCTGACGTAATGAAGACGGGCCACATTCCAATACCTTGGTATACTGGATATTGTGAACTTTCTAGCTTAGGAGGATACCACTTAATTCGCCCACTAGCGAGGAATAAATTGAGGATCGATGAAGAGGTTTTACATCTAGGATGACCCACTATTATTCAAAAGAGGGGCTGATATGATCATCAAAAAGGTGTAAAATGTAGCTTCTAACAGGCAAAATTTACAAGAATGTCATGCATCACTCCTATGGTGACACTTTGTAGGAGACAATAGCCCACAATATTCTCTAATCATGTTTTTATCAGCCTACTATTTTCAAAGACTGTTTGAATGGGTGAAACTTTGTGATCAAGGCCAAAGGATGGGAAATATCACAAAGGCATGAAATGCCCCGCATGGTATCCCGTGGTGCAACTATTTGATGTATGGGTAATAGACTTATGACCTTTCCATCTTCTTTTGGAAATATATACATACCCTAATGTGGGATTATGTATCCAAATGGGTGGAAGGCAATATTTGTCCCAAGAATGATGCTAATACAAATGTGGATTCTTACAAAGAAATATTTTGAGCAGATTGGGACACTCAGACTATTATTAGTGACGGAGGGAGCCTAGCTTCAAACAAGGTGTTTGAGAAGCTCATGAACAGTATGGAATAAAACACATAATGAGTTTGGCTTATCATCCCTAAACAAATGGGCAGCCGAAATTTCCAATGTGGAGATAAAGAAAATTCTCAAAAGACTATGAGTTCCTGGCATAAGAGATTGGTCTTTAAAGCTTGATGATGCATCATACCCACAGACTATATATATAAACCCCATTGAATGTCCCCATAGACTTGTCTTTGGTAAACCTTGTCACCTCCTTGAATTGGAATATAAAGCTATGGGGCCATCAAGAAGCTGAATTTTTGACTTCAAAGTCGCTTAAGGAAGAAAGACTACTCCAACTGAATGAATTGGAAGAGCTGAGAAATGAAGCCTATGATAATGCCAGAATTTACAAGGACAAGACAAAGAAATGGCACGATCAAAAGATTTTGAGGAGGTCTTGTTATTTAACTTCAGATCAGGAGATCAGGTCTTGTTATTTAACTCCAGATTAAAGCTTTTTCCAGGGAAACTGAAATCAAAATGGAGTGGCCCTTATACAGTAGTGGCAAGTACAACCTTTAGGGCAGTGACATTGAAAACCAGTAATGGAGAAGAGTTTAAAGTAAATGGTCAGGGTTAAAGCAATATCTTGGAAGAAATATGATTGATTCCTAGTTTTGAAGTAGAAGAAAATTGCTGAAACAAGAAATTCAGTTAGCAAAGAAGTCCAAATTAAGGACTCAAACTGAAAGTATCTTTCATCTGAGGCAACCTATTACAACAATTTTTTATGTTATGTTAGTCAACTTGTGTTTTAAATTTTTCAAGTTTTCTAGTTAGAATTTTCTTTATATATACTGTTTAAAATTTTTGTAGTATTCTTTGCAGGTTAGTAAGGACTTGAACAGAGATGGAGTCTGCAGGTACCTGCAGCTTACAGTGTGCACACAAGACTACAAGGGGAAGTACCACACTCTCTGATTTAGATTAATTGTTTTGGGAGAATGAATGATTAAATTTTTGGGGAATTTTATTTTCCATTCAATATTGAATCTGATGCTTCATGAGTTGATTTGTTGCATATTTGAATGATGAAGGTTGATTGTTTTTGTTTGTTTGAATTGGGTTTATTGATTCAGTCTTTTATGAATTTGAACTGTTCCTAAAGACCAAAAAATTTCTCATGTCGCAACATGCTTTTGAGGTCGCGACCCTAGTTTGAATTGAAAATAAGAGAATAAGAAATATCAGGTCGCGACATCGTTTTATTGGTCACGACCACTTTTGGGGTCGCAACAATTATTGTTTAAAATTAGTGTAGTGACTCATGCTTTAAAGTCGCAACATAAGTTGATGGGTCGCGACAAAATGTGTGAGTTTTAAAAGATTGAGATAAGACACAATGTCGCGACATAGGGATCTAGGTCGCGACCAGAAAAAAAAAATTGAAGAAAGAGAGAAATGGGTCGTGACATCAATTTATTAGTCACGACCACTTCGGGGTCGCGACAAAACTTAGGTAGGTCGCGACCAAAATTGCCTAAAATGCAATAAATTGAGGTTTTAAACCTTCTTATTTAAGCGTCGCAACTTTAAATGGGACATTTAGTGTAGCAATTAGTGTTGTAACTTAGGCATTAATGTCGCGACATTCCATAAGACAATAATGACATTGAGCCCACCCATCATAAAGACTGAAACCGAATAGCCAATTTCATCAAGAACTCCAATCCAGTTGCATCTTCACCCAACTTTCCATTCTCACTCTCTCTTCGACTACCAAAACCCTAAAACCAGTGCCCAATTCCAAATTCACCCATGGCAATAACCAACCTCGTTCTCGATCTTAATATAATAAATTTGATGAGGTCATGAGTGAACATCACAAGAAGCCAGAGGTCTGACTCCGAACCTCGCCCCGAGACTATGACGAATGCCTGGAAATGGAGGAACCAGTTGAGGAAGAAAGGCCCGCAAAAAGACAGAGGGTGGCAGAACAAGCTGAAGAAGGAGAATCAGAAGAAGACAAAGACTTTATCTCTACAGAAGCTAAGAATATATGGACTAAGGTGCTGGCTGACAAGGGTTTCGTCTGCGAAAGAGGTTTTGGGAAGCTAATCTCTCTTTTTTCTGAGAATATAGAAAAGAGAGGTTGGGAGAGCTTCCGTGCACACTCGGCGCCTGGATTCTCTGCTCTGGCCAGGGAATTCTATGCAAATATGGTGGAGATGAGAGAAGACATAGTTTACGTGCGAGGAGTCTGGGTACCCTT
Organism: Tetrastigma voinierianum; assembly: GCA_016808115.1. NCBI lineage: Eukaryota > Viridiplantae > Streptophyta > Magnoliopsida > Vitales > Vitaceae > Tetrastigma > Tetrastigma voinierianum. The sequence continues at coordinate 119,030 of JAEQBH010000417.1, read as the reverse complement.
TGGGCACAAGAGAATCAATGAGATGTTCAATTTAAAGGAACTCAAGCACGGTTCCAAATTTAAGAAACTGGTAGAAAACCCCGATCATGAGAAGATTCTCGACCTCCTAACTACTGGGCAAGGGAAGTGGGAAGCCACAAGGAAGAACCCTCACTACGCTTATCAATGCAGTAGCTTCTCAATCGAGGTGAAGCTAAGGTTTGGTTCTACTTCCTATCTTCAGTAATCCTCCCAACTAAACATCTCTACGTAGTTAGAGAACAGGAGGCAATCATTCTATATGCCCTTTTGAAGGGCTATAAAATGAATGTTGGGGGTTTAATTAAGGGGTCAATCAGAGGGTACCACCTAAGCAACAAAAGAGGACTAATCCCTCACCCTACAACAATCAGCAGACTATGCATCTCTACCGTGAAAGGATCATGGATGAAGAAGAAACATGCCCTGCTGTATCTCCTTCACCCTTACCGGGGGTGACAAAAGCGCCCGTAAATAAAAAGCAACAAAGGATGGTGGAAGTAGAAGGCAGCCTAACAGGATACGATCACAGAAATGGAAGCTATCCCAGAGCAAATTCCTCCAGCAGAAGAGGAAGAGATGCATTTCAGAATGAGCCCACTAAGCCATTCCTACCCAGATATGATAGAGAATTTCCTTGAGCCAGCAGAAAGCTCCAAAAGAGGAGAAGGGAACACTGAAATCATGGAAATGCTGAGGACAATGAAGAAAGATATGGAAGAAAGGGAATATAAATGGAAAAAACAGCAACAATTCAAAGAAGAGTTCTTAGAAGCTGAATTCAGGAGAAAGGAACAATTATTTGAGCAGACTCTAAGACAGAGAGAGGAAGAATGGAGAGAAGAGATGAAAAGGAGAGAGGAAGAACAAAGAGAAAAGATGAAAGCCTGTTTGGAAGCCTTCTACAACAACCAGTTTAGAAGAGATGAAGAAGTGCTTACCATTCTGAGGAAAAGAGAAGCTAAGATGGAAAGTAACATGCTAAAGAAGATTCAAGCCTTCAAATACCTATATAAGGAGCAATTCAAGGAGTTTGGGAAGTTGATGAAGGACAGAGATAAAGAGCTGGAAGATAATGATGCTTATAGAAGAAAAATCTGGCATGAGAGTTTGATTTGATCAATAAAAATTTATCAGAAATGCTGGGTTGTATCTCTGAGCTGGAAAGAACAGTGAATCAAATGGGCTTAAAACAAGACACCTTGATCAATCTTGTGAATTTAACAAATGATTTAATCTCCACTGACAAGGTAGAACCCACACCCTCAGAAAAGAAAAGACTAGACATAACCTTCTCCAAATTTTCCCCTTGTTTAGCAAGTTTTAACTTAGATCCTCCCAACATCATACCAAAAAAATCTGATAAGAGAAGGGAGGAGTGAGATAGCACAATTATACTTTTCTTTTCCTCACTGTACTCCTTCATCATCATGAATATAAATTCAGAAAGGTTCATTGAAAATGTCTTGTGATGGGTTCTTCAATTGATGCAATCAGGTTGTCAGTTTGACAATGTCAAGAATCAGAACTTATACATTGTTGAAATGCTTGATTGGAATCTGATTGCTGAATAAGTGATTTGTTTTAGAGGCATGGATCTGATTAAGTGAATTGTGTTGTTTGTGTCATTAATTGTTTGTTTGCAAGAAATGACCTATGTATTCAAGCCTTATTAGTACAATGACACAATGACCACTGTTTAAATCCAGAACAACATTATAAGATAAATAAGAGTAGGTTCTAGTGAAATGAAATAAGAAGTTACAGTTTTAGTTTGAATCAGGTTTAAATTGGCAGTAATTTGGAAAAAGGTACAATGGTTAACAAATAAGATGATCAAGATGTGTGTATGAAAAGGCAAGAAGTACAAATCTTGGAAAACAATGCACATGGTCAAGAAAATTTAAAACTTTGAGAAGGATTAGGAACATCTTCCTCGGGGTGATTCACAATCAAGGTATAAGGTCCTAGAACTCGTTATTATTCACAAAGCGAAATTCTTGTGTAAAAACAACTATCGTAGCGATATAGCTATCTTAAGTTTGAACCTTTTCTAACCTACCTCATTATATGTAAAGGCATACACTCTAGTTCCCCCGCTTGAGCCAAAAAATGCCTAATTTCTTCAAATAAATAAGATTTAGAAACCCGAAATCCCTCCCTTTATAATAATCCTACAAGAAAGAACCCCAAATTACTCCGCCGTATCAAGAATGTTTCATCGTGCGTAAAGGAACAAGTTTGGGGAATATATTTTGGATTACAAGGATGGATGAGGAACATAAATTGAAGAACTAGAGAAAAAGAAGAAGTTGAAAAAGGAATAAGCTATTTCACATTCATCTCTCGAACAATTAAGCTCGTAGGGGTGTTTCAACACCTAGTATCCTAATACCAACTGGTATGGGAGTTGCTAGCCCAAAGTTCTCTAAGAGTGATAGAAAGCCTAAAAAGACAAAACATTGCACTATTCCAATTCTTTAACAATAGAGAGAAACGAAAAGAGTTCCAATAAAAATGAACTGAGTTGGTAAGTGAAAGTGGCAAACAAAGGAGCCACAACATCCAAGATGATGTACAAGGCCAAGTTTGGGGGAGTTTACATTATTCAGAAAGGAAAAGTGGAATCTAGGTAATTTGCAACCTAAATTTTCCAATTGTTCACCCAAGTACCCAAGCCTAACATTATAAGCCTAAAAACCTCTTTGATCTTGAAGGTTGAATTTACCTACATTAGTGGAGATCAATATGAAAAACAAGCCTATGGGACTTTGACTAATATCCTAAGGAGATCCCAAAATATTAACTAATTCAACAAGAAGATGAAAAGGAAAGAAGACCCACACACACTCACAGAACAAGATCTATTGACTGAATCGCTTTCGCGCAAGATTCATCGCTTTATTTGTAATTTCATTGAAAACATTCCTTTTTCTCGCTTGAAAACTAAAGTTTGAAATGATACTGCACCTTCTTGTTCATGCCGGGTGCGGAATAAGAAATGATTGTGTTGTAGAACAGAAAAATGTCCTTCAAAATAAAGTTAAATTGTTTGAGGACAAGCAAATCTTTCTTTTCTTTACTTGGGGACAAGAAAAATTTTAAGTTTGGGGGAATTTGATGAGTCAAAAACTCATTGAATTTTTAGTCCATTTTTCTGATTTTTCTTACAATGTAATTGCTTTTTTTTATGCAGAAATATATACTATTTAGCAAATTTCTATTTTGTATACTATTGCGTAAATGAAAATTTCAAGAAGGATCGTGGCTTAAAACAATTTCCAATGGCCAAAGGAGGTCATGATGTGAGAATCGAGGTCGCAACCATAAGTCATACTATGTTGAATGAAAAGTTGTTGCGACAAAAGAGAAGTTGCTGAGACAGAAAAAAGGGCTTCAAGGAAGGATTCTATGTCGCAACACCATTTTAAGGTTGCGACACAAAAAGAAGACAATTATGGTTGCAACAGATTCTTGAGGTCGTGACAAGTAATTCAGTAGCACAACAGTTTTAAAGTCACGACAGAGAATTCAGGTCACGATTAGAAGTGATAACAAGCCCAACAAAAGTTGTTGCGATAGTAGAAAATTGGTTGAGACCAAGATAGAAGGAACTTCAAGGGAGATCATGTCGCGACATCATTTTGAGGTCGCGACACAAAAGAAGACATCGAGTGCTCTAAATGTAAAGTGGATGTCGCGACTGTGAAGGAATGCCGAATGGACTCAAAGGTCTCTACCATGCAATTTAAGGTTGTTTACGTATATAAATGGGAGCTCTAATCAAGGTCATACCAAATTTCATTTTATGTCGCGACTACATTTAAGCACTGAGACAAGAGCATAGGAAAGAAGAGCCACCATTATGTCACGTCATCGATTCGAGGTCGCGACACGTAGTTAAGAGACATCACAGACAATTTAAAATTGATGTTGCGACAAAAATGTAAGCTTAGGACACCAATCGAGGTCGCGACCAAGAATTCATGTCGCGACATAAAAATGAGCTGAACAGTTAAAACATGTTGCGACTAAGTTCGAGATACTGCGACAAAAGCAAGGTAAGAAGGACCACTACTCAGTCGCGACACACTTTCTAAGTCGCAACCTAAAAGAAGTCGAATGAGAAGAAACCATTGTATCAAGAAGTGAGGTTGCAACAAGATGGGGAGAAATGATGTCGCGACATGCTTTTAAGGTCGCGACATAAATTTCAGCAAGGAAAGAAACGATTAGGTCGTGACCTAAATGCCATATCGCGACAAGACAATGAAAAGACAAACAATTTTAAGTCGCAACATGAAAAAGGGAGTTGTGACCAAGAAGCAAGGAGGCTGACAACATAAATGAGGTCACGACATCGAATCGAGGTTGCGAGATAGAAATACAGTAAATACAAGTAAAGTGAGGTCGCAACATCGAAATGAGGTCGCGACACCAATTCCTAGAAACAAGAAATGAGGTCGCAAACTGCAGTCTCTACCACCGACAACCAACATAGTCACGACAGCATCCATGTCGCGACCACTAATCAAATGCAACTAAAGAAACAAGTCCGCACATAGAAAACATCGTCGCAGTCAACAATTGTAAGTACTAAAGTGAAAGAAGCGTAAATCCGCTCTAAGGTCACAACCGACTGACAAACTGCATCAGATTTTTCGTCACGACAAGCTTCGAGGTCGCGACTCAAAACAAAGGAAATGGCCATTGAATTTAGGGAAATCCACCTCAGAGCCTTGAATCACACAATTTCTAAGGTTATAAATAGGCGCACACAAATTTTAATGTTATTTCCTTTTTTTTCGAACCCATCAGTTCGGGAGTGAGAGGAGGAAGATCAGTTTCTATATTTTAGAATATATATTTTTTCTTTCTTTTCTTTCCTTTTTCTGGATCTGAACCAATAATCTATTAGAATGTAAAAGGTGGATTTAATTTTTATTCTCTTTTCCAATTATAACCTGGAATCAATGAAGTTCAGACAATTTTTGGAATCCGTTTCTTCCAAGGAATTATAATTACAGTGGATGTTCTTGATCAACACTCCATCATAGATTGTGATTCTGTAATTAAGAAGCATGGCTTCACTAGATTGGATTTATTGTTAGCTATAGTCTTTTCTGCATAAATTAGAGAAAGAATTACCTGGATTGGAATTTATTTGGTTGATTTATTATTGAATGGATTTGTTCCTCAATAAGTAGACGTATCACTCCCTCCAAGGTATGTATCCTGCTCTGATTTTCAGGAGACCCTCTAAGTGACACAGAGATATAGATTCCTGAGAGTTGGAAACATTCAATTGGAGGGTATGTTAGACTACCATTGAAGAACTATTGAGCTCTGAGATTTCACTTAGATAAATTCTCAATTCACTCATAATTGATGTTGGAGGGGAATATTATCAATTTAAATAATCAGAGATTTCACCTTAATCTGTTGGAAAGCTCTTGAACCTGTGTTAGCTAAGATCTAATCAAGGGAATGGAAATATCCACTAGATTTAAAGGATGAGTCATCAATCAAGTTGTAGAAATTTTGCAACAACCTTTACTGTAAGCAAGAATTGTGGTCTCAAGAATGGGTATGAAGTATTGAGAAAGAAAATACCCAGATCTTATTAAGATTGTGAAAAGCACAAGGAACTGGTTAGACCCTTGTCTTCGAGAGAAGCAGGGACCTCTAGTCAGTGAATTATGGAGAAATCCAACCGCATTGTTAGGCATCTTAGACAATTCCAAATCCAGCACAAAACAGAGTAACAATGCAATGATATGATTAAATCGTCAGTTTGGCCAAATACTTCGAGAAGTGTCTTACCTCACAGAGAATTTATTTAGTCCAAGATATTTCTTTGTTATTTGTTCTATTATCATAAATTCAACTTTCTTTACTTTTAGATGCATTCTTCTAGAACAATTATTTTCTAGTTGTCGAGAAATCAAAGTCACACAGAGATCCAAATAAGATTTGGATCTCGAAAGAATAGGAAGTCGACGAGAATCCAAGTCAATCTCGTGGGAATGATATCCGGACTTACATCCACTTTACTACTTGTATGACTCCGTGCACTTGCAAAGGTCATAGACTAAACCTATTCATAATTCCGTAACATTAAATTAGTTTTATTCATAATTTTAAGAAAACCCAGCCCCAATTCTGGACATGGCTATAGAAAATCAGAAGGTTCCCTGATAAGTGCTAAGTTGAGTGGTTTAGTCTATATTTTCACAGACAATAAGACGCCTCATCCTTGACCGTCCCAAGCTCTAGTAGAAGAGACGTCCGATCAACCTCTAGTCCGGGCAGCCTCCGACTCGGCCTTACACCTAGCTTCTTCTCACGATCCGCTTCCTTTCAGAGCTGTCAAGGCATCTTCACCCTAGCCGTGCTCACCCTCCAGCCGCCTCTCTGCCCTCGGCTACAATGGCTGCTAGCCGGGCAACCTGTGCTTCCTTCTTAGCCTCGTCCCTTTCTTTTTCCGCACTCACCGTCTTCTCGGAGCCCTCCTCGTCTCTCCGTCCCAATGTCGAACCAGGACTAGCCTCGCTCAGTGACTCTTCGCCGCACGGTACCTGAGGCGGCCGCCGCATAGAGCCGCACCTCCTGTCCCCAAATCTATGATGAAGCTCCATGTGGCCGGGCGCCTCATGTTCTTGAGAGCCGTCGCAGTCGGTATATATATAAGGTAAGGTAAGGTGGTATGGCAGGAAGGGTGGTAAGGCAAGGGGCATAAGAACATTAGAAGGAAATCATAATATCAAAACAAACAGTCAAACATCAAAGGTTCAGCCATACCAGTTCGGTAATCTCATCGAAGTCATGGTTGCGCATATACATCCTATCCTCAGCCACACGCTGGTAGGACCTCTTATTCAAGTTAACGGGGAAAGAGATGGAGTATTCCTCCCCGAGCCACTGCCGGTATATGGAAGCTGTGAGGGTAAAGATCGTGCATGTGCGTGATGAAAGGTTCCCTCGGGTCGAAGGGCCTCCAGTAGTTAATTACTACCTAGGCAATTTTTTTATCAAGAGCTGGCGCATCCTCCATAGGCCTAGCCCACTCCATCGGCTCAACATACGAGCGAAGCACCAGCCTATCGAGGGGCCTCCGAGCACCATCAACAGCGAGACGGGCTCATCTGGCCCACGGTGGTGGTGCATCGGCCGCTTCAACGAGTGAAGCCTCGACAGACGCATCATCAATGCGCGAAGATTCTTCGAATGGAATCTCATCCTCCAATGCAAAGATAGGAGGCATCCCACTCCGAACCCCCGACAAAGATTCGGCTCAAGAACTTTTTCCACGAAACTACGCAATCGCCGCCAGTTAGCCGACGCCCTCTGGGACTCAGCGATCTAGGATCGCTTGTCGCTTCTAACCTCGAGGCGCATGGTCCCTTCCTCGAGCGCTATGTACCGCTTGCTCATCCGCATAGTAAAACCCAGCTGACTGTGCCGCCACATTTTAGCCTATCTCTCTTCAGTCGATTGGCTAACTACCAGATTTGTCCAATCCACAAACCCCTCTAGTCCTTCACCAGCAGGCTTGGGGTCCTGCATGGCCAAAGGTGGACAATCTGGTCGAACAAGGGACTCCGCTTGGGTAAAGCCTTCGGGCAGCAACTTCAGAAGGTTCGTGAGAACGAAATGCTCGCCCTTGACGAACTCCTTGGGCAAAGGACAAGGAAAAACGCACTATGTAAGGGAAAAGACTAGCGCCAAAATTCTGCAGGTTCTTTATAGAGAGAAAGAGCTCATGATGGCACTCCCTCTCTGTGATCTCCAGCAACCGGCGGATGCGATCCAGCCTCGCTTTCTCCACCCAATTGACCAGTCGGCCTCATTTGCACCTATCTACAAATTATCAAGAAAATAGGTGTGTCAATACACCCACCACCTAGGGAAGAGAAAAATGTACTAAAACAGTAACATAGACAAACCCAATAATGTAAGGGACTGGATGACTGCACACGGTAGGTGAGCCGAATCAACATTTGTTCCTATGTTCTTCTAACGTAGTCAAGCTACCGCAAAGATAGCCGTATCTGGGGTATCGAACACGGGGATGGGCTTCATCCTACCTAATGACGGTAATCGTTGTTTGGAAATGTGGGCAGGCTTTTGTTTGATTTTCGGATTTTGTTGCACAAGGCCGTACACGTAGGGGTGAGCGGAATCAACAATGTTCCTATGTTCTCCCACTGTGAAATGCTTACCATAAAGATAGCGGTTTAGGGTCGAACACTGATGGGTTTTCATCCTACCGAATGATTTGCACGTTGTTTGGAAAATGGGGCGAGGCTTTGTTTGGATTTTCGATTTTGTTAAAAGTCGAAGTGGGGGTTGTATGTTCAATGACTAATCGTAATGGCTTAAAGTGAAGTGAAATGGTAACTTTGAAGGCTTGTCACTAGCTTGATAACATGGGGATATTAAATGTCCTCGGATTATTTCTCAGACAGGCAAATGACCTATAGTCAAAGCCAAAACCGGATCTTTGTTTAGCTATAAAACCTAACCCTACAACCACTCCTATTTGAGTCAAACCAAGTACTAAGCATTCAAAGTCCCATTCAGTTTTAAAACCCTAGCATTTAACCTCATTTCAGTGGCTCGTAATTGACATCTAGAAGGATGTCGGGCCAGATCTAACATTAAGAATGCACCTAACCCTAAAGCATGACAAGTATTAATTAAAGGAAAGACATTAAATGGCATTAAACCCTAGATTGGAAAGTTGGGAACCATAAATGTTAAAATTCAGAATATCTAAAGCATGAGGACAACTCAAGAACAACCCCAAACCAAGCTAGCAACCCTCCTCTTCAAAGTGTTATGAGGCTTAGTTAAGCATCCCTTGAGTCATTATCCCTAAGGGGGTGTTTGGCAAAATGAGAAAATGAAAGAAAGAGAAGAGAGAAGAGAGCAAATAGAACCCTAAAAATGAAAGCTGGGAAATCAGATTAAAATGAAAAGTTGCTTAGGTTACAAAGAGGTGGGGCTTATATAGTCCAACCTAAAGTGTGAAAATACAAAATACCTAAAATATGAAATTACATAAGGGCCAAAATGGTAATACATAAAAACGTGGTCGTTTGGGATCAAGTATAAATTAAAACACAGGCTGAGATTTCATATGCAGAAATTTCACGAAGATAGCGAAATTTCATCATGCTACGAAATTTCGCTAGCCTAGCGAAATTCTACAGAGATAGTGAAAATGGGAAATTTCGCTAGCAACAGTGAATTTCGCTAGCTAGCGAAATTTCGCTAGCCTAGCGAAATTTTTGTGAGATAGCGAAATTGGAAAATTTCGCTAGGCACAGTAAATTTCGCTAGCTAGCAAAATTTCGCTAGCCTAGCGAAAATTCCCAATTTCGCTAGGATTGCGAAATTCATTATGACAGTGAATTTCGCAATCCAAATAAATTTTCGCAATCATAGCGGTAAACTCGGATTGCTCCCCGCCTGCTTTGCCCACCGCATCCTCTCCGTGACTTCTTATTCATCACTTTGCCTTCAATTTTCACTAAATCTTGATACTTCATCGCTCTCTACTTGAAATCATCTAGGATTCTCGCATTCAACACCAATAAGAAGCTATGCTTGCTGGATCAAGTTCTCAAAACCTCGCAAAACTATCCAAAACAATCTCAAATGGAATTAGTGAAACTAAGTGGACTCGCATTACATCAATCAGCTTAATCGATATGATTAATACAAAAAGCACTCCAAAACCTATCTTGAATAGGGCTCAAAATAGCACTAGTACTAATCACACCCCAACCGACACGTTGCTAGTCCCTCAGCAATGTTAAAACAAAATGGGATGGCCATCGTGCTTTTACAAAAAGTGTATTTGGGTCAAAAAGTGTATGTACTGATTAGCTTTACCTTTAGCATGAATAATTTACACCCTGTATGAAAACCGACATGAGAGAACAAAAACCATATAAGAACAAGTTTTAGGGCAATGCCAATTTCAAGGAAATCAACCTGAATTTCCACCAAAATCTAATTGTTCCTAAGGTAACCAGTTTGAGCCAATAAATTGCAAAGCTATTCCCTCCCCCCAACCTAGCTACAGCCATGGCCTGAAACTGTTGACCAACCTAAATAGGGCTAGCTACGCTCTTATTTCTTCCTTTGATTGCTGCAGTGTACTGCTAAAACTCGACTTCACCAAAGTCCGGTACCGGGGTCCACCGATGACCTGAACCAATAAGGTTTGTGGCATCGTCAAAAGGATCACTGACCACAAACCTCGCAGTGCTTCAATTCCTGACCAATGACTTCGAATTGGGCACCTACAACACGCTAAACTCTACCTATCCACCCGTAATCAACACTAAGTCGATGACTCGACCAATGGCTAGTTTAGGGCACCGGGCTTTAAAGGCTTTCGCCATATACCCCTCGGACCGTGTTCGGGTTTCAAGGCAAAGTGTCACGGCTTTTATTTTTCTTTTTCTTCTTTTCTTTTTCTTTTTGATTGATTTTTTTTTTTTTTTGGAAGACTTCATTGGTCTTCAAGGGTAACAAAAACCTATTATAGGTAGTCAACAAGTTTAAGGCCTACGGTAAAGTGAAAGAGGTATATAGCTTCTCAACCTATTGGGTACAACTGTGCAAAGGTGTGAATCGCCTAGCTGGAAAGTTCAAGGTTGAATATGCTGAAGTCTCAATTGACCAAAAACTAAATCATGCATGGAATTGTCCTATCATTAAGGTAACATACAGGGTTTCAATTTTCCAAATAAAGGCAAAAGAATATACACAAAATGGAGACACAAAAATGAATTGCAAAAGTGTAGTAAAATGTAAATAGTGCTATAAAGCTTTTGATATAACCAAAATGGCTAATACATGTTTGATATAGCTAAACATAACAAAAGTACCACTGCATACTATTGGCTAATACATGAATCCTGCATAAAATGAGAGGCGCTACAAAGCCAAAATCGCACAAAAACATATCGTAAGACACTTCCTAACTCTGGCTTCTCCCAAAGTGTAAACATGTCATGTAAGTAGGAAAGTTAGAGACAGAGTGTGACCACCTCAATCTCACAAAGCAGGATCCCAGGCGCCACTGCCAGGCCGCACATCTAAGGAGGTCATTGGCCGCCGCAGGCTCATCTCGATGGGCGTGAACATGAGACCGAGGTGACTATGATCCGCAGGAGCATGGCATGACAATGCTCTAAAGTGGTCTCGCTCGAAGCCAATCTCTCGGGTCCATCGATGCCTATGTAGTGGCCAATGAATGTATTAGCATCCATAATACCGCGAGCTCTCTCGAATCGATATGAACATGCTCGGAGAATGTCATACCGATATGATGGGCTCGGGAGTGCCGTGCCAGGGGTCAGGTCACGGATGGGAAGCCGAGGGAGACGGAGGAGATGAGACCTGCACTGACTTTTCTCCATCTCTACCGGAGCGTGATCATCTCCTCCCTTTGGGAGTCCCCGCCTCATCCGGTGACCTCCTCCCCGGTCCCGTCGTCGGAGGAGAAAAGAAATAGGCATCACCATGCCTCTCCACAGACAGACCTCGAGGGCATCTCGATCCTCCTCTCGATACTGGGCCTCCCCGAAAGCCCAAGTGCTCCAGACTGCCTGCATCGCAGATCAACAAAGGTATACTAAATGAGCCGTGCCCTCATGTGGACCTTATCTTCAAAATGCAAAACAGGAGGTCACCATCACCAACCTCGTAGGGACTCCGGGAACTTAACCTCCGAGATCCCAAGACAAAGCCTCAAGTATGGCTCCCCACGCACGTAAAGGTCGTAGCTGAAAGAGGCCGGGTCCGGGAGTGTGATCAATGAAGTATCCGAGGCGGAGCTGGTCCCAAGAGCACAGCGTCCCGCCAGAGTGTCACCCGGGCGAACGCGACCATCTCCCCTCTCGTACCTACCGAGGCCAATCTCGACACTTTCCAGAATTGGCCTCGCTTCCGCTTAAGCAGCCTAATGTACCGATATGTCCGTCAGCTCTGAGAACTCCTACGATCATCAATAGCAAAATCGTTCAACGGATTCTGACGCCCCCTGAAGTCATGGAGTGGTAGAACCGAAGTACCACCCGGGAAGATAGAACCGGCCGCAGTTGTCATGAACTCAAAGCAGGAGTAACGTGCAATCGTCCGCACGGAGTCCCCGAACCGGGGTCGCGGTCGTCGCCGGCACGTCACGACCTCCATGGAAATCTCCGCGTGAGCCCGACGCCCTCGAATCTGGGTCCCAACAAAGCCAGCTGGTCGCTGATCCTCGCGCACAGCGATAACTCCAGGCGACGCAGGTCTCCACCGGGCGTAGCTGGGCGACTGGCCAAGGCTCCGCATGACGAGACCTCCCTGACCCGATGTATCGCTGTACTTGGGAGGGCCGGCCCTCCCCGATCGCCTCCGAGGCACTAGAGGGGGCCCGAGTCCCATCTCGCCCTGTGCTCTCCCAACCTCGAGGCTCTCCGGATCAGCTGGCTGGGATCACCAAGGCCGCTCAACCGCAAACCGGAGAATGGGCACCGCAAACGCCGCAAAGGTCCGATCTCCATCTCCTGGCGCCGACCTAACCCCGGGCCTGAGGCTGACCCACCCTAGTACGCACTCATATCCGTCAATGCGACACGAGGCGTAAGGCGGTGGGCTCACTTACCGGGGAAGCGCAGGTGCGCACGAGATCGACTCAGTGGCCTGGGCTTCGTACTACCGCTAAAGGCACTCCAAACCGATCCAGCACTGGGATCGACCGTGGCTAAGGGAGACAGGGCACCAGAGTCGGCGCCGAATGGCTCTGGGCACTGGCATGGCGGAACCGGCAGGGCCGCTCGGGCGACGGCCGTGGTGGCTCAAGGACACCATTGCGGAGATGGCACCGACCAGCACGGTAGCGCCGCAGGGAAGGCAACAGGGTGTAGGGTGCGAACAGGGATAAATGAATTTGGAAAGCCCCTCTCCTCCTTTTATAAAGCCGCTAGGCGTACTGATCACTCCTCGGGCAATTCGCTTATAATAGCGAAATCATTCAAATTTCGCAAATAAAAACAATTAAAAGAAACAAAATTTTGATTTAGGCTAATTATAAACAAAAATAAAAATTAATTATTATTTTTAACGAATCCTAAAATAGAAATAAAATTAAACTTAAGGCTACCTAAAAAGGAAAGCCAAGTAAAACTAGGAAATTACTAAAAGGAAAGTTACTAAAAATAGAAACTACCGAAATTAATTAATTTTTAAACAAAAAGCACAAAAAAAAATTTTGAGCTGCAATTTGGTTTCATTTGAGACCAAATCAGCTCAATTTTACCAACTCCATTCATGGGGGGTCAAGGAGGAGGAGCCTTGATCCTGCAGAATAAGCCTGCCAAGTGTTCTTCACGTTTGGTCCTTCTTGTTGATTTTCTTCTCACAGGTGATTACCGACCAATTGCTCGCATGGACGACTGATGGCAACCCCAAACAATCGGCTTTCATCTTGGTTAGCCAATTCGCAATTTATGGATTCGCTTCGTGATACACTCAACCCGAGCCGACTTCATTTCTTCCTTCCTCATCACTCACGGGTTTGTGCTTGTGGCTCCAAGTAAAAATGTCGAGCCTCTAATGTCATGTTGCCAAACGTGGAGTTGCATGACTCCATTTCTAAGAATTGATAATTGCATCATGCTGGCCAAAATGGTCTTCCTGTGATAATTGGCACATGATTGGGCTCCACTTGCAATCGCCTCTGTCGCTAATTACAAAGCTCCACCGGGTAGTAGAATTTCACCTCACCAACACATCCTCAACTATTCCCTTAGGAATTTTCACTGATCTATCGGCCAATGATAAAGTGATGTTGGTAGGTTTTAGCTCTCCTAAACCTAACTGTTTATACATTGAGTATGGCAAGAAGCCACACTGCCCCAAATCTAGCATGTTTGTCTACGCAAGTCCTCCAATGTTGGATCGAAATTCGTGGGGGATCCCGGATCTTTATATTTGACTGGCCTCAAGCTCGGGGATTATGGCAATCGACTCTGCTCTGCTAGGAAGGCTTTCTTTCAATGCCCAATCCCTTTGATCGCATGCAGATCTCCAAAACTTCAGACAGGCGTGGGACTCGCTTGATAATGTCCAAAAGGGGTATGTTGACCTTCACCGCTCTTGGGGACTTCCAGATGCCCGCCTCTCGCTAGGGAGGCCTCTTCTTACTTCTTAATGCCCGGGGAAATGGAGGTGGCATGCGCGGCTTCATTGAGTCCTCACCGATGATCACCTCTCGTGTTTAGCTCCTTTCCTTGGCAGATGTTTCTTCGCCAGCCCACGCACCGGTCGCTTTATTTCCTTCCACTCTCGGGAGTGATTATGGATTTCACTTCATCCATCCCTCGAATCTGGCCGGATGAACCTACCTCATGTACCCTTTGGATTTGGCAATGTTTGGGAAGGGAACTCTTCCTTTCCCGTACTCCGTAATATTGCTGATCTTGTGATCATCACCGCAAGTTGTCTACTTTCCCGATTGCGATTGCTCTCAAGCCCATCTATTCTTTGTTCAAGCAAATTTCTACGTTGTCAATCCTTTTGTGCCACCTGTGCATTGATCCCTTGCTCTTCCACAAAAATTGCCTACCACCTTGCCTAAATTCAAGATGGCTTGTTCAATCGAGAAGTGGACGATATGTCGTGGTTTGAGGATGAGGAACTAAACTGGCTTGCTGGCACCTGCAAGACATAGGCGTGGGGATTAGGTTTCCAGAGAGGTTAGGGTGATTTTTCCAATCGAATTGTAGGCTACCATATGGGGCATTGGGTTGTGGCTTGTATTGACCTACAAGATTTGCATATCTCCTGACATCAAATCCTTCACCTAAGGGGCTGACGATGTTCTCCTTGATTAACAAGTAGTTGATAACTCCATGAATGGGGTGGGTCAGGCAAAGGTTTTCAGTCACGCCCGCACTTCATGGAGCCTCTTTCCTTCTAGCCCTCCACCTTTCCTAGCTAGGGCCGAGATTTTGCTTATTTCCATGTCCTCCAAAGTGCAAAAATTCCTCCCTTTGGTGTGTCGAAAATCCCATTTTCCACCTCTCTCGGGTTTGGCTCATCCCAACCCTTGGAAGTTTCAGCCACATAACTCAAGAAATCCATAGCTTCATCTGGATTTTTACTCAAAAAATATCCTCCACACATGGTTTCTAGCAATTGCTTCATGGCAGGGGACATACCATTATAGAAATGATTCACTAACATCCAGGTGTCGAAACCATGATGTGACAAGCACCTGGATGGTCTCCCCATGAATCTCTCCCAAAGACGTAGAATTTCTCGCCACATAGCTGAGTAAGTGTAGATTCGCTCTCTTCAAACTCGTTGGTCTTGGTTGCACTAAAGAATTTCTTCAAAATTCGCTTTGAAGATCGGCCCAATTTCTCGAATCATTCTCGCCTTTGTTGAATTTAGCCATTTTGGCTTGCCTCTGAGCAAGAGCGGAAATGCTTTCAGCTTTAGCAAATCCATGTCGCTTATACCCTCCTTAAAAGTTGCATACCCCTCAAAATCCCGTATGTGTGAATATGGATTTTCATTCCCATACCATGAAATGTGGGGAGCAGTGGGCACTAGGTAGGGTCTCAATCTGCCATCCCAGCGTGAGGCATGACGCAGAGGCACTAACTCTGTGAGGTGTATGTGCTCCCTCATCGATCTGTGGCTGTCGCTTGATTCAAGGAGAGTTTGCTCGACTTTTATTGCCCTCGTAGAGGGATCCATTTGGTCACTATGCACACTGATTTCACAGACTTGTTCAATTGGTGCACTCACTCTTTGCAACCTGCCTGATATCCCTCTGTCCAAGTGCTGCATAAACACCTGTTACACAAAATGAGACACAACAAAGAATACAACAAAGCTTGCCAAAGAAGTCAGTGTTAGTTAAAACAAAAACTGACTGCAAGAAACAAAAACAGTGCAGTGACTGCCAAGTGAAGAAAACTTGCAGTTCCTGCACCCTTAATTCAAAAAGGACTGAAAGGTCACCAACACTTGTAATGTGGATTACAAGTACACATCAACTCATCATACGTAGTTCGCACCATCCCCAACGTGCCATTTGGATTCGTGCCACCTGCAGGTGAGCGGAATCAATATTTGTTTCCTATGTTCCTCCTACTACCGTAGTCAAGCTACGCTGTATAGCGGTCTAGGGTCGAACATGGGGATGGGTTTTCATCCTACCGAATGATTTGCATCGTTGTTTAAAAATGGGGCGAGGCTTTTGTTTGATTTTCAGATTTTGTTAAAAATAGCTAGTCAGAGTGTTCACCGACTAACTCAGAATGGTTTAAAGTGAAGTGTGAAATGGTAACTTTGAAGGCTTGGGTCAACAGCTTGATAACATGGGGGGGTATTAAATGTCCTCAGGTTATTTCCTTGCATTAGAACAAATGACCTATAGTCAAAGCCAAAACCGGATCTTTGTTTAGCTATAAAACCTAACCCTACAACCACTCCTATTTTAGTCAAACCAAGTACTAAGCATTTAAAGTCCCATTCAGCTTTAGAAACTCAGCATTTAACCTCATTCTTGGCTCAGAATGACATCTAGAAGGATGTCACGGCATCTAACATTTAAGAATGCACTCGAACCTAAAGCATGACAAGTATCACCAGCTAAAGACATTAAATGGCATTAAACCCTAGATTGAAAGTCGGGGGAACCATAAATGTTGTACTGTGAATATTCAAAGCATGAGGACAACTCAAGAACAACCCCAAACTAAGTTTTCAGCAACCCTCCTCTTCAGTTATGAGGCTTAGTTACATCCCTTGAGTTGTCATCCTCAAGGGTGTTTAAGCACCGAGAAAATGAAAGAAAGAGCAGAGATATAAGAGAGCAAATAGAACCCTAAAATGAAAGTCGTGGAAACTGTATTAAATGAAAAGTTGCTTAGGTTACAAAGAGGTGGGGTTTATATAGTCCAACCCAGTGTGAAAATACAAAATACTCTAAAATATGAATTACATAAGGGTCAAATGGTAATACATCAAAACGTGGTCGCTTGGGGATCAAGTATACCAAAACACAGGCCGAGATTTCGCTATGCAGTAGGGCCCCCCGCTAGCATAGCCGAAAATTTCCTCACCATGCTAGCTAACACCATGCTACGAAATTGAGCAAATCTGAATAAATCCTGCCGCAGACAGCTCTAAATGGGGAAATTTCTAGCAACAAATGAATTTCTCGCTACTTCAATGAAATCTCTCACAATTTCAGCGAAATCCCTTTGCAGGAGATAGCCACTGGGAAAATTCACTAGGCACAAGAGCCCTCGCTTAGCTGTACTAAATTCTCGGGCTAGCCTAGCTTAAAATTCCCACCTCGCTTAGGATTACAATCCTCGCTATCCCAAATGGCCCTTTCGCAATCATAGCGTAAAACTCCGGGAGATTGTTCCCGCTTCCCTGCTTTTGCCCACCGTGATCCTCTCCGCACTTCTTATTCATCACTTTGCCTTCACTTTTTCAATCGAATCTTGATATTTCATCGCCCTCGGCTCCTGAAATCATCAAGGATTCTTTGATTCAACACCAATAAGAAGCTATGCTTATTGATCGGTTCTCAAAACTCGCAAACTATTATCCAAAACAATCTCGAAATGGAATTAGTGAAACTAAGTGGACTCGCATTACTATCAATTGGCTTAATTGATATGATTAAAGAAAAGCACTCAAAACCTATCTTGAATAGGTCGCAATATCACTTTTTGGGTACTAATCACTCGGATCGATTGAAAGGGAAGCCCCGGGAGCTGGCACCTATACTACGGCTCCCAACCAGACAACCCTTTTTGCCTCCGTCTTAGGGGAGCCAAGGAACCCGGTCACAAATTACAAACTGTGGACTCGTGGGTCGACATAGGATAGGGAGGCCCCATCCTAAGCTTCAGCAAACAATTATATCTCCACCAACGAAATGTCCAAATTGCAGAGAGTTCAAGACACTACAAATCCCACCAAAATCCGAATGTAATTGTGGATGTACAAGCGCAGGAGGGTGCCTGTGTAAAATGAAGGAATTCAAGGGTCACTAGATGGAACGGGAGGGCGGCTTCCCAAAGAAGAACCATTCCTTGTAAAATAGACAGCGTTATCTGCCTCCCCAAAAGTTAAGGTAGTCGCGCCGTCTTATGTCTTCAAACTGATTTCAGCAAAAATTTGACTGAATAACCTCAGTTCCTCTGTAGACATGGCATCAACTAGACTGCTTGCGTAGGCGCTCCCGAGGTACCCTCCTACGCCTGTACTTAACTACCGAAACCCCGTGACCTCTGTCATTCTACATGCAACAAAAAAAGTGGAGAAGAAGGGGTCAACTTGAGACCGAAAGAAAAAAATTAAAATTTAAAAAAAAAAAAAAAAAAAGATAAGAAAGGAAAGAACCCCGAAGGAAAATCTCGGGATTTGATAACGCACCAGGGATAAAACCTAAAGAAAGTAAACCAAAAACCTTCACAAAAACTAATGGAACACCTCAAACTATGGAGACACTCAAGCAAACCAACAACATGGGAAAGGTTTGAGTTGCAAATACTCATCGGAAAATCAAAAGTCGTCAAAGCGTCAAGAGTCTCCGACGGCTCCTTTGGAAGGAAAATTTGCAGAAGCGTAGAGGAGGATGAAGTACAGGAACCAAAAGAAAGAAAACAAAAAAACCTTTTGAGATAATGAAAAAGAAACCACTGTTGTGACCACTATCCCTATTTATAGGGGAAGGGGGTCGATAGACGCATTTAATGCACCATCAAAACGAGATGCGTACGATTCACATTGGAAGGTACGCGGCTCCCACGTGCCTCAAACTCACGCAAGTGTTGCCTCCAAGCACATTTAATGCACTAATTGTTTTTCACAAACCTTTCAAGTCTCAACATTCAACATTTAAAACCACAATATTTTCCCCCGACTAGAATAGCACAAAAATTCCAACCGAAAGAAAAGGGGGGCATTGTGAGTACCCTGATCTCTAGGATCCGTTACTTGATGGGCCTGGGGCTCGCTGGGCCTGTGTGGTGAAGCAGCCCGACCCCACTCATCTCATCAAGACCAAGCGAACACTACTCAGACGGGAGAATCTATGGAAGTCGCCCGGGAAAGCTAGGATAGACTCTTCCATGACTTGCTCGAGGCAGCCCGTCTGGGACTTCAAGTTTGCCAGCCAGCTATTCCACCCCATATGGGAAGTATTTTTCGAATAAGTAAATAGAAGCGGAAAATCAGCAAAAGTGGTCTTATCAACGAATTTAACAACTTCTAAATCCCTCATTCCTTGGAGAGATAATCCTGGAAAAGGGAAAATCAATCCCCAAACTAGTCATCAATAAAGAAAAGAAGATTTCCTCGCTTAAACTAAGAGGAGATAGAATCCTACCCCGAGAAGGAAGGAGGGGATTTTGTGAACCGAACCCTATAAGTCGGAAAGATCCCCCACTAGGGAAGGTTTGCACTTCCAACTCCGCTTATTCTCTTCTCCATCTCCATAATTTTGCTAACTTGATCATCGGAGAGGCGATCGGCCCACTACCGCCAAAGCGTCATTTTTTGCAGGTTCACATTGAGATGTTGATGCTCAGGAAAACTAATGATCAAGAACCCTACAACTTGACGCTCATGGGATTCAAAGATCAAAGTCCCAACAATTACCAAAGGAGGGTGTTTCCATTTCCCTTCAATTAACATTTGGTCATTCAAGGATGTCCCATACTAGGGGAAAGATGTAGAGCTGAGGAAGGTTTAGATTGGCAAAAAATCAAGCACGTCCCTCACAGGGAGATTGATTTTGATTCCTTCCCAGCATCATCTTCACTCCATCTCTCAAATCAAGTACTCCTTGGCATCATCTTACTATGCCGCCGCAGAAAGGTTAGTATATATTATGTCCAATATTCAGGAAAGATTCTGTTTTCCTTTTTTCGTTTGTGTGCTAACTTTTAAAAAGCATGATATTCATATTAAACCTAAATCCTATAAGCTTGAGCTTTTAGGAGAGTTGGTTATTTAACATGATATCAAAACTTAGTTTGATAGGAGGTCCTGTATTCGAGCCACCAAGCTTAAACTTTTAGGAAAGTTGGTCGTTTAACACTAACAACTATGGAAATCGAAAATCTTAATGCCAAAATTGGTTCTAGCATTGGAAATTTAGGAGAAAATTTTTGCCCCATAATTTTAACAAAACCATACTCTGAATCTTCGGTCTGGTGACAATCTCATCCCCATTTCTTTCATCAAATCTAAAATAGGTTCCACCCCAATTTCATCCCATTTCTTTCATCAAATCTAAAATAGGTTCCACCCCAATTTCATCCCATTTCTTTTAAGGTTACTTTCCTTATCCAGAGATGAACTTCTAGCCGTTATTTCATCATCAGAGTGAAACTCACTAAGATTTTTTTTTTTTTTTAGGTTAAGTTGAAGATTTCTGTTCAATTGGGTGGCTGTAGAAGTATGAAGTAAATAGAAACAGATCACGTTTACAACGCAATGCCTACAAACATAATAATCGTTCATTTTTGTTTTAGATATGCTTTTTTATAGAAACTGAAGAATCAAAATGTCACAGGAAGAAAGACTGAAGGGAAGCATCCATCAGAGGCATCAAATTTGCCAGAAAATAGTGAGTACCCAACAATACAATAACATTAGTTTATACAAGTCGAATATTCCTTATCCTTTCATACTTGCATTTGGATCACAATTACATATTTGCGGGAGTAATTAATATTAGAAGAAAGGGACCCGCGGAACCATCAAGTTCGGGAGAAAGTAGTAATTAATATTCTTTTCCCTTTTAGATAGAAATATTTGCTTAAAAAACCTCAAACTATCTTAAATTTATAAATCTAATCCTTTTTATGTTTTTTTTTTTAAATAATTCATTTGGAGAAAAATATTATTTTCATTTCATATATTTACATGTGGCTCTTGAAAGAAAGGTTATTTTTATAACGAAATAAGGAGGATATTTTAGCAAAATATGATAAAATTTTGATGGAGAGTTAAATTTTGGAAATTAGATTTTCAAAAGGAATTTTAATCAAACCACTCTTTAAATAAATATGGGCTTGGATAGACTGTGAAGTGATTCCATGGTCTTTTGCAGGCAATACTACTTTTGACAAGGGGACAATAGAATTAAATGTGGCAATTTAAGCTCGGTATGTTGCGCTAGCCCGATTCACCTAAAATTAGGGTTGGACTGGGTTGTTAATTTATTGGCCCGAAAAAACCAGGTCAAATTTAACTCGACCTGATTTTGGCCCTGGCTTAGTGGCTCGCCCTGGCCAAGGTATTCGACCCGCCACCTGGATTTTGGGTCAGACTGACATTATTTCGGCCCGAAAAATAGGGCTGAATTTGGGGCTGCATCTCGCTTTGGCCGTGCCCGGTGTCGCCTCTAGTCCAACCCAATCTTGCCACAATTCTAAATAGAACTATCAAATTTGGGAAAACATGGTAATTGACCAACAACATATTATTTTTCTTTCAGACATTTGTTTGAACAGAAAGTAAAGTTCCATAATCTTTGTAGGAAGAACTTTTTACTAGGAGACACTAGAACCATCAAATTTGGTAGAACATGGTGAGTACTCTGACAGTATAATTTTATTTTTAAATATTATTTTTGGATATAAAGTAAAGTTCCTTCCAACAAGGAGACATTAGAACAATCAAAATCGGATTAAGAGTTAGTTTGATGATAATTCTAGAAAGTGTTTCTAACTATTTCTAGAGTTAGGACCTTAAGTGTAATATTTGCCATACCAAGTTTTAGAAGGAAGGAGCGAATCAAAACATCGAATCTAATAGAATGCAGTCTATGCTCCTAAATAAATGGATATTGATGAATGTCTAAAACACTCATTTTATCCCCATGTTTTTAGTTAGTTTTATGCGTATTTTAGTATATAAACAAGTGTTCTAACATAATTTTTGTTCTTTTTGGTATATAGGTTCAATTTCGAGCACATGAAGCAAAATAGTGCAAAATGGAGCTAAAAAGAGGTGAAGTGTAACAACGCCTTCACGTCGCGACGTGCAGACCATGATGTCGCAATGTGGCAGAGGATTCAAGTCAAGATCAGCACAACACACATTGCAACGCGAGGCCCAATTTTCAACCCATCATAACCTTAACTCGGGGGACCTACAATTTTTGGGCATTTGAAGTGGGCCTTTTATGGGAGGAGAGAGGAATAAGCCTCTAGGGTTTCTAACCCTAGGGCAAGGCTCTTGGAGGAAAAAGATTGAAGAAGAAGAAGTTTATTTCGTGTTTTCTTGTTCTTCTTTGGTTTTATTTCTTCACCTCATGTTTTGATTTTATTTTCTAGGGTTTCAGATATAGTTTGATTCTGATTTATGTATTTGAACATGGGTTTATCTTCTAATTGATATTTGAGGCATTTTTCTATTAATTGTTCTATTTTTTTCTTAATGTGTATTGATGATTACCTACCATCGATATGTGTTGTGGTTCAATTCGAGATCTGAGAAGTGAGAGTTGGATTAGATATGGGTAGAACATCACATTTCACCATAGTTTAGAGATATTCATGGATCTTGTGTGGTAGATTAGATTTCTTAAGTTTATTGCGCTCTTAGGGTTTTGGGGTTGATTAGAAATGAAAAATATCTAAGTCATAGGAGTAGAATGTGGGTCATCGAGAGAGATTCACATGTGCAATAGTAAGGCTTACCATTAATAGGTGATTAGAATATTAATTGGGAACAAATTGGTCCATAATGCATAAGGATTAATCAAATAAAATCTAAACCCTAGGCTTTTCCCATTTTATTTCATATATTTGCATGATAGATCCATCATCTATATAAAGTTAGGACTAGAACAATTTCAATATTTAGTAACCTAATCTTCGTGGGAACGATACTCTTATTTTCACTATATTACTTGATGCGACGTGTGCACTTGCGTACATAGACATATTATTTTATATACATTCTACGCGCCTATCAGATATATTATATATAGTTCATAGACAATCATTAATATATATATATATATATATATATATATTTTTTTTTTTTTTTTTTTTTTTTTTTTTTTTTTTTCGCATCTATCTTTGAATTCAATGTGAAAATTTATAATGTTTGCTGGAAGAATTTCTAATGGAAAGGAGCCAGTAGTGTAGTGTGGGTCCAGCCCAAACTACTTGGCGGCCCATTTGTTATTTTTTTTCTTAAGCCCATTAGGGCTACAAATGTTATAATAAAAACCTAGGGAGCAAGAATGGATTTCTTGGGGAGAGCAAAGAGCCCTCGCTTTTTGGAGCAGTAAAAGAAGGCATGCTGTGGGCGTTTCGGGAGTTGCAAAATCTACAAATGGCAATTTTTGTTGCGCCAGAACAAATGCATTTAGCCAGACCGCGAGATCTTCATCAATCTGTTTTTGATTTGAGGCTAGATTTGCCTATTAATTTTATTCACTATATTTAGATGATTTCATTGTTTTTGGGATCTTGAAGTGCATCTTCTGATTGTGTTGAAAGCTAGGTGTTGAACCTAGTTTAGAATTAGGTTTTGTACCTAAATTATTATAGTGGATATTCGTGACTCCTATTGTGCGTCCCATGGTTTTTCCTCTTCTTCGGGGGGGAGGCTTTACGTTAAAATTCTCTCTGTTATTTTTGTAGATTATCTCCTCGTATATTATTTTTCTTGTCGTATTTATTGGCTCCTAACAAGTTAAATCAACAAGGGAAAATATTCAGCCAGGTTTATTTCCCAACAAGTGGTATCGTGAGCCTGCTCCATTGCCCGGGTATCAGGTTGGTGTTGGTTTAAAAATGGAGGAATCTTTCTAAGCCGCTATGATTAGACTAACCCGTCTTAATTATTCTATCCGAAGCCAAGAATGAAGATATTCTTATTGCAAGGATTTATGCGCCATTGAAGGATAAAGTAAACCCAAAGATAAGGTCGGCGAATTCAAGATCACGATAAAAACAAAAGAGCTCTAATCGCATAAAGGTAGACCAGAGTGTGTTTCACGTGTCACAAAGACTCGATGCTATCGAGCTGGGAAAATTAGAATCCATGTACGAACGAAAGATCGCATGTAATAAAGCCACTTGGACAAGGCTAGTAAACTGGCGATAAAACGGGTACACAGAAAGCGCAGCACACCGCTGGACTTTCAAGGGTCAGGAACCGCGAAATGCTGTGAAGATGAAGATTGAAGATGAGTTGCAAGCATTGTTACTTTTGAGTTCTTCAGATAGTCGGGATACTCTAGTTATCTCACTTAAGAACTCAAAGACCTAATGGCAATTTAACCATGGATACAGAAAAGACGCTTTGTTTAACGAAGAGTCTGCATGAAGGAACAAGGAATATTCTCTCGAGACCGAGGCTCTTGTCACAAGAGAACAGGAAGAGGTAAAGTGTAGAACCTAAGGGTCGTGGTAAATCCAAAGGCGTGTCGCAATCCGTGAGAGGAAAGTCTAGTGAAAGAAGAAAGTAAGACACAGGGTAAGGAAGGACATATGAAAAGAAATACATGCTTGAAACTGAACAAAAAGAAGGCAAAATCGAGGAAAGATGAAAATAAAATACTACAGTCGCTTTATCCGACGAAGATGTGGCGCTCTATTTTTCGAGATGAAGAATGTTTGCCTCATAATATGCATAATGAGGTTGAGTGGATTATTGATACAGCAGCTTCATCATGTTACCCTAATAAGGAGTTCTTCACATCGTGATTAAAAGCCAGACTTCGTGATCATGGAATGGGTAACACCATTTACTCCAAGATTGGCGGGTATTGGTGATGCTCGTATACGCATGTGACGCCGGGTTGTTCATCGACTTTGAGAGATGCGCGCATGTTCCCGACTTACGCCTTAATCTTATTTCGAGTTGCCTCTCTGATCGAAGGATATGTGAATTACTTTGTGAATTCGCAAATGGAAGCTACTAAAGGTTCTTTAGTAGCCGCTGTAGGCAAGGTTAGAAGCACACTTTACAGACAAGCCAGAAAATATGGAGATGAACTGAATGCAACTCAAGATGGTTCCTCCCAAATTTATGGCAATAAAAAGATCGGGTCACAATGAGTGAGAAAGGGTTACATATACTAGCCAAAAGGCTCTCATTCCTTTTACTAAAGGTGACGCCTTAACCCTTGTGATTATTGTTTATTTGGAAACATCATAGAGTTTCTTTTTCTAAATCTTCAAAAGGAAATTCAATATTTTGGAATTGGTTTATTCCGATGTTTGTGGTCCCTTTCTGAGGTGGAGTCCTTGGGGTGGAAATAGATATTTTGTCACATCTATCACGATGCATCAAGAAGGCTGGTTTATCCACACACAAGATCAAGTGTATCGCTTCCAACATGCCTTAGCTGGGAAAGAGTAGACAGAAAGTTTTCAAGTGTCTTCAGATCGACAATGGAGGTGAGTATACATCGAAGGAGTTTAGGAAATCCATCGTCAAAGACATGGTATTAGGACATTTAGAAGATGCCTCACTTCACAAAGACAATGGTGTTGGGCAGAGGATGAGAACCGCACTATCAGCTGAGAAGGTCGATGCATGCTAAAAATGGAAAGCTACCCAAAGTGTTTTAGTGGTGAAGCTATTCGCATCGCTTGTTACTTGATAAATAGGTCTCCTCGCCTGGGAGTTTGACATTCCGCAGAAGGTGCGTGATAGAAAAAAGATGTCATTTATAATCATCTTTTAAGGTTTTGGGTGCAAGGCTTTTGCACATGTCCCTGAAGAGCAAGAGGTCAAAGCTTGATGACAAAGCTTTTCCATGTATCCTTGTCGGGCTATGGAAATGAAGAGTTTAGTACGATTATGGATCCAGCTGAAAAGAAGATTTAAGTGTAGATGTGATATTTATGAAGATCATACTATTTCGGGACAGGAGAAGACCAAAAGGTTAAAGCTATCGCTGATGGTGTTATTGGATCCTACAGTTATTCATATTCCTTGCAGCGTACTCATAGGATGGGGGAGTTAGTAGATGATCGCGATGTAAGACTGTGAGACGTTGGTCGATGATGGATGCCGTAGAGGATCAAGCCACTGAGCAGGGGGAGCAAACTTCTCCTCAACAAGTCATTTCAACCTCAAATTGGGAGGACTAATAGGGAGATCGCCCATCATCCAAGTATCCTTCTTCGTAGTATGTGTTGATTACTGATGAGGGGAGCCGTAGAATTTTCAAGAAGTACGCACTCATGCGTATAAGGTCGATGAAAGCTATGCAGAAGAAATGCATTCTTTGTTAAAGAATGACATGCAGTGAGTCGTGAACTTCCAAAGGGCGTAAAGGCATTAAGGAACAAATGAGTGTTCAAGTTGAAGAAAGATAGTGATGGAAAGTTGTCAAGTATAAAGCTCGCTTGGTAGTAAAAAGGTTTTCGGGGCGTAAAAAGGGTATTTGACTTTGACTTAGATATTCTCTCCAAAGCCATGGAAAATGTCTTCTATCGAGTTGTTTTGAGTTTGATCATAGTTTAGACCTCGAGTTTGAACGCTTAGATGTGAAGACTGCTTTCTTCATGGTGATTCAATGAAGAAATTTATATGTCACAACCTCGAGGGGTTTGAAGTAAAAGGTAAGGAACACATGGCTCGCAAATTAAAGAAAAGTCTTTGATGGTCAAGCAAGCGCCAAGGCAAGTATACAAGAAGTTTGGATTTCTTTATGGTGAGCCACGAGTATAAGAGGACGATGCGTATCATTGTGTTTATTTCAGAAGCTTTAAGGATGGTAACTTCATTATTCTTTTACTTTATGTTGATGATATGTTAATAGCTGGGAAATGATTCAAAATCGACAAGGCAAGTTGAAAGAGATGTCGCTCAAGTCCTTTGACATGAAGGACTTGGGGTAGTGGCCTACAAACAAATGTCAGTATGCGAATTACTCGAGATAGAAAGGCAAAGAAGTCGTGGTCATTGCCAGGAAAGTATGTTGAACGTGTGTTTGAAAGGTTCAATATGAAAGATGCTAAGCCTAAGTACACACCTCTAGCCAATCACTTTGCTTAGCGTGCTTATGCCCTACTACAACAGATGAAAAGGAAAAGATGGCCTCTATTCCTTACTCCTCAGTAGTGGGGAGTCTTATGTATTGTATGGTTTGTACAAGGCCTGATATTGCACATGCTGTTAGTACAGTGAGTAGATTTCTCTCAAATCCAGAAAGGAGAACGAAGCAAAGTGAAACGGATCTTCAAATATTCGAGGGTACTTCAAAATCAGGCTCGAAGTTTCGGGGGTTCAAAACCAAAGGTTGCCTACGCATGTCGACATGGCAGGTGACCTCGATGGTAGAAAGTCGACTGGTTTTTATTCACTTTTGGCTTCGGGAGCCGCTTTCACGGCAAAATTTCAAGTTATTGTATGTGTCGCTTGTCTTACTAATGAGGCGTAATATATAGCAAAGAACCATAAAGAAAGAAATGTTATGGATGAAGAGATTTCCAAGAGCCAGTTTGATGCAAGATGAGTATGTCAGGTTTCAGGATAGTCGAGTGCTATGGACTGAAAGAATACTGCATCATTCTCCCGCATAAAAGCACATCGACGTGAGATATCAATGGTTACGAGATGTCATCGAAAAGAGCTTATGAAGCTTAAGAAGATTCACACGCATTTTAATCCTCCGATATGATGACAAAAGTTGTTACTGCAGAGAGCCTGCTTTGTGCCGGTCGTTTCTGCATGACTCTAATCAGATGTTAGAGTGTAATCTCCCTTATGTCACCGAGGGAGATCAGAGTGTGGGTCCAAATAAACTATCATGCCCATTTGTTATTTTTTTTCTTAAGCCCATTAGGGCTACAAATGTTATAATAAAACCGGGAGCAAGCAATGATTTCGGGAGCAAAGAACGGCTTTTTCGGGAGCAGTAAAGAAGCGCATGTCGTGGGCGTTTTCGAGCGTAAAAACTGGGTACGCAATTTTTTTTTTGTTGCAAGCAGTAACGTTCCATTTGTATGCAGACCGGTGAGATCTTCATCAATTGCTTTTGATTTGAGGCTAGATTTGCCTATTAATTTTATTCACTATATTTGGGACGATTTCATCATTGGGATCTTCAAGTGCATCTTCTGGACAGGTTGAAAGCTAGGTGTCGAACCTAGTTTAGAATTAGGTTTTGTACCTAAATTATTATAAAGGGATATTTTGGGTGACTCCACAAAGGTCCCGTGGTTTTTCCTCTTCTTTCGGGGAGGCTTTCCACGTTAAAAATTCTCTCCTCGTTATTTTGATTATCTCCTTGGCATATTATTTTTCTTGGCTGCATTTTATTGACTCCTAACAGGTTAAATCAACAAGGGAAAATATTCAGTCTTGTGTTTATTTCCCAACAAGTAGAACCATCATATTTGGCAAAACGTAGTGAGTACTCTACAATACAATGATTATAGTACACTAATAATACTTGATATTTTCTGCTTTCGATATGCATTTGGAGAAGAAGTGAAAAATTCATAATATTTGCAGGAGAAATTTCCAAAGGGAAGAAGCCGCCAGTAGAATCATGATAGTTATCAAAGCATAGTGAGTGCTTTATAATATAGATGAATATGGTTAATAAATTAACCTTTTTTGTTTAATTAAGATGTGAGATTTCCTATTAAGTGAATATTCACAATGCTTACACAGAACTTCTATGGGAAAGCGCCAGCAAAAGAATCAATTTTCAATAACTTGTCCTTGGATTGAAGGATAAGATCCTTAATGTTTTCTCTATGTTCGATTGAGCAGAACATAGAGAGTTCTCAATAATATGATATTGATGAATCATAGATGATAAATTTTACTTATTTATTTAGTTGTTGTCATTCTCTTTACACATGTTTGTTTGAAAGTAGATATTAATCCAAAATGTCTGCAGGAGAAGATTCTTATAGGCACAAGCCACAGCAACTATCAAACTTAGTAGAATCAAGTGAAGCGGGACATACAATGAACATATTCCATGTTGGAGATATAAGTTGGCATGGTCTCGAGCAAAAATCAATCACATGTTTTCTAGTAGCAAAATTCCTTGTCACACGATTTTGGTGCACTAGTTGGTAGACCAAGCTGCATGACGAGACAAAGCATCTTCAGTCAAAACGAATTCTGTAAGGAATATTCTAAAGATCAAGAGAAGATATTCACAAAGAGGAAGACTAGAGGGAGATATTGTGCTAATCAAATCTAGAAGATTTGATCATATTTTAAGAGATTTCTATGGGAGGAAGATATTTCATTATGATGAAAATGGAATGAAATCAGAATTTTCCATATATCATGTTGGGATAGAATAGGAACCTTGCAGATCGAGAATATCATGAATTGATCCCTTGGAGGATGTTAAATAGGGGACACATTTTTTAATCAAAGACACATCAAGCATGAGCAAGAAGAAGAAGGCGTTTTTGGCGTCTACATACCCATTTGAAGGTATAGCAATTCTCTTAATGTTGGGTAGTTTTTATAAATCTTGTTGAATGATGTTGTTGGGCGTGTAGCTATGAGTCTACATGTTAGCAGAGTGGGGGGATCTCATTCTATGTTTTATTTTGAAAGAATTAGGCGAAGAAGGCTAGAAGAAATGGGGAGTCTTATCTCACATAAGACCAACTTGTAACCTGATTGAAAATAATGAACTCTTTTCATCTAGGCTCACGCCCGCGGACATAGGCTAGGCCGAACCCATAACCTATCTCCTGTATTTTGTCCATATATGTTGGTTTATTTTCATATTTCTATATCTGTCAAAAAAAATGCATGATTCACACATATGGTCCATAACTTGGTAGACCATGTTACATAATGTAATTGATCACTTGTGCACCAATAGGTAGAACAAGTATGTTTATGAACATTTATTTCTTTCAATCCATAAATTATAATAAATCATTTTGGAAGATAGTAAAGATTCACAATATTTGCAGAATTAAATTTTAGAATGGAGGAATGATATGGTTCATGCAAAAAAAAAAAAAAAAACAAAGATAGAAAGAACCTCTTCGAGTGAGGGCTAACTCCAGTTTCAGGGAAAAGAAAAATCAGAAGAAGAACAAGGGAATGATTCAGAGAGAAAATAGGGCAGAAAGAAAAAAGTTCACTTAGCTTATTCACGCCTCAATACACCTCCTGTAACAAAAATATATTCCCTTTTCACCCAGATCTTCACAAGAAAAAAAACTTCCTAATTGAATGCCAATTAATTCCCTTTTCACCCAGATCTTCAACCACAATTCCAGCAACACCAAAAGGAAAAAAGAAAACTGTAGAACATCCAATTGAGATACTTAAACAACATAGTCTTGTAGCTAACTTGGAGGTTTCCTAATTCGGGTTTTATTCAAATTGGATTAAAATAGGAAACTTTAAATTCTATTTCGCTGTTTGATTGAGATGGGATTTCTGTTTATCAAGTTTGGCTTAAAAACCCCAGTGTTGTTGGCTTGCTGCTAGATTCTGCAAATTGCTTGCTTTCCATCTTGATTTTAATTGAAATTGTTTGCTAATTTCAATTGAAGTTGTTTGCATTATTAGTGATCCTAAGGTTGCCATTGTTGTAGGAACCACTCTTGGACATAGAACCTAAGGGCTATATCTACTTACCAAAGGTGTTGTGGTATTTATTTCTCTACTTACCAGTGGTATTGTGGTATTTATTTCATTCCTTATGTTTTTTTTTTTTTTTTGTGGGTCTCTTGTACCAGCAACTTGAAAGACATTTCCTTGAATGTCATTCAGCTTACTTGCCATTCAGAGTTCCCTTTGTGTTTTAATCAGTTTTGTTTGTGGGAGGATTCCTCATATGTGGTTTTTATATTATTTGTGAAACTAAAGTGTTCCGTTCAGGTTTGTATACTTGTGAGAGAATTCCTCATCTTTCATGAACTCCTTATACAACACTAATACCTATTTTGTTTCTTAATAGGTAAGTAGATGTTAACACCTATTTTGTTGTCAAGTTTTCTAATATGTGTAATTTCCTGAAGTCACTGGATCGCCAGAGCATCAACTTGCCGGCAAGTACCTGCAAAACAAAAAAGAGAATGGTGGTGGTGCGCCTGTCGCATCTCCAATGCCTAACCGTATTCGAAATTCTCGAGAGAAAGAACTGCATTTTTCAATAAAGAGTGTCTTTACCTTCACGGTGTCACCCCTCTTTTATGGAAGAGGGTCGTTGTCCGCTTTACGTGGGAATCGGCTTCTTCGAAACTAAGAGAAGTGGCGCTTTGTTATGACCTGCTTCTTCTTTAGATAGCCAACCGCCTTTAGAGCAGCCAACCGGCCTCTTATCTTCTACGTTTGACCGCCATCGTGGTGGCTGGTGACCTTATGGGTGGTTATTTGTTCAAGTCGAGAGAGAGGTTAGTCTACTAATTTCCAAAGATGGTAGCCAACCAAGAAATATTGTACCCAGACATTATATCTCCTGCCTGGTTGGGGAAGTATGTTTGGGTCTGACTTGTAAATGAAGATGATTAGGTCCGTAGATTGGGCCTCTATGGGTTTCAATTTTGGGCCCGTAAACTGACTAGGCCATTAACCTGTGGGGTGGAGTCTGCTGGGGCCTGTTGCTTGAGTTTCTATTGGTTTGATTGCCATGGATTTGGAAAGCCCTTACATGTTTGGTTACTTCTTGTAATGCTGCAGGAAAGTGGTTGTGATTACTTCTTGTGGCTTGATCCTAACATGTGTGATAGGGCAAAGTTTGCAATTAACGAGCTAAAGTAAGAAAACAAGATCTTGCAAATGGAAATTAACCAGCTAAAGGAAGAAAACGAGATCTTGCAAATGGAAACTAAGGAATGGCAGAAAATTAAGGATAAGGATGATGAAGGAACTGATGAAGGAACCAAAGGATCTAATGAAGGGACTGATCAAGTCAAAGAATTGAAGAGAGAGCTGAAAAGATTCAAATTCAAGTGTATTGTTGTACTTTTTGTAACCATTACCTTATTTTCCATTGTTGCATTTAAACTTATGTAAGTTCCTAAATGTCCAAACAGTTTTCTTTTGTAAACTTCAGTGATAATGAATTAAATTTGGTTAATTGTTTTATATGCAGTTTCATTTTTGTAAACTTTGGTGAATCTTGGCTATGATGTAAACTTTGGGAATGAATTAATATTTCATTTCTCAAGATCTGTCATCACCTGCATAGTTTGATAAGATCCCACATGCTTTGGATTTTTTTAAGGTTCAAAAAGGAACAAAGAATAACAAATATGATTTTACTAAGCTCCTATTTCTACCCCAAGACATCAATACCAAACAACAAATGAAAAAATAGCATCATAAGTTTTATTATTCTGTTATATACATAAGGCAAATGAATGAAACTGATTATAAGGAGACATCCTCAAATCCAATGTTTTAAAAATCGGATCGAGCATCGAATTGGAAAAATTACTGGTTCGAATCATTGTCGAATCAATGATGCAATAAATATATAATTTATATATTATTTAAATAAAAATAATTAATAGTATAGAAATTTCAACCCTATTAATATTTGATACTTATGATAAGTTAGAAAAATCATAATAATTTAAGGTTTAAAATATTAATATTTTCATACCTATTTGAGATTTTATTAATTTGAAATTAAAGACGTAAAATTTATATATATATTTAAAATAATTTTTTGTTTAAAATCAAATAAAGTATTCTAAGATCAGAATTTTGATAAAAAAAATTTTAAATTTATTTCTATATTAGAAACTTAATGAAATAAAAAGTTTATTTTAAAATCGAAATATTTTTTTCAAATGAAAATTCTATATTCATAAATCGAAATTTTCTAATGATATACCTAAAAAATCAAAATTTAACATATTAGGATTTTAAATCATTAAATATCACAAATATCAAAGGAGTAACTCAAATATATCAAAATTTTCTCTCTCTCTCAATAGGATGTTTGAGAGGAACTGCTACTAGAGAGAGAAGTGAAGCTTAAGTATGCTGGAGATGGAAGGGGGAGGTTGTCGTCTGGTTAGTAAGGTAAATGAACCACTCGGTTCGCTAGGAACCGTCCGATTCATCCGGTTTGCCCAATCCAATCATCGGTTCGGAACCAGACAGGTTTTGTTACCAATCAAACCGTTCGGGCCGGTTTTTAAAACACGACTCAAATCTCCAGTTCCACTTGTTACATGCATTCAAAATGTGCACTATACTGGAATTGCCCTCTTGTCAATTCTTCCATTTCATATCTACAAGAATCATCACAAGCTATCCAAAATAACATAAAAAACGATCACAAAATTGACAAAATTTGTTCCATGATGTCCAAAAAAAACCACACGTTTACATGATTGTGGTCCAACCTTTCCAAAATAGCCCAAAAAACATAATTGTTCTCCAATTTACATCTTTCATACATACATCCAATTTACACTTCAAATAAATATGTCCATGATACCATCCAATTAATAAAAAAAAACACAAATGTCTAATTTTTGCGCATTTGCATTATCTTTCTTGCATGTCTTTTTCCTCCCAACCAAAGGACTCCTTTTTAAAACTTCTTGCAGTGAATGTCTCAGTTGGAGTTGTTGTTAATTGGGCTGCTTTTTTTTCTGAAATATAACAACAAATATAGCAAGCAAGTTAATGCAATATTCAAAGAAAAAAAAAAAGTTAATATATGAATTGGGTTAGAGACTAACCTTTAAGCAAGAAGCTTTATTGTGACCCTTAATCTTGCATGCACTGCATGTTATAAATCGCCCTTTCCTTGACAGCTTTGTTCCATGACGTTGTCTCGGCTCATTCACCTCTCTTCCTTCTTCTAAGTCAGCCCTAGCCTGAAGCTTGCCCTTTAGAACCAATTTCCTTGCTATCTTACACTTGGAGTACGAGATTTTAACCCTAAGTTCGTCCTCTGCATCCTTTTTGAGGTCTATCACTTTGTACTTCGGATTTTGAAGAATTTTATTTTTGAAATGCTTGGCCAAAAACCTTGCAGTGCATGCTTTGCTAGGCAAGATTCTTCGGAACGGATGATTATGCTCTTCAACAAGTGCTTTTATCGTAAGGCTAGGGTTTGAGCGACCTTTGGACACAAACAAAAGAAACGGGCATCCATCTTCTACGCATTTAACCCTCATTCTAGTTGGTTCATTTTTCACATACTTCAGAGTCACTCTCATGGATATACCATACCGTATGATGGATTCTCTAGCTTCAACTGCACTAGAAAATCTCATCCCCAAGCTAAAAATAGGTCTTTCTATTGGAACATCATCAGCTGCAACTTCATTGTCATCTTCACAAACATCATATTCACTATTATTATCATTACTGTTCCCTTCACCAACTTCATCCCTTGTTTCACTATTTGCTTCAGCATCATGCATTGATTCATCCATGGCTGGTTGTGGATGATCACAAGCAATTGGCAATATATCGTCAACCAAAACAGCCTCATTTATCTCATGTGTGGCAAAAAATTTCAGCACACTTGTTTCTTTATTTATCAAACTAAGTAACCTTCGAATATCTCGATCATCTTGAACTAAAAATAAACCTTTGTTCATGTCCTTTCCAGGTTGTAGAACATAGACTTGCTTCACATTAAAATAACCCAACTCTTGTCTATACACATCTTTCACAGTAATAATTGTTAGATAATCAACATCAAAATTGTCAAGAATAAAGACATCTCCTCCTACATAATTTAGCTCAGGAGCTCCAACCCATGAGCCTCCATGATGTAAGTGTAAATCAACCTTGCCTTCCATACTGCCATTTGAAATAAATAAATAAAAATAAAATAAAATTCAATCAATTTAAGTGTAAATGAGTATACCTCTAGGCTCATCTACACTGACTTTAACAAGAATGCAAACATTTAATTCAAAGAACATGATCAATCAAACAAAAATAAATATGATGTATAATCAATAAACAAGAAAATAAATATTTTACTTGATGAATTAAAAATAAATAAACACTTTGCATGTTATATCATAACATATAAAATTATTTTACAAACTGGTTACTAACGAGGAGAATGGTGTTGAAGATGAGTTTAATTTTATATAAAATTTAAACTAACTCATCATTAACATTATTCACTTTATCATTCACTAGGGCTGCAATTTGGATGGGTTGAGAGTCAATAGAAGTCAAACCTAAATATAACCCAACTCAATGAGTTCAATCGGAAGTAAAGTCGATTTGATTTGTCGAGGTTGAGTTAAAAATTTTATTTGAATTATAGATCTATTTGGCAATTCTATATGAATTAAAAAATGATTAATTTAATGAAATACAAAAAAATATTTTAAAAACATTAGGAAATATTGAAATGGTACAATTGAGTTTTTGAGAACTATTGTAATAATATTTATATATATATATATACACTTAGTTGGTTTGGGTCGTATCAAATTACCGAAACAACTAGATTAAGCCCAACCCAAATTACAAAAAGTAATACCTAATCCCGTTCAAACATTGAGTTAGGTTGGATTAACCCATCCAAGTTGCAACCATATCAATCTCCATAGTGTCTTCAATCACCACCATCTTTTAGAGAAGGCCAAATTAATTTAATCATTATCATGATATATTAAAAATGTAACTGATTATGATTTTTTAAATTTGATTTCTTTGAAATGATCAAAAAAATAATTGGAAGAGATGATTCAAGATGTGACGAAAAAATAACTGGAAAAAATAAATCTAAGAAAATGTAATAACTTAATAAATGAAAAGAGTTAACGTACCGAAAGAAGATTTTGACCGTACGAAGATGGTTACCGAAAGCCGCCGTCGCCGCCGCCGGCAGTCTGATGGGCGGCGTTGGGAGCTGTAGGAGGAAATTGAAACAAGAAAGCGAAGAAAAGCAAGAAAATAAAATCGAGAGAGAGAGATATAATGATAATGAGAGGGGTTTTAATTTTGCCTTCTTGGGGTTTTCTCTTGCCAATGACAGAATGAGAACTCTTTATATAAAATAAAATTATTTTTTTTAATCCTTTTATATTGAAAAAAAAAAAAAGTTGTATTTAAAACCAGAGGAAAATTTTATCTTTCTTTTTTTTCTTTTTTGAAAAGATTTTATCTTAATTTTCTGTTACTTAAAATTTTGAAAATTTTATATTAAAATTGATATCAATATAATAATACTTTTTATGAATTATTTTGTAAGGATTTTTAAAATTCTCTAAAGATTGGGATTTTTAAAATTATTACCTTTTTTGATATAAAGTCCAACAAATTTGGTGAATGGTGCTGTCATTCCTGGTTTTTGCCTTCTTGGGTTCTCTCTTGTGAATGGAACCTCTTTATATAAAATAAAATAAATTTTGTTTAATCCTTTTATATTGAAAAAAGTTAAAATTAAAACCAGAGGAAAATTTTATCTTTTTTTTTTTTTTTAAGATTTTATCTTAATTTTCTGTTACTTAAAATTTTGAAATTTTTATATTAAAATTGGATATCACATAATATTTTTATGAATTATTTTGTAAAGGATTTTTAAAATTCTCTAAAGATTGGGATTTTTAAAATTATTACCTTTTTGGATATAAAGTCCAACAAATTTGGTGAATGGTGCGTGTCATTCCTAGTTTTTGCTTCGTTCTTCTTGTGATGGACCTTTTATATAAAATAAAATAAAATTTGTTTAATTCTTTTATATTGAAAAAAAAAAAAGTTGTATTTAAAACCAGAGGAAAATTTTATCTTAATTTTCTGTCACTCAAAATTTTGAATTTTCCACGCCATATTGAAATTTATGTTAGGTTATGCTTACCTCGGTTAATAAAGCATTCAAAGTTTAAATAGGCATGACATCCAATATATTTTTTAGAGAAGTATTTGAGAGGTATGTTTTAAAAAAAAAAAAAACACTTCAATTTTTTTTAATAATCTTATATAACTATTACATTCCTTTTAAAAATATAATTATATTTTCTTAAAATATCTAATTATTTTGAAATATGGATAAAACCAATGTTTTTTTTTAAATAATAACGAATGTTTTTTTGGATAAGACGAATGTTAATGACTGTATATATGATATAGTTTTGTTCTTCTTATTATTGAACAAAATAGGTTACCATGGAGACAATAAAAAAATATTTTTAATTCAAATCTTTTTGTAAATATTTTTTAGGTTTTTATTAATACATATGTTTATTCAATAGTTCGATTTTTTTTTTTGCAAATATTTTAAAACATTTTTATAATCATAAAATTAATTATTTTAGGTTTTATTAATACAAATATTATATATGTTTATTCATTAATTCAAAATTTTGTAAATTTTTTAAAATTTTTTTATAATCATAAAAATAGTTATTTTATGTTTTATTAATGTAAATTTTTATATGTATTTATATATTTTATATTTTTTGTAATAAAAATTTTTATTTATTATGATATCTGATATTTATAATTAAATATTAAATGTCGTTTTTGATCATTTTAATGATATAAAAGTGTTTTTATGCTTCTTCTTTTTTAATCCAAAACGTTTTTATATTTATGCGACAAAAGTGGTTATGCCTAACTCGGTTGATAAAGCATTCAAACTTTAAATAGGCATGACATCCAAGATATTTTTTTAGAGAAGTACTTGAGAGGTGTTTTTAAAATAAAAAATAAAAGACACTTCAATTTTTTTTAATAATCTTATAATACCTATTACATTCCTTTTAAAAATATAATTATATTTTCTTAAAATATCTAATTATTTTGAAATATGGATAAGACCAATGCTTTTTTTTAAATAATAACGAATGTTTTTTTGGATAAGACGAATGTTAATGACGGTATATATGATATATTTTTGTTCTTCTTATTATTGAACAAAATATATACTACATGTAAAAATATTTTTTAATTCAAATCTTTTTGTAAATATTTTTTAGGTTTTTAATTAATACAAATGTTTATGTATGTTTATTCAATAGTTCAATTTTTTTTTTTTGCAAATATTTTAAAACATTTTTATAATCATAAAAATAATTATTTTAGGTTTTATTAATACAAATATTATATATGTTTATTCATTAATTCAAAATTTTAGAAATTTTTTTTAAAATTTTATAATCATAAAATAGTTATTTTATGTTTTATTAATGTAAATTTTTATGTATTTATATATTTTATATTTTTGTAATAAAATTTTTTATTTATTATGATATCCGATATTTATAATTAAATATTAAATGTCCTTTTTGATAATTTTAATGATATAAAAACGTTTTTATGCCTTTTTTTTTTAATCCAAAACGTTTTTATACTTATGCGACAAAAGTGGTTATGCTAAGCTCAGTTTATAAAGCATTCAAAGTTTAAATAGGCACGACATCCAAGATATTTTTTAGAGAAGTACTTGAAAGGTGTTTTTTTTTCTTTTTAAAAAACACTTCAATTGTTTTTAATAATCTTATAATACCTATTACATTCCTTTTAAAAATATAATTATATTTTCTTAAAATATCTAATTATTTTGAAATATGGATAAGACCAATGTTTTTTTTTAAATAATAACGAATGTTTTTTTGGATAAGACGAATGTTAATGACGGTCTATATGGTATATTTTTGTTCTTCTTATTATTGAACAAAATAGGTTACCATGGAGACAGTAAAAAAAATATTTTTAATTCAAATCTTTTTGTAAATAGTTTTTAGGTTTTTATTAATACATATGTTTATTCAATAGTTCAATTTTTTTGCAATATTTTAAACATTTTATAATCATAAAAATAATTATTTTAGGTTTTATTAATACAAATATTATATATGTTTATTCATTAATTCAAAATTTTGTAAATTTTTAAAAAATTTTATAATCATAAAAATAGTTATTTTATGTTTTATTAATGTAAATTTTTATATGTATTTATATATTTTATATTTTTGTAATAAAATTTTTTATTTATTATGATATCCGATATTTATAATTAAATATTAAATATCCTTTTTAATCATTTTAATGATATAAAAGTGTTTTTATGCTTCTTCTTTTTTAATCCAAAACGTTTTTATACTTATGCGATAAAAGTGGTTATGCTTAGCTCGGTTGATAAAGCTTTAGAGAAGTACTTGAGAGGTGTTTTAGAAAAAAAAAACACTCCAATTTTTTTTAATAATCTTATAATACCTATTACATTCCTTTTAAATATATAATTATATTTTCTTAAAATATCTAATTCTTTTGAAATATGGATAAGACCAATGTTTTTTTTTAAATAATAACGAATGTTTTTTTGGATAAGACGAATGTTAATGACTGTATATATAGTATATTTTTTGTTCTTCAGATTATTATGACGCCCCAAATCTCGAGGTCCACACTATCCGTCACCCACACATCACATGAATGCTCAAGTAATTCCGATATTTTTCAGAACGCAGCTTCCTTCAGATACCATATAACTGCATATACCGTATATGCTCCGTCCCAAACAACGCAATAGATCCAATATATCCAATATATCCAATCACATGAGTACACAAGAATCAAATTCCACAAACGATACTCATAATACATACTAATCCATGACCAACTATATACCAAATAGTTACAAGAGTTACAATATTTTCACTCTTATACAATACATATATTAAAATTAGACATTTCAATACATGTATATATCATCAACCAAAGCCATAACCCGACTTTCTTCCAATCCTCAATCCCTAGGACGAGCCGTCCCCTCGCACGCTCCCTGTACCTGTAAAATAATATCCTCGACAGTAATGGAAATTTAACGCCACAAATGACCGCCTCTGCGCTTACTCTCCACCTAAGTGCAACAAGTCATTCAAAATAAACATACATTCAAGCAAATGCACGATCTTACTGAACGTCTACATGACCAACTCGCATCCCAGCCCACTGACTCACACTCGCCTAAGCCCGTATGAGAATTCATTATATTTATTTGCTCGGTGGACAACCCTCCTACGCACAGATATCAATCGTAAGAACTCCGACGACATTACTCGTTTGCGGACTACCCTCCACAATATCAATCGGGGCAATCCGACGATTGATATTTTTCGTTTCAAGTGACTACCCCTCCGATTTAATATCAATCAAGAACTCCGTTTTATCGATATTTTTAATTTGACCACCCGATAATTAATATTTTTAGACAACCCTCCAAACCATTTTCTGTGACTCATCTCAAGCACTCACTCCTATAGTCCTAGGGTGTTCAGTTACATAAGTAATGCGATGTGACGCTAAATTCCAATACGTTTAATCTACGGTGTAAATATATAAACATGCATATATTTACAAAAAATTTAATTCACACAATCATGTCATGTAAATTAATTGGCCCATACATCAAAATTAACTCACTCGTATTTAACGATCAAACACGAGCAATTCTACTTGAATTACTTCACCAAACATATTAATTCACAAAATTATTTTGAGAATGATCAAGCCGGAATACTGAAACCCTACTACTATTCCCGAAAAATCACAATTCATCGGTTCACCTTGTGAACCCGCATTTCACGGCCATTT
The DNA here is from genome assembly GCA_016808115.1 of Tetrastigma voinierianum. Lineage (NCBI taxonomy): Eukaryota > Viridiplantae > Streptophyta > Magnoliopsida > Vitales > Vitaceae > Tetrastigma > Tetrastigma voinierianum. Next base: position 78,455 of record JAEQBH010000417.1, on the reverse strand, counting down.
CCGGCCTCATTCCAATCAAAGCATGATTATTTCACAATTTCATGATTTACCAACCAAACAGCCCCTAGCAAAATGGCACACTGGCCGCACCTTGGCTCCAAAAAAAATTGTATCAATTCGGTCCCATGTTTTGGGACCAATCAAATGGCCGCTCAAGGTCTCATACCAACCGAAATATTGAAAAACACTTAAAGAAGGAATAAAACCCAAGTAGGGAGAAACCCCTACCTCAAGGAGTTTGAGGAAACTCCTTAAATCCGGTACCCACGCGAATCCCCCTCTCTCGCGTAGCAGCTTCCTTCTGTCCCAAGACCGCCAACTACGGATCACCCAGATTTCGTAGAGAAGCCCTCTCTAAAGGAAAATCTCCATTTCGGCTACTGCATCTCCAAATTCTGCTCCCCCACGTTTTTTTTTTCTCATTTTTGTTGGAGAAGAAGCACTATTGAAAATTTTGTGTTGTTGTGACTTAAATCAATTCCTATAATGCCAATTTTGTCCCTCTTTTCCCAGTTTTGACATTCGGCACTATCTCGGCCGTCCATTTTCATTATTTCTCTACTCATACCACTTACGCACACGAGCAAGACGTTATATGTGACTTCGTCACATCGAGTTCGCTTTACTAAGACCGAAACGCCGACGAAAAACGTGTAAATTTCAATCGCCTCTGACCACCAAATTTTGACGCGCTACCTAGATTTAGCAAGACGATTCCAACGTTGTAATCCGTTTCGTCATCCGAGATCTAGAGAATAAATTACGGAATTTTATCCGAAATTACAATTTTGTAATCGAAATTACGATTTTGCACTTTTTCCAAAAATTGGAATTTCTCGGGTCTTACAGTTATTGAACAAAATAGGTTACAATGGAGACAGTAAAAAAAATTTTAATTCAAATCTTTTGGTAAATATTTTTAGGGTTTTATTAATACAACCTGTTTATGTATGTTTATTCAATAGTTCAATTTTTTCTTTTGCAATATTTTAAAACATTTCTTATAATCGTAAAATGATTATTTTAGGTTTTTATTAATACAAATATTATATATGTTTATTCACATCTAAAATTTTGTAAATTTTTTATAATCATAAAAATAAAGTTATTTTATGTTTTATTAATGCAAAGTATTATATGTATTTTAATTTTTAATATTATTAATAAAATATTTTTATTTATTATGATATCCGATTTTATAATTAAATATTAAATGTCTTTTTTGATAATTTTAATGATATAAAAACGTTTTTATGTTGTTGTTTTTTTAATCCAAAACGTTTTCATACTTATGCGAACATGTTACTTTTTTCGGATTTCTGTAACAACATTTCTAATAGAAGCGCTACCAAGAAAAACGTTTTGACTAAAATCGTTTTTTAGGATAAAAGAGTATCAAACTGGCCCTTAGAGTATCAATCGTTTTGTTACAATTTACAAACTTACAATCGTTTGATAAGATCGTTTCTTAAAACAGTTTTCAATTCTGCCAGAGCTTATTCTGTATGCTTTTTCCCTGTTTCTATGCACAATAAACAACTTCTAATAATTCTCAAGAAGATACATAATTTTCTTTTTTGTTTAGCTCACATTTTAAAAATCATAATTTCAACTTATAATTTAAAACTATAATCATTAACCATAGTCTTGACATAAACATACATGGCGTTTGTTTTTTCTTAACGCCACTGTAATTTTTGGACTCATCAAGCACTTAATAGTTTTGCATTTAGCGTACTTATTTTTTATAATACTTTAGTTCTATTAAGGATTAAGTCGCTTGTTTTATTTGGGATTAAAAATCATCTTAACATCTTAACGTAGCATCCCGACCGATTAACCTCATACGAACCCGAGGGATCCTCCTGCACTCCAACGGATATAAACTTTCCTCAAAACCATCAAATAAAATCCATGGAGTCGAACCCCTTTACAATCCTTAACATTGTCTTTAGGGGAAAATAACGCTTGTGTCAAGTTTCCTGCAAATTTTTTTCTTTTCTTTCTTTTTCTCGAACACTTCTAGATTTTTAAAATCGGCCGTAGTTTCCCTCTCGCTTTTTCGAACTTTCCCAAATTTACAAATACCTGCATAAGCATTTAAAAACACTTCTAATCTTCCAATTTTCAACTTCCGTTTTAGTACTCCTCGTCCACAACTCAATCAACACAATATATACCATATACATATGCATTCTTTACACATTTTTAGACTTTCATCGTGCCTTAACATATGCATACTTATATAAAACATTTCCATATGCCTTAACATAAACTTCCATATGCCTTAACATTTATATAAACATTTCCATGAAACTTTTCAGTTTAACATTAAAACCATTCACCTTTAAACTCAATTTTCAAATATCATTTTTACACTCACAAAGCCACCGCCTCAATCCCGCTTGCTTCCCGTCGACTCTGCTTCCCGTCCGATAGTCATTTTCTAAGCACCTTTTCAAGAAAACCACAACTACACATTAATCATAACTTCCATTTTAATCCACTCATACACATTCATTTTCACTCAACCACATCACATTCATAAGGAAGCCAAATTAACAAATTGACCCTTTGAGCACTAAACCACTCATTTTGGTCAGAATCTTTTCCCCACAATACTCTAGTAGATTTTATGACCTAAAAAAATATTCAAACGAAGCCTCAAAAATTATGAAACTCTCCAGATCAGTCCATATATCCAATGACATCTCTTTAAATTTTCAATTTAAAATTTTCTAAGGCCCTCAACCTGTGTTTTTTGATGTGGAAGCTTAGTTAACTCCTTGAATCACCTATATTATCCTTGATTGCTTGTGGGATCTTAGCTCCATCAGAATTGGAAATGGTTTCTAACTTTACTCATTTGGTATGGATTACAATGTTTAGCCTCAGGTGGAATCCCTTGATTAAGGATCGCTTTGGCTCGAGTTATTGTATTTTTACATACAGATGACTCGATTTAGAGAACGGAATGCTGCACATAGCTCCACTTTGACAAATTTTCTGGGCACTTTGGAGATTACAATTTTGCATGAACTTCCTTCAGATACCCTAGAAGATTATTTTTAATTCATAATTTTGAATCACCTAACTTGGATGAGTGAACCCACTTATGGCCAAAACACTACAACCATACCCAAAACAGAGCAAAAATCAGAGCTACACGAGCTCACTCTCAGTCCGTATTTGGGAGCCTTAGAGCTAATCTGCTCTTGGTCCCTTCTTATACATTTGTAGCCCTATCTCTTATGGTTTTTTACCACCTGAATCAATTCATTTTGGATGATCTTCTAACTTAATCTATGAATAAAACAAAAACATGGGTTTCCACAGAAATTTTGACAGCATTCCCTTTACTTTACAACATGATCTCTAATGCCCTAATTCAAATCCTTTTCTTTCTAACCAATCTCAATACATTATACCTCACTTACAATCCAACCACTAACATATCATACAAAATTCAACATCAAACCTAACCATTCAGAATTGATTTGATTTTAACACGATCAACATTCATTTCTACCAATTACTGATCAAACCCATACCTAATTCTACCATCCATACAAGAAAATCAAAGCATTAGCTATGGAAAACATAAAAATCCAACTTTCCCACCATTAAAAACTTACTTGTTCTTGGTTTTCCTTGGCTCCTCTTGATTCCACTTGTAGATCACTTGAAAGCTTGAATGAGGAGAAAAATCACATCTCTCCCACCTTGCTCCACCTTTCTCCCTTTCTCTTCTTTCCTTTCTTTTTCTCTCTCTCTTTCTTCCTTTTCCTCTCATAGCCGTGCTCTCCTCTTTTGAGCACACTTAGTCTTGAATTTTGTTTTTGACTCAAACTTCCAAAATTACCCTTGAATCAAAGAAGCTTATTGGTTCATTATCATGAGTCACTAACCCTAACTTAGCCTTTAAAAAATTTTGATTTGGCCATACTAAGAATCTCATTTACCCATTCTCACGATATTTTAATCATAACTTAAATTATTGCTAAAGTTTTCGATGCATTCACAATAAAATATCTCCCTTTATAAGAGTTTTTATCTCAAGCCACTTTATATCGTTTTTATACCGATTAAACGCCAAAATATTCTATGGTCGCCTAAACTTCAAATTTACCATGAATATTCTTCTTCCTAATTAAACTTCATCGGATTCCGTGCCCGAAATCACCAAATCGGATTTAAAATCATTAAAATCGTGAACTGACAATACAGATATTATCCGACTACGCTCGATCGCTCGAAAACTATTCAAACGGACTGCTTCATCCGCTTTCGCCGCTAGACTCTATGATTATTTCCGACATTTTCAGATTTTCGCCCACTTCCTAAAATATCACAGCAGGGTTCAATTTCATCCGAAATCACTATTCACTTAATCTCCACTTCTAACACGCTCAAAGTCATGTGAACTCGAAATTCTTAAAATTCCTTGCAAACCCTCAATCCTGATATAATAAGAAACATCACTATTCCTTAGGGGCATTCGGTGAAAATTTAAAATTTCACTTTATGCCCAAACGACGTCCTGAATGCTCTCTCAATTCTAATCTACCCCGCTATCATCGACCTCAAATCGCCCAAAACTACTATTATAACATTCAATAAGGTTGGGGTTTTACATCTTAATGTATTAAAAAAATAGTTTAATTTATATTTGTTTAGGGATAAAGTGCATAAATATCCCCGAGTTTAGTGCATATGTCTCACTTTGTACCTGAACTTTTTTTTCGATCCGAAGATACCTTGACATTTACTTCTATGATCACTAATGTCCATTTCGTTTAAAAAAAAAAACAGGAAACTCTAACATGTATGGAGTATTTAACCAAGGGTTTTAATGGGCATTTTAACTATTTGTGTCCTTTTCTAACTATAGGGGCATCGTTGAGCTGCAAAAATAAATGTCGGATATCATGGGATTAAAATGTTATCCCATTGTTTTTATGATGATAATTTAACGTTATTAAAAAATATATATTTTTATATTTATAAATATATAAATATATATTTTTAACATATTATAACATTTTGTCCACAAGCCTAGTTCAGTTGGTTAGAACATCAACATTAATTAAAAAGTGATTACCTTTCAAAAAACATATTACAACATTTTTAACATATTTATAACAAATAAAAATATAAATTATTTTGATAAATAATTTTTAAAAATAGAATACCAGAAGAAAAAATTATACACGTTAAATTGATGTATTCTATGAAAAGTTAACATTTTATCCAAAAAATTTTTAAAAAAAATCAATTTTAAATAAAAATAATTATTCTATCTACTAATTAAAAAATATCAATTTTAAATATTTATTTAAATTTTGAAAACTTAAATTTAAATAAAAATTTATAAATGCACTATTTTTATTTAATTAGCATGGGAATGAATCATGAAAGTTTGGCTTTTTTTTTTATTCAACAAAATATTTCAAAAATTCAACATTAAGTCGTGACAAAGTAGAAAAATAAATCGTCTAAAGTTTAAAAACAATTTTCTTTGACAAAAAGTCCAAAAAACAAACACCACACCTAACATTAATAATAATAATATAAAATCGTTGATGTAGCAAAGATTTATAATTATTCTAGATTGAAATTTATTTTTATTTTCATTATTGGTAAAAAAAGTTTATTTATTTATTTGAAAGTTCCTAAACTTTGCAAGAGTCTAAAATGAAAGTTAATCTCAAATAAATCACATTCCACGATTATACAACAATATATAAGGTCTGTTTGATTCCGCTGATAGTTGGTGCTAGTAGTTGATAGCTACCAATTAATTATAAATTATTGTTTGATAAAATAATTTATTAAAAATAGCTGATTCAAGGTTAATTTATATATATATATATATATATATATATATATATATATATATATATATATATATATATTGTTTTTTATATACTCATCATGTTTATATAGTTAAAGACACCAACTTTTTTTAGTTCTAAAGCTTTATTTAGTGATTGATTTTTTAAAGGAATTTCAAGTGATTGATTTAGTATATATATTTTGAAAATATTTTATAAAATGTACTAGATAATATCTATATTTTTTACCAATTTAGCAATCATTTGTTTTTAATAAATAAATATTGTTATAGCCACATGATTGCATGAAATAGTAAAGAATATTTATTTTAATTACATGAATAAATATTTGGTCTTGATATTTACATGAATATCGTAATTTATTAAAATAATATTTATTTTATTTCATCTATGATAAAAATAAGAATACTTTAAAAAAATAAAAAATACAAATAATGGCATATATGATTTTAATTTAATAAAATTAAAAAATTTAATTACCATAATAAAGCCTAAATACTCTTAAAAATTAAAAATTAAAAATACTTACTTAGGATTTTAATTTAATAATAAAAATTTTAATTTTTAATTACCATAATAAAGCCTAAAATATCTCATAATATTTAATATTCTTTAAATTCAAATTTTAAATAAAAATTATCATGATAAAGAATTTTTTTAATAAAATCAGCTAAAGATAATAAAATTTTATATTTATAGTTTAATAAGTAAGGATAAAGATACGATAATGTAAAATTTTACATTTATAATTATATATAGATCAGTATTTCAATTAAAATAATTAGAGGACCAAAAGGTGTTTTGATATTTTAAGCATGTTTATTAATAATTAAAAAAAAAATTATTCTATAAAAAATATAAATAAAGGTACTACCAAAATATCTCATAAATCTTTACAATATTAACAAAATTCAGATTTTAAATAAAAATTATCATCATAAAATGTGATAAATAATTAACTATTATACAAAATAATTCAAAATATCTATTAAAATAGATCAGGAAATATCTTTTAGGTACATATGGAATGATAAAATAAAAATAAAGGTGATATTTTAAGGAAGAGGAGTGTGCAATAATAAAGATTTAAAATTTTGAAATTACTTCCCTAAAATATCATCATCTTTCATATTCATAAAATTCAATTTTAAAAATTATGCTGAAGGATTTTTTTTTTAATAGAAATGGAGTGAAGATAAATGTAAATTTTACATTTATAATTTAATAGTAATGATGAACATTACGCTGAAGTAGAAGGATAAGAAAAAAAGAAGGGGTTGATATTTTAAAAAGATTTCGTTACTAAATTAAAATATTCATCTATGTGAGCTAAAATATACTACCACGTTTACTAGTTTAATAAATATTTGTTCTCATGGAAGGCTTAGCTAATTAGAAATCTTTACAGCTGCTATTTATTAAGAATATTATATTATTTTTCAATTTATAAATTAATATTTTTAGAATTTTTTGTTTTTCTTAAATATCAAATCCATATAATTTGCCAAATGGTTATTGACATTTATATGCTGTTTCATCCTGTATGAAAGTAGATAATTATTAATTTCTCAAATTTTTTGAGAAAAATAATTTATTATTTAAACTTGCAAAATAAATCAAGTAGATTCAGATATGATGCTGAAAACATATAAAGTGAAACAATATAGATTAGTGTGATATCTTTTACATTGATGGAATGGGTTTTGCATCTGTTTAGATTAATGATCACTAAAATAAAACGTAATAAGCGACTTAAAAATAAATCATCGTATATTAAATAAACAGTCCAACCAGCTCTCAAAATGGGACGCTGACTAACATATGAAAAACCGGAAAATAATAAAAATTTTTGTGATAACTCTTTTATCAGAGGAATATACCAAGAAAGAAATTATTTCATGGATGCATTTAAGCAAAATGCTCATCACCCTTCCGCAGTTTAGAAGACGAAGCTGATGCAAAAAGAAAGAAAGGAAGTGGAATAAGAAAAGTGAGATAAAAAGAAGAAAGATATTAATTTCCTCATATTATTTCTCAGCGTCAGAAACAGAACAATTGAAGTATATAAGGTATATATAACTATTTTCTAATTTGCGATTTTTCACAAGTATTTTACAGTTACAAACTCAAACCTTGTTTATTCAGGAAATCGTTTATAGTATTATGGCCGGCATGAAAATCTTTACTCAAGCTGTGTTTGCACCAATTAATTGAAACGATCGATGGTATTAAGGTTAGGCTTAGCTGAAACCGCGAATAAAATTCATAAGAAAGGGCTGATCCGTTTGAACAAACCTGGGAGAAAGATCGAGATATTATAAAATTTTGTTGAAGTAAATAAAGCTTTATCATGAAAGTGTAAAGAGGTGGAAGCGGTCGTGTCGCAAGAAAGCGGTATTCAGCAGAACTTGCCAATCCCTAATGGAAAACAAGATGAGAAATTAACCCGAACAGTCTAAAGTGGAAAGCGTGGATGAATACTTGATGGCTCAGAGCTTATAAGTGGAAAGTGAGCAATGTTACCGGAAGTTGAAATTAATGAGTTGGCGGCAGTGGCGTGCTTCTCTAAAAGAACGAGGTCTAACAACAAATCAACAACTCAATGATAAATCAATATTTGGTAAATCTGCCCGGTGCGTCTTTTAAGCGAACTTTATTGAGTTTAAGGCCTCCTATTTTCTGATGTAAATAGGTTTCCAATTCAAATTTTGACCTTTATAAAGTGAAATGCGATATTTTCTCCTGTAATTCAAGGCCTTACGTTTATAAGTTCTAATTCAGAGTTTTATCATTTTTCAACAATTTGTTTTGTAGGTAGAGGATCTGTGTTTACTTAAACAGTTTCAACATACATTTCCAAGTTTCATTCAAATTATCATAATTTTGTTGCGTGAAGTAATTTGATTCATTACAAACCAAATCATTTCAGATTGGCTAAAAATTAAGTTCTCAGATGTTTAAATTCATACAATGTTTTCTGCACCAGTTCTGAGGTGTTAAGAGAACAAGGCATTATAGCGGTTGAGTTGGTCTTGAGATCATTCAGGTTGACCTTTGTTCCCTACTTACACTACAAACATATTTTGGCATGTGGCGAAATTAAAATCAACACCATAACCACACATGCGTCCAGTGGGACTTCTATTTTGCTAAAAAAAAGACCACCCAAATTTTAGATCGAATCATTGCTTGAATCCACAGGAGCCTCGAATCAATTGCAGAAAGCAACAATCGAAAGGATCATTCAATAATGATTTGAGCAAAGTAATTTCTACTTTAAAATGATGATTTGGAAGGCATTGATAGAGGAATTGAAGAACCAGCAGTGTCTCTGTTGTTTTAGACAACTTGGAAGGCCATAGTGGTCTGTGGACCTTGGTTAAGACCAGTAGGCAAGGTCGAGAGGGTTGGTCAGTTAAGGCTGAGGCAAAACATACTAAGACCGGTATGGAAGAGTGCTAGGCCGAAGATGGAAGAAGCTGAGAAACCAAAAACTCTTTCCGGTGAAACCCTTAGAGAAAATCTACAAGTTATCAAGGAGAATTTAGGGCGACTCAAAACAGAAAGGATTAGCTTGGACTTTAAAAACAACCATCTAATGAACTTGGGAGACAATATAAGAAATTCTTTGTGAAGTTCAGTGGTTCTGAAATTGCTCACATGTGGGATTGACAATCGATTAGAATTGAAACTAGTGGTGTCTAATATTATCCTCAAACGATGTACAAAATGTCTTTTTCTCACACTTGCAGCTATGTGACGGTCAATATTGAACACCTCATTCTAATGGGCTTGGGGCATTATGCCATCTCAAACCAACAAATAATTGAGTACAAAGGTCGTTCATATTTACTAGTAGGGAGGAGCATAAGGCTAGGGAAGAATTAAGCATCAATGCACAGGTCCATCATGCATGGTGTGGCCAGGACGAAGAATCCTTGCGAAAAGTTGTCATGCGCCTCGGTCTGACTCCACAACAAGAGGGCTTGAGAACATTTTATTAGCGGTATCGCATTTCTGGAATCATAGGTACTAATTATTTGCTGGAGTTTTTTGAGAATATACCAATGGGATGAGCAAAGAAATGCCGAAATCCCTTAAGGAAAGGAAGCCATGATGTTCTAGAAAAGTCGTGGTGATTAGTAGGAGCATTACGGTATGCTTCATTATTGATTGCTTTGACGGCGGGTCATTCAGTTAAAAGCGAAAAATTCACAACACTAGAATAAGGGTGGTATGGATTCTAAACAATGCTGATTTATAAAAATGATTGGAGCTGCCAGAAGATGTCTTACCCAGTGGAAAAGAAAAAATATGAGGCATCAAGCCAATAATTTACAGGGAGGAAAAATTCAGCTGGGACTTGGGTAAGCAAGATAAAGTTATGTAAAGGAAAATAATGTTTCTCAAAGAAGTACATTCTCAAGGAAAGATTTGAAGACAAATCTCTTAGGAGAAAAATGCATACAAGTTTGCAATTCTCGCTGATATACTAAGGCAGGCGGCATGTGGTCTGCGACGCAGAGGGAATTTCCCAGAAACATTAAACTCAAAAAGAAGAATCAGAGAGACCAAAGAGCTAGCGGAGAAAAGACAACTCTAGATGGAAATACCCTAAAAAACCTTTTGAAGACCTAAGGAATGAAATTAAAGAACATTGCCTGATTCAGAAAGAGCTAAATTTGGAAGGCTTTAAGGATGCTAGAATCTATTGCAATTAGGACAAAGCTTGATTTAAGGAGTGCATATATGGTGCAGATTCTATTTCCTTGAATTGTTCTGCTGGTTGTCTAACTTTGCCAGCTTTCTTGATAAGGAATGGAGAAAAGCGCTGTAAATGTGAAAGAAGCAACCTGCAAAGCGGATGAGGCTGTGCTGTGTATAAAGGGGTCGCCATTGAGACCATCAAGAGCAAACGCGGAATCTGTCTTGAAAAAACCACTGCGAATGGTAAGCCAATTAGCGTCGATCACACAAAGATTTGCCGGGGTTCATCAATAAAGAAGCCCATATTAAGCAAATATTTCTGCAACGCCATAGGAAATGTTTGGGTATCACCAGCCGAATTAGTAAGACTCTATTTTTAAATGTTGAAATGGTTTCATCCTATAACTGATCATATGACCAGTTTTTGACACTATTTATACTCAATCAATTTAAGTTTTGCAATGGTCTCTTCCAAATCTATATTTTTAGAAATTTAGTGGCTTTAGCTGTTAATTTCTCATCTCTCGAATTTTCCAACAGTGCCTCTTCAATCATAATAATGGAGCTTTGGCACTATTTGCCTCATATATCTGATGTTTGCCCTCTTCATACACCCATTATTCACACAAATACATTGGGGATCAGGACTACTTATCATCAATAACTAAAGTTACAACATTTATTCCACGAATATCAGCACACATCAAAATTAAGGCTGTTTTCTGCCAGTCATAATACAGTGTGGTTTGTAGATAATATGTGTTGGTGTTAAATGGGTTCTCGCAATATTCCGCAAATATAAGCACATCAAAATTTGACCTAGTGCCACTTGAATCCCTGTCTAATGTCATGGTTGTGATTATGTGTGTGTTGGTGTTCAATTAAAAGCTACTCACAATTCATTCCAAATATTAGCTTTACACACATTAAAGTTTGACTAATACCATGATCCACTGTACAATGTTAGCGACATTAAATCAAAGCATGTATGTTATGTTATCCGGTGGTCTCAACAACAAAGTCAGTACATCTCAGACCACATTCAGTTCTATATACTATAAGAAAAAGCCTGGTAGCCCGGTGGCCACCATGGCAAGGAGTAGGGAAAGGAGCATAATATCAGGACAACCATTTGTCATCAAAACCAGCCATAGGTTCAGATCCCACCCAGGAAAGAAGACACTTCCCAGGGGTGTGCAGTTTCATCCCAATCAGGGAGGGGTGAGCAATGCTGCAAAGCGAAAATGATGTCAAACCGGCTACATCAGGAAGATGACTGGTTGGTTACCTCTCAGAAGTTGGGGCTGGGGTGGAAACCCATAGAGCAAGCCTGGCTCTGAGAGAGCAAACAAGAAAATTCACGATTCGCGGAGTTTAAATCTCCGGTTATAAAAGTAGGAATGTTCAGTAGCCAAAAGAATAATGGGGAATGAAATTGTTTGCACCAAATTAAATTTAACTGATCGATTGAGTTGAAGCTAATGACTCATGAATAAGATCATAAAGAAGCTAGGCACAAATCCATTTAAACAAACCATAAGAAGGTCAGGTATTTTATTTTGGTACGATCAGCGAAGCTTTTTATCAGTAGCATAAAGTGAGGGCGATGTAACTAACGATAAATTTCAGCGAAGACCAGACTCATAATGGAATGTGAGTGATTCTTGAGGAGCGACCTCACCAAAGGAGTGGGCGTGGATGAAGTGTACGAGAAACGAAGCTTCGCCGGAAGAATTGAAGAAGTGGGCGTGTTTTTATAAGTCAGAGAAAATTGGAAAATAGAAACTTTAGCATGTTCAGTCGTATCAAAGGGACCAGGGTTAACAACCGTCAGCCGTCCCGTCGTCAACTCAACGCCGTTCGATCCGTTGTTCAGGTAGCAAATACTTCAGCAAAAGTCGCTTTCGGCAACTTACTTCAGTTTGTGTGTTCTTTGATGCCCGTTCGGTTCTTAATTTCAACTGGCCGCTCACGGTGCGTCATTTTCTCTATAACGGTCGCGTTTTATATGCGATTCTCATTCCGGTTTTTGTCAGATTTTTGCGCGATTACTGTTTACAAGTAGGATCAATCATTTCTTCAACTCAGTTCGCACTTTATGAAGGGACTGGCAGTTTCTTTTCTATGGGGACTCGTGCGTTTTCTGCGGTTGAAAAAAACCTTTGAACTCTTTATTTTTATGAATCAGTGGAAAGCGAACGTTATCTGATTCACGTTTTGTTAATCCTTATAAGCATGGTGAACCGATTTTTTTTTTTCTTTAAAACATTCAAACTCTTTATGAAAATGAGTAGAATTTCTCTTTCACGGACATGTGTTTAACAGCCAAGCAATTTATTTCTCCCATCAACTCATTGGGACATCAGTCCCACATAAACAATTCAGATCGAACTTTAAAAATCATTTTGAGCACCAAGATACATATAAACAATCTGCAAAAGCATATACATTACAAAATAAGTTACTAAATGGTTTATTCTAAATAAAAACTATACATTTAAAGTGTAATTATCACAGTGATAGGGAATATCATTTGATGAGGATGTCAGGCTGCATTAAATCTCTACCTATAAACATTTATAAACCATTTGAAAAAGATTGGAATAAAGGAGCTGGGTGTGAGTAGGTTCACTGGAAAATAATGTTTCAGATATGGTTCAAATGATATGCCCAAAACAATTTATAGAGATCTCGTACATCATAAACCATTTACTTTGCATTTCTTTGCTTTCCCTATTCTATTTTCAGTGTAAACAATTGTATCAAGTCTCGTTTTATAAACATTTCACTTTGCTGCCTTTTCCTTAGTTCCCAAATACAGTATTGGCAAACGATTGCCATCAACGCCCATCTTTCGTATGCTCTTTCCGCTTAAATCAAGTCATATCAATGGACACCGCATCGTCTTGAGTTGGTGCATGAAGAACCTGAGAGGAAAACCGATCCTACGATCACGGTGGTCCGAAAAGACCTCCGAGAAAATGGGTACTCACATTGGCGCCATGGTGAAACCAATGAAAACTCAAGCGATTCTTTGGTAATCTGGTGGCCATGAACCTCCGATGTCGTTGATAACAACTTTTATGCATTACTGTGAATAAATCACATTATCAGGTTATTAGCTTTATTTTACAGTGCTGTGCCATGCATCACTCTTAGCCCCCTCATGCGATCTTCTTAACACCATTATATTACCAGCGTAAATACTTTAATTAAACTCAACTACAAACTTTATCTTTGTATATGGGAGTAAACTCATAGTTCAAAACAATTTTCATACAAACATGTGTATATAATGTACATTCTTAACCATTCATTTCATAACAACCATAATCATGCTTTATAAACTATTGAGCAGCATATATAATCATTTGTGCTTTTCTCAACATAGCTATAAAACTCTTCAAACTAAATCATTTATCATTTTCTCCATATAATTTAAAAATTAGAAAATACATTTCTTTTTTTCATTTGGACAATTTATAACATAGATGTAAATATATACATTTCAAGTAGTATTAATTAATGTATATATATATATATATATATATATATATCTATATCACTCATAAAAACATTTTATTTTCCTGGCACATGAGTTATTTAAACCATTTTTCTTCTTCAAAACAAAACTTTTCCCTCATCTTGTCCTTCAATCGCGTATCTACAATTAAGGTATCCACCGTCAATTAACATCATACCTTAATCGTAACCGATTCAAACCATTATTTATCTTTGTGGCACTAAACGACTGCCGGCGTTTAAATCATTAATTGGTTAGAATCGATTGAACTCGAAGCTCTGCACGTTCTCATGGTTTGTTGCTGCTAATAGCGGCGTTACCACCCATACAGCTAATGCCACAACATGCGAAATGATTAAGCTGCAAGCCCGACTCATTCAGCCAAACATAACAAAAACGCACCGCCAGGGTTTCAAACCGTAACTTTCTGTATATTCTGATCATCCTATTACTCTCCAGATGGCTGGCGAGATCTTGAAATAATATATCTCGCAGATCTAAAGAACTGCCCAAAGCAGGTTCAAATGAAGTTATGGCGCCTTCATTCATGGTCAATTACTGTTTACTGAACATGGTCACGTGATCTGATTTAGGACGCCAATCTAATTTGAGCGCTGACTTTAACGTATAATTTTGAATGGTTCAGCGGGTTCTTCAACTTCCGAGATCTTAAATGGATCACGAAACTCAAGATATATCCTAAACAACGGACTACTCGGTTTTCGTATAAACGACTTGTCGGTACAACCACTTTGAATGCTTTTCGGGTTAAATTAGACCAAAATTTACGGATTAAGGCTATTCAGGATATATGTTATATAGATCTGATTTGTCGCATCAATTTGAATCCGCTCGAATTCGGATGGGTAGTGATTCGTCAGTCTGCATAAAAATACGATCATGGAATCTTAAAAGCGAGCAGAAAAGCATCCCGACGTGGCTCAGCACAATCGTTTTGTTAAATGATTTGAATTTGGATAAGGCCTGTTTAAGGAGAAATGTTCTCTATCATTCAGTTGCCAGAAATTTTGAATCATTTCAATTCCAGGATGATACATTGGTGTCGATCAAAAATACGATTGTGGAACGGAAGCAGTCGCTAACCGGACACACACCAGGCGAAATTCAGCGTGGAAGCTTTTCGCCTCCAAATGCGTGATTAGGGACCACGTACCTCTCAGTTCGTGAGCACGAGCTTGGACCTTGGCGATCTGGCGGTCTAATCGCGTGTGGCGCCGATTCGTCGTCATTTCATTATTGGCTAACGAGATGACGAAATAAAATCCGCCAGTTGAAGGTGAGACTAAAATAAAGCTTTTGATATTTTACTTGCCGTTTTTAGATGTTTATGGTGTGGACACGTGGCTGCGGTAAAACGCCCGCGTCCGCTTGCGGGACTACGTTTTCTCCAGAAACGATTTATTCGTCCGTTTGGGTTCAAATTATCTTGATAAGAGTGTTTTTAAAATATTTACTTTTTGGGATTTTAAAAATCGTTTTGAAGGTGCCACTCAGTAGTGGTGTGGCGGATTCAGAGCGAAATCAGACTCGTTTTTGGATTCGCTTGAAAATTTAATTTAGATATTCGTTGCGGGCAGTTGAACGGTGGAAATTGTTTGTCATCCGAGATCTAGAAATTTTCCAGATTTTTGTGTGGCTATTACCGTTTCCTTTTTGAAAAAATTGCGTTTTCTGCAACCTCTGTTTAGTTTTAATCTATTTAACTCTTTTGGACCTCAGGCCACATTATTATGAACATTTTTATTTTGGGGCTTGTTTTAAATTTACCTCTGTTCATTCGTATTTCAGTCAAATATCTAAATTGATCAGACTTGCAGTTCTTATTCAATGACTGCCAGTTGAGGTCTTTATTTATTTCAGGTTCAATTCAAATATGTGATTTTAAGCGGTGTTATTTAATTCCGTTCTTGGAAATATAACATTCAAACAGTGGTCATTCTTCTGATATTTAATTTAGATATAGTTCTCTTTTGTTGGGAGATTGTTAAAGAGAACAATTCCACAGCGTTATGGGTTGTCTTCTAGTCGTTCAGGTTGGAAATATTTTAATTTATAAAACCAGCTAAGTATCTTGCGCTTTGTATGTTCATGTGCAATTCAATAATAAATGGACAGTGGAAGATATCATAATACTTCTGGACGTTCTTTTGTTGCCCCGACCATCCAGAGTTCATAGATGCTTAGTATTTCAGGGCGTTTGTTTTGCTATTTTCTCAAAACAATTCTTTTTACTTTTCCTAAAATAATTTACTTTTTTGTATTTTCTAGAAAACAACAATATTTCAGTTTTAAGACCATTTGTTTTTTGTTTTTTAAACTGTCATGAATTTTAAAAAAAATTTCTTCTAACTCAAAAAAGTCTCATTTTGATTTTACCTAAATATTTTAAGTCAAACAAACATATTTTAAGAAATAAATCATTTAGTGGAGGTTCAAATGGTAATCTATTCTTAGATTTAAATCTTATAAGCCAAAATTATTCATTTTTAAAATAATGTAATAAATTACATCATAGTATTTTATATCTTTTTTAATTTTTGTAAATATGTTAATATGTTTGTATATCTATCTAAATAATTTTTTGGATTATATGAAATATTTTCATTTTGTCTAATAATAAAGTTATCATCGTTGTACAAATAAGTATGAAGTTTAAATATTTTAAATGTTTATAGATATTGAACAGCATCAAAAACCAAATAGAAATTATAATGGGACCAAAAAATAAATAATATTTAAAGAAATGATTTAATATAATACTATAAGCCAGTTAAAATGAATTCTGTTTACAAACTTAAAGTAAAAAGGCAGCCCTCGTTTGAATTAAAGTGGTTAAAACAAATTAATGTATTTAATAAACATAACTTAATATTACATCACCATTCAAAATGAATTTTCAACTCTACACATTAAATAACTGATTTATTTATAAGGGGCATTTGTTTTTTGTA
Source organism: Tetrastigma voinierianum (assembly GCA_016808115.1). NCBI lineage: Eukaryota > Viridiplantae > Streptophyta > Magnoliopsida > Vitales > Vitaceae > Tetrastigma > Tetrastigma voinierianum. Next base: position 61,398 of record JAEQBH010000417.1, on the reverse strand, counting down.
TTAATGTTTGAATAAATTGAAACATTATAAATGTTTTGAAAAGTTTGGAATCTCAGTGCAGTACCTACAAATTGCATATTCTAAAAGTATTTTTTTAAGAATATAAATATTTAGTTAAATACCTCAATGAATAGGGAGGATGGATTTTTTTTTTTTTTGCTACTATTCATTTTTCTATTATTCTATTCTGATTGTTTTTAATAAGGGTGGAGTGTTGATCTCCAGATTTCCTCTCTGATAAATTCTCACTGGTTTGATTCTAATTCTATCTTCACATATTTATTTTTTATTTATGTTTATCTTTTGTTTTAATATTTTAGAATTGCTGATTTATATTTTTAATAATAACTTTTACATTTCTTTTTTAACTAATTTCTTTTTCATTTCAGTTTCAGTTTTTTGCTGCTTAAAGTAACTCAAATAAATATTATATTACATTCTTGTAATTATTTCTATTATATATTATTATCATTCTTCACTATTGTTTAAATTATTTAATTAAAAATAATTTCCCTTTTGATTAGATCTAATCTTCTAAATTTTATAAAAAAATCAATGTTGTCTATTTAAAGTCAAAATGACAATAAAAAGTCTTCTCTTTTTATCACATATATTCAATTTCATTTTTATTTTATCTTTGAAAATTATTTTATTTAACTTACAAAAATTAAGATTAAATATATTTGACTAAAAAAAAATCGACAATATTTTTCTTTCTTTAAAATTGAAGTCTTTTTATTTTAAAAAAGAATGAATCAAATCTCATTTTCTGGCACTAAGATTACCTAAAGAATCAATTGCGATTTAATTCTTAACAAATCTAAAATCATTTTCTAAACTCTTCAAAACAAAAATTGAAACTTATTAACTTTTAAAATTTAAAGAATGTTTTTTATTTAAAACAAAAAATTGCTTCTTTAAAATTTTCAAATTCATTTAATTAGTTCATAAAAAATCTGGAAACATTTTGCTATCTTTTCAAAAATTGTTTCCTTTAACGTTTGAAATTCAATGATCATTTTTATTTCTAAGGCAAAGCAAAAATGTTTCTCACAACTAAAAAAACTCAATTAGAAAGAAAATAAGTTTCACAAATTCAAAACTGTTTTTCATTTTAACTTTTAAAACTAAAAGAAAAAGATTAATCGTAAATTAAGGCTTTAAAGATTCAAAACGTTTTTATTTCATTCAAATTTTCAAAGGTTGTCTTCTTTATTTAAAAAAAGAATCCTTTTAAATTCAAAAAAAATCAAAACTTGCTCTTTAAGTTCTCAAATCAAACATTATTTTTCAAAATTATGATTCAAATTTAAAGCGGCGGCATCCAGCATATAAATAATAATTTGGCACTTTGCATTATAAATTTGATTTTCTAATTTGATCATGATATTTTTCATATTTTTTTATTGAAATAACACATTATATTCTAACCGATGGCGGTTTACTTATTTATTTTATTGTTTATTCGTTTGTTGATGACAATGTATACTAGTATGGTGTAGAAACCGATTCTTGATATCTATCAATTCGTGTTTGGGTTATGTCATAGTTTTAATACATTGGATCTTTTGAGGCCTGGCTAATTGAAATCTTACAACTCAAATGCAATGCCAATGCGCGACTCAACTGGTTTATGGCACCATTCTTTCATCAAAGCCAGGTCAGGGTTTCAATTTGTCTATTTTGTTTATAAAAAATAAGCAAATAAATGGCAACTCAAATAAATAGTAAATGGTTTTCCAAAAAACTAAAATGGTGTATCCAATTTGAGGCTCACATCCAGGGTGGAATAAAAAAACCAGCATTGAAGAAAAACTAAAGCGGAAAGCAGACTTGAGAAAAATAGGTTAATCAGGCAAAAGCCGTTGGTTTGGTTTTATTTCTATGAAATACGGGTTTCAGGTTTTTGGTTTTCAGTTCTGATATCATAAAAGCCAGCTAGTTTAGGTTCATACGGCGGCAAATCATATATCTCTGCCATACCGCCACCATACTCTTATATATATATATATATATTTATATCTTATAAATACAGTTTAACTTATTGTGGTTGTGAAACACTAAAACTAATCGTCTTTTCTTTTTGCCCGATAAAAACACTTTATAAGTTTTTATAAGAGCCGAAAAATACCATAAGCTATGATTTCGCTGGTTCAGTTTGACACAACAGATAATGTTGCCTGTATTATTCGGATGTATTATAAAATATTATGTATTTTCCGCTGGATTATAAATGAATGATTATATTCCCGTTTTTCATTCATTTATTATGTTTATAATAATTAATATTATAATTTGAACTTAATATATGATGATCAGAATTGAAAATTCTTTTAGTGATTAATGAAAACGGATATATGGTTCCTTGTGATTAACCTGTAATGATTTTATATTTTTGTTCTGCCAATAACCGGCCAAAACTGATGGATTGGTTTTTTATTTTACAGTATGGATTCAGTCTTGAACCACCCACCCAATTACCCGTATTTGCACCAAAATGAGATTATCGGTGACTCAGCAAAATACTTTTAATTAATGTGTTAAATATATGTTGAAAATAAAGATTATTTTGTGAAGACATTGAGAATATTTTGTTAAAATAGGAGTAAAAATTAATGAAAGATTGAAATTTTCAATTTTAGTTTTCAAAAGGTCTTTTAATCAAATCATAGTATATTATTATATGATAAATAAAAATATTTAACATATTTATTATATATCAACATGTTTACAAAAATTAAAATCACTTAAAGCTAAATATAACCAAATAATTGTTGTTATCATTTTTACAAAAAAATAATTATTTTATTTTATAACAGCTAAAATCAAATATATAAATTAATAATTTAAAATAATGAGTTGATGGATAAAAGTAACAAATATTTCATGTTTTGAAATATTATGTGTGGATTAAATATTTTATCATATTAGAGGCATATAGGTTTTTTACATTCCAAAAATTTCAAGAACTAAAAATGGATTGTATGAAAATGAAAATAACCGTCAGGTTTGAGTTTTGAGAAAATAATTTGATTTCAGAAAAAACTAAAATACAAACAACCCCTTAATCTAGGTATCTGTTTTTAATTATCTAAATTTTAATGTATTTTGGGGAGAATTCATAATATATTTTATCCATTGTTTATCTGTCCCATTTTATAATAGTCTATATTTAACATGTGATCTTTTATTATATATTTTTACTAATAAATTCTTAACAAATAACACATTAATTTAAATTTCATGAAGAAATAAATATTAATTAGAGGTAATAACAAATAAATGTGGAATTAAGACCATTCAATCAGAGACCTAGTTTAAGGGATTAAAGAACTGTGAGATGACATAAAAAAGAGAAGGATCCGAAGTTCGAATTACTCAATGAAATATAGATATCAAAAAAAAAACAAAACACATGAAGACTTTTTTATGCTTTCAGAATTGAGGTGCCGGTATTTTTGGGATTATTTTCAAAAACAAAAACATGAAAACCCTTTCAAAACTTTGTATGCCGCCGCCCAGGTAAACAGAATAAGTCAGTCAAGAAAATTTTATTGTTGCTACCGCAAATATTACATGACTTTCTCTCATAAACTAAAACAATCCGAAAAATGCTTAACAGAGAATGTTCTTTTTTTGTTTCTATGCATAATAACTTGTAAACAAATTCTAAGGAAAATACATTTCCATTTTCCATCGGAAAACTAAAATGAGAAAAGAAAGAAAAAATAATGTTGAAAACAAATAGTGATCCTCCAGCGAAATGATAGATGAGTTATGAGCCTCTAGGAAATCATTGCAAATAGTGTTTGATTCTTCTCGCGAACACCATGAGCTTTTTCTGAATCTGAACCGATACGTACGATTTCTCGCCGCCATCGCATCAAACTGCCGGTCTCTGAAGAATCTTTGCAGCCACTCCGCACGATCTTCGAACGGGAACGCCACGGGATCTTTGCTTCCACTCGGGACCAGACTGATACGGCACTATCGGGTCTTCGCCCCATGAACATCAGCGGCTCTTCTGCTGTTCTGCATTTCAGATTCTCCGTACGAAGAAAGGAAAATGGAAGAACATTCCACGCGAAATGATCAAGTATAAATAATACCATGATTGATTTTCGTTTTTAACATTCCGATCTAGCTTGTTTTTTATTTTATAAACATTGCTGAATTTTGAAAATTTTAATTCAGACCGAAAAAACAAAATAGTCGTGTATAAATAATACATGTGGCGTTGATTTTAGAACTTCAGCGTTAATTTGTTGTTTTACCTCTTTCGGGACTTATTAACGAAATTTTTGGTCGACCGAAGAATGTAAAAATGATCATAAATTATCTTTCAAGCCATCTGACGATTGACATTTAGTTTGTTTGTTTTTATACTTTTGAGGCATTCGCGTTACATTTGATTGAATAAAAGAACCGTTGAAGTACATAAAATAATACAGTAGCGTTGGGATTTACGACTTTTCCGAACATTTGTTTATCTTTTTCGAACACCTTGCTGAATTTTATTTTGATTAGACCAGAAAGCAAAGTATAAGGAAATTATATCTAATTACAAAGTAGTGGAAGATTTCTCTAATATCATGGCGTTTGATTTTTGGCTTTACGACAGTGGTCATTGTTTTAATAGCGTATTTGTGCTGAATTTTAGGTACTGATTTAGCCGGAAGAGCTACAAATGGTTAAACAATAATACAGGATTGCAAAATGATCAGAATTATAGAAAAGGCCTCACGATGGGAGTACTATTCAGGAATTTGGCGTTTCATTTTTCTTAATAACAATAACGCTAATGATATTGATATTCAGTTGTTTATTTTTAACGTTCTGGGTGGTGATTTATCACAGTTCTACATCGCATTTGAAGGCAAAGGATGGTGTTGTTTCTGTTATGAAAATGACTTCAGGAATATTGATTTTTAAAAATTTATTGACAAAATTAGTGAAAAAATTAAACGAACCGGTAGTTAACAAACGTTTGGTTTTAACTTTTATTCGCCATACGAAGAATTTTTAGCTAATAAGAAAAGCGAAATATTGACTAATGTTTTCTATTAAGAATAGACCCAACGTTCAAATGAGATAATTGCGTGATTGTTGATTTAAAGACCAAGATTTTGTTTGTATTAAATTTAGTTGAAAAGAGTTTATGAAGTGAAACAAAGTGGGATTAACTCGTTTAGTTTATAAGAAAGAGAGCCATTTAGTGTTTTAATTTGCACTATTTTATTTTTTGTTTCAATAATAGAATAAGTGTTGCCAGTTCTAAACAAGAAAGTTGTTTAAAAGAGGAGAGAAGAAGAGAAATTTGGTGTCGTTTAAATGGGAGGGCTCAAAATCGTTTTCCAGATCAAAATGATAAAGCAGGGCATTTTAAAAAGAAAATATCTGTCTTCCACCAGCCACTTTCTTAGGAGTGTGCTTTCAATCAAAGTTTAACTCACTTGATTCCTGGATTCTTTATCAAACAAACAAAAAATGACTTCAAACTAATTAGGTAGAGAGGACATACAGAAAGGGTTTAGATTCAGGTGATTCCAATGTTCTGATCAGATCTTGAGACTTTAAGAGGTTAGTAGAACAGTGATGAGCCATCTCTTTGAGGAAAGCCCTCTTGCCTCACAGCTTCTTCATTACTTCGGATTACCTTCATTTACTGTATAATTGCTTTCTTGTATTTACTCATGGTAGCCCTCGACCAGCGAAACTGTTCACTGGCTTATATATTGCAGAGTCAGAGTTTTCTTAGTAGTACAGGTTTCTAAATGAGGCGGGTCCAACACAGTTGATATAACTGTTAGCGATGACTCTTATAAACTCGAGCATAGATTAGTTTTTTAATAATACGTAGTGTGATATTCATAATTCAGGCCCAGTCTTACAGAAGCTTTGGCTTTTCAGAGGATGGGTAGTTAACTGCGTAATCCTCCAGATGATTTGGCGGGAGATCAGTTCAGCCACTTTCTTTTAAATTAATTAATGTTGTTGATTTGGTTTATGGGGGCTTTTCTTGGTTGTTGACTTTAATCATGTGCTAAAGACTCTGAGCGAGGAAGATCATTAAAGGCATGATCAGTTTTATGAGTTGATGTTTGCTGTCTCAGTTATCATCATTGCCAGCACCGCCTGGCATTTGGTGTCCCCATACTGTGATCAGTGAAGCATGGCACCGCCCTATCGTTACAGTCCATCGCCGAAGGTGGAAGTCAAGCAAAATAAGCATAAGTCTTTCTGGACTTTGATCAAACAAATGAGGTTGAGTTCGAGAGAGTTGACTGAGACCCAGGCCTACCAATTGACCAAAGCTCCCGATCTCATTTACTGGCGAATAACTCTCTAAAAGCTTCGAGCTTGGGTTCCCGGGCTTTCATGCCAGGATATCGTCTTTGTAACGCGCCTCTCGTTGCGGCCCTTGCAGAGGCGGAAGTGAACAAATAACGCGGTCTTCATGGACTTTAAATAAACAAATGGGGATTCAGGTTGCAAAGGGGTGGCTGACGGATATCTCACGACCAAGAAACGATATGTGTTGGCGTCGATAAAAGCAAAGCATGGGTTTTGGTTTTTTATCTACGATCATCATGCAGCTCACTTAACAATAACAAATGCTTTAAGTGGACCATCAATATCCGTGGAACTTGCAGCGGGATTGCATCTGGTGATCGGAAGAGATTACAGACTCACGTTTAATCTGGTGACGCCGTTGAGAACGCCAGATCACCCAAAACGCATCGGCACTCATTTTCACAAGGCCTCAAGCATCCCTCACCGTGAGTTCAATGAGCCAGTTCAGGTCACTCCACCAAAATTACCGGCTAGTTCATTTAAAGTTTCAAAGTTCGTAGATTGTTTTCCTTTTTGCCATAAGATAGACTAAATTGATCTGAACAGAATCTTGGATCATTCAATCCCCTGCTCCTGATAATTTTATAGTGAAGCCATAAACAGTATGTTGCTTTTAAATCCATTTGCATAACTGCGAGATTCTGATTACCATCGCCTCTAAAGCGTTTCTGGTCGGTCCTCTGCCATCCATTTCACTTGTGAAGGTGGGGAACCCAACCAGAACGTTCTTCAAGCTCCTCGCCCGAGAGCTTTCAAGTGCAAATGGGTCATGAATTTATATTGGTGACAGATGGTTATCAAAAATGCAGAGATGAGGATAAAATTTCAAAGAAGATTCCCCGAAGAAAGATCATGAGCATAAGACTACAGTTTCTTGTGATCCCCCAATCAGTAAAGTTTCCACAAGGTTATATTGCTAGTGCGGAGACCAGTGTCAGGTATCGCTTGTTCGCTACACTGATGTATCTGAATACTAAGTTAATGAATAAGTGTTTATTTTTTGGCTTTTAACTGGAAAGAACAGAAATAAGTTTCGACATTGACATTGTTTTAAATTTGCTGTGACATTGCACTGGGAATTTCTAAATGATTCGAAAAATGAAAAGCCAAAATATCAAACTTTGTTTGAAAGATCATCTTCAGGCGAGGAAGCACCTTTGTTGTTAAAGCAGCCAACATCGCATCTTTGTTGAAGTACTTTAACTGTCGCTAGAAAAAAAAGAGATTATGTTGCATTAAATTAAATGGCGCCATCTCGTTTTTACCGGGCGATTACGTCAACAAATATGACCTTTTTGTGTGGTGACAATAAGATGGGTCAAACAGCAGTACTTAAACTGTTTTCGAGATACATCAATGTCAAAAGATCATTAAAGTTTACGGTTGTATCATACACAGCCTCCGTGCTGAAAAGCAGACCGCCTGGATGAAAGCATCCATGTGGCGTCACTATTCTTCAACTGAAAGCCGGACCCGATTCAGATGATCGGATCGAAGGTGGGGAGGTAGTAAATGATCAAATCATAAACTCAGGAAATGATAAACCATTACCACCATGAAGGTGAAAGAACATTAAATGTTGACTCATAGTCTCAAATACTAAATGAAGTTCAGGACATCATATGATTTTCTGGTGAGCAATAAAACTAAGATATGTGTATCATGATTGTTAAATTACTGTTCATAAGTAATTAATGATTTTAAAAGTAATTTTTTTTTCTGATAAGACAAAAGGAATATATGAAGAAAACCAGCAGCATTCTGGAATTATCTCTAGAAATATACAAAGGGCCGAAACCTAAATAAAAGAACAAACCAAACTTACCAAACCCACTAACAAAACTTTTAAAAGTAAGATTTATGCCTTGAAAAGGAGTGGTATTTATTAAAAACTCTCTCAGGACTATTCTCTAAGATGGATATGGGTCACTAAGAGGGTCTTTAATCTATCTCAGTATCACATGAGAGCCTTTCTAATTCTTGACAATTCAGTTTATTCAGTAGCAGTGAGAGAAGATGAGTGCTGTGGTTCCTCTCAGCGCATAATGGATGGCGTGATCTGCCTCTGCAAAGAAAACACCCGCTTTCTGCGGCTGGTGAACAGTTGAGGTCTAGCTTTGGCAAAAGCGCCTCTGCTCACTCTTTCTCTTGTACAAACTTTCTTTGCAATTTGACGATTCGATCTCACAGCTTGCTCTTGAAGGTTCCGCCTGAAGAGTTGGGCTCATGCTAAGTGTGAAACAAAATGCATCAGTCGCCCAGGTCATCTGCAGAGGGTACCATCTCCATTTACTATCTCAAGCTCTTTGAGTCCCTAGGCCAAACTACTGATCGATTTCTGTTTCACGTGAAACTAAAGATTCTTCTGAAACACAATGTAGCCATCTCTGATGAGCTTGGTATTTTCTTGGTGAAGTTGTTCGCGTGGACCAACTAGGCGCGTCATCGCCAGCCGCCGACGGCTGTTTGCCGAACCAGCAGCTGGCATGACAGCAACGTACCGCTATTCGCCGCATGAAAGCGTTCCCTGTGTTATGGTGGCTGAATGAAATATCAATCAGTTCGTTTGGCGAACAAAGAAAATAAATCTGAGGACAATATCAAACAAAGTTGTGCGGATAAATCGTATGTTTTGAACGGGCCGCTCAAAAGGAGGAATGAACACCAAAATCGACATTCACTGTTTTTGCTCGGAGTGTTTAAGGGCGCAGACTAAAGTAAGCGGCATAGTTATTGCCGGAAATAATTTATGGTGGAGTTGGTGGGTGAGCAACCATGAACAAGTTGATAACCGCCTGTCACCCATTGCGCTACAAGTTCTGTAGAGATTCTCATGATTGTTTTGTAAAATATAACTATTGGTTTACAAACTATGATCAACCACGCACCAAAACTTTCTTAAGATTGTGGTTAAGTTGAACGATTAAAAAACTCACGATTAGCAGAGTGGCTAAAACCCATTGTGGCACTTGCATGGTAAAATGAACACAGGCCATACCATGCCATTGACTGTAAAACATAATGAATTTACAATTCTATTTACATCTATTCCCATAGGGTAAAAATGTGGAAGTATAAGTTCAAAATTAAATGGTTTGTTCCAAAAAATCTCAAGCCAATTATTATTCCTAAATAGATGGGTTCTCACACTCTGTGGGTGGGCCCATACTCCCGATATATGTCCATGATTAATGAGCAGCTTCAATTGAATAAGAGATTCTAATGAAGGTAATTGTGACTTCTCAATGTCAGCACAGCAGGTTCTGCGGATATTTGATGGTGGCGGTGATATGATAGATAAAGCACGTGCGCGAAAATAAATAGCCTCCTGTTTTTGGCTGCGATTTAACCAATCAATTACAATCACCATAAAGAAACTATGTCGTAGATGTGTTTCACGATTCAAGAACCAATAAAGCAAAATTGTTTTTCTTTACCGGAATTACATACTATATATACTATGCATACTGCATAGTACCGGGTTCATTGTTTCTTTTATATACTTACCAGGGTTTTGGCTTCAGTGAGGCGACCAACAATGTTGATAATCTAAACGATGATTCAACAAGAAATGATAAAAAGTATGCTAAAACAGGTCATTGATCCATATATCATTATCAGCATGGAAAACAGGTTTTGGTAATTTAACAAACCACGGGAAATCAAACCACAGGTTTAATGTGCTGGCTCATCGCCTTTAAAACGAGGTGAAGTATCTACCCACCAACCTTTGGTTCTTTGTTATCAAATATTTATTAAGAAATAGATTAATGGAGGAAACTGGGCTTCTCTGAATCAGGTCCCCAAATAATTTGAAATACTTTTAAGAGGATTAATACTTACAGTCAGCCGAACCAAGAAGAAAAAGAAAACCATAGCTTCAGTTTGCTATCTCATAAAATATAAACACCCTGCTTGTTTAAAAGCTGAGAAAACTATACTAAGACCAGACACTCACTAAAGAACCAAAAGCTCAGCAAATCCATTTAAATTGTTTGCATTGGTCTCTACACCCATATGGCTGAGGACTCAGAATTTGCGATTTTCTCATTTCCTCCACAACCAAACAGCATGATTAACAAAAACCTGCATGGTTCACTATTGTCTGGTCAGGTGACCTTTAGTAGTCAAGTAGAGTCAAGATTCAAAACTTCAGTTGTTTTATTCTCCACATTTGTCAGAAATCAGCAGCATATTCCAACAGAAGAAATGCATTAATTCGCAGGAAAAAAGGAAAAGAAGGAATAATTAACGCAGCTAACGCGTTGCTCGCATTAGCCAGATTCTAAGAATTCCACTTTACTTTTTCCAGTTCTTGGTAATCCCAGGAGACGGGTAATTCTAACACAGTCAGGGATTCCATCGTAAACTCCGTGGCTGAGAAGATCGGGAAATTTCGGACCAATGGTATTCTCTCAGCGACAACGCATTCCACTTGACCAAAATTTTGTCCGCTCAGTTTGAAGCCAGAGCAATAAAAAAAAACATTGGTTTTCTCAATCAGAAATGAGTGAGATTGCCGACCAAAAAAAACATTATTATCAAAAAAAAACATCAATTGCAGAAGCCAAAACAGAAGCAAACTTACAAGGATATTGGGTGTGGGTTTGGATGAGTCAGAGAAGATTATCTGGTGGACGCCCGAACTGGGGCAACAGACAAGACATGGATATCAATGGATGTTTATGTTACAGAAATAGAGAAGAAACCGATTGAGATTAGGATGAGAAGGGGAAAGGGTTATCCAGATTCCTAGGAATGGAAGAAAGGAGAGAAGGAAGGAAGAGGAAGGAATGAGGTGGGGAGGTATTAGAATAGAGCGGATGGAGAATTGGTGATTGCCCTGGGAGGACTGAAGAATAACTCAATTAAATCTTTTTCTTTCATTTTGTTTTCAAAAAATTAATTTTTAATTTCCTGATTTTATTTCCACTCATTCTACTGCTGCACCTTTTTGTTGTTGGTTTGTCTAAAATAATATCTTAAAAATATCATTCATCTTTTTTGAAAGAAAAAGGCCTGGAATTGGGTTTTATTCACAAATCACAAAATCAATAATTTTGGAGTTAAAGCCAGTATTAATGAAGAAACGTATTAGGTTGTTATTTTAAAAAAAAATATGACTATTAGAGGATAAAGTCATATTTATTACAGTACATTAAAATAGTAAAAGCAAAATAATCATGGTATTTTGTTGTCCAAAATAAATTCACATGTAATTTAGTCTTTAAATGGAACAAATCATCGACAAAAAGATTAATTTGTTTTTACCGCTAAGTTGTATTTCATAATAATGATAAAAATCAGAATCAACTTACCTCTTTTTAAAATGAATCTATATATATGGTTTTCCCTATAGTAGTAATTGTTTTATCATTAATTTTCAGAGCAGTTTCAGCTATATATATATATATATATATTATATCAGAATTTATCTCTTTCATTTTTAAGCTATCATTTTGGAGTTAAATATAAACTATCGAAATCTACAACAATAAAAGAGAAGTGTTTTTTATTACAAAATGGGAGAAAGAAGCAGGAAGAAGCAAGTTCAGGTTAGGGTTTTTGTTTTGAAGCATCATCATAATATTCAAAAAGTATTAAGTCGGAGATAATAAGAAACCAGATTTTTAATAGTCAATTAGTGTTAATGTTTTCAAATTGCCATTCAAAACCAGTTTCAAAAACTAGACTAAACATATGTTAAATCATAAATAACTATGGCAATAAAAAATTATCCAAAAATATTAAATATTTTAAAGGAAAAATTTAAGACTTTTTTCTCTGCCTTCCTTTAAAGTTTGTTTGAAGAAATATCAAATGCAGGCACTATAGTTGTTTTCCATTTTCATGTAAATGAGTTTATGATTATTGTCATTATTATTCTTGTGTATTGAGGGTTACTTTGGGTTTTTCATTAGTTACAGTGATTAATTTCAAGGAATCATTGTTTTTACGGTATTTTGTTTTATATTTTGGCTTCACTTTAAGTTCAGAACCAAATATCATAAAAGAATAAAAATATTTTTTTTTGTCTGTTAATTATTTTCAGAAAAATACAAAGAAAATAATATGAATATTAATATATAACCATCAAGCTATCTTATTTTTACAGCGGAAATGTATTTTGTTTAGAACCAAAAAAAAATCATTATAGTGTTTTGGAGAGAAAATATCGTAATAACAAATAAGCAAACAATGGAAAAAAAAATTACATGGAATCTATTATTAGATGATAATAATGATATTGGTTAAAAATTACACAGATTCTGTTTATTTTGCTACTGCTCAGTGTCACTCAAGTCAAAACCACTTTTTTCAAATGTGATCAAGGGACAGAGACAAATAAAAACTAGGATGAATGAAAATTAATATAAATATATAAGTGAATAAATATCAAAATAAATAAAATAAAAGTAATATGATTGTTTAGTAGAATATTAAGATTTCGTATAAATGGATCAAAAAAAAAAAGTCTGCCTTAAAATGAAGAAGACGAAAATATTTATGCCATAATTATTTATTAATATTGTTATTATTAATATTCATAAAAGAGAGGAATTATCATGTGTTGCTTTGAATGAAAGACATCTCTTCATAAACCAAAATAAAAAAATATGATGCTTCATAAAGAGTCATGTGTTAGATTCAATAAGTTTTGTTCAACTTTCATATTATATTTGTTTACTATTTTATAATACCAATAATGGAGTAAGTATTTATTAAGTGAGCATTGTTAACAGCGGGCATTTCCACTAAAAGAAAATGAATCATTAGTTTTGCGTTTATTGACATAATGTGAAATCTAATAATCAACATGGTTTGTAAATATTCGAATTAATCCTTTTTTTCGGTCAACCATACTGTTTTTGGTGAATCAGATTAAAAAAATTGTAATTTCATAATCATGTATTAAAGTTCAATAATTACTATAAATACAATAAAATGCAAAGAAAAAAAAAAGTAATTTGTAATCTATTCATTTGCAACCCATGACATTTTGTGCATCATGTGATTAGATAATTTAATCACGATTTTTATAATCAAATGTTTATTTATAGCTTCAGTAAAAATAGAATTCATATAAAAAATCACATTCTGGCAATAATATGTTGGCGATATTATATAGGTCTAAAAATGTCTTTATATTACATATATTCTTTATATACCTCTAATATAAACATATTATTTATATATTTCATAATATATATTGAAATATCATTGAACACTATTTTGTATAATAGTATTTAAAAAAAAAAAACTTCTGTTGATTAACCGAAACTACAGTTTTTGTGTTTATTAAATATAGTAAATTGAAACCAGTTATATAAAACAAAAACTTGAAAGCCAAGAAAGCAAAGCGATTGATTCGATTAACCTATTTTTCGATTTAGATATTTGATGAAATTGTTCAGTTTGATTTTTCCTGTGTTATACTTTTCATGGTGAATCAAATAATCCATTTGATAAAATAACTTAAATATCGAGTGGAAATTCAAAATAAAATATAGTTTTGAAAAAAATTACTAATAATACAAGAGTGTAAAAATTACATTAATAATTAATAGCCTCAGACTGAAATTAGTTTGAGGAAGGCCAATCTTATAAATAAAGGTGAAGCCAGCACTATCACGAAATATGACATCCTATTCAACACCGTCACGATCATGGTTTCGTGACCTTTCAAGGTTTTGGTAGGAATCCGTCGATTTGATCCACGGCCCATCATAGGTTAGGCCTCAAGTAAGGTGACAATTGTTAGTGGGTGGTTAACTGTTTTTGAGCCTGACTTAGGATTTTTCTTTTGTGGGAAACCAATCCGCGATTAGAAAATCTGACCCGAGAAGGTGCTTCAAGATTACATTTGAGAACAAGATTTTTCCTTTGGCAGAGCAATCCCACATTAGAAGCTCCTGAGTCAGGGACTCAGCACTGCGCAAAGAATTATCTACATCGTTTGAGAGGGAAAAAAGGCTCCCATTAGAACCTTTCATGGGATTGAGCCACTAATGACATAGTTCAATATTTTTGGAGAATAAATTAAAAGCGTTGATCACCGCCGTTTGTAATGGTTTGCAATTGTTTTTCTTAAGAAGCTGTCAGGTCGCCCATGTGGTGGGAGATCTAAGTCAATTCTCGAGTTTAAAGTTTAGAGTCTTGAGAGAAGAATTCCTATTTCGGGAACAGTTTTGGAACATTACAGCTTTAGGTAATTTGAACGAAGTAGGTTCGATTGGGAGGGCTAAAGTCAAAAGGTCATTTTATTTTTCTTTATTCTTTGCTTTATATGATTAATTTTATTTATTTATTTATTTTCAAAAAATTTTGTCTTATGTATATATTAGTCATTTAATTTATGATCTTATTAATTTTCTTTTCTTATAATTATATTGTTGCTTTGTTGTTGAAATTAAGTTGTTATTCATTTTTTTTTTTTTTTGTTTGTTTTCTTATATGTATGGATATCACCACCTGTTAATAAAATACAAATTTTTTTTTTTTTTTAATTTCCATTTCTCAATTTTAATCATCAAATTCATTTCTCATTTTCTAAGATTCAAATTTTCAATTTAAAGTCAGTCTCAAATCTCAAATTTCAAATTTCAATTTTCAATGATTAATTTCAAAATTTTCAAAATTCTATTCAAATCAGTGTCATAATTTAATTCAGTTCACGAGTTTCGTTTAAATTCAAATTTTACAAAATTCATGATTTACAAAAATTAAGCGATGATTTCAAATTTAAAATCTAATTTAAATTTAGTTGTCTGATCTTATAATTTTGAAAATTTCTAATTGTTTAAATTACAAAATGTCATTCGAATTTAAACTATTCCAGTTCAAAACTTTTTAAATTCAAACATGGTTTTTCAAAAATCTCAATAGGATGATTACAATTCAATAAAATGAGATCTTGAGAGATTAATTTATTATATAACATATAAAATCAGACGATTATGGTGACATTGAACACAATAAATAATTTAATATCATGGTTATAACAAATTTAATTGGTCTTGAATAGTTTGTATTTTGTTAATCCATCGCGTTGTTTACGAATTAATCGCGCTCCTCAGCATTGCGTCCAAACCTGGCGATTTTTCTATTATGACTTTCTTGATTTATTATTTATATATATCTTTGCAGTATTTTATCATTGTGTTCATCTTTGGTATTCACCAATTCAGTTTGATTAAATAAGCGTGTACTCTTTGGTTGTTTAGTGATGGCTTGGAAATATGAAGTGCCTAACTATAGTACCTTCTTGATAAATCTTGACCGGACTTCCATTCAGTTTTAGTTCTCTTCTTATCATAGGTCATTTAGAGTTTTCCTTTCTTATTTTGTTTCTTTTCGATAAATGAAAATAAGTGGCGACTCGAACGTTTTCCGTGGTTTTTTATCAAAAAACGTAGTGCGCCTTTAAAATTGGAGCGCGGCTGCTTGAAATCAGGAGATCCTGATGGCATTCGCTGGGAGCGTTGGTCAACGAATACAAATTAAGGAAAATGTGGGTTCAGTTGATTGATTCAGCCGATTGCTTTGCATTATTTTTGTGTATAACATTAAAATTACAGCTAATTGATTGTATTACTATTAATGTTGAACATCGTTAATGTTGATTGGTGACGTAGTTAAGTTCTTCTGACTCATCATTGTTGTAACATGTGTTTCAAATTGTTTATTATTTGCACACCTACATTGTCTTGCTCTGTGGCAAAGTTGTAATAACGTGATATGGATGATATCGCAACTGCATGACGTGTTGCGAGCTACTCTGCAAGTGATTGTATCGCATGTCATATTAGGTCACGCTCATATCCACCCATCCCAAACCAGTATTATTGATTGAAGCTTTTAATGTCTCTTGGTTTGTGTTTGTTAGGGCATGTTGCTCTGCTTGCTTTCGATGACTATTAGTGACTAGGAGTAAGATCCTGATGGGCTATATTCATGGTTGTGACATTTTGAAGTGGCGACACAAATCCTTTTGAGTCGATCTTGAAGACATATAGCCAGGAGATTAAGATTACCTGAGATGCCTGACAGTGTTTATATGTTGAATCTCATTTGGTTTCGGATGGCCTTTATACCCAGCCACCTTAGTTCTATTCTTGGCGTTTGAAGTGGTGAGCCGCACCATAAGTTACCAGTGTCAGAAGTGCATGTTGGAGTTGACCACGCCATGAAATACCTCGTCTCCTTAGGAAGTATAAGGAGGTCATCTTACCTTGGAGGGCTAATCAGCTCACTGCTTCAAGGACACCTAAAAATTACCCTACATGTCTTTTTGGGGCCACCATTGACCTTCTAAGGTTGAGTTCAGGATCCCTCTTGAGTTGGATTTCCCATCCAGTGAGTTTATCTGTGAGCCTTGAGACCAGTTTGTCATGATATGGATTAGGAAAATTCTCTATTTTGGTTTCCTCTAGAGTACTCCATAGAAGTTGATTCAGATGTGAGCTTGGTGAAGCAATTTGTGTGATGGATTGTTATGAGTTTGTTTTAGAGATCTGAGTGTGGATCACGTGGTCTCTATTACCAGTTCTGTAGAACTCAGTTAGTTGAGAACTAAGTTAATTAAAGCTTCACTTCTAACATTATGTTTTATCTTCCTGTTTACGCTCTCTGAGAACCCCGCACCTGCTCAGTTTATAAACATGAAATGGTTGCGATACCGAGATGAGGTCGGATCTTGAGGCATTTAGAAACCGGCGATTGAGTAGTGCGGAGTTCGGTCCGCGACGTCGACAACCTGATGAGATCGGAGATTGAGCTGCTTTGAAGCCATTAGAACACAAGAAGATGGCGCGCTTTGCGGTTGCTTCAATTTCCCTCGTGGCGATTGGTTTGAGATTCTCGCGAAGGTTCGATCGCCGACCACAGAGGAAGTTTGAATAAGCCCCAGGCGGGACCGCCATTATTCAAAAGTTAACGAGTGCACGTTGATGGAACCAGAATGGAAACTAAATTCACCGAACCCAGTAACCAATGGATCGTGAAAAAATTTCGTTTGGAGATGCCCAGTGTGGGATGGGGTGTATCATTCAGGTTATGCCTCCATATCGCCCCATTTACTCTGTTTTTATTTTTATTTTTCTGATTTTCTTCCGTTGAACTCACGCATGGCGTTTTGGCTATTCTTTCTCTTATAATACTGCACGCTTTTCGCCACACGGATAGGGACCCTTTAGTTGTGGATGCCTTGGTTTAGGGATCATTCGAGTTATGAACACGATGACATATTTCTTTGCTCCTTACTTACCACTCAGCCATATGTGGGTTTCCCATTTCATGATTTCTCTATGTTTTTCTACTTCTTCCATAAACTGGGTTCTATCAATTTCTTTACCATGATTGGTGATGTCCTTTACTGCATGGGGTTTGTCATGTCATCCTTATCATTTCCATGACATTCTTGAGCTTTTTGGTTTGAGAGGCTTATGTCATTTAGACCAGAGTTATTTTCATTATATGGTGCTTCAAGGATATGTTCATTTATTACCATATTAGGACACCTCTCGTGTTTTCATTGGATTATCTTCAAGTAAAAAACAAAAAAAAATAAAACAAAAAAAAAAAAAAGCACAAAAAGAAAGAAAAAGAAAAAAAAGAGAGAAAAAAGTATATAAAATAAATCTTGTGTATATTTAGCATAAGTATTCATGAGTTAAGTATCGGTTGCGGATCATTAATCTTACAGATGTAGCATGTATTACCAGAGTGGGTTTAGTGTTGGAGCTCACTGGATCTAATATCATGTGTTTAAATGGGATTTTATTAAGTGGTGTGAGATGATGTGATCCTCTCTATAGGGACTCAGGTGGTGTCATATTCATCATCGATTTATTGACGACATGTTTTATTGAGTGGAGTTTGGGTAAAGTTCATCATATCATCATCTGTTTCATACGTTTATCTTCTGACGTACCCATATCGTTTCGTTTCATAACCTCATATGTTTATTGGTTCCAGGTTTGGTGTTTCCGCTTTACACGTAGTTTCATCTTACCATCTACCCACATGTTTACACTTTTGCATTATCGATGCCGTTATTCGCTTCATTGGATGTTCGCGTGTGTCCACCGACCGGACTTCTTCCATGCATGTGGCATTACATGAGCATCAGTTGATTAGTGGGTGTTTTGACCTAGTTTCCTTGTTTCTTTTTGTATACTAAGCTGGCATTGGTCCATTATCGCCGGAAGCCTGCCAGACCCTTCAGGGTTAATATATTTCTTTGACAATCTGCTGTTGGTGGTGTTTTGGGACTGTTAAATCTCATAGTTGTTTAATATGTGGCTTTTTCACCGGGGTGCTTTTGGCGTTGGATAAATACCGTTGGTTGAATGACTAAAGTTTCTTTTGTTTATTGGGGGATGAGAGATTTGATGGTTCACCGACATACCATCTTTTGGGGCATATCTTCACTGCCTCTTGGGATCAATTTGGATGTCGTTTGTTTGTGTATGAAACTGATTCTGTTGGAATCGTCAGGTATATTTTGAAACATTGGAGGTTTCATGCATCTCTATTGGATGCCATACATGTCATACTTGGGCACATCCCTTATCGTGAGGATCGTTCAGGTGTTTGGTTATTAAATACAATCGTTGAGAGGATGAGATCTTATTGCAGCATTTTGTTGGGATTCAATCGCGTTTTGTTGCGTCTGTAGGGCATACCCACTTATCTTTAAAGGATCATTTGGACGCTGATTTGATTTTGTCAGACGAGTTCTTATCGATGATATGACCGTACTATGACTTATTTGGACTTATTATTGTTTTATATTGGATATCGCCATTCAGAACTGCCCACCACAGCTTCGCTTACTATCTTGATTCCCGAAATTGTTCCAGACTTGCTCATATGATGATCATTGAACCGCCATGCATCTTTCATAACATATAATTGAGGCTTTGTCTTCACGCCAATAGCGTTAAACCGCGGCGCTGGTCGAGATGTTGAACTTTAGCGCCCGCGCATCCCACGCCACCCACTTCAGCTAAATCACGTTGAACTTTGTTTCACGCTATCGGCGTTCTGGAACGCCCTATATGAATCAGGAGATGTTCCGAACTTCATCATCATTGCTACCGCGTGGCGAAATCGAACGTTCGACCGTCTGCGCATATGGGCCGGTTCGAACTTTAATGCCGCCATGGATCGGATGTTCGGGCTCCCATCGCATCCATTGCTACATCTGGCCGAATCAGGCGTTCGGACCATTCTGCCTGACCGTTAAATTAAACCGTTGGGATGGATGTTGAACCGCTGCTTCGTTTCGCTAGCGGCCACCATCGGGCGATTGAGGACTTAGTTCTTTTTTCTGACGTTCGGACTCCTTCACTATTGATGGATCGTTAGGACTTATTCAACGCCATCCATTTCTTCGTAACATGGTCGACGATTAGGACCGTCTTCGCCGAGTTCAGTTTGCTGTATCTTAGTGAATGTTGGAACTTCATCGCCGCATCGCATTACGCGATAAACAGGAGCGTTAGGCTTGTCTTCACCGCGGCGACCCGAGTCGCCTTCATTTTGGATCGGATGTTGGGGACCTCATAAGTATCCGTTTTCTGCTTATCATTAGTTGTTGGGACCCGTCTTCTATAAATAAAGTTTGGAACCGCCTCTACCTTCTACATGGATGGGCGTGCGGGGTTTCCGTTTGCCGTTAGTTTGGATCGGACATTGGTGCGCTTCCACCATAATTCGACTGCCGGTACGCCGGTGCGTGGTTATTCGGTTGTCGTGCTACGCCTGGCTTATAGGTTTATTGGCGGTCTTAAGTCTTCATCTGGTACATGGCAAATTCCACACCACTTGGGCTAGATTTTCGTTTGTTTCAGTTTGATATAAGTTGCCTTACAGGACATCAAAAGCTTGAATATGTCATGACTCCTAACCTCCGGGGTTGTTTATTGTCCCTTTTGTTATTTTAGCACATGATGTTTTTTAGACTCACTAGTTGTTTTGGGTTTAATGAGTCAGGTGCATTCTTTAATGTGGACACTTGCAGGTCTCTTTTATTCTTGATAGAGGTTTAAAACTCCATTGACCTCATTTTTAACATTTGATTTTCTTGCTGTTAAGTATTAAAATTCCATCATGGAGCTTTCTGTAGAAGAGCATATTCTTGGGCCCCAAATTTTAGGAGCTTAGGATTTTTCTTTTGAGACAATCCGTTGAAAATGAGGAAGAGAAGGTGTAAGATCCATTTTGAGGCTTAGTTTTTTACTTGGGAGGCAGTAGCATTGGGCTCCTAAGAAAAGTGGGGACTCCCTTTTCCACCTCAAGGGATCTCACCAGGTTTGAGAGGGAAAAAGAGGAGAAGCATGAACACCATGGGTTCAGAGTACTGTGGCACTTGATTGTGTTTTGGAGAATAAGTCGGAAAATTAAATTACATATAATTTGGCGTAGTGGATTCATAAATTTATTCTTAAAGATATCAGTTCTTATAGATGAGTCTAAGTGATATAAGTTTAAAGGTTGAGTCACATTGGAGAAAATTTTTGCCAGAGCGATTTTGAGGAAGACAATCCAGCTTTGGAACATTTACAAACAAGAAGTTCAGATTAGGAAATACCAGTCTAAGATATCTTTTTCTTGACTTCTTTTTCTTCTTGCTATATAGTTAAATTTTTTGTTTATTTATTTATTTTTAATTGTCTTATATTAAGTCGAACATTTATAGTCTTATTATTTTATTTTTCGCCTGTAATTATATTGTTGCTTTTTGTTGTTTGAGAAATTAGTTGTTTTATTTGTTTTTTCTGTTTTTATTTTCCATCCACTGTACAGTTCTCACATATAAACTAATAAAATACAATTTTTTTTGAATTTCATTTCTCAGTTTTGATACCAGGTGCAAATTTCATTTAAATTCGATTTTCAATTTTAAATTAAATCCTCAAATCACAAATTTCATTCAATTTTCTGATGAATTAGTTTGGTAAGATTATAGCTTTAATCAGAGTGTCATGTTTAAGGAATTAAGTTCTAAAACGGTTTCGATTTCCAATTTCAAATTACAAAATTAATATTTGAAGTCTGGCAGTGATTTCAAATTTCAAATCTCAAGATTTAGGTCGATTGTCTGTCTTAGAATTTTTTTAAGAAAATTCTGTTTCTAATTTCAAGTCTAAAAAAATCTCAAATTTCAGGTACAACTTCGAAACTTCAGTTTCGAAACTTTGGGGAGGGGGAGATTTCAAATAGTTTCTGAAATCTGGCAGGTTGAAATTCAGTCCGATAAAATGAATCTTGAGGTCATTATGTGCTGTCTCTAAATAGAACTGGAATTAAGGACCCATTATTATTACTAATAAATAATTTATTCAACGCGATTTATAACAATTTACAATTGGATGTTGAACAGGTTTATTATTTTGTTATTGCCGATAACGTTGTTTGATTGGTAAGTAAAACATAACATGTATCGTCCAGTCTGCATTTTTAATATTATGAGCAACGTTATTTATTTATCTGTATGGCACATCTTTTATAGCCATTATTGTTTATCTTTGGTATTCATTGGTTGATTAATTAAATGTATTTACTGAATTTGGTTTGTTTAGTAGAAGACCAGCTTTGGGAACCCAGAGAATCTTCACCAACAGGCGTCTTGCGATGACGTCTTTTTGACCCCGGGACTGGGCTGGGTTTCCCGGACACTGCCTTTTCTTATCGTGAGTCACATTTAGGGTTGCTGCTGGCCCTGTTTCCTTTAAACCAAAACAAATAGTGTGACTCAGGCGGTTTAAAATGGTTGCAATAAAACAGTCGTATGATGGAAGCCTTGCCATGTAATCACGGGGTCAAGTGATGTTCGTGTCGTGTCGATATCTGGATCGTGTGACCATTAATCACTTTCAGCCTGAGCGTGAATAATAATGATGTGTCATTGCTGTTCGATAGTTGCGTATTCATTGATGTTAAACAGGGTCAATGCAGAATATAGGCATATGTGGATTAACAGATATTCATGTGTTCTATAAAATTATTAGTGGTACATGTTTAACATGAAATAACTTTCTATAAGATTTAACATAAACATTAAATTTACGATGGTTCGAGTAATAAATTACAAATTAATAATTGTATTTAACATAATAACTAATTAAATGGGATTCAAATTCATTAACATAATAATTAAAACATATTAATCTATTCAGGAGTCCGAATTCATTGGATGATTGTATGAATGTGCTCGTTATTAAGCGTGTTGGAGCTGGTGGCGTGGACCGTTTATCGACTATTATCTTTCAGTGGCGTAAATAATGCAGGTTGGTAATGTGCATTCTCTCATGATACTTGTTAGGTACACTTTGCAGATCCTGAACTTAAAGGCCATGAAATAATGTTGAAATTAAATTAATTAAAAATTATTGTAAATATTTTAATGGAGCCCAGTTTTAAGATAATCATCAATTTATGCCAATAATAATAATAATAGCAATTTATAAGAGAATTGGGCTGAAATCGATGGTCTATTTGGTGGGATGGGTCTCAGAGGCCCAAATTTTGTTTATAGCCAGCCACAAATGGAATGGACCAAATAAATCAAAATCTGATGAACCACAGGGGTATTAGATTTTCTCTTTAAGGATGAATTTATTTTCAATTTCCATACAACGATAAAAGAAAAATAATTATAAAAATTCGCTATTTTCAAAAAATTCAGAACAATGAACTCATTTATCCAATATCATAAAATGGAGATATCAATGGGAATATCTAGCGCTTATGGGTAAAATACCAGATTGAGTGTTATTTGAGAATGTAGGTTATGTGTATTGATAAAAACTTTTGTCTTTATAGTAGGATTAAGTTTCAAACATAAAATTATGATTCTTAAAGTAGTTTTGAGAACAAACTATCAAATTTAAATTATTTTGAAATGTTTACAATAATTTTTAAATTAAAATTAAAAAAAAATATTCCTTCAGATTAAATTTTATTTGTGAAATATTTTTATTTTTAAATATTTTAAATAAACTCTATAAAATAAAATATATAGATAAAAATATACAATTGATGATAGTAAAGTGTTTTTTCTTTAAAAGGAAAAAGAAGAGTACCAAACTGTTTTAAACACAAGAAAACAATTCAAAAAGAAAAGTGGTTTGATTAAATGGTTTTTTGAAAAGGAGTGATTGAGATCATTCAGGATATGTTTGAAAACATAATACCATTTTTGTGATTCTCTAAATCATGCCTTATTATTTAATTTCAATGTTTTTTCTTAAAAGAGAATAATAAATGTTTCTTGTTTCAGATAAAGCTCCAGGTTTAAAATTATAACAAAAATACCTAGCCCTCAATAAGAATTGACATCCGCACGATAAAATCGAATTATTGTTTTCAATTAAAAATAGTTATTGCAGTCATATCATTATTAAAAATATAAAGATGTTTTATGTGTTTGAGTACCTAGAACAATTTATTATCATGTCAAAAACAATATTCATTTGAAAAAAAAAATGAAGAATATTTTGTTAAAATGATTATTCATTAAAAAAGAAAAAAGAAAAAATACATGGGAAAGTTTTTCAAATTTGGAGATATTTGATTTCAATAAATAATTTTTATTGTTTAAAAAAAACAATCATTTTTGTTAAAAAAGGAATTTTGACGTGCAGTTTGGTATCAGAAAGTCAAATAAACAGTCTAAACCACTTCACCTTCACTTTTGGCGATGATCTGTTTAGAGAGAAGTTGGGGTGGGAGCTGGAGTTCAAAACAACATCATCGAACCTCATGGGTTTGTCAAACTCTGGGGTTTTGTTGGCTACCGTAAATCCCTCACTGCTTCCTTACTTAACCTCTTTGTCATTGCCATGAAACCCTCTCTGATCTGGCGTTGACACCACAAAGCCACTTTCCTCTCCACCGCCCTCATGGTTCTCAGTTCCAGAAGCTTCTCCGCACCGATGCTATGAAGATCAGCGGCATCAGCTCAACAACCTCAAATTTTTAATATTCATGTTTATAGACTTCATAAATTTGATGTCATTCAGAACTAATTGGTGATTTTCTTATACAATGTGGATGGAAATTTCTGTACTGAATGTTTAGTCTAAAATCGTAATTACTCCTGTGCGTTGAAGAAATATTACAGTTCTTGGAAAAAATGAAAAATAATTCTTGCAACCAACGACAAATAAAATATATGACCTTCTATTAGAAAAAAATATATATAAAATAAAATTGGGTTCATTCAGGCTTGGGACCCGAAACTCATCAAGCGTTTGATCTGAACCATTTCGTTTCTCGCAGATGGTTAGGAAGAATGATTATAGATGTCGTTCTTAACTTATAAATTACTTATTTTGGGTTAATGTTGGATTTGTTAAGAAGGCTTTGGCAAAAATGTGCCCGCTTCTATTACACTGGGAGGTTGCCTGACCAGTTAGAAAGTGATAAAGAAATAAGTGGCATGAGGAACTGGAATCAAGGGGTGGCTCAGTTGCCAGTTGGATTTATCTTAATAGTCACTGGTTCGACTCCCATAGGAAACCGATGCGTTGAGATTTAGCTGGCCTGGACTTCCTGTGATTCTATTAAAAAATAAGTGGCATTAATGGTTTCATTATTGAGTTTTAAAAACTCACAATTGTTGGTTCTCTTTAGGTTAATACTTCTGGATTTGGATTGAGTCTCGTCATTCATCTTTGTCCTCATCATACTCCCACCACTTCACTATTAATTTTTTTTTTAATGTACAATGGTTGATTTGGCGAATATATTTACCTCTATTTTATAACCTTTTTGAATAGAATTCTATTGGCGGTAAAAATGGCAATAAGTGGTGATGGTTTTTTTTATTGATCAGTTGAGATATCGAAAAGCCTGCAGCTAGGTGTCAGCAGTGTTTGAGTTGGGTTATGATTACAGTTAAATAGGGTGGCGGGTGAAAAACAGCTGCAAACTAGAATTCCGAGCCGTTTGTCAGCAGTGTTTAGCGAAGATTCGATAAGTTCCATCGGCGGCGGTTTAGTTTCGCGGCGAGTTAATCGCGGCGGTTAAATGGTATGGCGTTGATTTTGGCGGGGGCTAAGTGACCGTGTTGGCGGCGGTGGAAGCGGTCGTGTGGTGCCGGGTTGGCGTATCTGCGAGCGAGCCGTTTGATGCGTATTCTTAGTGAAAGGTTCGACCAGTTCATCACCGAACCCGTTCAGATCTCACCAAGCCGTTTAATCGGCGTTAATGTGTGATTATCGGTAACCGTGTTGAATTTTGGCAGGCTGTGCTTGGCGTGGGTTTAAATCGGTCCGAACCACTTTATATCTTGTGTCATGCTTCTTTCCCAGAGTTTCCTTTGGCTGAGGTTGGGAATCGCTTTATGCTGGTTCCTTGCCACCACATCATACTCTGCTTCTGTGGAAATAGACTTACATAAAATCAGGCTGAAAATCTTCCCTTGGAAGGGTCCAAGGGGTTCAAGAATTAAAAATAATGTACCACAGTTCATTCATGAGTTTGAACTCTGTGCCCATATGGTTTGTTAGAGCCTGCGAACTACCACCTTTGTGGATTTGAGATTGATTTTTTTTATAACACCATATTTACAATCCTTCAATAGTTTGCTTTACTTACCTGTTTTTGCTGGGCTAGTATTATGTTTTGATTATATATTTGAAGATTACGACTTTGATGAGAAGCATAAGCGAAAGTAAGATAAACGCACATCATTAGCACCAAGCTAGCTTTCTTTTGTTTGTTTACACCCTAAATGGGACTATGATAATGAATGGTCATGAGCCTGGAAGATTTGTGGGTTTTACAGTTGAGTGAGGATGGACAAGTATTAGGTCCTTTGGATGATTTAGGGCCCATAAGCAAGCTTTAAAGACCGCCTTCCTGAAATTGAGAAATATGAAGCTGAATTTCTATTCTTCGTGACCCATTTGGTCTCATAACAAGGAAAGAAATGTGCACCTTTTTCCTTATCTGTTCTGCAAAATATTATAATTCTATAAAACTTTTTTGTTCTTCTCAATATCTCTCGTAAAAAAGCGGGGTTGAATTGGATTCTATTCTATTATCAGTCTCAATGATTGTTGACAGAGTAACAGCTTCTCTTTTCCGAGATTTATTATTACCCAGTGCATACTACTCGATGGTTGAGAAGCAAGAAGCTTCAAGTCTTCCCAAGTTCATAAAGAACAATGACCAAATGCCCCATTTTCCAGCCTTCGGCACTCCAGCAAACATTCATTGAACTGTTTTGATTCATATTACTACTGATGACAATGCTCCATCATATCTTAATTATCTTTTGAGTTCATTGTCCAGATTTACTATGTACTAGATAACGAAACTCTTTTTGGGTCAATCTCACCACTGTTCCTCATTAAAGTGTTTAGATCTGTGTGGTTCCCTACTTCTGGGTTTCTTGGAAGCTGAACACTCACTCACTTTCATTTTGATTTGTAATTTTTTTTAAAGTTTCGTTATGCTGATCTTTGCCAGCTTAGGTATTCGAACATAAATCATCATGAAAAACTTTGCTGCAATGATAAATTTTGTAAATAAGTATTAAGCCATCCATTCTAAAATTCATTTTATTGGATTTGGATTATCATGAATATAAATCTTAATGGCACTCTTTTTCGTGCATCGCACCACATACATCAGTGTTGATCGGGTGTGAGCTTTTTAATCATTAAATGGGGAAATTACTTGGAGGGTTGGCAGGGCTCTCTTTAATAAGCTCCGATAAAAATTATTAAATGGCCATTCACCAAGTTCATTTGCTTGGATTTGGGTTTCATCTGAATCATCAAATCTTAAATAAAATGTTAAATTTTGTTTTTTTTATTTGAGAACTAGATGGCTTGGAATGTCAGCGGTGAGAAGCCTGAATCTCTTTGTTTTGAGGAAGAACAAGAGTTGGGTTCTGCCAGATTGGGAGATTGCTGACCAGCCTTTATCAGGCTTCTTCTGACTGACTGCTAATCTGATGGATCAGGTTCCCAGGTCGCAGCTCACAGTTGGGATGTGTTCTAACCTTGTGTTTCGGCACGGCCGTGTGATGCCACACATATTTCGGATCTTTGTACTGAGTTCATTTCTTATTGAGGACTAAACTCTCAGGCTTGGGTTCACCAAAATTTGAGTGTGTTTCATCTTGTAAAGTGATTAAGGAAAGAAAAAAGACTCAGCTCTTGTGGTTTTTCTTCACCACATGGTCTTCTGTAAGCATCAGCTAATGACGAAAACCTGAATATTGCCTCTTATTATATAAGTGGAGTTCTCTCGACCTAATGGAAAGCGCGTTTTTTTTTTTTTAAGTAAAGGAGTGAAGTGCCAAGGGCTCAAGTGGACGGAATCTTCCATATGGATTTGTATAAGCCGTTGTGGTATTAAGAAGGAGCGATAAGGCGCGTGTGCCCCGGGGGTTGACCGGTTTGAGCCCCATAATCTGCTGGAAGGTGAGGATGTTGTGTTTAATGTCATAAGATTTGGATATGAGGTATTACAGTCTGTATAAATTATGTTTCTATACCAAAGCCTAATTCTCACGATTCATGAAGTAAAGTTCTTGTTGTCGGATAACTCTCCACGGCGGTGTTCTGGGTTAGATCAGGTCGTCCCTTCTCCGGGAGTCTATCATATATCATCTTCCTCTGAACAATGAATGTTTATGAACCAGAGGACGCCCATTATAAATAGATTTAGCGAACATTGAATAAATGCATAATTCTCTCTTTCTGTTCATTCAATGGATTGGGTTTGTATGGTTGCCGCCAACACCGGTCAATCTTTTAATATTGGGTTTTCCACTTTTGATGGGATAAGTGGGTTCCAGAATAAAAATATTCTCACCAAGCAAACCGGAGTTTGATCTACATCTTTCTTGAAGTAATTTATTATGGTTTGGTTTAAAAGTCAGTAGCGTAAAAGTCTAAACACTGTTTGGTAATATAGACAATTCACCATTGAACCTCTATTGATTTTAACCTTACATAAAAACCAAAAGTAAATCTCTACTTCTCTTCACAAGAATGCATGTATTCTAAGGATGCCTTTGTCGTTGTTACTGGGACCCAGTGTTATGGGATCTTGTTTCATGGTCTTGATAAATTTGAAGTTGTTCTGATTATTCGATATCATAACTAACATGAAAATATTGTTAAATAAGCGGAAGTTCGATCGCGGCTCTCCCCATGTATAATCTGGACATTGTGGTTCACGGAAAAGAATTCATCTCTACCGTCTGTATATTCTGGGATCTTTAACTTTATTCGTGCTATTCAGAGCCAGATGTGTGTGGATCTGTTTGCAGTAGTCAATTCCTAGTCAGTTCATTCCCCATCTACCAGGTTCATCGATATCTCATTGTACCATGACCCCGGCAAGCATTGTGTCAGCTGGAAGAAAAGTTTGGATAGTGACTCCCTCTATATATATTAGACCAGTGGTTGAAAGGCAGATTAATTCTTAATTTGAGAATAATTTCAGCTCTGTTTCTCGGATAGAAATCATACCTTTTGTTACGCCAGGCGTGAAATTCAGATATACCGGTATTTGATAGAATTTGCAAGGTGCTAGGTGGGTTTTTGTCTTAGATGCCGGTATAGGTGAGTGAGTTGGTGTTCCCTTGACCCTCTGCGTATCTTTCCTGCCCAGGTGCCGCCAGTCTTTTTACCATCTACTCTTGCTATTACTTTTACTGATCAAAAAAAAAAAAATGTTAATAGTCATAATATATCATTATAGTGGATAGACTATTACCATAATATATTGTGTCTGTTATCATAATATGTTACAACCGTTGTCATAATTGTTTCATCTATTTTCATAACAGAGGTCACAGGGATTTTTTTCGGGGTATTTTTGACTTTTTAAATCAAAACCATACTATTTTATGAAAGATTTATCGAACCTCCTATTTTGCTTTCTTGATTGCTTTCATAATTATGGTCACTTGACGTTTAGCCATCGATGTTAGAGTTTGACAATGAACCCTTCCTTGAGGGTCATCTTTCTTTGTCAGAGGCATCCTTTTAGGAGTTTTATCCTAAAATAATACTTTAAAAAAAAAAAATAAAATATCAATCTAGTATTGATTTGAAAAAAATATCCAAATTAATGCTTAAAATCGTTGGTGATTACAATTTAAATTCAAGTTTAAAATCGTAATGATTAACTACGATTTTAATCAAGTCGGATCGATACAAAGCCAAGTTTGAACTCAATTAGAGCTCGATCGAGGTTTTTTAAGATGTTCGAAACTCGACTCGAAAAATAGTCGAGCAACTCGAAAGATAGTCTATCTACTCGAACTCGATTCGAGAAAGCTCAAATCGATTAAAAAAATTAGTAAATAATTATACTTGAACTTGACTCGAAATTGACTCGATTAATAAAATACTAAAGCTCGATTAAGCTTGCGAGCAGTTCAAGTTGGATAATGTGATACTTTGAACTCGACTCGATTAACTTTGAGTTGAATTCGAGTACTCTACGAGTCAAACTCGAGTAGCTTGATTCGTTTACACATCTACCACCAACTACGGTTTTGACAAGGAAGCACAAGTTTAGACTTTTTTTTTTCAAACATATACTAGATTGATATTTTATTTTATTTTTTATTTTTAAAGTACTAAGTATGGGACAAAACTCTCTCCCATGTATTGAGTACAATATTTGTTTGGATGAAAGGAATTTGAATGAATATTTTTGTTTGATGGGAATTCTACTCCAGTCGTTTTGTAATAGGTTTAGTTTAGTTGCTAATTGAGAAGGTGATGTATCCATTGCTCTACAATTGCTGGGGAGCCATACCATGGTCTTGAGAGATCGTCCGAGCCAACAGGTGAATGATACACCCCATCTAAGCTAACATTGAGAGCCCCATCCAGATGGAGCCGATGCTTCCAAGACGACGCCGGTCGCTCTAAACCCCCGTCGCCCAAATCCCACACAATCAACCGATCCGGGAAAACGATTCTCATAAAAACCCTATAGGCTGCTTTCGAACCCGTAAAGTACTAAGGAAAGAAAAAAAAGTGCTGCTGAAACGCATTTTCTTATTACGTTTGCTACACAAAGGAAAATATAAAAGAAAACTAAGATATAATCAAAGTTTTTCAAAATTTTACATATTTTTAAACTTCTTAGTCCTTATATAATAAAGATGAACATATAAAATGAGTTTTGAATAAACATATAGAATTAATTTATTAAGTTTAAACTTATTTTTTATTTTCTTTCAGATTTTCCTCTATATTTTTTTTTCTTAGTATTTTCAAACTTAGTTTACAACCCAAAAAGTATTACGGAAAGAAAAATATATATATATATATATATATATATATATATATATACTAAGGCTTCATTAGGAACCCGGAAAGAGAAAAGAAAAAACGATAAGAAAAATGATTTTATCATTGCTTTATTATTTCACTGAAGTGACAATATAAAATAAAAATACTTCTAAATTTTACATATTTTTAATTTTTTTATTCATTCTATAATATAAATGAACAAATAAATGAGTTTAACAAACATATAAAAATAATTTATTAAGTTTAAAACTATTTTTTATTTTCCTCCCTAATTTTTTCCTTAGTAATTTACGGGTTCCAAATGAAGCTTAAAGAAAATGATTTTCTTACGTTTGTCCGACAAATGGGAAAATATAAAGAAAAGAAGGCACTCAAAATTTTACATATTTTTAAATTCTTAGTCCTTATATAATAAATATTTAAATTTCTTAAATTTTATATAATAAAGATAAACAAATAAATAAGTTAGAATAAACATATAGAATTAATTTATTAAGTTTAAGCCTATTTTTTGTTTTCCTCCGAATTTTCTTTCCTTCAACTTTTTCTCTTTGTTTTCCTCTCTATTTTCTTTCATTAACACTTTTCGAATTCCAAACGAAACCTATTTTTTCTTCAACTATGTCATTACGGTAAGCATAGTTTTCAAAATAGGCTCAAGGTACAACCACTTCCGGTTATAGTACTTCGCCTTTCAAGACACGAGCCTT
Source organism: Tetrastigma voinierianum (assembly GCA_016808115.1). Lineage (NCBI taxonomy): Eukaryota > Viridiplantae > Streptophyta > Magnoliopsida > Vitales > Vitaceae > Tetrastigma > Tetrastigma voinierianum. The sequence goes on along the minus strand of JAEQBH010000417.1, from coordinate 30,029 downwards.
ATTGAAGAGACGTGCCGTATATATAACTTCTTTTTAAAATATGTTTTATCCTTGAAATTCTTAATTATATATTGAAACTTATATAATTTCACTATTTTTTCATTGAATTTTTCTTTAAATATTAGGAATCTTTAATTTTATTAGTAAAATTAGTATTGTAATCCTCACTTTCATGACTTTTACATTTAAATCCTAAACGTTTTGTTTTAAATATACATTCTTTCATGAATTTCGCTTTCTTTATATCCTCAACAAGACCTCGAACCTCTACTCCTATCGAACGTGCCACAACAAAACGACGTGGTTTTGATGCTGTAACTACAATTAAATGAAACATGCATATAAAACAAAATCTGCGAAAGTCGCTATATTCGAAAAACAAATTTTTTGTTCAGAATTTAAATGCAAAAGTCACGAAAGTTCACGATTTTAATATTAATTTTCCCTTTTTATTAATATAATCATATTTTATAAAATTGTTGTGCATCTAAGGTGACATTTACTTCACAAAACCCGCTACTTTATAAAACTATGATGGGTAAGCCATCACAAGATGAGCCACTTAATTGCTTGTATCCTTGCCCAATGAATCGAGCGCGAAAGTTAGGGGAATTGGGTGTCGAGTTGTTCGTTTCACAACAAAGAATTCCCGAGATTTGCAGATCATCATCCTCGACTGGAACTGGAAGTGCAACAACATTGGCATTTACATTTGAGTTATCAAATAATCGAGCTCCTTGAATATACCTGCAACAAATCGGGAATTTAAAATATTCGCTGTAAGATCCAAGCGCGTTTGTTTTATGACTTTTTTTCAGTTTTATTTTTTTTAAAAACTTTTTATCATGACTTATTGATGAATTTTTGAAACTATTTATTGAATAGAAAATGCCAAAATATTTGGCCTTTTGACTTTTTCTTAATGATTTTTCTATTATTAAAACCAACATTAAAATATGAGAAAATCAAAAAACTGTTTACTCACTTAAAATTTTCAACTCTATCCAAAATTCGCATTATGAAAATTTTCAACGTATTCTAATCTTGGCCATTTTCGTAAAATACGCTTTCGTATTTGAATTTGGTTGAAAATACGGTTGAATTTGGTTGAATTTAATTAAACAAGGAAAATGTTTTAATTGCTTTTCTCGATTCATATATAAATGCCAAAAATAAATAATTCATTTTCTATTAAATTTGCTTTTCTGCTTTATTCTCGTGAATTCAAACGCGCTTTCCTCGTTAAAAGCCAATGGTACATGAGAAAATTTTCTACTACTAACAAGTGCTTCATATACTTTATGTTCCAACATGACCCATTTCATGTTAATTAAATAAAATTATATGTATTTTTTATTTTTTATTTAAAAATTTATTGTTTCAAATTTTGGATAAAAATTAAAATGTTGATTTTTTTTTTTTAGAAAAAACAAATGACTAAATACTTAATCCTCATTTAATGTAATGTCTATTCAACACAAGAAAAAACAACGCCAATTAAGACATAGATTACCAGGTTTTAAATTTTAAACAGACATAATCTCGAAATCTTTTAAACAGGCAAAAGTTCTTGAAATATGCTAAATTTTAATGGAATCTTTATTCTCAATAGTACTAAATAGGATTAAATATTTAATTGTTTATTTTTCTAAAAATCAATTTTTGATTTTTATCTGAATTTTGAGACAATAATTTTTTTAAAATAAAAATAAAAAATAAATATTTATTTAATTAGTATAAAAGGAATTATGAGAGTTTCAATTGGATCATAAAATATATGATTTTCTCATATTTTAATATTTAGTTTTTCTTAATTAAAAAAATTTAAAAAAAACATTAAGAAAAAGTCAAAACACCAAAATAATTTTTTTAACTGCAAAAGCAAGATATAATAAGCATGAATCAAACTTTTTTTTTTCTTTTTTTTTTTTAAATGTGGGTTATTGGCTACTCAACCTAATGCACATGAGCATAATGTGGAGTCATGAACCAAAATAGCAACAATGTTGAAGGAAAATAGATGGTTCGATCGAATAGGAGAGTCTAACCTAAAAGACTAGTCTGATAGGTGAGATAACTTCTAAAGTTTAAGTACCACTCTACAATTTCTTGTGAAACCTACGTGAGATCGTATCATTGCCCACTGCTAGAAAAGTTGAATGTCCGTGGACGGCTCACACTCTGAACTGCTTTCACTCTGGACCCTCTCTCGAGGCATCGGGTAGCCCTTTCCCACCGTGCACCGGTTCTCAATGAAAGCATCAATGATAGGTAGTCAAACCCAACCCAAAAGATCGGCCAAAACACCAATGATAGGTAACCAAACTCAACCCAAAAGATCGACCTTACAAGTGGGAGAATCTCTTAAGTTTAAGTACCACTTCACAATTTATTGTGGAAGCAACGTGAGATCGTATCACTGTCTACCCCTAGAGAAGCCGGATGTCTGCGGATGACTCACAATTCAATAAGCTTTAACTCCAAACCCTCTCTTTGAGCATCGAGTAGCCCTCTTCCAAGTAGTCTTCTTCCGCTATTTATCGACTCTCAATGAAAGCACCAATGATAGGTAGCCAAACCCAACCCAAAAGACCGACTCCATACGAATCTTTCAAGCCTTTAAGCACCACCCAAAATCTCTCAGTAAACTAACGCGAGATCGTGACACGCTCTCTATCCCTGTAGAAGTTTGATGTCCGGCAGATGACTCACAATCTAGTAAGCTTTCACTCCGGACCCTATCTTTTAGCACCAGGTAGCCCTTTTCCAAGTAGCCTTCTTCTGCTACGCATTCACTCTCAATGAAAGCACTAATGATAGGTAATCAAACCTAACCCAAAAGACCGACCTTATAGGTAGGAAAACCTCTCAAGTTTAAGTACCACTCCACAATTTCAGGGAACCAAAGTGAGATCGTGACACCGCTTACTCCTAGAGAAGCTCGAATGTCCGTTGCATGACTTACAACTGCAAACTTTCACTCGAACTCTCTTTGAAAGCACCGGTAGCCCTCTCTGTAGCCTCTTCTGCTACGCATTCACTCTCAATGAAAGCACTAATGATAGGTAATCAAACCTAACCCAAAAGACCGACCTTATAGGTAGGAAAACCTCTCAAGTTTAAGTAGCACTCCACAATTTCTTGTGGAACCAAAGTGAGATCGTATCACTGCCTATCCCTAGAGAAGCCGGATGTCTGCAGATGACTTACAATCGGTAAACTTTCACTCCGAACTCTCTCTTTGAGCACCGGGTAACCCTCTTCCAGGTAGCCTCTTCTGCTACGCATTCACTCTCAATGAAAGCACTAATGATAGGTAATCAAACCTAACCCAAAAGACCGACCTTTACAGTAGGAAAACTCCCAAGCCTTAAGACCACTCTACAATTTCGTGAATCCAATACGAGATTGTATCACCGCTTATCCCTAGAGAGTAGTTTGGATGTCCCCGCAGATGACTTACAATCCGGGTAAACTTTCACCCGAACCCTCTCTTGAGCACCAGCCTCTTCCGTAGTCTTCTTCGCTTATGCATCGACTCTCAATGAAATCACTCAACGATGCAAAGAATAAACCCAACCCAAAAGACCGACTTACAAGTGAGAGAATCTCTCAAGTTTCAAGTTTAAGTACCACTCCACAATTTCTTATGGAACCAACGTGAGATCGTATCACTGCCTATCCCTAGAGAAGCCGGATGTCCGCAGATGACTCATAATCTAGTAAGCTTTCACTCCGAACCCTCTCTTTGAGCACCAGGTAGCCCTCTTCAAGGTAGCCTTCTTCTGCTACGCATTCACTCTCACTGAAAGCACTAATGATAGGTAATCAAACCCAACCCAAAAGACCGGCTTTACAAGTGAGAGAATCTCTCAAGTTTAAGTACCATTCCACAATTTCTTGTGGAACCAACGTGAAATCAGACACCGCTCTATCCTGGGAGAGTTTGGACACGGTCCGGCACAGATGACTCACAATCTAGTAAGCTTTCATCCGACCCTCTCTTTCGGAAAGACCGTGTAAATTTCTCTTCCAGTAGCCTCTTCCGCTACGCATTCACTCCTCAATGAAAGACTATAACGACAGTGTGAATCAAATCCAACCCAAAAGACCGACCTTATAGATAGGAAAACCTCTCAAGTTTAAGTACCATTCCACAATTTCTTGTGGAACCAATATGAGATCGTATCACTGCCTATCCCTAGAGAAGAAGGATGTCTATAGATGACTTATAATTTGGTAAATTTTCACTTCGAACCCTCTCTTTGAGCACCGAATAGCCCTCTTCCAGGTAGCCTTATTTCACTATGCATTGACTCTCAATGAAATCACCAATGATAGGTAGTCAAACCCAAGCTAAAAGACCGACCTTACAAATGAGAGAATCTCTCAAGTTTAAATATCACTCTACAATTTCGTAACCAACGGTGATCGTATTTCTCACCCAGCCACCCCTAGAGAAACCGACACCACTGGGATGACCTGGCTAACTGCAAGCTAATCCCGACCCCTTGAGCAATCGCAACCCTTTCCAGTAACCTTCTTCTGCTATGCATTGACTCTCAATGAAAGCACTAATGATAGATAGTCAAGCCCAACCAAAAAGACCGGTCTTATAGGAGAGAAAACTTCTCAAGTTTAAGTATCACTCCATAATTTTTTATGGAACCGACATGGGATCATATTAAAAAATCGAAAAGATAAGCAATTTCTGAATAAGAACAACAAAACAGGATGTGAATTGTTTGAGTTTACCTCCCAGCAATACATACATATTTCAGTTGTGGTGTGTAGACAGCTTTTGAACAATTCTTTTCAACATAATCCAGAAGTCCCCTTGTTTGATCAATAACCCCTGGCATACCTTTTGGAGGCGGCCTGAAAAAACATATAACATAGAAACTTATATGGCTCCGTTTGGAAACCAGGAAAGTACTAAGAAAAGAAAATAGTGAAAAAAAATGGAAGAAAATAAATTAAAGTCAAACTCATTTTATTTCTTTCTTTTTATATATAAATATTGAATACTAAGAAATTTAAAAATATGTAAAATTTTAATTATATTTGATTTTTTTTTTATATATTTTTCCTTGAAACCAAACATGAGAAAACTATTTTCCTTATCATTTTTTTTTCTTTTTCTAGTATTTTCCGGGTTCCAAACCGACCCCCGATAAACTCAAAAACATACAAATGGGGAGTGCCAAGAGTCAACAAGAAGGAAATATGGGATAATCCGAATTCTTCCATGTAGACACGTGCCAGCCACCCTCCAGCCGAGTGACCAACTAAAGACAAATTCCCACCTATAACAGAGTACAAAACTCCCATCATTTTCTAAATTATGATATTTTAAGAATGCAATATTCAATAGATAAATAGAGGAAACTTCAAAGGAAAATAATAAACATCGAGTTTGGGCTGCGAACACTAAGATCAAAGCCGCTTTAACGCTCAGCCTACCTCTTTCAATTTATTCCCTATTGGCTGGATTTAAGTTTCATGAAAAGACTTATTCGTTTATTCAACTCTACTGCATTTGCATTGGAAATAAGACACGGTAATGCCATAAAGCCATTTATATTCATTCATATTAAACCCAAATCCTATAAGATCGAGCTTTTAAAAGAGTTGATCGTTTAACAGTTACCGATCTAGGATTGTTTGAAATGATAAACTACAGTTTGTTGCATTTGATGAAAAAAAAGTTGGTGCCACTCGAGAAATTTGGAAATAAATTGGATAACTATACCATAATTTGTACGATCAGTACGTATTTTGGGGAACGACAAAAAATCCATATCTCTTTGGAACAGTACGTATTTAGTTGCTATACGAGCAATACGTCTTTCTGTTTGTAGGTAGTGGGTTCATCATCCTTTATGAGCAATACGTCGTTCTATTCAGAGACTTTGAACTATACCTATTTTCATTACTTTAGTTCCTCTTTATTTCCAACTGCATGCACTAACTCAAAAGAGATAATAATGAACTTCAGTAAAGTTTGAGTATCACAATACTCGATTCAAACTGCTCGCGAGCTTAATTAAGTCGATTTCGAATTGAACTCTAGTTGAGTCGGGTTTGAATATAATTATTTACTAATTTTTTAATTGATTCGAGCTTTGTCGAGTCGAGTTTTGAACATATGAAGATAAACTCGATCAAGTTTGAGTCGAGTTCGAGCTTCAAGTTTTTTAATCGAGTCGAACTCGAGCTTGGAATGAATTTACAGGCAAAGATAGAGAAACCTTGAGTCAATTGCTTTGCCTCTTGAACTGCCTCATCAACCCTCTTCAGATACCTGCACACATTGCATTGCCTTAATCATTTTTTTTTTTTTTTATCGGTAAAAAACAATATATTGACCAAAAAAATAGCAAAAAGGCTCTCAAAGAGTACACTAGAAGTACACAAAAAGGGAACCCAACAAAAAAACCCTCTAACTCACCTATACCCCAATCACGCCAAAAATCCAATTAAAAAGACCTAAGGTTATCAACACTATACAAATTTATCACAAGGTACATAAAAAGCGACTTCATTCTATGAGCAGAGTATGATATAAAACCGACTTTCATTGCCTTAATCACATAATCGAAACACAATCCTAATCCAAATGTGTTTTTTTTCTAGATTGATACAATAATAGATCTTCTAATTGTTTGTACATAATCAGGATTACTCATAGAACAAACCTTAATAACCCAATCTAGAGAAAGTAACATTTAGATAAAGCCTTTTGAAAATCGATATGATTCAAGCATCATCAACTAGGATAACATGATAGAGAAAGTGATGAGTGGAAACCTTTTTTTTTTTTTTTTTTTTTTTTGGTACAGTTTCATAAAATATATTACCAAAGGAGTAAAAAGGCAGGGAACGTGGAAACCCATTTGTAAATAAAGTGATTACCTATGCATTAATTCAGACAACTTTATCAATTCACAAATCAAGACTAATTAAGTGGTGTCCCGTGATCTAAAGAGGAAGGCTGTTAAGGTCAATTTAGATAACTCATTTCAAGAGGAATTCATTCATTGATCGATGGGAAAAACCATTTGCAAAATCAATAAAGATGGCATCAATCTCGATAACCCTTTATCAATTCGCTAAATCAAGACTAATTGCTGTCCCGCATCGCTTTCAAAGAGAGTGAAGGTTTTAAGGTCAATTTAGATAACTCGCTTTCAAGAGAATTCATTCATTGATCGATGGGGAAACCTTGCAAAATCAATGTATTTAAGCATCATCCGGGATAACCCCTTTATCAATTCGCCAAATCAAGACTAATTAAGTGGTGTCCGATCGCTTAAAGAAAGGAAGGTTAAGGTCAATTTAGATAACCATAACCCCTTTATCAATTCGCTAAATCAAGACTAATGCTTAAGGTCTCAGACGCCTAAAAAGAGTATGGTTGTTAAGGTCAATTTAGATAACTCATTTCAATAAAGAATCATCCATTGATCGATGGGGAGAACCATTTGCAAAATCAATGCGATTTAAGCATCAACTGATAACTCTTTATCAATTCGCTAAATCGCACCACTATGGTGTCCCGCATTGCCTAAAGAGAGTGAAGGTTTTAAGGTCAATTTAGATAACTCATTTCGAGAATTCATTCATTGATCGATGGGGAAACTATTCTGAAAATCAATGTGATAAGATCAATTCAGATAACCCCTTTATCAATTCGCTTGAACTCAAGACTAATTAAGTGGTGTCCCGCATTGCCTAAAGAGAGGGAAGGGTGTCGGGTTAGACAATTTAGATAACCTGCTTCAAGAGAATTTGGCCCATTGGATCGTGATAAACCTTTGCAAAATCAACAATATTTAAGCATCAATTCAGATAACCCCTTTAAAGAAAGCAACATCAGAAAAATCAATCCCCTAAATCGAAAGACTAATTATGCATCAATCTAGATAACCCATTTAGAGAGGGTTTACATTTGGAGAAATCCATTTGCAAAATCAAGAGAATTCATTGATCAGATGGGATAAACCAACAAGAGAAAGCAAAGGTTGGGGAAACCCAATTGCAAAATCAGGAGAATTCATGGATCAAATGGGGATAACCCATCTAGAGAAACCAACAATTGGGGGAAACCCATTTGCAAATCAACAAAGATTAAGCATCAAATTATAACCCTTTAAAGAAAGCAACATCAGAAAAATCAATCCCCTAAATCAAAAGACTAATTATGCATCAATCTAGATAACCCATTTAGAGAGGGTTTACATTTGGAGAAATCCATTTGCAAAATCAAGAGAATTCATTGATCAGATGGGATAACCCAACAAGAGAAAGCAAAGGTTGGGGAAACCCAATTGCAAAATCAGGAGAATTCATGGATCAAATGGGGATAACCCATCTAGAGAAACCAACACCGGGGGAAACCCATTTGCAAAATCAAGATTAAGCATCAATTCAGATAACTTCTAAAGAAAAAGCAACATCAAAACTCAATCTAAATCAAAAGACTAATTATGCATCAATTCAGGATAACCCATTTAGAGAGAGGGGCTTACACTGAGAAATCCATTTGCAAAATCAAGAGAATTCATTGATCGAAGGGATAAACCAAGAGAGCAAAGGCTGGGAAACCCAATTGCAAAATCAGGAGAATTCATGGATCAAATGGGGATAACCCATCTAGAGAAACCAACAATTGGGGGAAACCCATTTGCAAAATCAACAGTATTTAAGCATCAATTCAGATAACCCCTTTAAAGAAAGCAACATCAGAAAAATCAATCCCCTAAATCAAAAGACTAATTATGCATCAATCTAGATAACCCATTTAGAGAGGGTTTACATTTGGAGAAATCCATTTGCAAAATCAAGAGAATCTATTGATCGATGGGATAAATCCAACAAGAGAAAGCAAAGGTCGGGGGAAACCCAATTGCAAAATCAGAGAATTCATGGATCAAAATGGGGATAACCCATCTAGAGAAACCAATAATCGTGTTCCATTTGCAAAATCAACAGTATTTAAGCATCAACGTATAACCCTTTAAAGAAAGCAACATCGTAAAATCAACTCCTAAATCAAAAGACTAATTATGCATCAATCTAGATAACCCATTTGGGGAGAGGGTTTACATTTGGAGAAATCCATTTGCAAAATCAAGAGAATTCATTGGATCGATGGGATAAAACCAACAAGAGAAAGCAAAGGTCGGGGAAACCCAATTGCAAAATCGAGAATTCATGGATCAAATGGGATAACCCATCGAGAAACCAACAATTGGGGGAAACCCATTCAGAAATCAACGCATTTAAGCATCAACTGTATAACCCCCTTAAAGAAAGCAACATCAAAAATCAATCCCCTAAATCAAAAGACTAATTATGCATCAATCTAGATAACCCATTTAGAGAGGGTTTACATTTGGAGAAATCCATTTGCAAAAACTGGTGAGAATTCATTGATCGATGTGGGATAAACCAACAAGAGAAAGCAAAGGTTGGGGAAACCCAATTGCAAAATCAGGAGAATTCATGGATCAAATGGGGATAACCCATCTAGAGAAACCAACAATTGGGGGAAACCCATTTGCAAAATCAACAGTATTTAAGCATCAATTCAGATAGCCTTTAAAAGCAACATCAAAAATCAATCCCCTAAATCAAAAAGACTAATTATGCGTAATCTAGATAACCCATTTTTAGAGAGGAGTTTACATTTGGAAAATCATTTGCAAAATCAAGAGGAATTCATTGATCAGATGGGATAACCCAACAAGAGAAAGCAAAGGTTGGGGAAACCCAATTGCAAAATCAGGAGAATTCATGGATCAAATGGGGATAACCCATCTAGAGAAACCAACAATTGGGGGAAACCCATTGCAAAATCAACAGTATTTAAGCATCAATTCAGATAATCCCTTTGGAAAGCAACATAGCAGTGCAAATGAAGAGTACCCATTTAGAGAGGGTTACATTTGGAGAAATCCATTTGCAAAATCAAGAGAATTCATGGATAAAATAGGATAAACCCATCTAGAGAAAGAAAAAATTGGGGGAAACCCATTTGCAAAATCAACAGTATTTAAGCATCAATTCAGATAATCCCTTTGGAAATCAACATAGCAGTGAAACTGAAGAGTACCCATTTAGAGAGGGTTACATTTGGAGAAATCCGTTTGCAAAATTAAGAGGATTCATGGATAAAATAGGATAAACCCATCTAGAGAAAGATAAAATTGGGGGAAACCCATTTGCAAAATCAACAGTATTTAAGCATCAATTCAGAATAATCCCTTTAAATCAACATAGCAGTGACTGAAGAGTACCCATTTAGAGAGGGTTACATTTGGAGAAATCCGTTTGCAAAATTAAGAGGATTCATGGATAAAATAGGATAAACCCATCTAGAGAAAGATAAAATTGGGGGAAACCCATTTGCAAAATCAACAGTATTTAAGCATCAATTCAGATAATCCCTTTGGAAATCAACATAGCAGTGAAACTGAAATTACCCATTTAGAGAGGGTTACATTTGGAAATCCGTTTGCAAAATTAGGAAGTTCATGGATAAATGAGGATAAACCCATCTAGAAAGATAAAATTGGAAACCCATTTTACCAAAATCAACAGTATTTAAGCATCAATTCAGATAATCCCTTTGGAAATCAACATAGCAGTGAAAACGAGGAGTACCAATCAAGAACAGGGCGAGGAGCGAGAGTGCCTTTCCAGTAATTAGGGTCCAACAAACCAGCAGCATTCCTCAGCCAATCAATCCTTGAAACCTTAGCCACCACACTGGCCACACCATAATCCTTCAAGGTCAGCTGCAACTTTTGATAGTCACCTGAATTGTTCCCTAAACCCTAAAAAACCATGAATGTGTTTATGCCAATTTCAAGGAATACTACATTTACAATGAGTTGATGAAAAAAGGATAGAGAAAAAAACAGAGAGAGAGAGAGAGAGAGAGAGAGAGAGTTAACTGGAAGAATAACAGCTGGGCGGTAGGTGGTGGTGGTGGGTTTGGATGAGCAGCAGGAAGTGGGGAATCTGAAATTGAAGCTGCGTTCAACAGATCCCAATGCCACTGTGACTGCCATTAATCCAGAACTTCCCTCACAATCTTTATCGGTAAGCTGAAGCTCCTGCTGCTGCTTCCATATTTTGCATCCTATCCGTATCCTATTTATCCTACACCTTTGAATTTGGTTCATTGGTAAATGGTAACCCAACTTTACATTTTTTTTTTTTTTTTTGAAATTTGTGTTAAAATATATGATTAAGTACGGTTTTTTAGAAAATAATTGTGTATCAAGTATGATATTATTACGCCAATCTTATCTTAATAAAATCATGAGTGCGATTTAATGCTCCTGAAGTATTATCGTAAACAATCTTAAAGGAAGTCACATAATTTATTAAGATAGTATTTAAAATCTTCTTCTGCACGAAATATAATTATTTTTTATGGCTAACGTTGAATGATATTTTACATTGTTTATGTGTCTTAACTGCAATTATGGTAGTATTTTATTTGTCCCTCTCTGGCGTTTGAATTTGGTTAAGCCATAAATGCGCGATGAAGGTAACCCAATGGGAGAACTAAAAGTTATAGAGCTCAGATTTCAATTAATTTGAAAAATTGTGAACAAGAGACCTAAAAATAAGCCCAGATCTTGTAATTTAAAAAATATTTGATAAAAAATGAAAACTAAATTGATAAAGAGTGAATTATGCGTAAGTACTATCTTAGTGAATCAGTGCTACGCTTGAGTGAACCTTAGGTACCGCAAGTATTATAGTACCCGATTTTGGGTATCTGTCGTAATGGTAACCAGGGAAATCTTTATACTCTGAAATTAATTCGGGTTCAGAAACCTCTTATTAAAACTTTTTTTAAAAAAATTGAGAGGGGCATCTAGCCCACTATGCATACAGTGGGTCTGACACTGGTTAAAGATTCACATTCATTTATGTACGATGGAATTCGCTCAGAGCGAAGGGGATTCACTTATTCAGTACTTGGCATAACCTTAATTAGAGTATTTAGGAATATGGGTTGAGGCTAGATGAAGCAGCCTCCTTTGACTCGCGTTTTGGAGAATTTAGACTAGAAATGGTGGCTCAAAGACCGAAATGTGACCTATTGACTAGGTCCAAAAAAAAAAAAAAAAACCTATAATAGGTTTTATACTATAAGTTTCATATATTATTTGTGGATATATTATAGATGCACCAAGTTTTATTGAATAACAAATAAATAGATTTTTTTTAACAATTACGTACTTTATTACAATATAGTAAACTATCCATACTACGACTCACGAGGGCAGTTTATTATGGGCCAGTTTGATACTATTTCTTGTAACATCGCTTCTACTCAAAACGTTTTCTTTGACTGCGTTTTTATCAGAGCTATTTTTATAGGAATTCGAAAAAGTGATTTTACAAAAGTTTTTTTATAACATGTCGCAAAAACGTTTTTATATCATTAAAATTACCGTAAATGACATTTAATATTTAATTATAAAAATAGGATATCATAATAAATAAAAAATGTATTACAAAAATATATAAATACATATAAAATTTATATTAATAAAACCTAAATCAACTATTTTTAACGTTTATAAATTTTTTTAGAGTAATATAAATAAGTGAATTAATGAATATATATATATATATATATATATATATATATATATATATAAACATTTGTATTAATAAAACGTAAATAATTATTTATGAACGTTGTACTTCTCACGAGGTGGGCAAAAATACAATTCCTCAGCAGCTTCATATGAAATGGTGGAATGGTATTTAAAGCTTGAGATGTTTTCCTATTTATCAGATCGATTTTTTGATTTGAAACTTACAGTGGGTTTGAATCGCATTATCGATGCTTTTTAAGAAGATCTTGGAAGCGAGTATTCTGAAAGAAGTCTGCTGATAATCAAGAAAGGGTCGAAATAGAAAATTTATCCCAACATGAATAGTCAGTGGACGCCAGAAACATTTAAGAATGAAACGATAATCTGATCTGTATCCCATTTCAATATGAAATTGTGGAATTCTCGTTGAGCGTTGGTGCATATCGGGAAAGGGTTATTTGGAAGAGAGCTACCCAGTGTCCCAAGAGAGGATTCGGAGTGAAAGATCCGCCTGCAGAAGCTTGCGATGATACGATCCTTTATCAGCTCGGTCGCTGTGAAATTGTGAAGTGGTGCATGTAGATTTAGAGTTTATAGAAGCCGTTATTTTGTGTTAAGGCTCTCCTATTACACGCTTCGGTACCTATGAGAGGCCAAAACGACTTGAAATTTTAGAATTGCAACGGTTTTTGTTTTGTTTGGGATTTTCCATGAAAATAATATGCTTTAGCTTCTTTTGCGTAGGAATTTGGAAATTTTAGGACTGTAGATCGACTTGTTTGGTTGAATTTTCTTGCAATTTGTGAATGGCAGTGTCAGTCCATTCCTGGAAGTAGGAAAACTGCTCTTGTATGGAAGAAGACGGCGATAGTAAAGGCATCATCATCTCAATCGGCGTCGGCGTCGGCCATGGACGATGATTCCGACAGATCTGGATCTGGATCTGGATCTGGATCGGCAGCATTTCCGATTGCTCCTCCTCTAAGCTTGGAATCTCCGATTGGTCGGTTTTTGTATGAGATTCTGAAAATCCATCCAGGTCTTGTGCAGAACGTGGCTGAAAGGCAGCTCGAACAGCTTCGATTAGCCCGTGATGGTGATGGTGATGGTGAGGGAACACAAGGAAGATTCTTCAGCTTCTTTCTTTGGGCCATCTTCATTACACAGGTTAGTAGTTATCAGACCTATCACCAATAGTAAGTTAAGCTAAGTTTGTTTGTTTGTTTGCAGAGAAAACTTAAAACACCACAAGTAGAAAAATAAGTTTTAATTCTTATTTTTTTCTTCGATTGCGCTCCTAAATCCTAATAGCGTATTTTTCTTTTTTTTAGTTTTTTGTTCAAAGCGAAAGCAATCATTGTTTTTAAACTTTTTTTACCACTTATTGCTAAATTTTTAAATTTTTTTGGCTAAGTCAAAATATTTGGGTTTTTTAAGGTTTATAATACTTCAGTTAATTGCACTTAATTCTTAAATAAATAGCTAATATATATTCTAATCAGTGAACTCATGATCTAAGCCTATTTCTCAAGTAAATAAATATAAGGTAATTACAATAAACTCATAAGCCGGGTTCCTTTTTTTGAAAGTGTTCTAAGAACAGTTATAAGCTCTATTTTAGTGTTTTAAGGGTGTTAACACGATATCTTAATTTAGTTTTTTTTTTAATTTTTTTAATTTTATGTTTTTTAAGTTTTTTAGAACAAAAAAAGCTTTTTCCTTATTTTCTTTGTTCCCCATGTTTTAGAGAATAAAAAACACTTTTCAAGATTTAGGCCCTGTTTGATAAAATGAAAAAATTAAGTGCTGAAAAACAAGTACTGAAAAATTAAGTGCTGAATTTTATAAGTATTAAATGCAATGCTTGTAAAGCTTAATAAGTTATTATGATTAAATGCGAAGATAAATATATTGTTTGATAATGTAAATCTTTGAATCTTGAAAATTATGTATTTTATATATTTCTGTATTATGATTAAATTACATATTATCAAAATAAATAGAGTTTCTAATAATATTTTATTTTTCACTACAATTATTAATTATTGTAAATAGCATGTTTAAAATATGTAAAAATATTTATTCTAATAATATTATCAAAAAAAGACATAAATATGTTTAAAATAAGCAATAGAATAAAAACTTAAGTATCACGAAATGCAAGAGATGTTTGCAAAATATTATACCAATTTATAAGGGTTTTTAATTGCGATTTATTTTTAATTTAAAATTTTTTTTTGTTGACCGTCACACATTCCCACGTTAATTAGGTCTTTCTCTTATAATTTTATTGATTTTTTTAATTTAAAATTTTCGATTAAGAGAACTGCAAATTTTGTTATCAAAGCATGTTGAAAAATTAATAGTGAAAATTTTCATTTTAAATATTGAAAATTTTGATAGTTTTATCAAGCGGGCGCTAGTTAAAAATACAAAACAAATGCCGGCCGAATAAATACGCGAGTTTCGATTAGATGGATCTTTGGGGTTGATTTTTTAGTTTTTGTTGGCGAACCAAAAATTTTATTCTTCTTAGTTTCAAAAATTAAAATTAAAATTTAAATACCTTAGACAATAATTATCCAATCTTTCTTAAAGGAAAAAAAGCAGTTGAAGAGAAATCTTATACGTATTGGTTGTGCTGAAATTCATGGATGCCAATGTTTCTTTGATTCCCAGAGCCAACCATGGAAAGGAAGTTTCAGAATCTTCATTCTCCTGAACCTTTCAAGATGATCAAGAAAGCACATATCTCTGATTCCGGGAAACTTTTTCAGTGATTCTCCAACAAAAATGACCAAACTCATGATGATATCATGTATGGGTTTGAGCTTGAGAAGAGTTTGAAAATGTTATCATATGTTGAGGAAGAAGCTTATGGTTGTGGAGAAGAAGATTTCTTCACCCTCTGCCTCTGGTTCTTCTCCCGGTCGTCGGAAAAACTCTCCCCGTTGTTCAGAAGGTATGTGATGTCGATTGATCCAGAGATCGGAGGAGGGTGTAAGCGTAACTCGGAAGCATATACAGGCATTGTTGTGAGGTTGAAGAAGATATGAAAGATGAGCTTTGGCTGTGGCTTTTGGTTATGTTTTTTGGGATGCTGAGAGCTTTGTGGATGATTGTAGGCTATCTTTTGTTTCAAATTGAATTATGTTGGCTGTTGACTATTGAACGTATAGGTGAAATAATTGGAGTCTCTATACTTAGCAGGTGAAATGCAGAGTTCGGCGGGAGTACATGTTATGTTATATGATGGCTTTCTGTGTATGGTGCATCAGGGTTAGTTTGAATGTGATATGACCTAAAAGCGTTTTCCGTATGTACACGGACTTACTCATGACACCTAACCAAAAAAAGAATTAAATTATGTTGGCTTGCGTCCATCCCATAAATAAGCTTGGTAAAGATGCAATTAATGGATGTATATGTTTACTCAATTTTTTATTTAGTAGAGGTCTTAGTCTTAAACTGTGAATATGTGATTTTGGTATCCACAGATGAAATATAAATCTAAATAGATATTCAGTTTTTCTGCTAGTCCTTTCTCTCTCTCATAGATTATAGGAGTGATTTAATTAAATCATTTTTTTTATAACTGTTTACTTGTAGTAAATAAATTTAATAAATTATTCCCCCCTAGATTCCATCAGGACCCTTCCTTTCCTTATATCCTATCTTTTTGTAATATTGAACACTGTACCCATGATCTAGATTTGATGGATTGGTTAAATAATATTTTGAAGACCTAAATTTATCTTACCCTTCTTTGATTTTTGGCCTTTTTGTCAAATTGCCTATTTTGTTTTCTTGAAAAAAAAACTTTCTTTTAAAGAACAAAGTAAATACATGAAATATGAAAGGAAATTTTTGTTCGAAATAAGTTATTTTTTAAGAAAAAACATAGATGTAAGATTCACAAATTTAAGTTTCTTAACACCTATTTGTTTTACTGTTTTGAGAAAACTATTTTTTTTTGTTTTGAAAAACAAAAACAAAACATAAAAAAGAACCTGTTTAATACTTTTTTGTTATAAAAAACACAAAAAACACTAAATTAAGAAAATAATAACAGTTTTTAAAGAATATCAAAATGATGTTCTTTGTATTCTCAAAAACCATTCTCATTAACAGTTTTAAAAAACAAAAACCAAATATGCCCTTAAACTCTTTTTTTTTTTTTTTAATAACTGGCGATGTCCACACCCAGACCAGTTTACACGCACTTTAACTATTCCCATAGAACCCTAAAATCCGATTTACATGCACTTCAACTAATCCCATGAAACCCTCAAGCCCTCAAGTCCCTCCGATGGCCTGAAGAGACTCAAAAAATTTTTTAAACTCCTTTCATATAAATCTAATGCAAAGTTTCTCTTAAACTCCTTTTATATAATTTTGTATTTTGCTGTCTAGGCCCTACAGATGAATGATGATTGCTTGCCTCAACCTCGTCAATCAATCTTCTTCCAATCTGATTCTGGATACATTTTTCTCTTTACTATTATTCGTTGTCATCAATCCAGGGATCCTTTTCTGGTTTTTGTTCAGTTCTTTTCATATCAAAACTGAAAAAGGTCTTCAGTTTCTCATTGCAATTAAAGAAATAAAGTCCATTTCTCATGTAATTCTTCTGGAAACAATAATATTCGTAACACTATTCATATCTGTTTATTGCCAGTTAGTTGCCATTGTTATTTGCTCCAAAAACAGACAATAATAGTAAGACCAAAGAGGCGGCTTGTAGATCAACTCAGAATGCTCCTCTTCTAAGGGTTACCCATGAAAACAATACTTTATTCCCATGTCAATATTATAAGAGGCTAAAGAACCAGGGAGTGTAAACGAGTCAAGTATGAGCTACTCAAAATTCAGTTTGTCGTAAAATCTTTCGAATTCGATTTGTAGTGTCAGTCGAGGTTAAGGTCAAGTAGCATGAGTAGCTCGACTCAAGCTGCTTTATTGCTAGTCCTTTCTCTCTCACAGATAATAGGGTGATTCCATTAAATCACTTTTTTTTTACAGCTGTTTACTTTAGTTATGATATAGTAAATTATTCCCATTGGATTTGAACGGGATCCTGCTCAAGTTTTTTAATCGAATCAGGTTCGAGCTAGGCTCTATATCAGCTCGACTCGATTACACCCCTGACAAGAACCAACCAACGCATCAGGATTCCCCCTCCTAAAATATTTGGAAAAACTCTATTGATTGATTGGAACTCAAACTGAATTGACTCCATGTCAAATAATAATCGAAAACAAAAGAAGAAAAAGAAAAAGGAAGACAACAGCTCTAACTCAAGTAATAACTAAGAGCTCACTCAAATCCTAAGAAAGCTGTAGTAGTAACAACATTTTCTTGCATTTTGCAAACAAGTGAAAAATCTAGACATATATAATAACAATAAGCATGGTATGGGTAAGCAGGGTTGAATCACAACCCCAAAAGGAAGAACAAGATAAGTTGTATAGTTTGATCAAAACTTGAAATATCCATTCAAGATTTCAGTCTTCCTCCCTAGACAGCTGCATGATTAAAAAGAAAAAATAAAATAAAATAAAATCACAGCATCCGTAATGAACAAGCAAACTCAAAGCAGAATGCCATACAACAGAGTTTTGCTCCAAAATAATACATTTAAAAAAAAAAAAAATCAATATAATATGTTTTTGAAAAAAAAAAAGCCCAAACTAGTGTGTTTTCATCAAACTGTAGATGGTGACTACGGTTTTAAATTTTTTTAAGTTAAAACCGTAGTTGTTGATTACAATTTTAAAATTTTTTAAGTTAAAACCATACCAACTACGGTTTTAAGCATTAGTTTGGGCATTATTTTCAAAAATGCATTATTTTGGGACAAAACTCCGTACAACATCTAAAAGTTGCTGCATTGTCATTTTCATTCAATAAGGAACCAGCATGAACATAGTTATATTTATTTCATTATCAACGCTCCTGATTAGCAATTGCATTTTTTTTCCATGACAACACTCAAAAGATAAACTAGCCAAAATTAGATTGGTGGCAGAAAATGTAGAGATATATTTTGTCAATGAGTGCAGCAGGTAGAAGTTTGAGCAGGAGGCTGGACGGAAGAGGAACAAATCTTGAGTTTCATTGCCGGAAAGAGAAGAACTTCCTGTCCCCCCATAGAATTTAAAATGTGAGCGGTAAGCAAGCGTTTAATGAGAAAAAACATATATAACATAAGTAAAAATTAAAAAATAATAATAATAATAGAAGAAAAGTGAGATGCAAACCTTAATATTCTGTGAATCTGTTAACATCATTGCAAGACGATCAATTCCCAATCCCCAGCCACCAGTGGGTGGTAATCCGTATTCAAGAGCTGTACAAAACGTTTCGTCCAAAGCCATTGCTTCATCATCACCTGATTGTCGGTCCTGATATTTGGAAATACATTCATCTCAGGAAATTTTATGTCATTCAATTAAATATGATACTTCAGTTTTGCATTTCTGATCATTTTTCTACCTTAAGTTGTTCAGCAAATCGTTGACGTTGTACCACGGGATCATTCAATTCAGTGTAAGCATTGCAAAGCTGTGCCATTACAATAATAGACAAGCATTAATTAAGGAGAAAGTTGGTTAAGAAAAATAGAAAACGAATGTTGAAGCAGCATAAGTACCTCATGCTTGTTGACAAACAATTCAAAACGTTCAGTCAAGCCCGGTTTTGATCGGTGCCACTTCGCCAAAGGACTCATTATTTCTGGATGGTTAATGATGAAAGTAGGATTTACACATGTCTCCTCAAGAAAGTGCCCCACAAGCTGCAACAATGAAGAATGACATTAATTAAAAATCTACAACATTTAAAATAAGCTATACATCATGAAAGATAAATTTAAATCACAAAATTTGCACCAAAAAAGTCAGATATGATGCATATGTCTCAAATTGCACACCAAAAATTCACTCAAACTCCATACAACAATAAAAATCTTACTACCTACAAGCCAACAAAGACAATTATTAATTACCCAACAGAGAAAAAAACAAAGAGATTTGAGAGACTTGAGAGAGAGAGAGAGAGAGGCCGAGGGGTTGGAAGGAATGCTCTGACAGCATACAAGTAATTGTATTTTAACAAAAATAATCCATGTGAGAAAATATAGGTAAGAGCAATCCACCGGATGCTGATGACAGAAAATTTGGTAAGATAAGGAAAAACAAATAGACCAAGAAGGGCTTTAAACATTTTCTGACACTGCTTTAAAATGGTACATTTTCTTGCAGTAAATATTTTCTACAGTTTCTTTCAGAGCTTGAACCACTGTGCCCTGCACTTTATGAAATGCAGGCACTTGAACAATGAAACAAACTAAAAACAAGTTTTTCTATGTAGGAATTCTGAGATATGAATTTAAGACAGATTAGTAAGACCAGATTTCTGTTTGATGGGTTTAATGTTATTAGCAATCTAATGCCCAAGCTTTAATATTATTATATGATTCTAGTATTCATAGAAATGTTGGCGCTGGCAACGTGCACTTACATGTTCTGGGATTCCCAATAAAGAAGCAGTAAATATCATTAGACCGCAAACTTTAACATATTCCCAGATTCTACTAACAAATATTGAGATGCTTACAAATGCGTCAAAAATAAATAGAGGATTTACTTTGTCCAACAAACGAGTTGTTGTTTGAGGAGTGGGGTGCATTTGATATCAAATTCATGCATGCATCCAATAAATATTTTTTTGCTTCTTCGCTCGAGAGATCCTTGGGTATGCTGAGGCCTGCCATCTTCTCTAAATCCTCTATCATGTCGATCCTTCTGCAATTTTAAAACATCAATCACGAAAGTTATTTGAAAGATATTCCAAAAGAATAGATGCTTGAGGTTATATATTGCACCACAAAGTAATATAGTCAATAAACCTGAAAGGTGGAGTGAAGTCGATCTCAATTGGATCCTTATCCAAACCATTTGCATGATATTTGATTTTATAGCCACCTGTAAGTTCCTTGACCATACCTGTTTCAATTAACCATGGTTAGAAACAAAAAACTCCAGGGATAAATTAAATATGAATATGAAAAAGCCACATGGAAAACAAATGTGTTTGTCTGGAACAATCCAAATGCCATGCTTACCACTCAACATTTTCTCAGTAAGCTCCATCAAGTCATTGTAGTCTGCAAAATGCCAGTGTAAAAACTCACATGTAGTAACTAGGATTGTGGGTCAGATCAATTCCCTCATTCCTAAATTGTTTTCCGATTTCATAAACACGGTCTAATCCACCAACAACTAGCTCCTTAAGAAAGAGTTCAGGAGCAATACGCATATATAACTTCATGTTTAAGTCATTGTGATGGGTCACAAATGGACGAGCCGCTGCTCCCCCGGCAATCATATTCATCATTGGAGTCTCAACCTGAGGTGTGGAGACTCAATGAATGATACAGAAAAAGTGATATAGCTTGAGCATTAAACAGCTAATAATATTAAACAATATCAATACTTAAGAAGATTAACACCAGAAGAGATGACTGTAACCTCCAAGAAGATTGTCAAGAAATCTTCTGGATGTACGAAATAATCTAGTCTGGTCTTGAATATTTGCCGAACCTCCGTATTCAACATCAAATCTAGGTAACGTTGGCGATATCGAAGCTTCCTACCAAAATATAAATAAGCAAACAGAATTTAAAATTTGAAGCAACATGAATATTTTTACTAGGCGAAAGCACTAGCCACATACTAATATTATACAAAACATTGAAGTTATTGACTAGGAGGGAGGTGTGGTTTGACCAACAAAACAACCAAACTTCCCTTCATTAGTTTAATTGAGTTCTAGGCACTTTCATCAATGTGCAAGAGCAATCCAAGAAACTCAACTCAAATGAAAAACCAAAAGAACAAAATTTAGACAAATGACAAAACTTCAAACAGTTATAGGTGATGTTTTAAGTTATAGGCTATTAACTAATACCTGATCTTTCAAAATATACGTTTCAGGATTCCTGGTACTTCCTGGGACCCATACATCAGTTTTCTGTACAAATGCCATAAACAATTTATGTTAGAAAAAGCCAGACAGAATTAAATCATTCGCAAAACAAAATCTGCTCACTTTCACATTGACATTATCAGAACCAGGACCAGCTTTCTGTCTTGGCATCATATGGAGACAATGAGATAAGACTATGAAAGATTTTGGAAAAATACTTAGCTCCCCCCTTTTGGTTTTTCCTGAAAAATAGAAAAGGAAACCCAAATTAAAAACAAGGAACAACATAAATCACCATAGCTTGAACATGGTGCCATTATTAATATCCTACGACAGTTGACTATAGTAAAATGCTAGTAAACGCTAACCCAAAACCCGGACCCCATGGATAATAAAAGAGGTAAATCAACAAACAAAGCTTCACGTAACAGTGAGAACATGGTGTGTAAAGAAATGAAACACAACACCAGAATAGTTGCAATGTTGGCAATATTTGAACATATTTTAAGTGATTGCAACTGATAATATCCATGCAGCATGCAAACATAACTTATACTAAAAGAATCCATTAGATAATAACAAAGTGATATGATAGTAGAAGGAAACAGTTAAAATAGTTGGGCATAGGAATGGATATCAGAAGCAAGTAGGAGAAGGGCAGAAGAGAGCACCTTACACCAGTCATAGAAGTTTAAAGGTTTAGAGGAAGTAGGAAGATCAAAACACACATGTACAACTTTGATAGTAAAAGTATAAGCTATCTAAGATTGTACAAGAAACATGCTCTAAATCTATATCATCAAGCAACCAAATAGTCCTGGCTTATTTTTGGCCCATATTGGGGCTCAAATTGGAACCTCCTGTGACCTCATCCCATCCCTTTGTCGCTTGAGCCAGGCGGCCTAGGCCTCAAAGGCACCAAAGAACTGGGAATAATACTATAGAATTGAAAAATACCAAAAATATCAAATATTCAAAGCCTCTATCAATGTTCTAAAATTCTATAATATTTATTTTTACATTTGATATTATTAAATAAGTGTAAACATGTCAATATTTTATATTTTTTAAATGAAATATGTGTGATATTTAAACCCTAATATATTCAAATCAAAGTCAAATTAATTATTTAGTCATTCCTTTTTCGGTATATATAAATTTATTTGGAAAGAAACACCATTAGCTCGTGTAGCCTAGTGGTCCTGTACCTTTCAATTTTGACTGAGGTCTGGAGTTCAATTCCTCCAAGCCCTTATTTGTTTATTGCTTTTGTAGACTTGAAATCAAGTCCCACATCAGAGGTTTAAAGGAAACATTATGCCCTTATAAAGAGAGTGCCCCCATGAAAGATTGCAAGCGTGAAAGAAGCTGCCCACGAGTGTGGGTCCCCACGATCGCACGTGAGATTTGAACCTTTGCAGTACTGCAGTCAGTTAGTTGCTTCTGGCCTTGTGAGCCCCAAAAATAAGAGGGAGGTACCTGAATCATCTCTTGGTTCCAAAAAAACTGCCCAGTTCAGGAGGTTGCCGGTCTAATCGCCAGTTCATGTCCTGTCCAATCATTTACCGATTTCAGGGAGTAGACTGAAGGTCCAACAAGCTGAACCGGCCGATCCGGTTTTTAAAACATTGGCCTCTATTCTCAATTTTTTCCCCCAAAGGTAGCAGGTAGGTGCTATGAGGGAAGAACAAGACAAAATTGACATACAAAGCTATATGCGAGCCTCTATTCTCTTTTTCCCCCCTCCAAAGGTAGCAAGTATGTCCTAGGAGGAAAGAATGAGACAATATTGACATACGAAGCTATTTAAGAACCAATATAATTTAGGATCCTAAGAAAAAACCAGTACTCTGGGATCTTATCCAGTTTCCAATGTTAGTAGTTCTGTCATGGAAAGCAAGATATATTACCATCTAGAAGATGCACAAACCCAAACACCCCCCCGCCCCCAAATTGAACTCGAGATACTCCATTACAGACACTAAGTAGGTTTCACAAGATAATTGATAAATAGGAAAGTTTAGATATTATTCATATATATCTTCGATTTCCTTTTTTTTTTTACTAGGCAAGAAGAAAAATATATTCAGAAAGAAACAAGAGACAGCCTAAAGAGATATATATATATATATATATATATATATATATATATATATATATATATATATATATATATATATATATATATATATATATATTTGTGATAAAGTTATCTTGTTGATGAAGTTATAAATGGTTAGGAAGTTTGATATAATTTTAACTCTTTTCTAGTTACTAGAGATAGGATCATAGGAAGGTGATTTTATGTGATCTAGAACTCTATAATTCTCTTACAAGTATAAGGAGTTTCCTAACTAAGAAAGCTTTGAGGTTTGGGATGGTGGCAAAACCTTTTTTTTTTTGTGGTAGGCGATGGGCAAAGAATCAAGTTTTGGAAGGATAGATGGTGAAGGTTTTCTCCCGCATACCTTTCTTTCCCCTCCTTGTATGTTATTGCTTGCTCAAAAAAGGCTTCCCCTCTGGGCCGTTGGAGTTTTTACCTGGCCGTTAACTCTAGGGCCACGTGAGATTAGTTGAGGTGCTCGCAAGCTGGCCCAGACATCCATAGTTATCAAAAAAAAAATAAAAAGAGGCGGTGGGGGATGTTTGGAGCTTAGAGCAAGTAGGGGTGTTGAACTACACTTTATGAGACGCTTCAATGATCAGGAATGAGGGATGGGGAAAGACTCTTGTCTTGTTTGAGGGAGAAGAAAGAGTTGTTGATAACATTCGGTGGACGAAGACAAAGAATGTTGTTTTCTCTGTTAAGTCCATGTACAAGGCTTTGGAGCAAAGACCACCTATTCCTTTTCTAAGAAGGGCATTTGGAGCAACAGTGTGCAGCCAAAATTTTGCTTCTTTGCATGTGAGGCAACAAGGGAAATATTCTAACTTTAGATTAATTAGAGAAAAGAGGGATGTCCCTTGCTGATAGATATTTTTATGCCACGAAAGTGAGGAGACGACGGATCATCTCCTTCATTGTGCAAAAAGGACCGAAGAAGAATTTGGAACGGAGGGCCTTTGTGCATTTTCTAGGTGGTTTGGAAGGCTAGGAATGATATTGTTTTTAGGAATGAAGTTTTGTCCATACAAAAAGTTAAGTATTTTTTTGTACATCTCCTTTAGTCGGAGACCAAATTGTTTTTGTGGATGGTCCTACGAGTTTGGTGCATTTCATTTATCGGGTGGGCTCTAGTAGATAGGGGTGAGGCATTGTTCTTTTTTTGTGTCATTCTTGCAAAGGGGTTACATCTTTGTAATTTCTAAATGCGCTTTTTTAGCTTAATTTCCTCTTCAATATACTTCTACTAATAAAAAGAGTTTCCTAACTAAAGGGTAGTTGATTAGATTTCTTTCCTACACAGCTATGATTAACAAGATTGTTTAAAGGACAATAAAATTCTGACGCAATCCTCATAATTTGGCAAACCAATTTGCAAGAACATAAAGTTAAATCCACAAGGTTTCATTTGTAATGGCAATAGTTGAGATCAAGATATTAAAAAAAAAATCAATATATATTCAATTGAAAGTAAATGTATAGTCATAATTTTATCACATATGCTCAACCAAAGACAAATGAAATATTTATAAAGATAGATTAAAGATGCTGTATTGGATTAACAAGTATAATATTTGGACCTGGAAAGCCAGTGACACCAACAATATCACCCCGCTTCACCCCAGAATGGAATCTAGAAAATTCAGCCTCATCCATATCTGAGCTCCTACATCGATGAAATGCATAGTTGGTCAGTGCTTTTCATGAAGGCAAAAGCCACAAGAAAACACCTAATTGAACCTACTAAGAAAACTCAAAGATACTGTTATTGTAACACCTTCAGATCTTAAAAAACAAATACCACGCACATATTGAAGCATGAGTTACACAACAGAAACACTATCCTAAAGCAGCAAGAACTTTAATAGTATCTCAAGCTCCTGCACATGGAGCACAAACATACACTACTAGATACAGGTGGTGACTCTCAAAAAGCATAAATCAGACTGACACTGGTCATCTTAAACTCTGAAACACTAGAGGGGCTAGGTAGCAGGTGGAAAAGGGGAGCATGGAGATGTTGTGCAAGGCCAATTGTGCTTGTGTGGGTATATGATAAAAAATTCATGTCTCCGAGTTACCTTGAATATTGAAATTTAGAATGCCAGTTTGAAGAACATAATGTTGAAAAACCAACTCTAGTGCATAGGAAAGTATGGAACAGTGGTTGAGCTTACAATATATAGATAACAGACCATTATTAAGAATAAATTTTTCCCTGGGCTGGTGTTATTCCTGCTTTGGATCATTCTAGTGTAAGAATCTTTTTGTGTATTCTCTAACTCTTGGATATGGAGGGGGGCAGGAAGTTTTTTGTTTTCCCTTCTCTTTTTTGTATAGGCCTATTTGGCTCCCTTTGTATATCCCCCTGTAGTGTCGCTAAGTGCCTCTTTAGCTCTCTTTTTTGGTAATAGATGCTTTATCTTTACCCATAAAAAAAAGCATATAGATAACAGACCAATAATAGGGTGGAATATAGACTCTTCTGAAATCTATAGAACCCATCAGGAAATTCAATAAGGTGCTCAAGAAGTATAACAAAGAGAAAAAACTATTAAAAAATTCATTAAATAGGTTAACAGATTAATAGCTAGCTGATTTGTATATTAAGGATTAGGCACAATGCCCAGTAGAAACCCCTGTTGAAAATTATATGCCCCAATGACCTTATACAAATACAAGGCAAAGAGCAAGAAAATAAAATAAGAAGAAATAATAATCATTAGATACCTTGCATCAGCTATAACTTGAAACTTAGCACCATCACCATGCAAATCATAAAAAATAGCTTGAAGAGGATGACCGCTTGCTCATTATTCGGCCTTGTATAAGAGGAATATATAGAGATTAGCAAAGAAATGTAAAATTACAAATGATATAACAGCGCCATGGTGAACCTCAAACAATACCAGCCAAAGATTCTGTGACATCCTCAAGGTGATCTCCATTGTTTAGGGCTTCATATTTCTTTATGTATTCAAGGATAGATAATGTAACAAAGAATTTGTGAGGATATGGATTTTTTTCGGCAGCCTTTTGACCTGCAAGGTATTTCACCCTATTTTCAAAGTATTGCTGCACAAGAAATCAAGAAAAAAGAGAAACAATTGAAGGTTAATACCATATAGAAAAACATAGTAGAAAGGTCAACTAGAAAACCATTAATAGAAAAACATTTAACTGGTGCATGCAAGCTCAACAGTTGGATCCATGTCTTCATCATCACCAGCTGTGGGCTTCTGAACCTTCGAGCTTGAGACTGCAGCAGCCTGGAAAAGAAAGGGACTTATATAAAAATTAAAAACAAACAAGAACCAAAGACTAAAATCTTCCCAGGAAATAGAGAACTTCAGAAGTAGAAATATATTTATTTAAAAAAAAAAAAAGAAAAAGAAGAATCAACGTTAATCCTCCCTTGCAATTTAAATATTAAGAAGACTGGTGAATTTGACCTTGAGAACCAGACTAAGATCTCTAACTATCAGTTTAACTGTTAAGGAAAGAATGATACCGATTATTTTTTTTTTTTGATAAGCAAAAGGGTATTCATTAAGAGGGCTGACCAAACAACCCCAAAAAGAGTAAGAGTATACAAGATGTATACAGCAAGACCCCAGGCCCACTGCCAAAAGTAAACAAAAAGAAGTAAAACACAACTTCTTAAGGCTCAGTTAGATGCACCAGCTTTCTAATTATCAAAGAATCATCACAAATGACCAATCTTGCCCAAGAACACAAGGAATATACAAAAAAAATTTCAGCTTGCTTAGTGAGAACTGTTCATCTTCGAAAACCACTTTGTTTCTCTCCTTCCAAATTGCCCAAAACAAGCAACAAAGAGTAGCCCTCGAAATCTTGCGATCATCTTTCCTTAAGGGAATTTTGTTGCAGCTAATTATAACATCTTTAGTTAGCAAAGGTGTCACCCATGCGATATCCAAGGCTGTCAACAAAGAGGACCACAAAGCCCTTATTTTGAGGCAGTGTATAAGGAGATGGTCTATATTCTCATCCTCTTCCCCACAAAGGTAGCATCTATTAGCAAGGGAGAATCCTCTTCTCTTTAGCTAAAACAAAATCAAAACCTTGCCCCACCAAGCTTCCCACACAAAAAATCCTACTTTTGTAGGAACTAACTATTTCCAAACCAGTCTTTTTGGAAAAGGTTCACTTCTTCCAAATTACATCCAAATTGACGGTCAGTATATGATCAACTTAGTAGGCTTTCACACTAATTTATCCTCCCCAGGGTTAGTTTTTCTTGCCTCTAACTCTCCCAATCAAGATCTCACATTCCATTTCCCTAACTATTAATCGGCCTTCGAAATTAAAATTCCACGCCTCCTGCTCAGAATTCTCCCAGACTCATCACTTTTGCCTCTTCTCATCCAGCCATAGAGTAAAATCTGGGAAACAGGCCTACAAAGGATTTCACTGCACCAAACGGTTCCTAAAATATCACTCTATCCCCCTTGCCACAACAACCAAACTGCTGTTCAGCTTTATATGTGCAGCTTCCTTGTGAATATCTTTCTAGATGCTAACCCCATGACTTCAATCCCCTTGCGTTCAACCTAACCTCATCCCATATCCTCTGCTGTGGAAACCAACATGCCGAAAAAATGCATTCATGATTAGATTACTAATTTCAGTTTTTTTTTTCGCTTCACTTTAATTCTCTCCAAAACCAACAGAACCTAGATTCCTCAAACAATGGTTTCGTTTGGCACAAGATGATGATATTAAAAGAGAGAATGCCTACAAAACAAACGCCCCAAAGTACACAGAAGGTATAAAACAGCACCAACTGTGCCACCAACAAGACAACAAAAGAACCAACTAAAAAACCACAACCCCTCAACCCAACTCTGATCCACAAAATCTACAACAAAAGTGGGGCCCTGAATCATAAAAAAAAGATGACCATGCCCAAAGATTATACAAAAAAATGAACTTAATCCTATGAACAGAATTTCCTTGATGTCAAAGGCTCTATAATTCCTTTATCCCCCAAATCATCCAAAGAAAAAGACACAAGAGAGCCGTTCACCACATTTTTCTTCTTTTCCTTCCCACCAAGAACCCGCGCCAACTAGAAGCAGCTCTTTGACTGTATGAGGAAAAACCCAAGAGACTCCAAATAAGGATAAGAGGAGATGCAACAGTCCTAGTCTTGCCACAGTGTAACAGACTGCAATCACAATTTTTCTCCTCCCTGCGAAACGATAATAATAAACAATGGTTTAGAGGGCTCATAGCCTTGAGGTTGTACCCCTGAGGCTGTGGAGGCTTAACTCTCACCTGTTGAAAAGATTTTATGGATTTAGGGCCTTTATCCACTTTTTGTATACATTTCTTAGGAGGTAAGCCTCAATATTGATTAAGCGAATAGAATGGTTTGGTTTTGCATCCATATTTAGATTTAGAACTTTTAAAAACAGAGCTTTAGTTGACAAACTACAGTTAACCCTTTTCATTTAATTAAAAGGAAAAGATTGGGAAGAGAAATAAAAGAATAATTGGTAACTATAGTGATTCTTTCATTTTCTTTTTTTCTTTTTTTTTTTGATAAGCATTGGTCACTATAGTGATCAAGCTTACACATAATCGTTACCTTAATGTTGATGGATAAAGGAAAAAAAGATCACTATAATTAATGCATAAAAAAGAAAATTAGATTGAAATTGACATTGATGGGGGAGATAATAGAACAACTGGATATAATTATATCTATTAAAGGATTCAAGCACTGGCGTGAGGTTGTAATTTTGAAGATTATTTGATAAATATATAAAAAAGAGTTAGATTTAAAGAGACAAGAAACAATTAGAAGTTATTGAAATGCACAGAATTAATTTTATTATCATAAATTATATGGTTTTCTTAGTATTAATTTTCATGTGATTTTATTAATTTTTACAATTTATAGGAGGTTTTTTCTTTTTATTGTCACTAAAGTTGAGGCTTATGCCTCTTTCCGCCTTGAGGGTTATGCTCTGCCTCATGTGGACAGAACACCATAAAACTTTTATTTTTGATCAGTGACAGAACCCCATAAAACTACCTTTAGCCTTTTTAAAAGACTGATAACAAATAAAAGCTCCTCTCAACTAAACGTATGTCAACTGCATGGCTTAAAAAAGTTGAATTCCCCATTTTAGAAAGCTAAAAAAACTAAAAAAGGAAATCAAATTTTCTCTTCAATGAACAGACAATTGGATTCTAAGAAACTAAATCACCCATGGTTTTTTCTCCTGGCGCTTCTTTCCTCCTCCTCTGCTTCAACTTCAACTCCTTCTTCCGAGCAC